>CM008279.1:10712824-11912824 GCA_002319775.1 Fagopyrum tataricum | reverse complement strand
GAATTGGGTAGAACCAACGGTATCCATAGCAAGATCAGAGCAAGAGTCAGCTGGTCAACATTAACAACTAACATTCAACACTTGTTTTTTTTCCCATTCTCTTAACAGGAGGAACCAATTGCACTTTCTAGCTCTTTTATTTTCTTCTATTTTATACCCTTTATTTTCTAATACTGAATTGCACTGCCATTGGTATGAATTCCAATGAGGTCGCCTATGTCAGTATGCCACCATGGAGGTATTCAAGGCAGAGCACCAGGGGCAGAGCATCAAGAGATGTGTTTAAAGACAAACGAACGTATCATATATAAAAGTTTCACATTTGTATTCAAATGTATGTCAAATAAATACATTACAAGGTGCTTCCACATTGGATATACCACTAGTGGCCCAAAAAACATGTAAATGTACAAACTTGGCAGTAGGTGTATCGCAGAACAACAAATCCAACTCATGCATTCCATGAGCACAAGCGTGGATAAAATTCATACCTTCAGAATCTCCATCGTAAGGATGCCCAATTTGTTCAACAAGAAACCCGGATATATAAGAATGCTGAGTTAGGAGAACTTCCATCATAGCACGACCTCTTAAATAGTGTTCAAGTTCATGTGCCCTTCAGAATGACTTCCTGACCTTACAAAAGAAGCTAAAATCCTTTTACAGCAATCTGCAGTGTTCTACAATAGATCGGAATTTTCACCATATATTTCAGGATCCATCACATGTCCAAAACAAGGCAAGTGATAAAATTTTGAAAGGGTCGAGTCTATTAATCTGATAAGACTCTCGGGTGTCCGAACATGACAGCCAAAAGCTTCGGTAATATCAGCGTTTTCCAAACAACTTAATAAGGTTGACTGAATGTCATCATGTGTACTACTCTGCTGATGAAGTTTTTGGTATGTACAGATGGAGTCTTTCAGGAGTTCTAGAAAAGCGTGATCCTCAAAATTTCCTTTTAAGTCCAAAGGGGTTCCATAATTTTGCTCCAAAAAGACAGATTTCATCTTTATTGCAATTCTCCTTATAGTGATTAAATTGAAAGCTACATGCTCAACCCAAGAACATGTACTTAACGAGACAGTTTTCCAGAGTTGAAGAGAATGAAAAAGCTGGACTATGTTGAATGCAGACATCCGCACAAGGAAGCTGAAGAAATCGTTGAAGTTCATGCCTGTCAGAGCATCAAAACAAACATTAATTTTAATCATGCAAAATAAATATATTCATTTAGGGGAGAAAAGTGAACTACCAATGCAGTGAGCATGACCAAGCATCTCCCCTATATTTGGAAACTTAAGTTATTTCTTAAAAAAAAATCGTTTACTGTCTCTATTATCATCACAGCAACAGCATATGTCTACAGATTATAAAGCAAAAGGAAATCCATTTTAAACGCAGATATAACTGTAGTGCTCCTAAGGTAAACATCACTTTAGTTGGCCTCTGGTTTCACTCAGAATCATCAGATATAACTATAGTTACTATAGTGCTCCTAAGGTTCTCAAACAGCTAACAGATAATGCTATTATGAATCAAAGTTACCTGTATTTGCAGCAAGATTCCTTTGGCATAGGGCCTCAAAATCATCAGCTATATCCTTGATATCCTCTATCAACTCCTTGGCCTCATTATAGTCCCCTAGGAGTAAATCCCACTGAGAGATATCATATAGTAAAATCAGCAAGCTTACTCATTCACTATGTCAGGAGAGTAAATTACAGTTATTAAACTTACCACCCAAGAGAGGTTATAAGCATTGAACCAGTTGTGGTTGATAGATATGGTATCATCCTGAAACGGCAATAAATAATGCACTCTCTTCAATCATGAAAATCATACACATAATTTAGAAAGTCACGTCAAAGTGGCAAACGCATAATCATTGTTAGACAGGACCATACAGTGTTTGAGTTACCCACATATAAGTCTTACCAGATTATGAACTTGATGGTACCATCCACTTGGAACAAATATTATTTCATTTGCTCCTTGTGTGCATTCCAGCCAGATAGCCTAAATAAACAAGATATAACAAGGAAAATTATGGACAAAAATATTCAAAGCAGAGAAATGAAGGAAAAACAACAATATGGCGGAATTTACCTTTTTGAAATCTGGGAATTTTACTTCGCTTACATCCTCAAAGATATTGTAGACACAGTTTTTCATGTACCTAAGTACGTCAAAAGCAGCAAAAAATTAACAATGAAATAATAAGGATGATCATAAGTCACTCTCTATGACATAGAAGTGTGTGTATATATCAAAATTAAAGGGTCAGGAGTCTGAACTGATAGTCAATTGGCTAAAACAGCGTCAAACATCCAGATTGTTACTCAATTATCAAAATAAATTGACTGCACTTCCCTTGATCTTAATAACCCAAGAGATTAGCAGTCAAGAACTTAAAATAACTGAGCTTTTACCATCAAAATACTTTTGGTATGAAAATACTAGAAGCAATCTCTCCTCTTCCCTTAAAAGAAGGCATTTACACTTGTAAGAAAACAATGTGACAATTCATAAGAGCTCCCCAAACTGTTGCTTCACTGAGTTTTTTTACTGCAAAAATGTGTTCAGTTGGTTTAACACAGCGGAATTGGGGGTGGGAAAGGTGGGGAAGGAGGTTTTAATTCTAGTCCAAATTGAACGATATATATGTAGAAATAAATAAAAATAAACTCCATACCTATCAAAAACAAGATGCTTTTGAGAAGGAGAAAGAAAAAGCCATAATTTTGCACCACACACATTTGCCGACCAACTATACGACCTAAAAACATCTGCATGAAGGGGAGTCCACGTACCTGCATGTGAAGGGCCAAACACTTATTTGCTTTGTAAGAATTCACTTATCCAAAATCAATACTGACATATAGAGTAACAGGAAAGAAATAAATTTTTCAACCTTTTGGTCCCATATAAACAAAACGATAGTCGGAACAGGTTATTTCATTTTCTTTGCGATAAACATCAAGATCATTATGCATGTGATACTGGTCTAGGTAAAAGTTAAGCCAATCATCACTGAAGAAGAGTGGAGCTGTATATGCTGCATATTCAGGGTATTCCTGCCAAAAGAAAAAAGAGGATCACTAAAATCAGATGCAATACTCAAATAAGACACCAAGGTAGCAAGTCAAACTCAACAGTCAGCTAATGAAGGAGATTGCAAAGAAACACTTAAGATATATCACAAGCCTATATTGTGCTATCATCTAAAACTCCAACGCAAGCAAGCAGTTGCTTACAAGATTACTATGCATGAAGGGGAAGCATCCCATCACTTTCGACTGATTAGGTAGCTACGTACATAGACAACAGGATGTCATTCGTTGAAATTTTAGATGATAGTAGGAGAAACGCTATCAGTAATACGGAGCTCTATATAGTGTTTATGAAATCATACAAGAAACACTTTTGAGTTCTGACATTACATGACTTTCAACCCATGATGGCTGCTCAAATATGACCGTGATAATTGCCTGGTACCTTTTAATGCTTGCTAAGGAGGCTATGCTTCTACGAGACTGGTAAGAAACCAATCAAAACTAATCCTAGGAAAACATCATAAACAGCGCTGCTCGAATTCTTAAATCTTGAAAAGATATTTTTTTTTAAAAGGGTAAAAATAATCAAGGCTATCAATAGCTGCTATCCTATTGAATAAATCATTATATACCAGAATAGCAAACCTTTACAAAATGCCAATCTTTTAGATATAGCAACGATTTGTCATCGTAGTTCCCTTTATTATCCGAATTTCCCTTCGAAGAAAGCATTAGCCACCGCTCAATGAACTCAGAAACTGTCATTTCTACTCTTTTCTGATCAGTGAACTCTCTACTACCACAATCAGCTACCTGCAGCAGGCATGCATTTAGAAAGAATAGCCATAAATTTACATATGAGCATCATACATACAGCATATACCCTCGACAGCATAAAGATATCATATCAGCACAGATCACCTTGTTAGTAGTCATATGATTATATGATGCAATGTGTCTTGACATTCACGTCAAATCAAAATCATAGTTCAAAAGAACAATGGATCAACTAACTAAATATTATATCGTTATCATGCCTAAGAGAAAGCACAATGCAAAAAAATTAAGCTCAACTCTCAATCACCTTAGCTAATTTCCATCCCCGATAACAAATTAGAATTAAGTAAATGCATGTATAGAAATCACAATACAGATGATAATAATCATCCACATTCATCTACACCGTTCAAATTCTCATACCAGTACCACCACATTTGGTTGACCACAGCACTGAAGTACACCACTATATCAAGAATCACAGGAAATTCACGAGTTACCCCAAAAAACTTCTGGTGATTACGTGTTTTGTAGAGTTACTGTTATCCTTCTATTCCCTACAAACTGCACCAAAATCATTGACCGGTTATGCACGCATATGAACACAAATTCCCACCACTCACATGAATTTCAACTCAAAAACCATCTATCGACCGCAAATTGTAGACGGCCGAAAAGCTAGAGATATAAAGAGAAATTGAGCTTGCCTGGACATGAGATTTCCCAAAGTGCGCAGAGAAGAAACTGAGATTAGGGCTTCCGTCGTCGCAAACCCAATCCTTACATGCTCTCCAATCATCCATGAGACCAGTGACAACGACGGGTCGATTCTTGGAGAGGTACGAATCAACGAACTCAGAGTAGCTGAGTTCTCGACCATTAACTCTCTCGATTTCGCCTTCAATCTTTAGGCACCTTTTTGGTTCCTTCGAATCCATTATTTGCCTTTGGTTCGAAGTGATCAAGGTATTTGAATTCCCAGCCGCTTTTCTCAAGAATGAGGATTCAGATTTTTCGCAGCTCGAAACTGCACCTTGTTACTTATGGGTTGTGATTTTATTTTTTAAACGAAAACGCTATATTTGGTTGACCACAGCACTTAAGTACGAGCCGACCCTCAAAACCTAATATTGGGTTATTTATACTTATAATAATAACCCAACTTCGGAGGCCGCCCGTTTAATTCATCGTCTTCCAAACCCGACGAGCTTGCTCCCATTTCGCCGCTGCTCCATCCCGGTGTATCTCGCCGCCGCCTCCCTCTCCGGCGAAGCCAGTCGCTCTCCCCAGCCTCCTGTCCCTCTCCTTGCAATTCCCAGGTTTGCATACCATTGTCGTTAAACTTGTCTAAGGATTAAAAGAATAGATCGAATGATTGTACCTGTGGTGTTAATTATTATCTGTTAGAAAAAAATTGAATCATGTTAGGTGTATGATAAGGTGAAATTGAACTCGTCCGTCAAGTGTTCGCTAGAATGTCCAAGATAAACTTACAATCATGTCAGGTGTATGATAAGGTGAAATTGAACTCGTCCGTTAACATCTCCTCCTGTATTACCCTTTCATGTTGTTATTGTTTATTATTTTTGTCGTAAAACACTGTTACTTTTATACTTTTTTATTTAGCTTCAACCAATCACATAAGAAGAATACATGAATCAGTGATATAGGAGATCTTGATCGTATTTAGATTGATTATTTGGTATGGAATATGTTAGAATAATTTTAATATAAGATGAAATTGAGCTAGATGGATTTACGCAGGTTCGTGAATCCCAACGAAACTTCTCCATCTCGCAAGAATTCAAAAAATTGGCGAACTCCAACCGAGGTACGTTTCTCTAGCTATGTTTTAATTAGTTTTTTTATTTTTTTTCTTTGATGTGAAAATTAGTTTATTTTGGATAAATTTATTAATTCAGGTATAGTCGGAATCATAGTTAAAAATTTTAGATGGTGTAAAACTATGAGAATGAGCTCACACTACCAAATAAAGTACCTAATGTAATGCCCATTATAATTGTCTAAGTTCGTTCAACCATGTAAAATATTATAACAATAAGTCAATTCGGATTAATCGGACATTATTACATCGAGTTAGTAGTTAGGCGGGCAACAAGTTGTGCCGCCAACCCTTTCTGAATAGCAAAACCAATCCTCCTAAATACTGTATTTGAAGACCTAGGTGACACAAAATTACCATGCATGACCCGTTGCACCCTCTTGAGAATGTCGACAGCATCAGGCGCAAGAAAACCAAACTTATCAAAAGCGAACGGAAGAAACACATGTTGGTTTTCAAGACATGTTCTTTCATGCTTAGCCACCTTCAAAGAAGCCGCCTTGAGAGCCGCCTTACCAACCACAAAAGGCCAATTATCCAAACCAACCAAAGGAGAGACTCCTGTCAAATCAATATAAGCATGCTTCCCACCCACCCATCCAAAAACCAACACATCTGCAGGCCTCAACGTATACCTTCCTTCACGCGGATCGGTCAAGAAGGATACAAACGCCTCTTTCTTGGCCGAAATCCCTGCTCTCTTAAGCACGTCACATAAAACATCACGAACCAGATCATGCCTATATTTGAAGCCTCGTAGTTCTTTACAATGAACCGCATGCTCCCCAAAAATATTCAAAGGCTTCTCACAATTAGGCATAGGACAAAACATACCAGACAAGAACAAAGGAATCATAAGGCGATACTTGAGGATCGTGCGATACTCAACGGGAGACATACATTGTCCAAGTCCATGAATAAGTATGGCAAGAAGTAAATCTTGGTTATGCGATGTCTGTAAACACTGAAAACCCGCTTTTTCTCTAGCGGTCAAACCAAAAGCTGCTTCCAGCGTATGTACTGTCTTACCATAAAAAGCAGTCGCCAAAGCATGTTGGCCTTTAGGGGGGGGGGGGGGGGGGGACGGTGCTCTTTACAGTAAAACCAGAAAAATCAAAATTAGGAATAGAAGCTTGAAGATTGCCCAAAGCTCCAAAAAACTCAGAGCCCATATCAACAACTCCAATGTCCCGCAAAATGTGGTCTTGAAGGGTCCAAGACTGAGCTCTAGAACCCACAAAAGCAAAAGAAGAAGTCTCCATAGCTGAGTATAACCCAAGGCCTCCACACCGAATCGGCAAAGAAGCAAGTCTCCACTGAGATCGTCAAAATAAGCCCCCCACAAACCACAATATCCTCAACTGATTCTCGGAGTCCCAAATCAAAAAAAATAGATGCACTCTCCCCATAATCCGGTAGACAGGTCCTCAAGCTAAACAACATCTTAGCAACACCCATGTAGGAACGAAGCAAAAGAAGCTCACTTTGCGGGTCCCTCAACTGCGGAAGAAGGTGCATCAACTCAACCGCCTTAACAGCTCTTTTCATGACTAACTCACTAATAAACCCTTCATCTTTACTCACAGCCCCACCCAACAACTTAACACCCAAAACCGGCCTAGCAATGCCATCAGGGAATAAATCTTCTCTGAGCTTCGATCCATCACAGGTAGGCCAAAAGAGCTCAGACTTGCAAACATTCAACTCAAGGCCAAAACTCGGGCCAACTTCTCTAATGATATCAAGCGCTCTAGCCACTTCCTCTGTCCGACCAATAATAGTACCATCATCAAAGTACCAAGCATGTAGAAGAGGCTTACAACTGTCTCTGATCCGATAAAGAAGTGGATGCAAGACAAGGGAAAAAAGAAGTGGCCCCAAAGGGTCTCCTTGTTGCACACCAGTTGCCGACCAAATAAAATCATCACTAACATACAGACGGGCAGCTTGACCATACATGAAATCAACCCAAAAAGAGATAGAGGGACATCTTTCCCTTACTTCCCTAAGCAAAACAGTTCTGTCAACCAAGTTGAAGGCATTTGAAAAATCCACTGTCAACATAGCCAGAGAACCATCAGATTGACGCTCACTTAAAACCATGTTAGCACTATGTAGAATAGCTTCTGCACCACCTGAAATACCAACTCCAAAGTGAAAATCTCCAAGATATTCCCTCATATCTTTACTCACTCCCTTCATGGCTACTTTGGACATCAACCGTCTCCATATAGTACCTAATGCAGTGGGACGAACCCCATTGTTAGGCTTCAACAACGGCGTAAGAGTCGCTGAAGCAACAAACTCAGCCAAACTCAACGGACACTTACCTCCCAACCATAAATTGATCACTGATGAAAGCGCTCTCAAAAGACTTGTGGCAACCGCAGAGCCCTCACCACACAAAGCATCTAAAAGGTGTTGTGCTCTCAAACCATCTCTACCACAAGAGGTTCCTTTGGAGAAAGACTTGATGCATGTAAAAACCAAATCAACATCAACAACGAGAGGTGATTCAAGAAAAGTAGATTAAGGCTTAGAAGGAGGAGGTTTAAAGGGATGTTTTGCCTTCAACACCTTCAAAGTCTCATCATTATGAGGAGCTACCCCAGAAGAGCACAATACTTTTACAGCAGTCGTAAAATGTCCATCTGAAACCTTACGAAGACACTTCTTGATATTAGGGTTCCTCTCCTAACCTTCTTCATACCTTGAATCACCATCAACTCTAACAACAGGTCTATGCTCTGAACTGTCTAGCAAAGCATGTACAAGCTTAGAAACACAATCAACTTCTCCCTAAGTAGACAAGGCCTGCAAAATCCGCTGATGTTGAATAAACTTCCTACCCCCGATCTTCTATCTCGCCTACTCATAGGCCTGAACATCTCCAACGTACAACGAGGGAGCAAAAACAACCTAACCCAAGCAGCCACACAACTTGGCTCAGCAACCACCTTTAAAAGAGCACCTAATAACGCTTGAGAAAAGCTTAAACAACAACTATGATGTATGCTTTTCACAGTAGTAATAGGAACACGCATAACCCTCTCCAACAAACCAGCATCAAACACCAAACCCCCATCAACTTCAAACTGCTCAGCAACAACCAGCTCCGAGATATCCACCATCGGCCTCGAAATTTCCACAATGTACTCACCATTCTCATCAAAAGCAGACACAGAACCATCAGTGTGACGACACTCACGACTCAAAGCATGAAGACACATACATCGTCCACACAACCACATCATGAGGACGGTCAAAACCTCCACAAAAGCCACAAAAACATCACGGTTACTCTCAAGGATGCCCCGAATCTCATTCTTGCGCTCAACAACAAAAAGGTGTTGCCTCTTCAAGTGACCAATCAGGCAAGAAAAACCTATATTCCCCTCCCTACCACCACCACACCCATGAAAGGAACTAAACGGACAAAAGAGAAACCCATTACCTTCCCTTAAATCCATAGAAAAACACCCAAGACAACTTTTCTTCTTCTTCTTCTTTTTTTTTTTAAACCTTTTTTTAAAACTTTTTTTTTCTTCTTTTTTTTCTCTTTTTTTTTTCCTCCTAAACTGAGTCAACCTACGAGTTGACTCACTAGCTGAGCCAACCCACGAGTTGACTCACCAGCTGAGCCAACTCAGCGAGTTGACTCACCTTCCTCATTGAGAACAGCAGAGACAGCAGCAGATTAGGGCAAGCGGCGAAAAACAAAATCGATCTCAATGGTGAGCAACCCACCAACAAAATTCAAAATCGATCCCGATCAGGGTTTACAATCCCGATTAGGCTTCCCGTTCTTCTCCAGCAGAGCTCGTGACAGCAAGGACTCGTGGTAGCAACTCGTGACAACAACGGCAAAAACACCAGTTCCTCAAACAACTATTTACAGAGGTCGTAGAACTCGTGACGGCAAAGCTTCAGGCTGTAGAACTCGTGACGGTAGCAACAACTATTTACAGAGGTCGGCGGCAGCTAGGGTTTACAGAGGCCGGCGGCAGCTAGGGTTTACAGACGTCAGCGGTGGCGTTTTCCTTGCTCCTCAGCAGCGCTTCCCCTCAATCTTGTATTTTCATAATTATTTTTTATTTTTTATTTATTGTAATTGTTTTAAATATTTACAAAAGTTATATATATTTAAATTTCTTTATATCTTGAAAAAAATTATAAACTTTCAAAAGGTTTTTTATTCATTATTTGTTATATTTGTTATATTGGTTTAAACAAAACTATGAAATTATATATATATATATCCTTTTCACATTAGCTTTATAGAGCTTGTGTAAAAGGATATTTAGTGTTAGACATTGTTGTATGAAGGAGTAAATCGCGCTCATTGTTGATCCTCTCACTAAGTCAGCGACTTCTATTACTCGCTATACTCTTTCATTGTTACTCATAATGTTTTGTGTTTATTTGACAGCGATTGCATATACTTGTGGGACGACTCCGGGACATTTTGGACCGTAATCATACCCCATCCGTATCTGAGATCTTATCTGAGATAGCCGAGCTCGTGGAAGAGGCAGTTGGGACCGAGCCTCCTATTGCTTGTTCCCATGACCGGGTCTCACGACAACAACATGATTAGTTTGATATATAGATAACAATCTTAATCATGTATTTTGGATACTTGGTTTTGTATTTTCGATTACACTCTTGGTTAAGTATTTTATATTACACTTTTGGTTATTTTGAATGCATGTAATTATTTTGGTTACTTTTGGATTATTTACATATTTTGAATACTGGAAATTGTTTTAGATACCATCAGTATGTATGCTTAGATACTTGGAATATAAAAAAATAATCATCATAATTCACAAAACTTGTTAAAATTCATATCTCTAAAAAGCATAAAGAAATTAAAAAATGAAAAGAAAAAAAAACATAATTCACTGAATAAATTTTAATTGATAGGAATAGTGGAGGTAATTTTAGGGAGTTATCAATTCGTCGGGCATCGTTATAAGCTTTCATTTGTGCTCTAAAAGGCGTGTCAACCATCTACACTAGAATCGTGATAGTGTCTCCATGCAACTGGTAACGGTGGCAATGATGCACTATCGTGTAGCCATACCTAAAATTATATGTATGCACAAATGAATTTAGTGAGAGACAATTTATACTCTAACAAAAAAAAAGTGTATGCATGGAATGGTCGAGACAAACCGTTGTGTGATGTGTCTTGTCTCCAACTCATGTTATAGTACGAATCTTTATAAGTGGACCTTATCCTTCGACAAATTTGGTAACCGGTAAGCATGTATGTGATTGTGGACCATGGTGAACAAATGCGATTCTAATAGGTGGCGGTTGTTATCCCGATTAGTGGCATCTTCATCCAGTGACTCTAGGAGCAAGAACCAGGTCTATTGTAGTTTACATTCTTAATCAAATAATCGATGGTGTTTGTACAATTGACTTATGGCAATTACTTAAAGTATATTATCGAAATATATTAAATTAAATTGTTTGGTTTTGTGGAGTTAAGAATAATAGCCCTCGAATATATTGTTTGTCGAAATTGTAACTTCATCGACATCTTCAGTCGGACGATCAAGCAGTAGTCATCATTTGCATAACCCGAAACCAAAGCAATGGTTCGATAACCGCAATAGTCGTATCCAATCGCACCCCACGAAGCTAGAATATATGATAACATGAATTTATGCATCTCGTATGGTCCTCATTATTACCCTAAATTATGTTTTGGCCTCGATTCGCTTGCGTTTTGCGACTGTATGTACTACGTGTAGTGTGAATTTTGTCGTGGTCAAACGCACTTGGCTCTCTCTTTGTTGATGGTTTAGGCGGTGTTCCCTTAATTTTGACCACGACGGGCTCTTTCATGTTGGTTGATTCGGGACTCATGATGTCCTTTGTTGTTCTCATCCGATCAATTGTGTCTTCATACAACAATCTTGTATCCATTATTTCCCTGAACGTACATATTAAGTGTAACGAAGTTGGGATTTATGTAAACTACCTCGGCGTCACCATCTTTGATTGTTTCCTGACTCTATGAAACCACCTTCCAAAATGGATTAATTTGATCCAAACTAATTGATCTCCGTTTTGAGATGAAAACAATGAAGGCATGGACACATGGCACCCCGTAAGCAAGCCTCCAAAATTAGTCTCGACATATTCCGTCATTATGGATCTTCAAGTCCTTATTGTAGTTTTCCGATAGCAACATGAAACATTCGTTTGTCACATTGTAGCGTAGATGGTCAAATATTGGGATCCAGATACTCACCCGTATCCTCACCTGTGAAATTTTAAGTGACAGTTTTATCTTTCGAATTTGATCGTTGACCATCAAGTCAACATTGTCGACCGCATATTGGAAACCTCCAATGTACGCTTGTTCCTAGGATAGACTTTAACAAACCATGCGAGGACTCACACCTGAAAAATGCAATAATATATCATTACAATTGCAGGAACAATATGGACATAGTAAATAAATGAAATAAATTTTTGTCTTACGCGTTTGATGTCCGCGTTTTCAAATGGTGATACAAGTCGCACCAAGCTCGTGTAATTGTCTCTTTGTAGTCTCTAAGTCACGTAATCTCGAGATATTCCATCAACTTACGATGTGATTGTCATGCACCTTCATTTCCGTCAATTGCCGCGCATAAGAACGGATCATCGGATACGGATGAGATATTGAGGTAGGAAAAAAGCTGAATTGGATCGGATATATTAGACAAGTCTAGTAATAAAAATTCGGATCGGATATCCGACCCGGATAAAAATGTCAAAAATCCGGTTGCTCACGGATCAGACTTTGATAAATTTATCGGATCGGATATCCGAAATAATCACCTTTATATAACATGTCCCTTTTAAAAACGAGTGAACTACACAAAACCGTCTCTTATTTACCTAATTTTTTTATATTTAATAACCTCTTCTTTTTTTTCCATTTAATCACCCTTGTTACTTCTTAGTTAACATTTGACCACCAGACTCCACATTTGTCAAATCCCTTTAAAAGATGTGGTGTATAGAAACTCGAAAAAACTATATGCACGACCTTAAATTTACTAAGGCACTAAAAGCTTCGCATTTTAACGGCACTCATTGAGTTCGGGCACCGACGTCCATTTTTTTTAAAAAAAAATTAGGGTTTTGGTCTTTGGTGTTGACATCCAAAATTTTAAACCTATTTTATTAGAAGTAGCAATAATGCGGGTGTCTGACTTTTTTTTTAAAAAGAAAAAAATTTAGAAGCGGGCATACGTTCTTTTATATAATAGCTAAATTGAAAATTGCGTAAATAACACATTCCAAAAATAACTTTAAAGACGCGGAGATTGAGGCGGTAGGAGAAGTAAAGCAAAATATGAGGCATGAAATTTTCTTCCATTTTTTATATTTCAAGCTTTCTTCTCAACAAAAATTATCCTCCATATTTTATCTGATCCCACCACCAGGTTCATCATTACCATATTCCTCCTTTGTCGTTCACTACTTTTACTCCTTACAAACCTCAAGTTTCGCCCGACTGCTTCTAAATTTAACCAGTTCGTTTCTCAGACATAGTAGAATGATTTTGGCCTTCTCATCATCTATCTTAATGAAAACACTACCTCGCTCCTTTACAAGGTGTAACAAGTGAGAGTCATATAAGAGGTGTTTAAATGAAAATAAAAGGTGATTTTGTGTAATTTACTCTTTAAAAAAAATAACTATAAATGATGTTCTGATTAGGAAAAAATTCCTATTCTTTCAAGGTATTATTTTTGAATTGGGATCATCTCTATATATATATTAAAAGTGTGTTTAGCCTTTGATAAGATGTTGTGATTTTAGGAAATTGATAATTATTTTATACAAAAAGTGGGTTTAGTATGAGATTGTAGTTGTTATTTTGAAGATTATGGTTGGTTTGGAGAATTCCCTCTCATAAAATAGAAGATTATTGTTTCATTTAAAATCACAACTTTAACACACTAAATTCAAAGTAAGTCTCTAGTATTTATGTAATAATTTAATCTCAATCATTCATCACAATTACGATTAATTTTAGGCCCAAAGAGATGTAAATCTTAGGTGGGCCTTTGATATGCTTGCATGTGAAATCGAACGGGCTTAACAGGCCCGTTGGAGAGTCCTCGTCTATAATCCAAGAACCAACCATGTGAGCATGAACAAGCGGCAGGCTGTGCTGAATCCAACCGAAAAGGAGAATGCCTAAAGCATATATATTTGTGTTGAAATTGTATTCGCAAAAAATGCAGATCTCGAGGTCATATATCCCCTCCAACGTCTAAAGTCTAAACGAATGATTCAAAAATCTACAGTTATTTTCTAATTTTCTGTTCACCGCTCCCGTTGGACTGGATCATACTACTTTTTCTTGTTGACTTCCTTACTGTAGGGATTTCTTTATGTGTTTTTTTGTGTTTTTTTTCCTGTTGTGGTTTCTCATGACGGTTAGTCCGTCTGCCGATCTTTTTCGACCTTTCGACCAACCTAGACGACGTGTCGTCTAGTGTTTCGAACCGCTTTCCTTTATAAAAGAAAAAATGTTCCTTTCATAAAACAAATAAACAAATGATTCAATGTTAAAACCTGCGTAATTGTTCCATCTAACAAGTGAAGTTGAAGTTGAAGCTGAATTACAGCACGTATTATACAAGTTTCCAATGTTTTATTTATGGAAAATCATAGTAAATCAGTGCTAAATTACACTGACTTAAATGTTTGTATAAATAAATAAATGGAATAAATGTTATTTGCATGTGAATCAATAGGTTGTCACGTGATCCCCTACCTTAATATGAGAATCTAGATGATCCAACTCTTCACCATGTGGGGTCCATTGACAATTTTATGCGGGACCCCTTTCGTTGCTTAATTGCATGTGCTCTCACGTGACTTCTTCCGCTGTCTTTAGATTAGTGCTAATAAGCCGTACAGTACAAAAAAGAAAGGTTTTATTTATTTGATTAACATAATAAAATATTAAATGTCTTTTTCAAATTAAAGAGAGAAAAGGGTGAAGCATAATATGATTTATTGCAAATCCTTCATCACATGCTATTAATAATGTTTTCGTTACTTGAGTAGTTTGTTGGATTTGGTAGATTAACGTCATAACCTCCTCTTCAATACGTGGCCCCTACTACTACTTCTCATATTTATGGTACGTACGATCCATTTTTTTAATTTTATTTTTAAAAACGGACGGTTAGATTAGGCTAAGCATTCTTACAGAAGAGAACATGAAGTTCGGGATCATCAAAAAAATTGGTGTTGGAGGTCGAGATTTCCAAATGGGTCAATCGATCAGCAACACCGTTGATTTCTCTGAAAATATGTCTGAAAAATATTTAGATAAAGGAGAAAATTAAACACTACTGCATAACACATAAATTAGTGTAGAGAAATGTGAGGTTCGATCACGGTTATAAATGCCACTTATTTAAGTTTGTAATAGAAATACTAACAATAAATTGCAAAGCTTGATGAGAGATGACCCAAAAGGTGATGTTATAAATTTCCTCGGATGTAATAAAATAACATAAAGTCTAGTAGGTAGGTTTGAGATTTAGTCACCGTAATCAATAGGCACCATTCTTTGTATTACCCCTTCAATCAGTGTCTTCAAGTTATGACTTTGAAAAAAACATAATTTGTTACTAAAAGTGATAGCACATGATTTTTCAAACGTTAGTAGATTATAACGAAGATTCTATACAAACCTAACATCATTTAAAAAGTAAAAATAGGCAAAAATGTAATAGATCCAACTTAATTAACAATAATCAAAGAGTCGTTAAGTAATTTAATCGTGCAAGGAGAAACATATTAGTATTTGATCGAAGAGAGTATGTGGCCGTCGTATAAAATGACGCACCACTATCAAATATTCACCGAATAAAAATATTACCAATATGATTATCTATAGATATAGAAAAGAATAAGATTGAAACATTTTTTTTGAGAGACGACCATTAATCGTTTGAAATAGTAAAACCAAGGTTGTTAGATCAATATCGTCTAATGAAATTAGGGTGTCGGGGCTACGGTGGTTCAACATGGGAAGCACGAGTAGCCACTAAGATTAATATCTCAGCCATAATTGTGGCACCAATGGAGAAAACATATTGTTTTTAATCAAAAATATAATTTTGGTAATGATTTTAATTCTCAAAAAAAGTAAAACAAAATTATAGCATAGATTTTTATTTATAAATATTTTTTTTGATGTTTTATCCATTTTCCATTGAACTCAAATAATAATTGTAAATTCTATTAATCATTTTTTTAATAAAAAATATAGTAACATTAACTCATATAATATAAATATATAATATAAATATTTTGTTCAAGGTGTATATATTAAACTAGCTTATTACGGTACGAAATGACACAAAATCTATAATATTCATATATAAACAATAATATATCAAATGTATCTTTTTTTAAAATAAAGACAAACTTTTTACTTATATATATGAGAGATAGTGTATTGGAATATTCAGCTCGACATCTTATCAAATCCGTTCAGCCCACTACGGATAATCCTCCACCAATATTGCGCATGTTCCTAAATAACGTCTGCACTAGTTTCACTTGTCGGTCCTCGGGCCATCGTATCGATTCTAGGATAGTCTCTACGTGTCCCAACCAGGGCTCCACCTCTAGGCTCTAGTCCTAGCTTCCCGTCGATGATAGGTACTCTCGATCTGATGGTTGAAAGTCTTCAACCACTCATCTAGCCTCGGTGTCCGGAGCTCCTCTCTAACTCGGACACTCTCAACTACTCTCTCGGGTCTAGCCCGCACCGGGGTCACTAATTGTGACACCTCAACCGATCTAGCACCTCGGCAGGTCTAGGGCCCATATGCCTCTCTTGGGCACCTCGGCCACCTATTTGACATACTCTCTGAACTCTGATGCGCTCATCGAGACGCGGCCTAACTCAGCTGGTTGTGCTTCGGAAGATCCGGACAACACGGTGGCATCCCTCTTGGCCTCGGGTGCCACATTCTCAACAATCTCTTTCTCATCAGCGGCTACTGGCTACTCAGCAGGAGGTGAGGTGAGGCAACTCGCCCTCAGCCTCTCGCAACTGGGGGTCTACCTTTGCGACCCGGTCCCCCAATTGTTGGTGTCCTACCACCCCTACTATGTCCGGCGGGGTGAAGAGGTGAACGACCTCTACCTATACCTGTAGCGGGTACTATCCTATTATGCGTCATCCGTACAAGACATGCAACTATGATTAACACATTATTATTTCTAAGAAATCACTATACTTAACTTCCTATACTGCCGAGGTCTGCGAAGGGAGTGGTGGTTTCCGTATTGACTAATCCATCCTGACTATGCATGAATTTTGAAATCGAAATTCATTTTGAAATCGAGATCCCTTTTCAGGTTCTATTTATTTATTCGGCCTTTTAGAAGATTACTAATGTCATTGTTGTCAACCTAGAGTTTTGATACCATATTGTAACACCCCGAATTCAAAGAACTCGGGATGTCACTGACTAGGACCTCATAGTTGGTCCCGACCTTAGTTTGAAAACAATAATACTGGACCTTACAACAAGGCACAAATAATAAAACAAATAAAATCCTCAAATTGTAAAATTTTTGATAAAAGAATGTGTTTGACAACCATGCATAAATAATGAAAGACTCCAATGAAAGGTAACTAGTCTCCATACTGAAAATATAAGAAACCCTAATCCTAAATTCCGGTATAGAAACCCGGCTGACCACTCCGCTCCAGACTACTCGGCAGTCACCTAACATACAAAGTCTATCAGCATAGTATAAACCGTTAGCTAACAATTCTAATATAAAGTAATGCTACATGCACAAACACACACAAGGCAAATGTAAACACAATAGCATGCTCAAAAAATGTCCCAATTATTATCTTTATTAGGTGGTTCCAATATAATTAGTTCAACTTAATTGTGTGACACGAAGATCCTCCAACCGTCGCCCCCGTATACCAATAAGACAGGTTATATGCATCTCACCGTATACTCTAACTGGACTTGTCATGGGGAGCCTCCCAGTCGCGGTTCAACTTTGGGTAGTGGTGTCACGACCCGTTATACATACACTTGGGTCTTACAAAAACGAAAGTACAATCATCTAGTCAAGTTTTACTTTTAGTTTAATCAATACACACACCACCTTAAGCATACACTCAACATTATTAAATGTAGCTAAATGAGTATGAGGAACTCACCTTATCTGATCCGAGATCCTAATAATGCAAATCTCAATCCGTCGGCCGATGATCTCCCAATCTTGGCTAAGATGTAACAACGTCTAAGTATTTTCCTAGGATCCAAGACTTATCCTAACAACACCATGTCCTTATATTCTTCCAAACTTAGACCACTCTCGTAACATCTACAAATGTATATCTTTAGGTCTTATTGTGCAATAGACCTGTCGATCCATTCATCGAGTTCGCCTAATTCCATCATTTACCCATATATCCACTTATCACTTTAATCATCTTCTAAAATTCTCAACTCTATATCGGCCTTAACTTCATTACTCCGTAACAATCCATACTGATAACATGATTTATCGACCTGTTTTACTCATGCATTTAGTTAGATTTCTCCTTTCCGCATTCATGTTTTAGCCTTAGTTTGTGCCATTTATGCTTGTTTAGTTCTACTTTGCAAGAATAGATGTCTACACACACTATTTGTGGCTTTGTAGGTGATTTGACACATTTTGGAGCTAAAACGACGTATTTGAGGATCAAGCCTCGAAGTGGATGCATTGGAACGAGCGTACGTGCACGGGAAAGGACTAGGAATCAAGCTAAAGGCATGGAGGGAACGACTAAAGAGCATCTTGGTCGAGATCCAGCCCGAGATTTCTTCATTTAGCATTATATTTTATTTACGGGCTTTTCCCCTTAGAATTATATTTTATTTGCGGGTTTTTTCCTTTTAGGCCCAATGTCTTTTTAGCTAGATTTTTATTATAAAAGGAAGTCTTGGATTTATTTCAAGGTGTGCTGGGAGTCGCCCAGAGTTAACCCTTGAGGGGGGAGCCGTCTCCTTTCCCTTCCCTTCTTCTTCTCCATTGTTCTTCATTAGTTTAAATTAAAGTTTCAGACTTTTATATTGAGTTTTGTTGGAAATACATTGTTGATTCGAGATTTGAGAAGATTGAAGGTTTTCAGGCATTGAAGTTGAGTAGTTTTTTCTCTCCCTTTTTTGTTATTTATTTATTTGTCTTTCTTTGATATGATTGTTATTGGCTAGAACCTTGTGGTTCCAAGGTTGACAGGGATTTGTTTATGCCTTTGATTATGATGGAATGTTGTGCTTTATGTTTTGGCTTTGACTTGCTAGAAATCCTAATGGTTGTCTTGGACTTGAATCTAGTTAGAATCCTTCTAGCTAGTAACCTAAGTTGGAATTGAGACTTACCCGGTTATATTCCTTCATAGATACATGAGTGACTGATCATAGGTAATAAAGGGTTATCCTTTATTGGTTGAATGTGCTTTGATTCCTTGCTAAGTAGGGTAATACCCGAGACTTTCCCGGTAATGGTTTACCTTTGCCTTAGTTTGTAGTCTGGTTTGTTTAGAATTTCCTACCTCTCTACCTTGAGACTTACCCGGTAATAGGTAGTTGGTTTGGAACTAGATAGTCTTGAGTCTTACCAGGTAATAGACTGTCAGCCTAGAAACGTTCATCCTGTGGCTTTTCTACCATATAATTTTAAGAGTCTTCCTGAATCTATATGTATAAACAATGATCTTGAACCCTTGGAATCCATTTTTTTCCCTTTAACTTGATTATCTTTGTTTCCTTTTTATTTGTTTGTTTTGACTTTCAATCAATAAGTGACAATTGATTGCGAGTCCTTAAAAACCTCTTCAAAACCTTTTTGATTTCTTTCTCTTATCTTTTTCAACATTCTGTCTTTAATTGAGATCTATTCTATATTTAATCATCGCTGCATATTAATCCTCCCAGTCCCTGAGATCGACCCTGGAATACTTACCTTTATTGTGATTGATCCATACACTGTGGGTTCGTTGCTGTTTAGAGAATTATTTACAGGTTATAAATATAAAACTATCCTTTCCTTGTTTTACTAACTTATAGGTCTTTATCATTATTGATAAAGGTTTATAGGGGTGTAAAATCAGCGAACACATACCACCCCTAGTACCGTTAATCCTCTAATATAATCCACTAAATTACTCAACGTCTAAACATAAAAATTTAACGATAATATGTAGATTTGGAATACCTAACAACGTGCCCGAAGTCGATTAGTCGGACACTTAAGTTTATTGAAAGAATGGCACGTGATTGATCACCGATTCAAGTCCCGCAACAACGAAAAGGCCGGTACAAGTGAGGACAAAGATCGTCGGTCACAAGACTCATACGTCTCGGTTCGAGACCTATCGATGACAAAAATAAAAGGCAACAAGAAGGCCGGTCCCTTTAGTCTGATTCGAGACTCGTGGTTGCAAGACAAGATAACGACCCCACCTTTCCATACGCATGAATTGGGGGAGGGAGGAAAGAGGTCGACACTCACCTGGTCGAAGCTCGGATAATCTCGCTTGGGACCAATTCGGGTCTGACTCGCCTGAGGGAGCTCCAGTTGATCTATGGTATTGACGAGGAGGGAAGGTGAGTCCATTGCAAAGAGGAAAGAGGGGAGGCAAGTGTAAGAGCCTTAGTCTTTAGGAACCGAGCTAGGATGTAGCCACCCCGCGGGTCCGTGGTGACGCCCCTACGGCTCGTCCAGTATTCCGCCCCTGCGGCCAAGGAACCCGCCCCTGCGGCTGCAGCCGACTTTGTTGACCGGCTGAACCGTGCTTTACCTTCTCTTCCTTAATCTCTTCTTACCTTAGGATCAAGGGTTTCCTTCATTTCTTCCCAGCTACTACCACGATCTTCTTGCCTCCTTTCCTTCCTTTGAGCTTGTCTTGAATTCTTTTTGAGTTTGAAAGAGAAATTATGAGTTTGATGATGAGGAGGATGTGTGTATGTGTTGCTGAGCTTGGGAGCCAACTGAGAGTGTGTTGTTGATCCTTCCTTGCTGCCTAGGACCACAATTGTGGTAAGTCTTCTTCTTCTTTCTTTATTTCTTCCTTGATTCCTCTTCCCTAGCTTAGGATTAGATGTGATTGGATGCATATTGATGTTTGTATATATATATATATATATATATATATATATATATATATATATATATATATATATATATATATATATATATATATATATATATGGATGGATGTGGCTATGGAATGATGAAGACGTGAATTGATCACGTGAAGAGTGAAAGAGAAGTCGGGATATTACGCTCTGCACTGTCGCCGCCTCCGCGTCTGTGAGCCGCCGTCCCTGCGGGAACTTGTCACCGCACCCGCGCCTCAGTGTTGCCGCCCCCGCGGCCACGGTCTCAGCGCCTGCGCCCGCGTGTTTTCGCGCCTGCGCCTGCTGCCTTTCCGTCCCTGCGTCTTTCCGTTCCGCAGGTGTGTCTTGTACATGATCTACTTAGAGTAGTATTGATCCTTTCCCTTCCTAGTATGAGCGGGTTAGTAGCATGCTAGGTATGTGTATGAGGATAGAATGATGATGAGTATGATATAGATATATATGCCGGTTATGGCTTTGAGGTTTAGTAGATGATCGAGGTTTATAAGTTGGATATGATCCTTATGGATCCCTTGGGTCTAGGTGTGACCCCTTTGATTGATAGGAGATGTAATATCTCTTTATGCCTTGTTATTAGGTAGTGTTGTCCTCCAGATTTGGAGTTGATCGTGATTGAGATTACTTCGAGGTTGAGGTAAGTTCATAGGACTTACTTAGCTATCATCCCTATATTGGATGTATGCATGAGTGGTGTTTGATATATGCTTGATAGCATGTGATAATTGATTATTACCGACCTATGGTTTAGTGATTGTCCATTGTAGGGCCGTGACAACTTGCCCTTACATCCTGTTGGGAGTTTGGGAGGTTCTCTGCGGATAGGCCAGATCTGGAAGTGGGACGGGCACCTACCACTCCCATAGGGCATACGGAAAAGTGTTACCAGATTACCACTACAGCTGGCAGTAACACCGAGAGGCGAG
The DNA here is from genome assembly GCA_002319775.1 of Fagopyrum tataricum. Lineage (NCBI taxonomy): Eukaryota > Viridiplantae > Streptophyta > Magnoliopsida > Caryophyllales > Polygonaceae > Fagopyrum > Fagopyrum tataricum. The sequence continues at coordinate 11,891,016 of CM008279.1, read as the reverse complement.
GATTATATATTCCTCGTGTCACATATATTCATATACATGTATATACGATTTGAGTGTTGGACTTTATAAAGATAATTAACCGGGTAAATGTGTGATAGCATGATGATGTGTTAATATTCCTTGACTTGTGTTTGTGCTTATGTATTATCTTATATATGTATGGTTAGCTAACGGTTTTATACCGTGTTGTAGATTCTTTGCAGGTTAGGAGAATTGCATAGTGATTCAGATGGGGTGATCCGCTGAGGGCTCCGTACACTAAGTTCATGCGAGGGTTATGAGGATTTTGTATGTACAGTTATATGTTTTGGTTTGTACTCAGCGGTTCTTCTGTAAACCTTTTGATATATATATATATATACAGTTTGATGTTTTGGTTTTAATCTATTTGTGCCTTGTTGTAAGATCCAGTGAACTTGTTGTCAGGCTAGGGTCGGGATCCATTGTGAGATCCTAGCCCAGTAGCATCACGAGTCTTATGGATTTGGGGTGTTACAACAGGGAAGGGATAAAGAGGACTCATCGTTGGCGTTGTAGCGGGAGGGGCGTAGCTTTTTGCTGGTTCCACTGTGGTCGGGGAAGAGCCTCGTGTGATAGTTCGTCTGGCTCCGCCGAGTTCACGACGCCGGCGCAAGACCATGGGGAGAGATCGGGAGTTGGGAGGTGTAGCAGGGTGTTCAAAGAGGTGTGGCGGAACCGGGAGCGTCGGCCGATAGGATAAAAGTGAAGTGGTGGTCTCTGTTTGGCGTTCTATCCTTCTTTGGATGGCCGGTCGCCTCACTTCAATACTCCTCCCCGTTCACTTTAATGCATGTGTAACTCCCGTCTTCAATGGCGCATAACTCTCGTCTTTAAGGCTTGCGTAACTCCCGTTTTCCATGCACCTTTGACTTGCAAGTGACGGTCCCAAAAACGAATACCAGGAAGGAGGGCAGTTGTAGGCGAGAGAGATTAGTGTCCCATCGTCATTCACCAGACCAAGGTTGTTTGGGACATGAGTGAAGAAGAATGAAACGGCCCAAGGAAATAAGGAGGTAGGGAAGCCGATATGGGTCAAAGAGGAACAAGGCTTAAACGGGCCCAAGGGAAGAAGAAGATAAGTGGTTCTCCACATGGCCCGAAAATGAGAAGGATAAATCTGGTCGGTTTATCCCGTAAGCCCGTCACGGTTTTGTTCGGTTTGTTTTCCTTGGTGCCCCGGGTCGGGTTTTCAGAATAAAGTAATTTAGAAATTTTCCGGTCCTTACAAATGCATCTCTTTCTTAGCTGAAACTCTTGCTCTCCTGAACATGTCACATAAAACATCACGAACCAGATCATGTTTATATTTGAAACCAGGGAGTTCTTTACAATGAACTGCATGCTCCCCCAAAACATTCAAAGTTCTTCGACAATTTGGCATATGACAAATCGAATCACCCCAAAACAAAGGAAACATAAGGCGATACTTAAGTATCGTACGATACTCAACTAGAGACATACACTGTCCAAGCCTCTCAATGGGTATGACAAGAAGGAAGTCTTGGTTCTGCGCTGACTGCAAATGTTTAAAAATCTTTTTTTGTGTAAGGGTCAAATCAAAAGACGCTTTCATCGCTTGTACTATCTTATCGAAAAGAGCACTCGACAAAACATGTTGGGCTTTAGGGGGGACGGTGTTCTTAACAATAAAACCAGAAAGAATAAAACTAGAAATAGAAGTTTGAAGATTGTCCAACGTTGCAAAAAACTCGAATCTCATATCAACAACTTCATTGTCTCGCAAGATGTGGTCTTGAAGAGTCCAAGATTGGGCCCTAGAGACCACACAAACAAAAGAAGAAGTCTCCATAGTTGAATGTAAACCAAGACTCCTAAACCGAATATGCAAAGAAGCAAGCCGTCATTGAAGAACCTCTGAAAAAGTACACCCACAAACCACAATATCCTTAACTGATCCATGAAGTCCAAAATTAAAATAAGTTGTTGCACAATCCCCATGTTCCGGTTTACATGTCCTCAAGCTAATATACATCTAAGCAACACTCATACAAAAACAAAGCAAGAGAAAATCACTTTGCGAGTCCCTCAATTGTGGAAGAATGCTCATCAACTTAACCGCACTTTTCATGATCGACTAGCTCTCTAACAAACCCGTTATCTTTACTCACCGCCCTACCCAACAACTTAACACCCAACTCAAGGCATAAACTCGGTCTAACCTCTCTAATGACATCAAGCGCTCTAGGCACTTCCTATGACCGACTAGTAATAGTACCATCATCGAGATACTAAGTATGTAGAAGAAGCTTGCAACAATCTCTGATCCTATGAAGAAGCGGATGCAAGACAAGTGAAAAAGAAGTGGCCCCAACGGGTCCCCTAGTTGCACAACAATAGCCGACCAAATAAACTCATCACCAACGAACAGACGGGCAACCTGACTATACAAGAAATCAACCCATAAAGAGATAGACGGACATTTTTCCCTCACTTTCCTAAGCAACACAGTTCTATCAACCAGGTTGAAGGCATTAAAAAAAATCCACTGCCAACATAGTCAAAGAACCATCAACATGATACTCGTTTAAAACCCTATTGACACTATGTAGAATAGCCTCCGCACCACTTGGGACACCGACCTCAAACTGAAAATCTTCAAGATATTCTCTCATACATTTAACACTTCCTTCATGGCTACTTTAGACACCAACCATCTCCAAACAATACTCATTGCAATGGGTCGAACCCCATTGTCAGGCTTCAATAACGGTGTAAGAGGCGCCGAAGCAACAAAATAGCCAAACTCAGCAAAACTTACCTCCTAGTCACAAATTAACCACTAATGAAAGCGCTCTCAGAAGACTCGTGACAACAGCAGAACCCTCATTACACATAGCATCTAAAAAGTGTTGTGCCCTCAAACCATCTATGCCACAAAATGTATTTTTGGAAAAAGACTTGATGCATTTAAAGATCAAATCAACATTAGTAACGACTAACGAGGGGCGGTTCAGAAATAGTAGTGCAAAAAAATAAAACAAAATTATATCATAACTTTTTATCTATAAATATCTTTTTGATGTTTTATCAATTTTCCATTGAACTCGAATAATAATTGTAAATCTTATAAATAATTTTTTGGATAAATAACCCATAGTAATATTAACTCATATAATATAAATTTTTTGTTCAAGGTGCATATATTGAACTAGTTGAAATGTAAGGATCATAAGATCAATTTTAGGGGAACTTCGTATTGAGGTTGACTTGTAAATTTGACAAAAATAAATAATGCAAGTAGGAGTGATACTATATTACTATATAGGTTTGGGTCGGATCCGGACTTCATATTTTTTTCTCGTTTATCTGGAATGGGCTTGGACGTTTGTCGGTACTCGCCTGACAGTTTATACCCGGTATTTGGGCGAACCCCTCCCTTTTTTATAATATAATTTTTAATATATAATTATTGATTTTTAAATAATACTTTACACATAATACAATATATAATCCATACTGGACTTTCGGTCCTACCCGGTATCCAGGCCGGTCGGGCTTTCACCTTGTCCACACTAGCCAGTTTTTCCGGGCGGGCCGGATCAGGCCGACCCGGCGTGTATCAACTTTAAACACAAGCTATTTCTGAGTATCCCTACATGGCCCTTTTGCGTGAGAATTTGATAGCTAAAGAGTTGATAGTGAACCAACTTTTGTGGTCTCTCCCTATCTCAGGCTCTCAGTCCCCATATCTAATTGCGTCTTCCCCATTCACATTTACCCCTCCATTATTTCATGCTAAACCAATAAATGTGATGTCCCTCAGCTAACCTCCACAAGCATATATGTCGACTCTATCTACTTTCATTCACAAAAATACAATTAGTCTTAATCAACAAACATATTTGATATGACCCGTTCCCGTACATCGGAACAAGCATGGACCCATATTTCATATTCATTATTATATTTGATTATTTACATTACAATGATTATTGTGCTTTAAAGATTTATTTATTTATAATATCATACCGAAAACAGACAAGGCATTATCAATTCCAATTATAAAATTGAATGATCGAATTTGCTATACAACTCAACCATACAAATAATCTAATCTAGCCGGCTAGCTAGCTAAATCTTGTTACATATCTAGGCTAAGGCTACTTAACTCATGGATTGGTAAATGATTATTGATTGGTAGGGAGATAGTTAGCCGATGAAGATGAAGAGTATCCAAGAGAGCAATTTGATGACGCTTGGAGCCACACGGGTCTAAAACCTGACCCGGTGTTACTCGTCTTTTGCGACTGCGTGACATTGCTCGCTGGCTTTTCGTTGTTGGGACCGTCGTGCCTGATCCCTCTAAGCAATGCGACCACATCCTTCATCGTGGGCCGCTCACTTGCCTTGTCACTAGTGCATAACAACGAGATCCCTAATGCCTGCAACATCTCTTGGATTTGTGTGTCCGTGTGACCTTGGAGCTTTGGATCGATCACCTCTATAGGATCCTTCTTGTTCTTTAGATGATCTCGGACCCATTGGATAACATGTTGTTGTCCGTCCGATAATGACTTGTCTGCGGGTTCTTTTCCCGTTATGATCTCCATCAACACTACTCCGAAACTATAGACATCACTCTTCTCCGTAATTCTTTGCATCAAAGCATACTCTACAAAACAACAAAAATGCAATCCTTGATTAACCAATCAGGAACACTATTGTATAATAGTAAGTACATTGTTTGTTAATGAACTTACCAGGAGCAAAATAGCCGTAGGACCCTGCAAGTTGCGAGTGAGCCGAAAGCGACGAGTTTTGATCCTCAACAAGCCTAGCGAGACCGAAATCCGCTAGGTAAGCCTCGTATCGGTCGCCTAATAAAATGTTGTGACTCTTCACATCACGGTGTACGATAGCCGGGACGCAGTCGTGGTGCAGATAAGCCAACCCTTCTGCAACTCCTAATGCTATATTCAGCCGAACCTCCCACTCCACTACTCCGCCTCCATGGCCGTCGTGGAGCAGCGCTCCCAGCGTTCCATTTGACATGTAGTCGTAAAATAGAACCTTTGATTTTCGGCTCGCCCCCCAACCGAGTATGCGAACTATGTTCCGATGTCGGATTCTTGCTAATGTGGCAATCTCTGACGAGAATGCTGCCATGGAGGCTTTGTCGGGTGAGATGAATCTCTTCACGGCAACCGTGGTTCCTGACGGGAGGGTGACCTGATACACCGTTCCGGTTCGGCCCCGGCCGATTATATTGGAAGTGGTTAGGCTTCTTGCAACGTCGGACATTGAAAGGTCTAGCTTCTGGTACAAAGTTACTTCCCATGGTGGGCCCATTTCCACGTCATTGTCGTCCTCGTGGTCCCCAGTTAGCCGTTTGCCTTTGAGGATGACGTAGAGTGCCGCGAGAAGCAGAGCGCAGGCGGTGCATAGTAGGACTATCATCGCAACCCTAGCTCCAACGGCCATTCTCTTTGCGGATCTGGCACCATTATTGGCAGAGCAACTGTTGCCGGCGATACAGAGGTCTGGATTGCCGGCGAGCATGTTGACGGGGAGTTTTGAGAAGAAGGTGGTGTCTGGAACTCGGCCAGAGAGGTGGTTGTAAGAGACGTTGAGCATGACGAGGTTTTGGATGTTTGAGAGAGACTGTAGGGTGCCGGTGAGAAGGTTGTGTGAGAGGTCAAGGACTCCGAGCTTGGTCAAGGATGAGAATTCCGCCGGTATCTCGCCGGAGATCTGGTTCATGCTTAGATTCAGAGCAATTGCAAGTGACGGAATCTTTCCGATTGAGCCGGGGATTTCGCCGGAGATGTTGTTCATGCTAAGATCAATCAATTGGAGCTTTGAGCATGATCCGAGTTGAGTTGGTATGGCACCAGTGAGCTTGTTTTTGGCCATTAGAAATTTAGTGAGTGAACTGAGAGATCCGATGCCAGGGCTGAGGATTCCACCGATGAGATTATCGGAGAAATCGATAAACTGGAGAGATGTCATCGTGCTGATACTCTCCGGTAGAGATCCGCTAATTGAGTTTCCATGGAGATCGAGAAAAGTCAGATTCTGACACCCGGCGATCTCCCCCGGTAGTGCTCCGGTGAGCCTGTTGGATCCGAGATCAAGGAAGTTTAAGCTCTTCAATCTTCCTACCTCTCTGGGAATGGCGCCGACAATCATGTTGTTGCTAGCACGGAAGCGGATCAGCGACGAACAGTTACCGATTTGTGGCGGGATTTGACCGGAAAGATTGTTAGAAAGGAGTAGAAGTTTGTTCAAGTTTCCAAGGGTGAATATTCCGTCAGGAATGTGGCCTGTTAGGCTGTTGAGAGAGAGATCAACTGCTTCAAGGCTTGTGCAGGAAGATAGAGACTGAGGAATGCTCCCCTCCAGCTGGTTCTGCCATAGGTAAAGCATTGAGAGGTTAGAAAGCCGTCCGATCTCAGCAGGTATGGTCCCGCTGATCTGGTTGTTGTCCAGCTCAATGTGGGTTAGCTGGTAGCAGTTGCCGATTGACGGTGGTATCTTTCCACTGATCTTATTCATGCTTAATTGAAGCTCCTGTAACCAACAATTTGGCATAATCAAACTGTTAACATTCATTAAACTCCGAAAATGCAATTTATCAATTGGTGAAAAAAAAAGAACCTGTAGAGAAGTGAGATTTCCGATCGAATCCGGAAGCCAGCCCGTGAGCGAGTTCAGTGACAAATCCACGATCTGTAGACTGGTGCAGTTTCCGATCTCCGGCGGGATAGTTCCTACCAAATTGTTCTGCCACAGCAGGAGACTCTCAAGCCCCTTCAAGTTCCCTATCGATGCAGGAATAGCTCCTACGATCGAGTTCTCATACAAATAAAGATTCTGCAAGCTCTCACAATCACCAATCTCCGGTGGAATCTCACCGGTTAGGAGCGCAGTATATATAGCAATAGTCTGGAGCTTCTTCAGTAAGCCAATTGAAGCCGGAAGAGATCCCGAAATGCTAGTCTCAGCCAAACCAAGCATTTCCAAACTAGAACAATTTCCAATCTCCCATGGCAGTTCACCTTCAAGGTTCTTGTTCCCTCCTGCTCTAATCGCCGTCAAATTCTTCAGGTTGCCAATACCCGCCGGAATCGTCCCACTCAACTGGTTATCGTAGATGATTAGCCCCCGGAGGTTCGTGAGATTCCCGATCCCGACTGGAATGGACCCCACCAGACGGTTAGTGTTCAAATACAGCTCCTCAAGGCTGCTGAGCTGGCAGAGCTCATCTGGAATAGGGCCCGTGAGGGCATTATCACTGAAATCGATGTGGGAAAGCAAGCTAAGTTCCATTCCAATCTCCTTCGGAATGGAGCCAGTGAGATTCGTCCCTGTTAATGTCAGTCGGGTTAGGGTGGTTCCGAGGGCGGAGAGGTCCGCCGACGGGAGACTGCCATGGAGATCGACGTAATTAATCGAAAGCTCCAAGACATCATTTTTATAGTCGCATGTGATTCCAGTCCATCCACATGGAAGCTGGTCAGCTGGGTTCCAGTTATGAAGAGCATCGATGTTTCCGGCGAGTGATTGTTTCCAAGCGAAGAGGGCGGCGCCCTGGGCGTTTATGGCGGTGGCAGTGACAGACGCAGAAAGGAATAAAAGTAATATGAAGAAGATGATCGGAGGATGTATTTTGGTGTCGTGTAAATGGGATTTGCATTGATTTATTGGCATTAGAAAAACGGGCTACAAACTCCGATGAAAAAAGAGGAAGACGATGGGAACTGGGTCTTTTTTGGGGTTGTGTGTATGTAGGTAAAATTTTTATTAGTTTTTAGGGTTCTTGGGGATTGAGAGACGGGAGAAGCAAGAACAGTGAGGGAGAACCTAGAATCACGTCTTTAGGAGTTGGGAAGAGGATGAAGAAGAGGTTTATTAATTGTATTTAAATTGTTAATGGAGCAAATAAAATATAAAAAGGACCCATAATCTCTGGATCCAAGAAAACCAGCTAGGCTAAATGGGTTTTTTAGCAAAGGAGATGAAGTGGAAGACGGTGATGGCAGCAGGTGTGTTGCTCTCTGCACCATCAGCTCTACTCTGCTTCGCTTTCAATATTTTATGTTCGTTCAGTTTATTTAAATTTAAAGAGGGAGATTTGTGGTTGCCTGGCCGGTGTGAGTTGTCTTTCTGATCAAAGTCATTATTTTTTTTTTTTATCTTTACTTATAACTTTTTCACACTGTTAAAAGATGCAAAATTCAGGTTTTTTAAATGCAATACTGTCCTTCTTTACCCTATATTTTTTAAAAATTATCTTACTTTATACAAAAAAAAAAACTTACCTTCCTCTCTTATTTATTGATTTTTAAAAATATCACCTCTTAACTTGTTTGTCATGTTACTTTCCAATAAATTCATATAAAAAACTTGTTTGAAAGGTCTTATTTTTGCAACTCACAGAGCTTATCAAATTTATAAATAAAAAAAGAATAAGCTAGGCGTGGATGTTGGGGACTGCAAGCTTATGAGGATTATGACCCGTTTAACAAGATTATTCTGGAGATTATAATTCCACAATAATACCGATAATCTCGATAATCTAAATTTAGGCGAATTAAAAAAAATATCACAATAACTTCGTAAAATAATTCCCTCAATAATCTCATCCAAATAACCCGATAAATAAACTACCCTCTACCGAACGTGGTATATATGATATCTTACTATAACTTATATTCTTTTCATTCTCCGGAGCTACATGAAATGAGTTCATAGTAGCTTTTGAACACAATATTACAAATATATATAATCCCACAAAAATTAATATCAAATAAAAAAGTACTCTCTTAAGTAACTTTAATTTACACATTACTAACTAGTAATCTACATAAGCTTTCAAACAACATACATCAAGCTTACGTAAATAAATAAACTCGTTCAATCAGCTACTAATTTTTTCTACCAATAATCTTCGACATTAATTTCAAACACTAATAAACTTCAATTATAATAAACTAAAGATTTCCAAACGGACCGTATATTAAATTCATCCCCTCACCTCCACATCACCCGCTCAATGTTGTTGGAGATTGCTAGATGTACTGGCGAAAATCGATAATTGTCCTCATAACTACGCACTTTGCGTGCGTAATTGAGTGATTTTCAACTACGCATATGGGGTGTGTAGTTGGAGTCCATGAAAAAAAATTGAACTACGCACGTGAAGTGCGTAGTAAAAGCATTTTTTTAACTAATACTACACACTTCGTGTGCGTAATTATGGTAATAAATAATTATTTTTACCGGTACGTTTAAAAATAACGATTATCAACCCCAATTCCCCAAACAAGAAAAGCATATTAATAGGTGTTTTTATTAAGAAGGGACTCTATATGCGAAATAGATAATGTAATGGTTGATTTTTGCATTAAAAGAAACTTAAAGGATTCTGTAAGTTTATATGTCTCACTTTATAACCCATGCAGGCCATGTTGGATGGAATAATAAGGAGTTTAAAATAATAATAAAAAATACATATCTTTTCTGAAAGGGTGCAATAATTATATAAGCTGCTAGGTAATCAGCAGTTAACTCCATGGATAATTCACAAGTTCCATAAGCAAACATGACAAACATATGATCATGAAGGGAAGTGGTAATTAACAAGGTAGATTATCTTAAACAATGTTTAATTAAACTGCAGTTGCATTGTCAGTCATTAAGCCACCACTAAAAAGCGGGACACACAACTCACAAGCCAGCAGTCAGGCAAATACATGGTAAGATGAGCGCTTAAGTGACTGTTTAAGGTGTAATTATTTCGCTTTTTTTATTTTTGACAGTTTGTTTTCGAGTTTTTAGACGGCAGGGTTAGGTTAGTTGTCGAAATTTGAACAAAAAAAAATTCAATATTTTCTGAACTTAGGGTGATGCTGATTATGAATTGGCCAGTCTGTATGGTTCAAGTTGTGAGTCTTGTGACAGATCAGCTTGTTTTACTTTGTCTAACCAAGGAATTATTTTTTTGGTTTGGTCAGTAAGATCTCTGCATTTTTTTAAAAATAATGAGTTTTAAATAGACTCAAATGCTAATTAATGGGCATGCTTAGTCTTAAGTACTTAATTAATCCACATAATTACAAGATCTATAGTATTGTGGGACAGTTGGGCAAAGCATTGGATCTCATTATACGATTACATTACCAAATATATATTTATATATATATATATATATATATATATATATATATATATATATATATATATATATATATATATATATGCACCCACTAACAGATTTTCGGTTTTTTTTTTTTTTAAATTTGTATTTTTGATTAGGCTAACAATTCAATTATATGATAAAAAATATGAATTTTTAAAATCATAAAAATAATATAAACAATTTGTTTACAGACAAAACATAATTCAAAATTTTAAAACTAACAAACATAAAATAACACAAACACATTCTTTCTAAAAATAATATTCCATTAATGAAGATAAATAGTGTGTTGAGGTAATCTCATGAAGCGTAATCACCTCAGTGATTAGAGCATATCTTCGGCTAAAATAAGCTAATATCAATTCTATCAGGTCCACTTATTAATATAACTTACCGCGACTCCTCTTTCCTTAACAAAGCTGAAAATATGTTACGTGTTTTAAAAAAGATATGACATAAATAATGACTTTATTGTTGGAGATAATAAACTTTAGTGAAAAGAATGACTTATTGTCAGAGATAATAATTTATATACTCCATCCGTTTCTCAATATATATCATTAGGGTAAAAGATAAACATATTGACAAGGCTTGTTTCCTATGGTCGTTATTATAAGCTTATCAAGTTAAATCCGAACTTAATACTAATGTATAGTGATTAAGTAAGGGTCGAATCCAAGAGAGTTGAACAAGTTCCTATTGAATTTTGATTATTAATTTGGTAACAAAAAAAAGGGGGGTTTTGATTGTGGTAAAACAAGACAAACACAATTGAAAAATTGGTGATGAAAATGTTGATTAAAGGACTACACTAGGTTAGATCTTAGCATACATACTATTGGTTGGTTCTTTTTATAAGTTTATCCGTCATTTGTTCTCATCTTGATCGTAGATATGTGTTAAGCCAACCGGCATTAACACAACTTAACTAGCTTATTAATCCGTAAACCTACAAGATTAAACCACAAGTTAGCATTCTAATAAAGATAAAGAGATATAGAGAAGAATAAAACAACCCGTTAAATCTTTCTTTATAGTTATTTTCCTTTCCCTTAAATAATCACAACCATTTTTTACCTAAGGGTTTGCTACTAGATTAAGGACCCGAACCCGGAATCAATTAATCCTAGCATTTTACATGTATTATTTCACTTAAGGTGATCAATCTAAGTGGATAAAAACATGCAAACATAAGTTAAAGAACAAGGAGAATAACCCAAAGGATAAGGAATTTACTTATATAAAAAGAACTTACAACCAACTAGTGATGTAGCTTCAATCAGCCCAATGTAGCCAAGGGAGTTTAGAAACTCATTACAAAGACACTATGAATATAGAGGTTTTTGGGTGGAAAATGAGATGAAAATACCTATAGCCAAGGGCTCTATTTATACTACAAAATGCATTAAAAAGGAGTAAAGAGGCTGTGCTAACAACCACCATTAAGGGTGAATTAAAGTGGTTGCAGACAGCCACAATAATGTCCTTAAAGTCGTCGAAAACAGCCGAGTAAAAGCCTCTGACGCTAACCCGCACCCGCGGCCAAGGGCGCCGCGGGGGCGGTTTAGGCAAAAACGTTCCAACTTCTTCTTGGCCGCGGGGGCGGGTCCTTGAATGCTCTTGAAACGTCTGAATCTTTAACTTCGTAACGCTTCTGGTGAGAATCCGCAAGGGCGGCCCAGAGTTACCGCGGGGGCGGTGACACTGGATCTTCGGCTTCACAAGGCCGCTGGCATGGCCGCAGGCAAGGGCGCTGGGGCGCCGTCTTCGCTTCGTCAGGCTGGGTCACCGCAGGGGCGGACAGGGTTGGCCGCGGGGGCGGTGACATGTCTCTTCATGGCCGCGGGCGAACGCGGCTGCGGCTCTCGGTGGTGGTCTTCATGGTTGACACCGCAGGGGCGGACTGGAGAGTCCGCGGGGGCGGTGACAGGCTTGTCTTGGCCGCGGGCGTTGACGCAGGCAGCGGCACTCATCTGTGTTGTCACCGCGGGGCGGACAGAGGATGCCGCGGGGGCGGTGACAAGTTGTCTTCGGTCGCTGGTGAAGCCGCTGGCTGCGGCGCTGGAAATGAGTGTCACCGCTGGGGTGGTGACACCGCTCCGCGGGGCGGTGTGCACCAGAATCTGAACTTCGATGATTTTCTTCAACTCCCAAGTATTGCTAATACCTTCTTTTGCTTCAATTTGAATCTTTTATCTGGATCACAGTATTAACAATATAAACTGACTCAAAAACATAAAAACAACTCTAAAAGCTACCTAAAATGATAGTAATTCCATCACCTATGACATATTAAGAAATCTAAAAGTAAAAAGATAATATTATAAAAAACAATGTCGAGTATACAACACTCGACATTGCAAGCCTACTAACAACAAAACCGTATCGTTTCTCAATTACATATCATTTATGATCAAAATATATACTCTAATCCTAATCTCCTCAACAATTTGTGACGTAAACTGTAAATTTTTTTGAGTCCAGTATGGCCCAAACGTGACCTTGGTCACGTGACATAGATACATACATACACCAGTATCTGTAAAAAGGATATGTTAATTAATAAATTATATGATCCAACCCAATAAGATATGATTTGGTCTAGAGACAATACTTATGTATATTATTATTGCTAAACGCAGTGGAAGCTGGGAAAAGATAATATTATAAAAAGCAATGTCGAGTAAACGATACATTTTTGAAATTTAACCGTTGCACTACTCTCCTAAATATGGTCGAATATAGGTAATATAAGCGATCGAGTATAGATAACGTAGGTTAATTATGGGACAAATGCACATAGCTGTACGTACGTAGGGGCCTATAAACCTAACTAATCGTCTACATATATATGTGTTATTTGGGGAACAACAATCGATTACATTTGAGAAAAGATTGGCTTTACAAAATTCAGGGCTATATATAATGGAAAGTTGGGAAATATGGACATGCAGGCCGTTGGCCTTATCTTATCTAATTCATTTCATTCATGGCACCTCATGTGTCTCATGGGACAACTTGTTCCCTTAATTCTCTTCAATTTCATTTTTTTTAAAAATAACTAATCTTCAATTTCATTATTCTCCATTATTTTAATCATTTTAATTACCCACATATTAGGTTTATTTGTAAACCTTAACTTCACTTCTAATTAGGATTTTATTTTTATGTCTTTTGAATTATACTCTACATACCTATACTGGACCATCATCACAAAAAAATATTGCCCAAAACATTGGCATCATAGTTAGGGTTGGGCTACAAACCTAAACCGAAATCGGGGCCCTTGAAACCGGCGGTTTAGGTTAAACCTAAACCGCCGGTTTAGCACGGTTTATAAAAAAAAAGAGAAAGTATTATGTTAAAAAAAATAAATTAATATTACATAAAAATTAAAAAATTATTATAAAAAAAATTAGTATATAAAAACTAGTAATAAAAATTTATACCAATTGAAAAAAAAAACTCGGAAAAATTAAAGGGCTTGAACCGATTTCTCGGTTGCCTACGTATCCTCTCGGGATTAAGAGGAATCAAAACCCACGTAGTTCTCTTACCTTGACTTACCTTTTTTCGGACTTCCGAGTTTTTTTTAATCCCGCTTACCTTTCGATGTCGGATTTGGAAGTAGTCGTTGGGTTTTTTTTAATCAGAGCCGTTGGGTTTTTTTAAAAAAAAAAGAAGACTGTTTGGGCCCAAACCGGACCCAACACTAATCATAGTGTCCCTGGACATAGTAAAAAAAAAATTCACAAAACACTAGGTAACCAATCCGGTGTCATCTTTTCTCTCTATATTGCATTATGGTATCAAAGCTTGATTCTTGTAATTATGATGGGAGACGGAAAATCATCGATGGAGAAATTCGTTGAGACGGATTTCAGGTTCTCGAAAATGCAAATCGATGATTATCTATACATGCAGTAAATATTTGTAGGGTTGGACATGAGATGAGACAGGATGGATTAAGGTCATCCCACGTCCCATCCCGACTATTATATATGAGACGGGATCGGGACGGACATTGAGATTTTTTACTAAAAATTATTGGGCCTTATCCCGGTTGAGACCGAGACGGGACGAAATCAATCCCGTATGATCTATACACAATTTGTTTTTGCCTTTTCGGTTCAATGTTCACAATTTACGAAAGCAAATATTCGTTGATATCCTTAAAACGAAATACATCAAAATAGAATGTCGCAACAAGATTTACAAAACATAATTAACTAGTCAAGTCTAAACATCAAATGAAAATATAAGAACAAAATTACTTAATGATCAGTACTCTTAAGCAATGCTGTAACTGAATTCACTTTTCTTTTGCCCTTTGTAGATGTATTCAGACATTTATTAATTTTATAAGAACAAAATTACATAATAATCACTGTTCCTTAGGTTTATATATTTTATTATTTAATTTATATTTAAATTTTAATATATGTGGGACAAAATGGGCCTTGTGGGACGAGGAAGGAAAGGCCATATCTAGACCTTAAGTAACTTAGCAAAATCAGAAAGTCCACACATAAATGGGCTAGTTGTATTTGACCCAACAATTAAAGATAATGGGCTACGAGGGATCTGTTAACATAGCTGGACCTGGACTTGATAATGGGCTGGATAGGGTGTACTTTGTCTACATTGAAAGCTCCCGCTCCCGGAAGAGGCCCCGAATCTACATTCTTCTCCCAACAAATTTCTGTTCGCACCACTCGCAAGTTACAGCCACCGGAGCCTTCGGTTCTCGGCGCCGGAGTTTCTCTCCATGACTTCCCTTCCACATATCGATGATGACGTAAGCCATTTCCCCTTCTTTTCCGGATAATCGACGTGCTTGGCATTTTGTCTAGAAGTTTGCTCTTGTGATCGATTGACTAGGGTTTCTCTCCATTTTACTCGCGTTCAGTAATAATCGTTTATGTGTTTTCTTTAATTATTTA
Organism: Fagopyrum tataricum; assembly: GCA_002319775.1. NCBI lineage: Eukaryota > Viridiplantae > Streptophyta > Magnoliopsida > Caryophyllales > Polygonaceae > Fagopyrum > Fagopyrum tataricum. The sequence continues at coordinate 11,875,890 of CM008279.1, read as the reverse complement.
TTTGAACTTGGATTGTATCGGCACCAGGATGATGATTTTGGAAGTGATTTTCCCGGAGCTTCCAGTAATAATCGTTCAGGTTTTTTCAACTCCTTTATTTTCTCTAGTTTGCGTCCTTTCAACTGTGGGCTGAGGAGTTTTTATTCTTGTTGATATTCTTATAACTAAAAAATATAGGTAACAAGAGGAGTTTTGGCGAGCTGGATGATGACGAAGATGATATATTTGGACCAAAGAAGGTATCTTTTGTCCATAAATCTACCTTTCAGAAGGAGTCATATATTGAATGGAATTTGCATCAGCACAAGCTAAATCAATAGACTTTGGTGATTTTTAAATATTTAACGCAGGGATGAATTTTTTTTTTGGATCACAATTGCATTAGAAGACAACATTTAACCTGTGATTACAAATACATTCCTTGATTCAGTTTAGTTAACCTATGATACTAATGATAATAGATGAATGAAATAATAACTTAAATTTCATTGACCCATTGGTGTTTGTGGCTTTGGGATTGTAGTTTTGATGTGATATTATATTTGAATTTGAAATGTGTCTTTGGTGGAGAGGAGTATATTAAAGTCCAGCATGACAAGATTTACTCACCTCTTGGTTTCTTTGTAGTTGGCAAATTGATATGTTCTGGCCTCTGGGTGAAGAGGGGGTCAGGAAAGACAAATCTATTACCACGTAGGACTATAATTGCTAGTTGCTACAGTGCAACAACTTGTGACTCAGGACACTGATCCACAACTCTTGCAGGGATGATTCTGTTGGAATTAGTTTTTGGTGCTTTAGTTTCTCGAAGAAAATTCTTAGGGAGGGGAGGATGTGATGAGATTTCCATCTCTTCTTCTCTGTTAGACATAATTATGCCATTGGGGAAATCTTAAGTTCTATTCTAGCTGTTAGGGTTTATTTGGGTTTTTGTTTTGTTTGTCTGTTTTTGAGGAAATGGCCCAAATGGGTTTGGTGACTTTGGTCATGTTTCAGTTTGGGCAATTGTTGTCTTCCGTTGGTTCTATTCTAGCTGTTAGCTGTTAGGGTTTATTCGGTTTGATATTGAGTTTTGGTTATGTGCTTGATTAAACTTGGAAACTCTCTTTAAAGTGTAGTATTTTTTAAATGTTTATATCGTTATTAGGTAAGCTAGGCATATTGTAATAGTGATCCTTGGTCCATTGTTTTGTGCTCTATGTTTATAAAAAATCAGAAGCTTGAGGAAGCAGCACCTGGTGTAGCAACTGGAATGATTCTATCACTCCGTGAAAGGTACTTTGTGTTGTGAATTTAATGCTCATTTATATTTATGCACCCTAATAATTTTTTCAGCTTAAATGTTGCCAACATTATTCTAACACCTAGAAATTCTTTTCTTGTTTTCAGTCTCCAGAAGTGTAAAGAGGACCTTTCAAAATTTGAAGTATGTATCCAACTATTAATTACAAATTTATTCTTCCTTAGACATTTTATTTACTATTTTAACCTTTCACTTGGTACTTTCTTTAGTATTACAATTCCTCTCTAAGAAATGGTAAGTATATGATAATAAACTTAATTATGTTTGTAACATCATTTTTGCAAAAAACATGCATAACAGAAATTTGGAATGGCTTGGCTCTGCTCTTGGATTTTATGCACTTCCACCACTTTTTGAGATTGTTTTCTATTGTGTCAACAACTAATTTAACAATGATAATGGTGACTATATATGTTTTATAAAACTTTTTTTTTTTTTTTTCAAACTTCAATTTTCTTCTTCTTGTAGATCTGAAAAAGCTATTAGGAAATTCTAGAATGAACTTGGCCGTTTCACTGCTTCTACTTTAACAAGTCCAGGGCTTGTAATAATCTTATAATCTAGGTACTAATTAGCTTTTTGTTGGATTCACGTTCAGGCAGAGCTTGGAGCTGCAAAGTCTGAAATTCAGAAATGGCATTCTTCATTTCAGAGTGAGCCTTTCATGTCTGCTGGGAGTTCTATCGGTAAGTCTTTCGTTATGGATTTTTAGGGGGCTTCAGCCAATTTGCTTCTGTTTTGTTTGCAATTTCTTCCCGGGCCTATGGTATTAATATATTCGTTTGCAGAACCTAAACGGGTGGTCAATTACATTCAGACCTTGAGATCATCTGAGGAGTCTTTGAAAGAGCAGGTATGGATTTACGTGTTTTTTGGTTCTCTTTTACTTTTGTATGTTTTTTAGTTAGAACACAGAGGATCTTATCATGCTTTCATTTACACCAGCTAGAAAAAGCCAAAAAAAAAGAAGCTGCATTTATTGTAACATTTTCCAAGAGAGAGCAAGAGATAGCAGACTTAAAGGTGAGCTGTTTTATTTGTTATCTTGTGGTTTGAACCTGTTTGATTCATCTGATAATCAAGTCTGTCAAGGAAGTTTAATTCTTACAATTCAGGTGCTTGTAGGAGAATTTCTATCTATTTTTTTAAAATGTGATTTAAACTGCAAATTTCCCAGGCTGCAGTTCGTGAATTGAGATTGCAGCTGAAGCCACCATCATTGCAGGTATTGGATTAAAATATTTATTTAAGAAACATATATGGCTTGTGGGCTGTGGCGTAGTTAGACCAATCACTCTTGTTATCTCATTCAGCAATACAGTTATCTTGGATGATTTAATGCTTCATGATTTTCATCATTGGAATCCTGTGAAACACTGCCTGTCGTCATTTTATATTGGATGAGCATTTGATACACTTAAAGATATCATTTTCCGGTTGTTAGAGCAGCTATCTTGAATTTATCGTATTTAATTTTTTGGATTGTCTATTTGCATTTGTAGCCTATTCTGTTGCTCATTTTCTTTCTTCTATAGGTGCTAGGATTAGATACAATCATACTAGGATTTTTTTCTTGGAAAATGACCAAAACTAATACGTACTAACATCCATGAACGAAACACAATCTGAACTTTACAATTACCAATTCATATACAAACTATACCCTTATAAATCAATTTTGATAGGATAATCTTTTCAGGCAAAAAATCCGGTCATATTGCTGATGTGGCAGCCAAAAACATTTTTAGGGCTCTAAACTTAACCAGAAACTTTAGGTGAAAAATTGTAAATTAGGAAAAGTTTTTATGGTCTTCCCCCAAAACCCATAGTACTGTTTATTGTTAATCATGGCCACCATAACCACCCATTGTCAGCTGTCCAGCACTATACATACCAGGCTAGGAGCAACACACCCACATTTTGAATCAAGTGGATTGCACCTTGTCGAAATCCCACACAAGCGTAAAAAAGATAAATTTAAATGGGTTTTTGAGAGATTTCCATTTGTAGATGTCAACCCGAACAATTTTCATGCAATATTTGAATCAAAATATAAAAATCAACCACCAAATCCTAAAACCCAAATTTATTAAAATCAACCACCAAGGAAGAACCCTAAAATCCAAATGTATAAATTCAACCATCAAGTTCTCAAATTTCTAATCCATAACAACAATTCGAAGCATCAACAACAATAATTGAAACCAAACATGCATTAAAACATCACATAACATACTTAAATCGAACAACATTTTGTTGGAATATAGTGAACATGTTGCGTGCAAAACCGTAAAAATTCCCCAGCTTGGTTGGATCCGGTGGAAGAAGGGGATGACGGGGTCGCGGAGGGCTGCGGCAAAGTTGTTTGCAAAATGAAGGTGGAATGCAAATAAGGTGGTGTGTAGTTTAAGGGAAAAATCAGATGTCAATGGGGGAAGATGATGAACAGTGGACATTGTCACTTAATTTTATATTGTTGTCTATAGTTTAGATTTTGAGTCCTAAAATTTTCAAGTTGTCACGTGAGCAGTATGGCAAGAAATATGGTCTATTTAAAAAATTTGGTTTATAAGTGTATAATCATAATCCATATATGAATTAGTAATTTCTAAAGTTTTGATTATTTTTGGTTCACGGGAGATCATATTATTTCTGATCATTTCTCCTTTATTAGAACAAATTTACTACAAAGCCTTACAACTTCTAATTTTTCAGTTTTTGCAGTTTCTCTTGTGTAATTACACTCAATTTCTTGTCTTTTATAAAGTTACTTTCTCCTGGAATAATATAATAAGACAAAATGGAGAAGCTCTTGGACTTCTTTCAGCTCTTTCTCAAGATCTTTGTCCTTTGCATTGTTTCTCTTTTATTTTATTTTTAATCTCTAAAATCTCACAATGATTATGTGTGAAGATAGCCTTCTTTTCTTGGATTAAGATGTTTTTTCCCCCTATACAATGGTTGATAGAGATTTTAAAATTTTAATCCTCGACTTCTAAGTCAGGAGGTGCCATACTTGTGGATGCACTTTCAAGTCCTGGTAAAGTTCCTTCTAGTAATCACAACTTAAATGTGGAATAATAAGCTTACAATCTTATGTATTGACACATGGCCAGCTAATTCATATATTCTATGACAAGAAACAAGTATCTAGAAGATTGATTTTGTTTCTGTTTGTGTAATTTTGATTCATTTTCATGTAAATTCCGCAGCCCTTCTTAAAAAGAGAGGTGAATAGGTGATTCGTCCATCTTACTATGTACTGAAACTGTACTGCATTCTCTATGAATAAACATCAAATATAACGATGACTGTTAGCCCATCCTTCCTATAGCTCGTACTGAAATATTTTGATAGGAAACACAATCTTGAAATATTGATTCTGCATCACTTTGTGTGTCTCGATTCATATTCATGTAATTCTGCTGCCCTTCTTTAAATAAAAGTGAACAAGTGATTCACCCATCTTGCTTAATGCTTATGTAACCATGAGTAGTTTTCCCATTCTTCTTATAGACAGGTTGGCTGCTTTCAGAATAAGGATCAAATTTCTTTTCTCGAAAGTTGACACATGTTTGGAATGAGAAATTGTGCTATCCCTTAGAAACCTCTGTTCATGTTTGTTATGAGTTTCATTCTCTGCTTACAATTATGGCTTCCTGATTCTTGGGACTATTTAATTGCAATTAATTTGTGAAATACCAGATTTTTTATTCAACTTTCTTGAGTTAATGAATTATAATGTGTAAGTTATGCAAGTGATTGAGTTTCACTGCGCTTTCTTGATAGGCAAGGAAGCTACTACTAGATCCTGCTATACATGAAGAATTTTCGCGTTTGAAGGTAAATTGCTGTAATTTTTATCTCTAAAATTTCACTGAGTTTTGGTTAATTGCTTCTTCACTGGTTAGCATTTGTATCCTGTTTTGGTGTTTGGGTTTCATCTTCCTGCATGCTTATATCTGTATGGTTATCATTTTTAGCTGTACTATTGATTCAATTTGAATGATTTATGAATCGCGAATGATGATGCTGGATGTGAGTCGGAGCTAAATTTGTTAGGGCCTCTAGCTTTTTCCATCAGTATACCATGATGCATGTATATGGATCTATAAATGATGTATAACATGTGTGGATTCGCCATCTAAAATACAATAGTATGGCTCTAAGTTTTCTATTTTCCATCGTTTTGTTTTACGGCAGAATCTTGTTGAAGAGAAGGAGAAAAAGGTGAAGGAATTACAGGATAATGTTTCTGCGCTAAGTTTTTCTGCACATAGTAAGATGGGGAGAATGCTAATGGCAAAATGTAAAACTTTGCAAGAGGAAAATGAGGAAATTGGACACCAAGCTTCTGAAGGAAAGGTATAAATTCCGCAGTCTATGAAGGAGCAACTGTTGAGATGTTTCTTCTTTTATCCTGACAGTTGCATTAATTTTGATAGGCATTTTAACTTGTAGGCATAGTTAAACAATCATTTATAACAGACAAAACCCGTGTCTCATCACTTTCATCTGACACACATTAGAAGCAGCAGTGCACATTTAATTGATGATATCTAATACTATATCTCAATGTGCTTTGGCTACAGATTCATGAGTTGGGGATTAAACTTGCGTTACAGAAAACTCAGAATGCACAACTCAGAACCCAATTTGATGGTTTGTACCTATCTCTGCCTAGAGTCATCTGTTAGTTCCACCTTTGAGGGTACATAGATTTGATGGTTTATCCCCTTTTCCGTTGTATGTTCTGTGGTCGTAAACTTGTAATGGCTGTTATATTTTTCTCTTTCGACTTTCTTGAGGGTACATAGATTTTTAAATATTTTAGGTCTGCTTAGTTTGCTTTGCGATTCAGTAGGAACCTTTTTTGAGGATAAAAGAAGAAAATTTGTGTTGACTGTAGAGAGTAGTAGTCAATTGACATATAACGGCAAAATATGAGTACTGTGTAGTGATCATTCTCTGTTCGTGTGTGTTGATTAAGACTGATAAGAGTGATGGACTAATGGTTAGTTCTTACCATACAGTGAGAGGCTAATACCATCTTTTACTTCAGAATTAGCTTGTATTTGATGTCTTTTAGCTTCCTTATACATTCACTTTTAAACTGCAGATGTTCCAAAAAATTTGTTGTAAAAAGCATGATACTTGAGGAAGTTGGTTCATTTCTCAGTAAACATAGATATAGTGTATTGATGTTATGCAAAAGGAAATAGTCGTCTTTTGCAATCAGTTGAATAAAGTTGGCTGAGACAACCTGAAACATTATTACATCTTTAAATGTTTTGACTTTGAAAGAGTTCACAGTTCCTCAGCCACCTTTTATTCATTCCGTCTCCAAGGGGCACCTTACATGGAAACTAGATATTTGGATTCAACTGTACTGTACATAAGCATTGAAATCGTACAATGGTTGTGGTCTATTGGTATATGACATCAAGTGTGATTGCTTTTTGACGTTTCCAGGATTGTGTAAGTATGTAGATGGGATGGTAACTGACCTGGAGAAATCGAATGAGACGGTATTCTCTATTTCTATAGAAAGTAATTACTATTGTAGTGAAGTGCACGTCTTCAAAACTTGGGTTATGTATGCAGGCTCTTGTATTGCAAGATGAACTAGAAGAAAGAGATGCTGAAATCGAAAGGCTGAAACTTGAGTTTCAGCAGACTCATTCTATGGAGGACGTAAAAGCCGAGCCAGATTCGTCCAAAGGCATTGAAAAGGAGGCCGAGCCAGATTCGTCCAAAGACATTGAAAAGGAGGCTCAACCTGCCGACGAAGTAGGTGTAGAACAAGCTGCCTAAGAATCATATTCATATCTTTTCCGTGGGCAAATCTGTTCTCTGTAGTCTGTACATTAAACCATCAATTTTGGACTCATCATTTTGTCGAGGCTTCTTTCTTCTTTAATTTAACGATGAGCTAACTGTGCGGGTCTAGTCATCTATATACTTGGAATGTACATGATAATATCTCATGTAGTCGTGTCATTCTTCCTCTGTTCTAGCCCAACAGGTCTCATGCTCTCGTTTGGTGGCAATTCTCTTTGGTCGAATTTCGTGATAATTTCACGTCGTATCATCAAGTTTTTGCCAATTTTAATTTATTACAAGCTTGTGTAAACATTAATTGTAAAGACCCCTAATTCCTGATGTTCCTGACATTGCTTGAGTCGGTACTCTATTCGGTTGATCCTTAGATAAGTATTTTTTTTCCTCTTTGTATCAGAAAACATTCTTTATGGATTCGATTTTACTTGAACAACAACTAAAGTTTTTTTTTACCCATGATGAAGCAAAAAGATATCTCAAAAGAAGCACAGCGTATTTACGTGAGCTCTAGAGTATCACATGATGAAATCAGCTAAACAAAACTTAAGATCAAACAGTTTAAATATGTAATTTACAACTATCTGACTCGATTATTGATGTAAAATGTTTTAATAAAATTTTGTATAGGGAAGCAAATCAAGTGGGCTGATCTAATTCTAGAATAGCCAACTTTGGTGGACAAGTTATAGGTATGGGCTTTGTTTGGATGATTCATACGTCGGATCTACTCATCTGTCCAAGAATATGAATTCTTGCTTTTTGGCCTAATCTAAGCAGTTAGTAGCATGATTATTACGTAAGTATTTTACTCTGCAGTTGGTGATTTGTATTCTGGAGATATAAAACGTCAGCAAATTTCCGGCGAAGACCGGTAGTTGGGATTATTACCTATTAGTATCTCGTATACTGAAGAAGATTCCATGATTGATGATTCCATTGAGGGTTAAGCATATGACGGGTTTCTCAAAATTCAATTGTCCCACCAACACAACCACCGCTAGCTTCTTCTACAGTGACAGTGAAGAAGATGAAGATTTTCTTAGGGTCACCAGAATCTCACCAGAATTTGGTACCTGGGTAAACCTCCTCTCTTACTCTAAAACCCCAATTTCATAACTTTAATCTTACTTGTATTATACTGTGTGTTTTATGTGAATTTTGTCATTGTTTTTTCGGAATACCAAGTATGAGTATCAATACTAATACAAATTGCTCTAGGTTTAGCATAGAATTTAGAAATTCTTAAACTGGGAGATTTTTTTGTTGTGTTTGGTTGTCATTTGGTATCAGATTGAATGAATAATCGGATTTGAAGGAATAGGGTTTCAATTCAGATGAATGCTTTTGGATGTTTAGTTGGATTTAGGATTCAAGAGACTGAGGACTGGAATAAGTCAAATCGTTGCTGTGATATTGATCATATTCGTGTTGGCAATATTCAGCAGCCTTACTTGTAGCATTTCAAAATGTTTTCGCTGCTGCCAAAGGATTTCATGGTTTGTATCTGTGTACAGAATTCTAGCTTCAGTGATCAGGTCAGCTCTGCAGAAGTCTGCAAGGATACAAATGGGATATATGATCAAACATCACTGATCGCAAATATAATCCAAATCATAGAGGATAACGAGAAAAGTATTCTACATGCTGTGGAAATTGCTAGTGCTAGGGTGACACAGATTGAGAACAGGAGTCGCCACCTTGAGAATGCCGTAGATGATCTGAAGGTGTGTGTGGAATACAATCGTGGAAGAAGTGATGGAAAACTAAAGGAATTGGAGAGTATTGTAAAAAAGGTGAGAATTTTCTTTCAGGTAGAAGACATCCACATACCTTACAAGTTCTTGAAATTTAGTCCTCTTTGATTAAATTCACTTGGATAAATGGTTCTTCAAACAGAGAATAGCTATAACAGAAGCAATATTTATATGTTACTTTTGACCCTAAATATTCCAGTTTTTGTTCAGATGGAAGCTCAGCAGCCATTAGTGGTGAACATGTGTGCAGGTTCATATGGATGCCAAAATTGTGTTAGATAAACAAGAAATTGCAGAAAGTGAGCTACTGTGTTTGAAGCTTCAGCGTTACAGGACTGAACCAGAACCTGAAATCCTTCAAAATACTTGTGCTCAACATGTCTCTCTCGTATCCAGTGTATCTGCAAATGTAATTCACCTGAATCACCCACCACCACAATCTATCTCACACTCACTACTCCCAAACGTGTCCTCGTACATAACTCATGCATCAGAAATGTCCTCTTGTCCACCACACGAATCCTACTATTCCGCCTCAGTTCATCCTCGAGCCTTGTCAGCACCAGAAATGCCGCAATCATATCTGCCTCTTTCTATTACTAGCCCTCAGTTTCAGTATACACTTGACCATCAGCAGTTTGAACCCTATGCTAACTTTGATCAGTCTCTCCAACCAGCTGAATCCGAAAGGAAACGAGAACAATTGACTTTCCATTCTCTCAGGGTGTCTGATCGATCGTTAATCCCTGCAAATGCCAGATTTGTACCTCCAGTTTTACCCTTTTCTGGTTTTCCTAATAGTCACAACTCCTATTATGATTTTGCTTCTTCAGAAGCTCCTCCAAAAGCATTACCAAGAGCCTCTTTTTTGGATACTAAGTCTGGGTCCAGTGGAAAACTGAACAAGGCATCAAATGAAGACATCATTGAAGAGGTCACAGCAATGGGATTCAGGAGAGATATGGTCATAGCAGCAGTTAGGAAATTGACGCAAAACCAAGAGTCAGCGGACTTAAATGCTTTGCTCGATAAGCTCATGGTGTTGGTGTCTGGCTAGTAGTGACTGGCAGGTATGTTCTGCTTCATATATATTGGATTAGATACTTATCCCTCAATAGTCAACTGGTGTTGGTGCCTTAAAGATTACTGTTGACTTGTAAATACCAAGTATTTAGCTAATATGGCATTTGTTGTAAAATAGTGAATCTATAAGGTTTTCTCACGAGTTGCACTATTCTCTTATCTTTGAATATTGGCAAGTTTTTTGATGCTTGGCTCTCCTTCAAGGTTCAAGATCTGAGTTCCAGACTTCTTGAGAGTAAGGCTATGTTTAGTTGGGGTTGTAACTATAGATGAGATGAGATGAATTGAATCTTATATTGATTGAGAAACATAGATGATGTATATATTCATAACAGAAGATTCATGAGAGAGAGAATGAAAAATATGCTAACAACCTAGAAGATTACGTGTGTTCAATATACCCTTTCAAGATAGGCAGCCCTGTGAAGCCGTAATTTGTTTGTTAAGGTATCAAATCTAGGTCGTAAGAGTGGCTTTGTACGAACATCTGCAAGCTGATCATTTGTGGAAACGTAAGCAACCCATAGATGCCCCTGCTGCACTTCCCGTCGCACAAAATGGTAGGTTAAAGCGATATGCTTCATTCTTGAGTGGAAGGCAGGGTTAGCGTTGAGACTTGTTGCTCCAATATTATAACAATAAATCACTGGGGCAGTAGACACAGAAAAATGTAGCTTAACAAGGAGGTTTTTAACCCAAATTAGCTCCGAAGTCGTGTCAGCAAGGGCTTTATATTTAGTCTTTGTCGATGATCGGGCCACTGTCCTGTGTTTTCTTGAGCTCCAAGAGATGGAGTTGTTTCCAAAATATACCAAGTACCTAGTGGTTGATATATAATCTGATGTGTCTCCGGCCCAATCAACAACAGAAAAGGCATGAGGTGGGGGAGAAGAAGACCTGTCAATGTTTATCCCTAGAGCCATTATGCCAGACAAATACACATGAGACGTTTTAGCGCAGTGCAATGTGTTGTAGTTGGCCTTTGCATAAATTGTGACAATTTATTCACAGAGAAACCATTATCTGGTCTTGTGAGGCACAAATACTGCAAAGAGCCAATTATAGTTCGATAATCTTGAGGTGAAGGTAGAGGAGAAGCATCGACATCATACCGACTATCAATTAGGGACATCGGGGTTGAAATACATTTAGTGTTCTCCATTCATGACTTTAGCAGAAGATCATCTATGTACTTTCTTTGAGTTAAAAACATACCAGTAGGTGTGGTTAGGACCTCTACACCAAGAAAGTAACTTAAAAGACGCAAATCCTTGATTGAAAACTGAGCTGAGAGTTTTGTAATGAGGCGTGAAACAACTGCTTCTGAATTGCTGGTAATAATGATGTCATCGACATAGACCAATAAGTAAATGAGGGTGTTTTGTGTGTTTAAAACAAACAAGGAAGCATCAGACACCGAGTTGACAAACCCATGACTAAGCAAAACTTCTTTGAGGACATTTTACCACGCACGAGCACGAGGTGCCTGTTTTAATCCATATATCGTCTTATGTAGTTGCAAGTGTGTATGTATGTATGTAGAGGCACCTCGCTAACGTGTACTTCTAAAAATTGAATATTAAAGCCAAATTTTCATATATTACTAAAAGATTATTTTAAAATTATTTAAATTTGAAAATATATTTTTTTAACAAATCAAAATCCTTCAAATTAAAACTTAAATCTGGAGTACTATCAAATTTGTTATAAAATATCACCTAAACAAAATTAAACAAAATTGAGCATTAAGGTCAAATTACTAAATTTCTATTTTTTAAAATTATTTAAATTTAAAGTTATATTAAAATTAACTATGTCCATATTTAGGCATTGTTTTAAGGTTATGTTAGTCCAAACTATTAATAAGATTATGAACTTTAACTATAAGTTTTTGTTTTAATTTTTATTTCTAGATAAATTTATGTAGATAGATGTAGTAAAAAAATTTATAGTTAATAAATTGACGTTGTGAAACATATATTCTCCTAATCATTAATTATAATAAATAAAATATTAGATAAAATATGTATTTTATTAATAATATAGTTGTATGGTCCATATATTTTCTTACTTCGTATTTAAAGTATTATTTCTTGAAACTAATTATTCTTAGTCTTAAAAAAAAATAGATCAATTATTTGAGCCTTTATCAAGAAAGTTAGAGCTACATTTTACGTTTTTAGTGATAGAACTAAAGTACGGCAATAATAAGTATTTTTTTATCAATACATAAATAAAATAACGGTGAAATATATTGAGATGTACATACCTAAATAGAGACGAAATTTATTTTAAAAAAATCATAATCCTTGGGCACGGTATGAGACGGGATTGAGGTCATTTCAGTCCTATCTCAGATATTTTACATGGGATTGGATCGGGACTGGTCTTGTATTTTTAAGATTGAATTCCACCGGACCGTATCCCGGTTGCGATCGGGATGGGACGGGTCTAATCCCGCTTTTCCAATAATATTGTTTATTTTTTTTATATTTAACGCTTTATCCACAAAATATCAGTATATATCAAGCAAAGTCCTAACCACGTGTTCGCAGCTTGCCTGTTAGGCGTTTCTCTAGAGGGATTTGGATGAAAAATTTACTTTGGGGCTACGGATGATTGAAGTTAGAAGGTAGCGAGGGCAATAAAAAAAATTACAAACCCTAAATATGAATGAATTTGGATTATTTCTCAATTTTGACTAACATAGTTTACTTTTTGAAAATATATAAGCATAACTATATAAGTATAACACTAATGTATTTTATTTATATATATTTTATTTTATTTAGAAAATTTATTATATACGAGACGAGACTGATCTAGCGGGATAAAGAATTTAAGGCCCGTATCTCGTCTAGGAGAGTTTTTGGTGGGACGGGTTCAGAACGAAATTTCTAATTTTGGATGAAATTCCACCGAAATAGGACCGGAATTGGTGAAATTTGTATCCACCCCTAATCCTACTTACATGTAGGATTTTTAAACAGTTTAATCAATTTTACGACTATTTAAATATGTCTTTTTTACAACACCATTACATTACATGTATGATCTATATTTACGATTAAGTATTAAAATGTATATACACATTATTTCAGAACTAATATTTAACTCGTATATACCTTCAAAAAAAAATATATTTAACTCGTATATACTCAAAATACAATATATATATATATATATATATATATATATATATATATATATATATATATATATATATATATATATATATAGGAATAGGATCAGGTGAGAACCAAAGTTACGGTAAGAAATAAGAACGGATTTAGACCGCACGATCTAATTCATTTGACGGATATGATGTGATTTATATTAAGGCAATATTTAATGTAAAATTACATGTTCCCATATGAGTTAGGACATATACTTAATTTCCTATTTAAGATATCGTCAATTATTAACAAAATCTTCTATTAATCACCGGTAATTTTTTATTCAATGTAGGGAGGATATTGCAAGACTAGGTTATTACAAACATAAATTATACACGACTCCAAAATGTTATTTATATTAGACCAAATAATGTTAATTATATGTGGGATCATGCATGTATTATAATTGCATGTCAACTATAAAGTATATATGCTTTGTACGTGCATGGTGTTATTTGTGCACACACCTTAAAGCACAACACTAGCACGAATATTAAAGTATGCACTAAACGTGCACAAGTACATACGGACACAACTAGAAACATATTCGATAGACAAAACGTGTAGAAATACTATATATTTAACACAACTGAGATTAATTAAATTGTTTTACATTATTATATGAAGCACGAATTAGACTTTATCAATGCACGACTAAAAATAGTGAGAAATTCAATAAAATATATCTACTAACACGAATACAAAACATTATTAAAATTATACTACATATAGAAAAAGAATTTTACTTGCAAACTAGAAAAAATTATATCGTCTAATCGTGCATAGTGAAATGTATTCTAAATAATAATTTGGTTGTCATTATGGTACATATATAGTTCATAGTTACCATATAAAAATTTTCTACATTATTATGCATTAATATTTCCATATATGATCGATTAATCATAGACGTTGATCATTTCATCCGACGATTGATATGAGTTCTCATTTCTTACCGTAACAATGGTTCTTACTTGATCCTGACCCTATATATATATATATAGGGTTAGGATCTGGTATGAACCATCCTTAGAGTAGGGAATAGGAACCCCTAAGATCCGTTAAATTAAAATTTGAACGGGCATGATGGAAGGTACATAATAAGCTTCCATATGTGAGATTCATATGATTGTTCAATTTTCACAAATAAAGCATTAAATAATATACATATTAGGAAAACAAATATACTATTTTTGGGCTATCCCAAAATTAAACGTTGAGTGAATTGATTCCCATTTACCAGTAAAACAATTGTTGAACATTAACATCGTTAAGAAACTCTCTCTGCCATCTTCTTCTGGAAACGAAAAATTATTGAGGTTTTTTTGAACAAGATTAAGGTTAGTAATTTTTATTCTCAATTTCAATCGTTAATTTTTGATTAATAATATTAGTCATTAAAAATGTTGCTACATTTGGTTAATCTTCGTTATTTATTTTCAGCCGTTAAAAATGAACAATTCGCTCGTTAAAATTCTAAGGGTCGTTAAAAATGATTTTTAGTGTAGTCGTTAAACTCATAAAATTTTTGATGTTCTGTCGTTAAAATTTTAGTTTCATAAGAATATCATTCAGTCGTTAATTTTAGTTTCATAAGATTTTCATTCAATCGTTAATTTTAGTTTCATACGATTTTTCATTCAGTCGTTTAATTTTTTTCAATTTCTACTCGTTAAAATTTTTGATCTTTCATTCAGTCGTTAAATTTTTTTCAATTTCTACTCGTTAAATTTTTTGATCTGTATTGTCCAGTCGTTAAAATATTTTTTAAGTTTCAGTCGTTAAAATTGAACAATCTCAGTCGTTAAAATATGATTTTTAAAAATTGATTTTAAGTAGTTGTTAATTTTTAACATTATTTTGGACTTAGTCGTTAATTTAGAATTAATTCTAAATTAACCACCAATTTTTGATCGTTAATTTGATCGTTAAATTTATTAGGATTGGTCGTTAAAATTTGTTTTGGTAGTTAAAATATGAAAAAAGACATTTTAACCACCAATTTTCTCTATAAAATTTTAACGACCCACAAAATTTTAACGATGACTATATTAATTATATAAAAAACATTTTAACGACCAAATTTTCTCGATAAAATATAATAACGACCCAATATGAAAATAATGTATTACCATAATTTGGTCGTTATTATACTTTATAGAGAAATTTTGTTCGTTAAAATATTTTTATCATAATTCGATTAGAGGTAATATAATATTCTGATTAATTATTACCATAAATAATGTTAAATCTTAGACGTTCATCCATATTAATCAAACGGCTATTATAAGTCCTTATTCCCTACTCTTAGAGAGGTTCCTACATGATCCTAACTCTCTCTCTCTCTCTCTCTCTCTCTCTCTATATATATATATATATATATATATATATATATATATATACCCGTGCACGATACTTGTTCGCTGTTTTTACACCCCTATAAACCTTTATCAATAGTGATAAAGACCTATAAGTTAGCAAAACTAGGAAGGGATAGTTTTATATTTATAAACCTGTAATAATTCCCTAAATTGCAACGAACCCACAGTGTATGGGTAAAGGTAAGTATTTCAGGGTCGATCTCAGGGACTGAGAGGATTAATATGCAATAATGATTATAAATAGAATATATCTCAATTAAAGACAAGAGGTTGGAAAAGATAAGGGAAAGAAATCAAAAATATTTTGAAAAGGTTTTAAAAAACTCACAATCAATTGTCACTATTGATTGAAAGTCAAAACAAACAAATAAAAAGAAAAGCAAAGATAATCAAGCTAAAGGAAAGAAAATGGATTCCAAGGGTTCAAGATCATTGTTTATACATATAGATTCAGGAAGACTCATAAAGATGTATGGTAGAAAAGCCACAGGGATGAACGTTTCTAGGCTGACGGTCTATTACCGGGTAAGTCTCAAGACTATCTAGTTCCAAACCAACTACCTATTACCGGGTAAGTCTCAAGGTGGAGAGGTAGGAAATTCTAAGCAAACCAGACTACAAACTAAGGGAAAGGTAAACCATTACCGGGTAAGTCTCAGGTATTACCCTACTTAGCAAGGAATCTAAGCACATTCAACCAATAAAGGATAAACCTTTATTACCTATGATCAGTCTCTCATGTATCTATGAAGGAATATCACCGGATAAGTCTCAATTCCAACTTAGGTTACTAGCTAGAAGGATTCTAACTAGGTTAAAGAACAAGCCAACCATAGGATTTCTAGCAAGTCAAAGCCAAAACATAAAGCACAACATTCCATCATAATCAAAGGCATAAACAAATCCCTGTCAACCTTGGAACCACAAGGTTCTAGCCAATAACAATCATATCAAAACAATTAAAGGAAATAACAAAGGGGAATGAAAAGAACTTAACTTCAATAAATGGAAAACTCCAATCTTGACAAATCTTGAATCCAACAAGGTCTTCCAAACAAAACTAAATATAAAAGTATGAATCTTGAAGCTGAACTATGAAGAACAATGGGGAAGAAGAAGGGAAAGGAAGGGAGGCGGCTCCCCCTATGGGGTAACCTAACCCTAAAAAGAGACTAAAATCGGACCAAAATCTCGGCCGAACAGAAAATCTCGGCCGATCCAAAAATAAAATAAAATCGCCGAACAGAAAATCTCGGGCAAAAATCTCGGCCGAGATCGGGCCAGTCGGGACCGAGATTCAGCAACAGAAACTTCAGCGCGTTAGAACATCGGGAATCTCGGCCGAGATCGAGAAATCTCGGCCGAGATCGGGCCATCTCGGCCGAGCTAGGGCAATCTCGGCCGAGCCTGGTGAATCTCGGCCAAGCCAAGGGTGATCTCGGCCGAGCCAAGTCCATCTCGGCCGAGCCATGAGAAATCTCGGCCGAGATTTGGGAAATCTTGGCCGAGATTTGGACCATCTCGGTCTAGTCTGACCGAGATTGGTCCAAATCGGTTCGAGACGCGGTCTTCTTCGTTCCTTCGCGCCTTTAGCTCGATTCCTCGCGTCTTTAGCTCGATTCCTCGCCTTTCCCGTGCACGTAGCTCGCTCCAATGCGTCCACTTCGAGGCTTGATCCTTAGATACGTCGTTTTAGCTCCAAAATGTGCCAAATCACCTACAAAGCCACAAATAGTGTGTGTAGACATCTATTCTTGCAAAGTAGAACTAAACAAGCATAAATGGCATAAACTAAGGCTAAAACATGAATGCGGAAAGGGGAAATCTAACTAAATGCATGAGTGCAACATGTCGATAAATCATGTTATCAATACGGATCTTAACCTAGTATTTAAGTGAACATAAAGACAATGGATAATTTCTTACTCACACGAAATCCGTGAGGAAATAAAATAAAAGAAAACAAATTTGTACATAGAATGGAAAATACTCCACATATTAGGGTTACTTGGAAATTGGTTTATTTTCGGGTTTATAAACTAAATGAGTTTATAGTTTATTTTTGTTCAAAATACACTTATGTCCTAAAAACGTCGAAGAACTATGGGGAATACATAGGGATGAACAAAGAATATCCGGTTGGAAAAATACAAGGCCAAAATCGGGTTTTAAACAAAAATAAACTCATCCAGGCAAAAATAACCTTGGTCTGATAAGTTTATTTTTGAGTGGTTTATAAATCCGAATAAACTCATACAGAAATAAATCAATCTCCAAGTAAACACGCACAAAAATTAAACTGAGGGTTTATAAACTAAATGAAATAGAATTAAACTACAGGTAAACATGCCCTTATTCTATAAACAAACAAGATGACATGAACATAAGTTTTATTTATTTTCTTATAATCGATTTTAAAGTTGAACCAAACGACTGATAAAAGTTAAGGGTTAGGTCGGTGGAAGGCAAAGTGGGCGTGGGTGGCTGTCAGCCGCCGGTGAAGGGAAGGTGGTGGTGGTGGCCGGTGAGAAGAAGATCTCAAACCAAGAAAACCTCAATTTTTTCTTAAAACTTTTAGTAGATAAATGCAAATAACAAGCTCTTGTTTCATAATTATAAAAATATTGGGTCTATTATTTTGGATTAATGGGAGATTGTTTGAAAGAGATTGAATTTAGGATTTTTTTAAAATCAATGTTAACTTAAATTATTATATTTTTTTAAAAATTATAAGTTTAAATAAATGTTCTGAACCGGAAATAAGGTATTGGCTAAAGTGATTCAAGCAGTATAAAAGGTTGATAAGTCATGATGTAACTTCATTTAATTTATGGGTTGTGTTTGAACGTATAAAACATGTGTGCTCGTATGCATACGAGTGAGACAACTCCTGTTTTATAGTCCGTATGTTAGTCTGTATCAGACTTTTACATAAATTTATAAGTAAACTAATTTCGATTATCTGAACTAAGTTACGTGACATCAGGTTTTAGTTCAATGCAAGTAGACAGCCAACAACAATTTGACTGATACCGAACTTAAAACTATAATGATTGGATATCCAATTTGTTGCACCTCAAAATATATGGAATAAGACATAGCAAAATAAAATGATTAGTACTGAGAGTTTGAGGCCTTCCCTTAGGTAATCATAGCAATCATGATTGGGATTGGTAGACTCCACTTTCATTCATTAAGCACATAAAGGCTAAAGCGTTGCAGCTAAACCCACCATTTTGATAAGATTCTCATAGCAAATCTTTCTTTCATATCCTCCTTTTTCCTAAGGTTTTTACTTCGGTCGGAGATTATGTATTTTCTTTTGCTTATTTTGTTTATAATTGAGTCTGAACATCACCATGGTTCACATACGTGACACAGATTTTAGTCACAGATACAGACGACCATATGTCCGTCACTAACATCGACAACATTTGTATTAAATTGTTTGTAGTAAATTTTGCAGTCTAAATATGCATTATAGATTATTGGATCATATATTAGGGGTATATTTGAATTTATTTCTCATTTTTTATATTTTATTTTTATATTACTCTTATTATAAATACTTTGTCCAATCAATGAATAAAGAAAGCGAACCTCGATTCACAAAGTTTATTTCTATATAAGACATTGATACCTCTTTCAATATTTCTAATATATATAAATGTCTTATAGTTTATCAAAAATTAATTATACATTTAGAATTGTCATTTTATGCTTTATTTAATTCCTTTTAATTGTTTTTTCATGTAGTCTTCGTTGTTATTTATTTTTTCTTCTCTTAACTTAATAATCTAGCATTCTAGATATTCTTTTTCTCGTTTTTTTCCTTAAATATTTCCTCAAAACAAAGCAATTTTCTATATACGAAATAAAAAAAATTCACAAAATCACTTTTAATCATAATATTTCTCCTCTCTATGTTCTTATTTTTTAATTATGATTAAGACGAGATTTCGAACAATCAATATAGCTTGATTTGATTAGTCGCACACAAATGAGATTGGTATGATCTTACTCCACTTTTGATTGATAATGTGAATACTTTAAGGTATCAAAAATATTATCGTTTCGAAAACATAAATATCAGCCTTTTTTCAATGTAAGCAGATGATTGAATCTAACTATAGAGATCAAAAGACCAATGTTGAAGTTGTAACATTTAGTATAGTGGTTTTCAACTCCCCAAATGACACGACATCATTAAATATTTAAGTATCCGGATTACTTAATTAATTATATACTATATACATAATATTAGGTGCATGTTATATGTTTGGCTTTATAGATAGGGTTGGTACTTGACACCTACTTTCTTTTCGTACCAAAATCGTAGCCCATTCATATGATCAAGCACACCCTTCTTGACTAATCATTGCTCGTAACCCGATATCACTTTCGACTAGTTCCCTATTTTTGTTGAACAAGAGTTGGTTGAGTGATTCTCTTTTTTGTTTGGTCCATTCAAATCGTTACAACTGATTATTATAAAGGAATATATATATATATATAGGTCCAGGTAACACTCGAACCTATTCTTATATAGGCAATAAAAACACTTAAAAGACATTTGATTAAGAAATAAACATTCAAGATGTAGGTGCATTATATGTGTTCATGGGCGCAATTCATAGGATTAAAATAAAATATATAGTTTTAGTTAATAGAATTTTATAATTGGAAAGATAATTTATTATGTAAATTGCTATTGTAAATATTGACGGTTACTTTGTTCATTTTATATTTCCATAAGTCGATTTGTATTTTTAGTCTTTGGTTATTGGCTATATTTGATTGTTTAGATCACATTAAACGTTATAATTTCGATCGATATAAAATAATTCCGACAGTTTGTAGTTATGAGCAGATTTAAAAGATATTTCTAGCAGAATTTGTGTATTTCGGCCATAATTAAACTAATTTCCATAAGTCAATTGTGTTGTTTTCTAAATTGATCAAAAATATATTAATGTGATGAAATACATGCGTAGGTTAATTGTTGTTTGATTGTTCCGACCGAATTAGATATATTCTGCTCGAAAAGCAAATGTAAGTTTTATATTCCGGGCAAAATATGAATATTTTCAACATAATTAAAATAAGTATAGGCTTCGATTGCATTGTATTCAAAATCGACCGAAATTAGATAAATTCGATCGAAATACAAATGTAAGTTAAATGTTGTTTGTGTTCCGATCGAGTTAGCAGTATTCTGATCGAAATGAATATGTAAGTTAACGTAGTTTGAAACCATTTTGGACATAATGAATTCAATTTGGGCAGAATTAACTTATTTCTATCTATATATACATATTACTTTAATTGTACAATGTCTACCGCATTGTAAGTGAATTCGATCGAAATGAGTTCATTTCGAGCAGAATGCAAAGTTAACCCATTTCTATCGATACATACATATTACTGTTATTGTACCTTGTCGACTGCATTATAAGTGAATTAGATCAAATGAGTCTATTTTGAACAGAATGAATCCATTTTGGACAGAATTAACACATTTCTATCGATATATACATATTATTGTTATTATACAATGTCAACTGCATTATAAGTGACTTCGATTGAAATGAGCCGAAAAAATTTACCCATTTCTATAGGTTCAATTGGGGTTGATTCATTGTGTTTCGCCATTCTTGAAAACATACGTCAACTTGCTTCAATGTACAGTCCTAAAAGCTATTTGGTCGACATAATTAAAATAATTTTAATGAAAAATATGATATGTATTTAATTGTTTTGATATTTTATAAAATGATTATATATTTAGTGTGATATTTGAATCGTTTAATTAATTAGATCGTGTAGCTACGATAAATTCTTATTCCCTACACAAGAATAGATTCCTACTTCATCTTAACCCTAACAACGATTTATATAGATTAACTAAATATGGTCCGGTTTGGATCAATTTTTTTTTATATATATATATATATATATATATATATATATATATATATATATATATATATATATATATATATATTTGTTCCAAATCGAACCATATTCAGTATATGAAATTGTTGTTAGGAGATCCCCTGTATGATATGCTCTTAAAGTTTATGGCCTTCCTAGTTCCGGGCATTACACGATGGTTTGTTAACCTTTGGTATATGACCAGAACAAGTTAGAACTTATGCGCAACTTCCGAAAGGTGGTAGATGACCATGTGTGTGGTTATTTGGATCGGTTTGCATGATCTTATTCGGCTTGACATTATATATCGTAGTCCTAAATTGTTATATACAACGTTATGTTATAATATTTAGACCGTTTGAAGATGTTTTATTTCCCATATCATTTCAAGTTTTACGTTCGGTAGAGGTTGAACGTTCCAAATTTGTTGTGATTTAAGACGGAGTGTTTTTTTAACAATGAACTGGCTTGCATGGATATTTATAATATGGACGTGGGCGCACGTGCGGGTGCACTTGTGTGTTTAATTTTCTCGATCATCTCTTTGGGTAAACTGAGATGGTCGTGATTCGGGTTCATGTATGTAGGGGTGGGTCTCTTTCTCATGTATAAAAAAAAAGACGAAACAACCTGCATTAGTATATTTAATGATCGAGTTAGTAACAAATAAAAAAAATAAGACGAAAAATAAGACAATTAACTAAAAATAACTGTGACAGAAAAAAAAACCATCGGGAATTCGAAAAACACCTGCATTACCACACAACGACAACAAAGACAAAAAAAAAATTAGACGAAAAGGATGCAGAAATGATAGGAAGAACGTAGGTCGTGACAAAAGTAAACTTGTGAAAGGATATGGCAACACGACTATTGCAGATAAACAAGTACGTTTTAGTTAGTTGGTTAAGGATAAATGAAAAAAAGTTACAGAACGTGAATATGGTTTGTATAAAATGAAACAAATTATCAGATCGTATCGATAATTCAAAAGATATACGGTGTTAGTTTTCGATTTGTTCCAAAATTTAAAGGTAGCCAAACTTCATATCTGATTGTTGATCATTAATAGATACGGCAACGATGTTAATTGTATTTTTTTCCCGAGTCAATAAATAAGAAGAGATCTGGCAACAATTTTTTTGGTTCTAATCAATAAAAAAAATTAAGAGATCTATAGTAAATTGTATATTTGTTTCTAATTTTTATTTTTCAAATCAATAAATAAGAAGAGATTTGGTAGCATTTTTTTCCGAATAAAAAAGAGATCTAGCAACAATGTTAACGGATTTGCTTGATTTAAAGAGATTTGGTAGGTAGTTAATTCTTAAAAAATTTATATTGTAATTAATATAAATAAAAATTTAATTTTTATGAAAAAACTAAATTTAAAATACTAATATTGTATGACGTCACGTCAACAATTAAACACTCTACTTTATTATATTAATATTGATTTATTGTTAAGCCATACTATGAATTTATCGTGGGGTTCAAGTATCCGTTGTATTATAAAATTTTGAATTAGCCTGTAACAATTTAATGCTAACCAAACGCTAATAACATTTTTTTAATTATTGGGTGATTTTTCCAAGATAAAAAAAATGAATTTTGGTAGATTGAGGATATGAAATAAGTTTAAGCATGAGCCTATATTTGGGGAAGACTATCCCATAAATCAAGGGATTTTATCACTCTCCCCTTTCAATTGGACTATGTATGTCTCGAATTTTAACTTATAAAGAAGAACTGAAAATGTGGTTGACCAAGTTCTTTGGTAAGAATATCCTCTAATTGTCGAGATGAATGAACATGAACCATTTTGATTGACATGTTTTTAAACTTGATCGCATATAACATAACAATCGACTTTCATGTGTTTGTTCTTTAATTTCATGGAAAACTAGATACGAGGCAATGTGGAGGACAATTTGATTATCGCATTATATCGTCATAGCTAGGTTGGTTGTGGGATACATCAAAGTAAAGCAACAACAAATTTAGTCATGCGAGCTCGCAAGTGGTGGTTTCCATGACATGCTATTCAACTTTGACGGTATGTTTCTTTGGCTTCTATGAGATTGAGGAACCACCAAGAAATATGAAAAAACCGTTATAAGATGACGAGTTAGAGGGCGTACAAGAGGTATAATCAAAATTGCTAAATGCATTTAATTGAAGAGAACTCGATCTGGAAAAGTATACCTTGTCCGAGATTATTTTTGAGATAGCGTAAAAGTTGTAAATCGGTTTGTCATTGTTGGATAGTCGGATTTTGCAAAAAAATGAGATACGATGCAAGGAGTAGTTCAGTTCGGTTCTTGTAATAGTGAAGTAACTAAGACGTCCAACGAGTCTAAGACGTGCAATGACCAAATTCTGAGAACTCGGGATGTTACGGGTTAGGACCTCACCATGGGTCCCGACCCTAGTTTGACAACAATTTTACTGTATCTTACAACAAGACACAAATAAAGGAAAACTAAATAACATTTTTATGCATTAAAGAGTCATGATAAAAGAAAGAAAACAAAAAGGACATCTGGTAACAAACGAAAATCTAAATATTGAAATAGCAAGAAAGTTTGCTCAAACGGAAAATCCAAAAACTAAAACTAACAAATACGTAAACCCGACTGACCACTCTCTCTAGATCACTCCACAACGGTCCTATCATGCAAAGCATCTGCAATATGACGGTGAAAACCGTTAGCTAGAAATTTTAATATTAGTTAGCACTATTCTAGCACAAACACACATCAAAGCGGTAAATAAACACATAAGCATACTTTCACACACATCCCAGTTATTATCTTTACTAAGGTGATTCACTTCTATTAGTTCAACTTCTCGTGTGGCACGAAAGTCTCCCGACCTTCGCCTTTGACCCCGTTTACCAAGCGGATTGGGGCCATGCATACCCTTGTACCGAGTGTACTGGCCGTATAGAACCTCTAAAATCACCTGTCAGCGCTGAGCAGTGATGCCACGACCCGTTTTCATACACTTGGGTCTATAACGTAAAAAGGTCATTCTAATCAAGTGATAATTAATAACCATCAAACACACACTAATGAAATAGCACCCACAAACATTACAAAAAACTAGCTAAGTAAGTCCAAATAACTTACCCGAACTGATCCGATATCCGACTAATGCTAAAATCTCGATCCGCACGTAAACGATCTCAACAACCTGATCAAGACGGAAAACGTCTTAACAATACAATTCAATCATATGTGAAGTTTCTAGAAGGTTCCTAGACTATCTTAATTCTAAAAAGTGCCCAAAGCGGTTCTGAGTCTTTCACTATAGCCCAAAAACATATGTAATCCCAAAATATCCATGTCGGGTTTGAGGGTTTGCTCAAACTTACAATTTATGTCCAAAACCAACAAAGCTTTTTCCGGAAAAAAAAACCTCGAGTTCCCTACTTTGGCCTATCAAAAGTATTTCTTATTAAATCCTAAAAATTCCGAGAAAAATCCTAAAAGTACTATGTCATATCTACTTTTGACTAGAGAGATCAAAATCCACAAACAACATTTCATAGGTTCTAGACAAAATCCCAAAGGTACCTTCATGCACACTCTAATTCCCACACTTAGCCATTTATCTTCAGTTTCCAAAATTGCATTGGTATCCTACTTTGCAATCTTATAACTCTAATTCCGACAGTTGGATATTTCTCAAATTTTGGTATACTAAACTAAATACTTCCCTCAACAACATATCAAAAATGCAACGGTAAAAAATAATTCTAAGGTATCGAAATATACACTCAAAGTTAGCTATATATCCAGATTTCCTATAACCACATTCTGCCTAGCAAAAGGTCTAGGGTTCGAGTCTCGTAACCCACAAAATTCTACACCAGACACTACAACCTCAGGACCCGGGTTCAAATCCTATTGGAAGCAAAACTTTGCACAAATCCAACGAACATGAAGTCCCGAGTTCGAGACTCACTACTGACTAAAACTGAAAAGCACCCTAAGTTAAACCATCCTGTGTTCGAACCTTGTGAACAACTCTACCCGCCTATCTTGTTATGTACAACTGAAACTAACAGAATAACAGAGAAGAGGGAAAAGAGAAAGTACCCCGACCACAACTGACTCCAAGGATGGGATCCATCTCCCTATGGGCAGATGGCTCAACGGTTCCGATGCCACAATTTGGGTCGAAGTTTTGCCGTACAAAAAAATCACGATCGAAATATGTCCATTGAAACAAAACGGTAAGGAGAAGGAAGAAAGGTACTGAATTTATGGAAAGGACTTTTTGTATTTCATTGGATGATTTTCCCTTTCCTTACAATGCTACTGTAACTATATATAAAACAGTAGGGAATTACAAAAGGACAAATGACAACTACTTTAAAATATGGTAGACGGTCCTAGAAAAGGGGTGAGTCACCAAATGCCGTTATGGAGGTGACGTCAATTCTGTATTGGTGTTAGCATCCCCCCTCGATCCAAGTGTGGAGAGACACAGCTGGGATCGCAGAAATATAAAGCGGGCAGTGGATAGTGGTTTCATAAGAAGGTCAACAACTTGGTCCTTAGACGAAATGAAGGCCATATTGAGAGATTTGCGTTAGACACGTTCCCGTACAAAATGATAGTCCATTGACAGGTGTTTAATGCGATGATGAAGGAATGGATTAACTGCTAAATAGGTTGCATCAATGTTATCACACCAATGTTATCACACCAAAGTGTTGGGGCACGGGGAAGTGTAACTTTGAGCTCTGCAAGAACATATTGAATCCAAGTGAGTTCACAAGTGGCATGAGCAATAACCCTGTATTCAGCTTCGGATGATAATCTAGCAACTGTGTCTTGCTTCTTTGCCGTCCAAGATACAAGGTTTTTACCAAGGAATATGCAGTAGGAACTTGTTGACCGTATGTCAAGTGAGTCACTCGCCCAATCAGCATCAGAAAAGGCTGATAATGTCAAGGGAAAAGTTGAGAGGCGACATTGTAGGGGTGTTTTTTTTCAAGCAATGGCGTTGGCCACTCGCTCTGATACCATATTGAATTTATGAAAAGGACTTTTTGTATTTATTGGATGATTTTCCCTTGCCTTACAATGCTATTGTAACAATATATATATAGCAGTAGAAAATTACAAAAGGACAAATGACATCTACTTTAGAATACTGTAGAAGGTCTTAGTAAAGGGGTGAGCCACCAAATGCTGTTATGGAGGTGACGTCAATTTTGTATTGGTGTTAGCAAAAGGGAAGAGAAGAGACCTCTTATTGCTATGGTGATCGATATAGAGAGGAAGACTCGATTGAGGCTTAACCGGGAGGGAGAATAGCAACACGTGAGCTAGAGCACAAGACTATAGTGAGCCACCAGCGATGAAATTCTGTTCACTAGTCCAGCCGAGGG
Organism: Fagopyrum tataricum; assembly: GCA_002319775.1. Taxonomy (NCBI): domain Eukaryota; kingdom Viridiplantae; phylum Streptophyta; class Magnoliopsida; order Caryophyllales; family Polygonaceae; genus Fagopyrum; species Fagopyrum tataricum. The sequence goes on along the minus strand of CM008279.1, from coordinate 11,849,014 downwards.
AATCATTTGAAAAGTTCAAGGAATTCCAAAATGAAGTAGAAACTCAAAGTGGCAAGAAAATAAAAGCACTTCGATTTGATTGTGGTGGTCAGTACTTGATCCACGAATTTGATCATCATTTGAAAAAATGTGGGATAGTACACAATGATCTACCCCAGGAACACCAAAACTGAATGGTGTGTCTCAAAGGAGAAACAAGACATTATTAAACATGGTCCGATCAATGATGAGTTTTGCTAACCTTCCGGTATCCTTCTGGGGGTATGCCCTCACTACCATTGTACTTACACTAAACAGGACTCTGTCAAGAACTGTAGACAAAACTCCATATGAGATATGGACGGAAAAGGTTCCAAAGTTGTCTCTTTTGAAAATATGGGGATGTGAATCTTATGTAAAGCGTTTACAAACGGATAAGCTTGCCCCAAAATAAGATAAATGCTATTTTATAGGGTATCCAAAAGGAAATTTTGGATATTACTTCTACAATCCAACCCAACAAAAAGTGTTTGTTGCAAGTGATAATGTCTTTGGGAAAGAGAGTTCATTTTCAACAAGTCAAGTGGGAGAAATATTCATCTTGAAACAATTCAAGATGATGAAGAGCAACAAACTCAACAACAAGATGACATGGATGATGTTAGTGATGAGAAAGTTACATTTGAAGGCCTAGGGCCTAATCATCCAAGAGCCGGAACAAGAGGATCTACAAACAATTATGGATCATGTTCAGGATTCAGTTGTTGAATAAGTTGAACCTACTCGTAGATCGGACAAGCCTAGGGTATAACCAAGACGTTATGATGATTTCATCTTGAATGTAAGTCTTGATATTCTTATGTTAGAACATGGCGAACCTTCTAATTATAAGCAAGCAGTGACAAGTCCAGATTGCAAGAAATGGCTTGAGGTCATGAGGTCCGAAATGGATTCGATGTTTGAAAATCAAGTATGGGACTTGATAGATTTGCCAGATGGGGTAAAACCCATAGGAAGCAAATGGATTTTCAAAGTCAAAACTGTCAAGGATGGAAATGTATTTGCTCACAAGGCAAGACTATTTGCCAAAGGTTTCAGATAGATTCATGGTATAGACTATAACGATACATTTTCACAAGCTGTCATGATCGGATCCATCAAGATAATCATAGCTATTGTTGCATATTATGACTATGAAATATGGCAAATGGATGTCAAAACTGCTTTTTAAATGATTTTTAGAAGAGGATGTGTACATGAAACAACCTGAAGGTTTTGAAGATCCAAAAGATGCTAGGAAAATATGCAAGCTTAAGGAGTCCATTTATGGACTTAAGCAAGCATCTAGGAGTTGGAACTTTCGATTTGATGAAAAGATCAAAGAATTTGATTTCATTAGATGCAAAGTGGATCCTTGTATTTACAAAAAGTTATGTGGGAATAAGGTAGCCTTCTTAGTCTTGTATGTGGATGACATACTAGGATACTACTTATTGGGAATGACATTCCGATGCTAGTCTCTGTAAAAGAATGTTTCTCAAGGAAAGACTTAGGAAAGGCCGAGTACACACTTGGAATTAAGATCTATAGAGATAGATCTAAGAGAATTATTGGATTGAGTCAAGAAACTTATATTGACAAGATTCTTAATATATTCAAGATGCAATATTTCAAGAATGGATTTTGATAACATGATTTATCGACCTGTTACACTCATGCATTTAGTTAGATTTCCCCTTTTCGCATTCATGTTTTGGCCTTAGTTTGTGCCATTTATGCTTGTTTAGTTCTACTTTGCAAGAATAGATGTCTACACACGCTATTTGTGGCTTTGTAGGTGATTTGACACATTTTGGAGCTAAAATGACGTATTTGAGGATTAAGCCTCGAAGTGGACGCATTGGAGCAAGCGTACGTGCACGGGAAAGGCGAGGAATCGAGCTAAAGGCGCGAAGGAACGAAGAAGACCGCTTCTCGGACCGAGATGGACCGATCTCGGTCAGACCAGACCGAGATGGTCCATGATCTCGGCCGAGATTTCATATGGCTCGGCCGAGATGACTTTAGCTCGGCCGAGATGACTTTATCTCGGCCGAGATGGACTTAGCTCGGCCGAGATGGTCCGAGCTCGGCCGAGATTTCTTGATCTCCGCCGAGATTTCCGAAGTGCTGACGCGTTGAAATTTCTGTTGCTGAATCTCGGTCCCGACTGACCTGATCTCGGCCGAGATTTCTGCCCGAGATTTCCTGTTCGGCGATTTTATCTTATTTTTGGATCGGTTTTGGCCCAACCCGTCCTTTGTAAGGTTTTTGCCTATACAAGGAAAGCTCTAGGTTATTTGACTTATTTCTAAGGGTCCGTCTTTTGTGTTGGGAGTCACCCAGAGCTAGCCCTAGAGGGCTAAGCCGCCTCTCTTCCTTTCCCTTCTTCTTCTCCATTGTTCTTCATAAGTTTAGTTCAAGATTCATACTTTTGCTTGAAGTTTGTTTGGAAGACCTTGTTGGATTCGAGATTTGTCAAGATTGGAGTTTACATTTATTGAAGCTAAGTTCTTTTATTCCCTTTTGTTATTTATTTATTTGTCTTTCTTTGATATGATTGTTATTGGCTAGAACCTTGTGGTTCCAAGGTTGACAAGGATTTGTTTATGACTTTGATTATGATGGATTAGATTGCGCTTTGTTTTGGCTTTGAATTACTAGAAATTCTGATGGTTGGCTTGGACTTGAACCTAGTTAGAATCCTTCTAGCTAGTAACCTAAGTTGGAATTGAGACTTACCCGGTGATATTCCTCATAGATACATGAGAGACTGATCATGGGTAATAAAGGTTTATCCTTTATTGGTTGAATGTGCTTAGATTCCTTGCTAAGTAGGGTAATACCTGAGACTTATCCGGTGATGGTTTACCTTTCCCTTAGTTTGTAGTCTGGTTTGTTTAGAATTTCCTACCTCTCTACCTTGAGACTTCCCCGGTAATAGGTAGTTGGTTTGGAACTAGATAGTCTTGAGACTTACCCGGTAATAGACCGTCAGCCTAAAAACGTTCTTCCCTGTGGCTTTTCTACCTTATATCTTTATGAGTCTTCCTGAATCTCTATGTATAAACAATGATCTTAACCCCTTGGAATCCATCTTCTTTCCTTTAACTTGATTATCTTTGTTTTCCCTTTTTGTTTGTTTGTTTTGACTTTCAATCAATAGTGATAATTGACTGCGAGTTCTTTAAAACCTCTTCAAAACCTTTTTTTGACTTCTTTCCCTTATCTTTTCTAACCTCATGTCTTTAATTGAGATATACTCTATTTATAATCATTATTGCATATTAATCCTCCCAGTCCCTGAGATCGACCCTAGAATACTTACCTTTATTGTGATTGACCCATACACTGTGGGTTCGTTGCTATTTAGAAAATTATTACAGGTTATAAATTTAAAACTATCCCTTCCTTGTTTTACTAACTTATAGGTCTTTATCATTATTGATAAAGGTTTATAGGGGTGTAAAATCAGCGAACAGATTTTTACCCATGAAACATGGTATATATCTCAACAAGACACAGTGTCATAAAACGCCTGTAGAGCTTGAGAAGATGAACCATATCCCATATGCTTCAGCTATAGGATCTATCATGTATGTCATGGTATGTACACGTCCTGATGTTGTGTATGCTTTGAGCATGTGTAGCAGATAATAATCAAGTCTTGGAGAGGCACACTAGTGTGCAACTAAGAATATCCTAAAGTACTTAAGAAGGACTAAGAATAATTTCTTAGTATATGGGGGGGGGGGGGAGGTGAAAAATTGATTGTACAAGGCTATACTAATACAAGCTTTTAGACTGACCGAGATGGCTTTGATTCTCAATCAGGTTATGTCTTCATCCTTAACGAAGGAGTTGTGAGTTGGAAAAGTTCCAAGCAGGATACAATAGTAGGTTCTACAACAAAGGCTGAGTACATTGCTGTTAGTGAAGCAGCAAAGGAGGCCGTTTGGATGAGGAAGTTCTTGAATGAACTTGGTGTAGTTCCTAGCATTTCTGGGCCTATCGACATCTATTGTGACAACAATGGTGCCATAACCCAAGCTAATGAACCGAATTTGAGCTCCAAATCCAGACACGTTAAGAGAAAGTATCACCTTATTCGATGCATCATCATTGAGGGTGACATTAGGATGTGTAAATAAGGTGTGTACTGATGACAACATTGTAGATCCATTGACCAAAGATGGCCGATACCAAAGACGATCTATAATCCGGGCTCGTGTGGATTTAATAGAGAAGCAACAAGTGGGGTCTCGATCTCTCCCGTTCCCTTCCTGAATAGTTCTCGTTCACGCATCAACAAGTAAATCCTACGAACAATTACTGAACCTATTATTTTATGCATGAGATCCGATGATTAGATGTTTAGATTTAATCTGAAATTCCGCTTATCGCATCTAATAAACCTTCATAGATTATGACCAGTCTCGATGGAAAACCGGGTTGGACGAGAACCAAGATTGCATGTTTCATTTAAAAAATATCTATTGTGTACTTACCTTGAGAGAGGAACAAGCCATCGGACGTTCTTTTGATTTCGATCTCCAAGAAGTAACAAAGTGTCCCAAGATCTTTCAGTTCACGTGAAAACACTTGTTAAGATATTATTTGAATTGAGTGATAATTAAAGTGGACCGGTAGACATTTCTTACTATGATTAGATCATCAACATAAATGAGGATACTAATGACGATACTTGGACAAGTGTAAGAGAAGAGGGAATAGTCGGCATGTGATCAAGTGAAACCGGCCGTTTTGAGTGTAGAACTAAGTGTATTTTTTAAGATGCACACTTGCAAGTGATTCGTCACAAAGAAACCAAATGGTAACTTCATATAAACGTTTTATTGGAAATTGTCGTGGAGAAAGTCATTATGGATGCATATGCTATAATCATAATTCTTAATCGAAGCTACTACAAGAAACACCTCAACCGAAAACATTTTAGCTAACAGTGAAAAATCGATTATGCATCAAGGTCATAAATATTACAATTTTTTTGTCCAAATGGATATACTAAAAATACTTGATTGACTACGAGAAGAACACTTGTTGGTATCTTGTGAAAGCTTAAGACACATAGAATAAGCCACCACAAGATTGAATATGTGTAAAATAAAAATAAAAGGTGTTTTACCATTAAGGGTCTGTTTGATATTGGATTGTTGGGGATTTATTTAGATTCTTTTCTACGAGATTGTTGGAGATAGAATTTTTGAGTTGTTTGGTATGAGATAGAGGTGCAAGATTGTATTCTTCATTTAGATTCTTTTTGCAACATAATCTCCAAAAAACAATCTTGAAAAATGAAGATTCTAGGAGATTGTAGGGGATTGTTTACTTTTCATGCCTTTCATACCGAATAATCTGCCTCAAAAAACTTATACCAAACACCCAAAAGCACCAAAATCTATCAATCCCTAATAATCTCCATCTACAAGAATCTCCAACAATCTCCATCCCGAAGAATCTAAAAAAAAAATCCCACAAATCACAATCTGATTCCAAACAGGGCCTAAGAATAGAAGATAATGTTCTATTTATTAAATAACAAGAGGTGAGGATTGCTTCTAAAAAGTTAATGGTAAATAATCTTGAAATAAAAGAGTACGACCAATATTAAAAATTCTCTAATGGATAGAGAGGAAGGAACGAATTTGACAAAGTAATGAACCTGAGAGAGGATGATTAATATAAAAATTATCACAAATCGCCTTACTTAGGTTTTTAACATCTATTTACCGATTCTATAAATTAGGAACCACTCTTCCATTCTCCCTTCGATTAGATTTTTTTTTAATTAAAAATTATCAAAAATTAAATTGGAACCTACTTTATATATAAATTTTAAAAAAGGCTCATTTGCCGTACCCGATTCATCTCAAATGGTAAAAACTATTATTATTTTTTTTCTATTTAAAAAATATTTTTTTTATTAAAATATTGTTTTACAAACAATTTATCTTCAAGAAACTTGAACGTTCTGTTTGTGCATGTTTATTAACTAAAGTTTATATTAATTTTATCGACTTATGTATATTTTACATATCTATGATTCCGTATCAAAAAGGAATAATTTACTTGAATCACTCTCATAATATTAAGCATATATTGTACAAAGTGAATTACAATAAATATTGTAAAAAAGAAAAGAAACCCATCTTACTTGAATATTAGAAGATCGATAAATGTCCATATCATACCATATGGGGCATGCGCATTTCGCAATAATTAATTGTAAATTAGGCTAATATCATATTCATTGGATTGGACATGGTACAGTAATTGGGCCTCTAGACACAAATAATAAGTCACAAATTTATAAATCATAAATCTGTGAAGCAAAGGTCCAAACACAGGTTAATGCATGAGTACGTTAAGTTCAATCAAGCAACAACAAAGAGCAAGCAGACACTATACGCAGGTTTTTCATTAGCTAGCTATGAGTTACATTCACTTAACATTCTTCAATTACGTACACTGGAAGTAGGTCAACCCTACCGTGCCATTAGGCTAATCTAATGCTATTATTGAGATAGTCATTTTCCTATGTAAGTTATAACTGTCATCATTCAGTGACTTAAATGTCTTTTAATTTTTTATAAAAAAAAATTCGTTCCAAACAAGTGTAATCCATTCATGCAAGTTTCTATGGTTTGTTTGAAATTTTTTTTTATACATGTCAGTGTATTCTCAAAATCATAGGCACTGTTTCCATTTACTGCAGAAATATGCAACACGATTCTTTTTAAAGCATAATTTGTAGCTCAATTATGAAAATAAAACCATCTTCTTCTTTTTTCTGCATGATCGAAGCGAACATAAAGAAATGAAAAGAAAACATGGCGATTAATTTACTTTACAATGATTATTATGATAAATAGATTAGATAAATTTAGATGCATGGAGGGCCATAGCCATCATCCTTTCTTTCTCCTTTATCTTGGATCCTTTTGTCTTTTGCCCTTCTCCTTCTTTCACATTCTCCCTTCCACTAGTATTCTCTTTGCTCTCTCTTCCATTCATTTTTTTGCTATCCTTCTCTCTCTTCAATTAGGGTTTTCTGCAAGAATATAACTGTTCACTCCCAGTGAAGTTGCACATTGGTTGTTACTTCTATAAGCTTTCAGACTAGTATCTTCATTCATAAACGCAAAGGGAAAGGCTAGCAGCTGGTTTCTCTTGATTGGAAGTCACTCATACACTCAAGCTGCACATAAAAAAAGGGTAATATTTTCTTTTGACTAACCTAGATCAGCAAACATGTAAAAAGTATAAATGCATTTACATATGTCAAAGTAATTACTGGTTTGGCTTCTTATTAGGTTTTGAGAAAAGATCTCTTTCTTTTCCCCTATATAACTAAAGTCTTTTAGTAAAAATAACTTCCCCTTTTGAAAATGTAAAGATATATAGATAGGCCATTCAGATCTTCTTCTGTTTTTCCGATAATCAAATCATGAAAATTATGTTTTTCAGTACATGTAGAGTAAAAGGATCGAGGATGAAATTATTACTGCAAATTCTATGACTTGTACAAATCAACACCAGATCCCGTAATATAGTGAAAAATTCAGAAAAGTGAGTCTGATACATTTACTCACGCTGTTGAGTCTGCTGTAGTTTTACTTGTTGCAGCTGCAAACTGCTGGTTTTTCTTTTTTGTTTCTCTGCAGATAGAAGAGATATGCAGGTTTTGTTTTCCTTTGCAAAAGGAGAATTTCAAGCTGGAAACATATTTCACAGATCTGAATTCCCAAATAAACTTCAGAATAATTCTGTCACATAAAATAAAATAATATCTTTTCCAAATATATTCTTTTTATCATATTATGTTATTTTTGAATGTTAAATAGAACTTTTTCTGTATCAATCTATACGTATATATACGTCAATTGATGCATATTTTGTGTCATATAAAGTGTCACTTCTAGTTTGTAAAACAAATAAAAAAGTAATTTTATACATAACTAAAATAATAATAAAATTTTAGATGAATCAATCAAAACCATTAATTTGAGTAACAAATATTCATAGATTTGGTTACAAAAACAAAGAAGAAGATATAGCATAATGCTAACTCGTTATGTACGTTCATGGATCAGCTAGCTAAGCTCAATTCCAATGGCATCTTCATCAAGCACCACATCATACAACACCCCATGCGCAGCTTGCAAGTTCCTACGGAGAAAGTGCATGCCGGGTTGCATATTCGCGCCTTACTTTCCTCCAGAAGAGCCACACAAATTTGCAAATGTCCACAAGATCTTCGGCGCAAGCAACGTCACTAAGATCCTCAACGAACTCCCGCCTCACCAACGCGAGGACGCAGTCAACTCTCTCGCGTACGAGGCTGAAGCCCGTGTTCGTGATCCGGTCTATGGTTGTGTCGGAGTCATCTCTTACCTCCAAAAGCAAGTTCAACGTCTACAAAAGGAACTCGACTCTGCAAACACGGATCTTATTCACTATGCTTGCAATGAGTTTGGTCATAGTGAGTTTGGTGGTGGTTTTTATGATCAATTGGCGCCTTCCGGTGGCGCTGGTGGCGGCTTAGGGGCTTCGAGTTATCCTTGGGTTGAGGATTTGCCTGAAGGGGATGAGAATGTCAATGTAAGGAGAGGAGGAAGTGTTTGATCTGTGAATGGAAGAATCGGAGAAATAAGCCTAAATTGAGGGCTTGTTTGGTGTGTCTTTTTAAAAGACAAGGTGAAGGTGCATTTTGATGTGTGCAAGTATGATATATAATATATACCATGAGGTACGTACTCTCTCTGCATATATATATGATGGATGGTCATCTTATATATTGTAATTTATAAAATTGGACATGTAATTAATAATGTATTGGTTATTATATTGTATTCGGAAGGATGCTTGTGGTAATCAAATATAATGAGATTATTGGAATAATGAATTAGGGGTTCTATAAGAAAAGTGTGTACAAAAATAAATGTTTTAAACTTATTGGTAATGTGTGAAATTAAACTTTTTATTTACTTAGTCATAACAACACATTATCAAAATGTAGTGCTTTTAGGATTGTGTAAAATTGACCCGAATTGTAAATTGGACGGAACGGATTTCATGGTCCAATCCAGTCTCAATCTACATGTAGGCCGGGCCGGTATACAGTCCATGACTTAATTAGTTTTTGGGTACGGTTCAAGACCACGACCCAATTTGGTCCATGGTTTTGGAAGTTTACGATCTATAGATCAAACAGTTTATTACTATCCGGTCTAGAACGTATTCACATCCTAATTGCTTTATAAAAAAGGTTTTTTTGGGGAAATCTCCTTTTCTTGGTAGGAAAATTAGTTCAAGAGTAAATAGACTGTGCTTTAGGTCAAGGTACCCAAAATACTTTGTTTTAGAGGACATCTACATACATAGACAATCATGGTTTTTTAGAGGACATTTAGAACTTTGATAAAATTTTAAACTATGTAGTGTTTGTAGTAGATTATTTAAAAGATAAGAGTTTTTTTTATTAGCTTTTATATTATGTTTTTATTGTTTATCCAAAATTTACATATTTTCATAATAATATTTAAGATCTATCCATTTTAATGAATTTATTTTATATATTTGCAAAACTCTGTCAAGTCAACTTGGGAAAGTTTGGTTAGCTTTGTTGTATAGTGTGTTTATTTATATTTTTCTATTGGAAAAATAAAGTTTATGTGATGAAATGAGAATTTATGCTTGGACTAATGAGGGATTTGAGTCTGAATTATTCCTAAGAAGGCCAAATTAATGACCGTTCTCAAGTAAAGTAGATTCTCAAGAGAAGTCTACGGCATTAATAATTATTTTTCTTCCTTAAACCATATATTCTCAATTTACTTTTTAAGCTTCGTTAAGTACATGTGCTCTTCTTGTGATTCAAGGACCACCATTTGATCATATCTGACTTGAAAATTAAATAGTCTCTAATTAAGTGTTTTTAGGGCATTGTTTGACCTAAACCAAATTCACAGTCTCAAATGATAAACAAATATAGTACGAAAAAATTGAAATAGATTTGTATGAGGATGTATCTGTTGAACTGCATGCATGGCATACAATTCATCAGCTTGAAATTCTTGGCTTTTGATTAGGAATCAATTGTACGTACGCATTATATTTCCTCTACGTTTGAATGCGTACATGCGTGGAAGCAGTAGGTGCTGTATGTAAATGTAATGATCGATGAAGTCCTTTGGAGGTTGCAAGAGGCGTATATAGTGCACCTTTTTTGTACTGTGAGAGAGATGGAAGAACGAAAAGAGCGAGACAGCAAGATTTTAGGTTTAGTTTCCAATTAAAACTTGTTAGGGGGATATATGATTAGTTGTAAGATTTTAGGGTTAGGGTTTTTGACCCTCAAAGTGGAGAGAGAGGAGAAGTGAAATGCCTCTTTTACCCTCCATCGATCAATCGAAGTTGAAGGGGAGGAGAATCAATGTGTTTGGATGCCGAGCAAGCAGTAGATGCCAAAGCTAGCTAGAGATTCCTTACACGATGTGGGACCCGATTTGGTAGCTAGCCTAGATTTTAACAGCAATTTCTTTATTAATGACAGAAAATTAAGGTAGAGGCCTCGATTGAATTGTACGTAGTTTGGGTAAGAGAGTAGAGGCGACGTAAATATTGAGTGAAAACTGAAAATGATCGGATTCCAAGCTTTTCGAAACTTTTGGTATTATTCACAGGCATGTCTTGTCCATCCACTTCATCTTCCTGACTTCCTCCTCGAGATTGTGTAGGCCGGCCAACTTTCTATCCAAGTGGTGAAAATGTTTGGTATTGCACGGCGGTGAGTCGCTTCACTTGGGCCCTCTTTGTAAAACAGATACCAAGTTGCAGGGAACATTAACAGTATCAATATTCAGAATCCGTCATATCCAACTCTGCCTATCTCTGCAAAGACGTGATCAACAAGCAATAAACCCCAAATTTTACATTATCTATATTTCAATTTTTCAGATGCACATTTTTAGTTCTCATCTCATTATTTTTTCTTCCACGACCTGAGTTTTTAGAAACAACCCAGCTTCAAAATATCCTCATAATCCACCCATTCTTTATAAACTAGAATTTTTCTAATGAATAAACTATATTGTTCAAACTAGCAATCATGATCCAATCATGGTTCTAGCTTATGCCTTAATTCCTCTACTTGATCGAGGGTCCATTTGATTTGTCAAAAGAAATGATAAGGTTAGAGCATTGAATTGGGCTACAAATTTACAAAGCCTACTCATTATTTAGTAAACCAGAAAAAGTTATCTTTTGGTTGTGGCTGCACCTAACCTGATCATAGCCTAATAAAGCTCAACGGCCCTATTTATATATGCCCACAACCTTTTAAGTTGTATAATATCACTATGATAAGGTCTTTCGAATCTATCTCATATAGGCTTTTCAAGCATGCATTCATCTGTTTTAGGTATGATTCATTATTTATTTACCAACCACTAGTTTATATATTCAGTATATAAATTAATAGGAAAGTATAAACAAAATTTTAAATTAGAAGATTATTTTTAAAAGGGTAAACAACTATTTTCTTCTCAAAGTAATATAGAGATCCTTTCTCGTTAGACTTATAATCTTATATCAGTGCAATGAAAGAACCTTCCTTTCCTTTTTCTTTTGCAGTATAATTTTATAGGAAGTCATCGTTTTAAATTTTTATAAAGAAATGGATTTATTCAATAAAATTATGTAAAAGATCTTTCTTCGTCAGTTTGTTGATCATAGAAAATGATCCAAAAAGTAAAATAAAAATAGTGAAGGGACACATAATATGTACCCTTACTGTAGTAGGCGTAACAATGAGGGCACATGGCCACAGAAGTAGACACTAGTCTTCCAGGCCCATCGGCCCATCGGCCCAATATCATATTTTCTGTACAACTGTTGGGTCCAGCTTACCGGTGTTGTGGCCTTGTGGACCTGATGAATTTACGGAACTAGTCGCTCGTTTGAAAATTTAATTAGTTTATTGTCAGCACATTACAGTGTTATAATTTTTATGTATTGTATTGAATATTAATTTAAAAAATATAATTGTATTAAGAATATTAATTTTTTTATAAAATTTATGGCAAGATTTTAAATAACTAAAGTCGTTATTAAAAATAGATAGTTAGTTTTAAAAAAATTATGTGAATTTAATTATGATATATTTTTTATTAGAGTTGATGTGACATGTTAATTGTTTATTAATTAGGATATGAATTTTCTTATAACGTAATTTGTGACAAATTTGTGAATATTTTTTGGTAAATATGTAAATAAATCGAAAAAAAAATACTATGTGGCATGACTTAGCATAATCGACGTGGGATAGCATAATTTGAAAAATATTAAAGTAGCCAAAAGGGCAAGAAATATTAATCGATGTGGGATAACATAATTGTAGGTAGGTCAACGATCCACAAAATAGTAGGTCAACGACCCATATAATGTATATTAATCCATTATTAATAAAAAAATATACTTAAATTTAGCCAAAAAGCCAATAAATATATGAATTTTTATTCTTCGAACCCCTATTTATACATGTTTTCAAGATATCTACAAGTTATCAAACTATCAGTTTTCCATGTTGGATAACAATATCCCACAAAGCAGTAGGTGAACGACCCATAAAGGGGTTAACAACTCATATACTGGAACTTAGCCAAAAGGTCAATAAATGTATGATTTGTTTAATCTTCAAACCCTTTATTTATACAAGTTTTCAAACTATTCGCCTTACTTGATAATCGATATGAGATAGCAAAATCCCTGAAATTATTTAACTAAATAGATTGGGCTTATAGTTCTTAAAAAAAATTAAGTAATCTTTTTTATATCAAATATTAAAATACTTAGGAGATCTTGCTAGGTAGTACTCAAACTATCAACCTTACTTTGATAATCGATGTGGGATAGCAAAATCCCTGAAATTATTCAAGGTAAATAGATTGGACTTCTAATCATTCAAAAAAATTAAGAAGATCTTTTTTTACGTCAGATATTAAAATATTTAGTAGATCTTGCTAGTAAATTTTTTTTACGTGAAATACAAGTTAATGCGAGATTTTGTTAGTTAATTTTTACGAAAATTTTGTTTTACTTTTGGCGTTGTAAAAAAGATTTTATAGCTTAGTTAGTTATTTAGAAAAAAAATTTAATCATACAAATTTTGTGACGGTGCCACGACAGATTTATTGTCGTCTGTTTTAGTATAGGTACTAGTTCATGACCCGTGCCGTGCACGGGTATTTGTAGAATAATAATGATTTTTTTGCAAATTTGTTAAATTTTTTTTTGTATTTATCATTTATAATAACGCATATATAATGACAATAATAACATATTATTTGTCCTCTTAATTATAAAATTTGCTTGAAAGGAGGGTCAATGATCTTCGACGCATCTTGTCGCGCTTCTATTAATAAAATATAGACTAAGTAGTAATTAATCAGGAGATAGTCCGACCCCTTCCATAGGAAGAAAAAAACACTATATACTCACGAGGGTCAAACAATACATTCAGTCTAACATGAATATGAAAGCATAAAAAAAAAAAATCTAATCTAAGACTAAGGGTAATGCTTGACTGTGTTGAAGCCTTTTATTGTAAAGATTGACCATATCTGGAGAAAAATAAAAATGTTAAATATATACAAATAAAATATATAATTAATACAATATTTCTCCAAATAACTCATATTGTACAATATAAGAGGTTTAATATTAAATATAAATTATAGCTTAGATTATCTACCAAGTGGTATTGGTCCCATTAATCACGGCACATATTCTTCTGTAGACCAATGGTTGCACTCTAAACTTATGCCTTTTAGTACAGATGAATGTAGTGGTGATCTGGTACTTTCATCTCCTGGGATAGCAATATGGAAAAACCACTTAACAATCTCAAAGTTCTTGTCGTTTGTCTGTCATCAAGAGTATAGATTTCAGCAATTTGAACGACAAAATAGTAGGTTCTAATGGAGTTGTGTTTCTTTTATCCGAGGGTATCAAATCGGAGACACAAAAGTTGCACTTTTCAGAACCTTGAAGCATCTATACCATGCGGATCATGCACGCCTCTTTTGATTATGAGCGGCTCACATGAAGATAAGTTTGATCATCATTCTTCTGCTATTGCTGATAAACTCGGGCTCCACGAGCTTGACACGTCACGATTCTATAGCTTTCTGATAGATCACCTTCATGATGGATATTTCAGTGACAAAATAAAATTCGGATGGGTTCTTTTCTAATTCTACGAAGGATGTTGGTTATATACTTATATGTGCTATGAACCTAGGGAAGATGAAAGAAATTGCATAGGCTTACATGAGGAACAAAGCATATACACAATTGAAAACTATCGTGAAGAAAGGGAATGATCACCTATTCTTTGTCGGACGATCTCGGCCGGAAGCAGAAGAAAGGAAAGCTCGTAGATTATATGCCGAAACTGCTTCTCTGTAACTGCAGTTGAGGAAGACGACGAAGATTGCGGGTGTTCCTAGTACAAATTCTGAAAGTAAATTATAAAATTAGGGATAGATATCGAATAACTAATTAAACGATATGAAAAGTAATATAAAGGTTGATCGTTGTTATCCGCAGAGAACAAATAAGGAATGATCGATAGATGCCCGAGTATTTATATTGTGTAAATTTGTTTCAAATCTTGAGGGAGAAGATTTGTTGGCATTGGATTACGATTAAAAAAGGTAGGTAAACAAATATGTTGGTTTTAGATCGTGTAAATGCCGATCTAATTAGATATTTTATGCTGATATGATCTGATGAGGAGGAACGACAGAAAAGGTAGGTAAAAAAAATGGTTTTAGATCTTGTAAAGGCTTATATGATTGATTCTACGTTCAGCTGTTTGGAGGATATGATAAACCGTTAAATAAAATTATATTTAGATTTTCAGTTTAGTAAATAAGATATTTTGGCTTAATTAATTATTTAGAAAAAAGTTTTAATTTTACAAAAAATTTTGAGACCACCGCGTCAAACCTTAGTAACGGCTCTTTTAATATAGATATATATAGATATTGACGATCAGAAAGAATGAAAGAAAAAATAGTTATTTTCTATCTTTATATGATAAAAATATCTAAAGCGATTAGTTAAATGCCACGATGCTTCATTTTTTCTATATACTTTTAAGCATAGTAAATGAACAATAAATAATTTGCGATTCAAGAAATCTGGAAATAAGGGGTTCGTTTGATGTCTTGAGCAAATGAATTATAATTGTAAGATAATTTATAAATTATAATCTAAGGTGTAGAGGTGCGAAAAAAATCCCAAATTTTCTTGTATACATAGATATGAATATACTATATATATGGTTCAAAAGTACAAGTACAAACGTACATAAACCAAACCGAACGGAAATCGAAATCTTTTTTTTTGAAAACAGAAAGCGGTTAGGTTTGGCTACCTTATTGAAGTAGTCCAACCTAAAGCATCATTGCGGATGAGAACACAAAGTTCGGGATCGTCAGAAAATTTGGTGTTTAAATTCCCAAATGGGTCAATCGGTCAACAACACAGTTTATTTCTCTGAAAACATATCTAATCCGGACTTCGTCAAAGAAGCGAAGGTCCTACCTGGAGTCGGATTTAATCATCTCGACCTTCCACGGACAACTCCATTGTCCACAAACCTTGGAGTGTCTTGATCACACACAGATTGTCACCCTCGATTTCAATCTTTTTAATTTGTAGCCTGATAGCTTCTAGTAAACCAGATTTAAGAGCAAAAGCTTTAGCTTTTAAAACTGATTTGAAATTATTATTGTTTGCATCTAGACTAATAACATCACCATTGTGATTCCGAATCACAAATCCAATAGATGTGACTCCCGAATCGAGTTTTGATCCATCAAAACTAATTTTAAAGAAACTAGGTTGTGGTTTGTCCCATGTAATATTGTGTTTTTTTCTTGTTGGTGGAACTATAGTTCTTTGGTGGTTGTTCTATGTTGTAATCGTCCTCGTCAATTATATTAGTTTTCTAGTTTTGTATTTGGTTTTTTATGAATATAATTACCATATTCACATGTCTCATAGGTTCATTATCAAAGATAATTTTGTTCCTAAAAAACCAGATACTCCACCATATAGTTGCAAGTGACGCAAGCTTGTTTGTTCCGATTCCGTTTTTATTTTCTATAGGAGGTCGTGAACTTTTTTATATTGGATATAATTTTCTTAAGTTCGGTCAAAATTCTTCTATCAAATTTGGCAATAACATGTTTAGTGCGAGGACATTCAATGAGCAGGTGGAATAAGTCTTCAAGGTGATGATTGCATAATTCACAGTGCCTTGTTACGAAAATTCTTCTTTCATCAAGTTTTGCTTTTGTTGGGATTTCGTTTACCGAAATTTTCCAAATAAAAATTTTAACTTTGGGTTGGGTATCCAATTTTCAGATCAATTCACAATAATAGTTTGGTTGGATCCTCCTCAATCATATCGGAAGCCGATTTTGTAGAAAACCATCCATTTTTACATCTTCAATATAGCATGTCCTGGATTTCGTTTTGGGAAATTATTATTTCCTTTATCTTTTCCTAATCTCCAGGTTAAGGATATTTTGTATCTTGTTATCAGTTTTGCTTGTATCCCAATTTCTTGAGTTGTTTATGAAGTGACTAACTTTGATATTGGTGTCAATTTGGTTGGTATTTTGGACCATTTTTATTAGTGGTGTCATTGTTACCTAACTATCGTGCCAGAAGTTGATGGTTTTTCCATTTCCGATATGCCAGATAATACCTTTTTTGAACTCGGTTTTTAGTTTCATAAGGTTGTTTCTTTGCCACGATGACATACCTTTCACTTAGTAATGGAGAATGTTCTGATTTTTTAAGTATTTTTTGTTGATAATTTTAACCCATAAATTGTTTGGTTCAGCTAGAATTTCCACAAAAATTTCATTTGTAGAGCTTTATTTATGATTACATATTTTCTTAATCCAAGACCACCATTCTTTTTTGATTTAGAGATTGTGTTCCAGTTGATGATAGGTCTATGTTGGTCTTCTTTATTCCAGAAGAATTTCATCAAAGACAATACAATTGGTGTTGGGTGTCGAGGTTTCCAATTTGGTCAACCGGTCAACAATACAATTGACTTTTCTAAAGACATGCTTGATGTGAATTTCATCAAAGAAGCGAAATCCTGTTTGAAATCAGATATAATCATTTCAACCTTACACGACAACTCCAAAAACGCTGGAGTGTCTTGATAGCACCTAACTTGTCACCCTCAATTTAAAACTTTTTGATTTGCTAGTTTTAGGGACAAGACTTCTGCTTATAGTACCAAATTATAATAATTTTGTTTACATCAACACTAATAATCTCTCCATCATGTCCCTATAACACACAAATTCTCAAAAATAATAAATAGTTACTATTCACGCGGTCAAAAATTATCAATTGCACTACGGATGCGGAATCCGCTTGCGCTTCAGGCTGGGGCGGAAACGCATTCCGCATCTGCCAGATTTTTTTCCCAAAAAAAAAAAAAACCCGGGCGCATGAGGAGTCCACATGCGTCCAAAACCAAGTATATTTTTTCTAAAGTTGCTAACAGATAAGAGAGTAAACACTATCCACATTTTTTTTAATTGGGGCGGAAACGTATTCCTCATTCGCCCCAACCTTGACGCAGTTGGAATGCGCGTCCGTCTTGTATCAAACAATGGCCTAGCAAGTAATTATCTTCCCTACAACAAACACTACAAATGGCATTGACATTTGTGGTAACTCAAGGTATCGTTTAACAGATATGTCTTTCTTAATTGATATGATAAGAATGACATCCACCAAATGCGTGATCATGAGTCGATGCATCCCTGCGCTGTATCTCCTTTAAAGATAAGCAAACTCGGCACGTCTTCTGCCCCTCTTTCTCATTCTTTTTAGGTCCAGTTCGTTGAAGATTTCACCATCTGCAACAAAATTCAACAGAAGAAGCTCAGAGCTGTACAGTTTAGCACCCATTTTCAATTTTGCAGTCTATACTATTTTATCAAACTGTAAGTAAAGAGCTTAACTGGATTGAATTTCTATGTTGTCGTGATTTGGGATTAGGAGAAGTTTAAACAATTAAAAATGAACGTGCCACTGATCATGAGAGCCATTTTCGATAAGAAAATGACGTATCATGGTATAGATTTAGAAATAAATAATTAAATCTGATTAATTTTTTCGAAATAGATATTTTGAATTGTTGGTCTGGGCCAACCAGGGTTCGGAAGCTATGGGGAAGTTTCCTCCAGTTCAGGGATTATCTCTATCTTTCCTCCATTTCTTATCCCTTCTTTATATGCGGTCTATTATATTGTGTGTGTTTTTTGTTGTTGACTCCCACATTCAATTGAATCATTGAAGAGGGGGTTTGTTCGATTCGTCCACAAGCCGTTTGTCAAATCTCCTTGTCCGGGGGTAAGGGTCTCATTCTTTGATCTTCAAGGGTTTTATGTCTGGGTCTAGTTATTTGTGGCTAGATAAATCTGCCTAATTATTGGGTATTGATGTTTATATCGGTTTTGTGAAATTTCTGCACAATCTAATTGTTCGTGACTATCCGATCCTTTCATGAGAGTTTTGAATGGATTGCAATTCATTGTTTGTAGTAGGTTTTAACGGAATCTGAACCATTCTTATGTTGCGTTTTCAAATTTGGAAGTCACCTAATTGGAGTCTGTCTTGTGCAGGTGATTTGTTGTATGTTATCACATTGTTAATCGAACAGTTAGGCTAATCATGCAGCTAGATCAAGATGAACAAATTAGCGACGAGTTAGAGGCCATAATAGACGGGGGGATTTTTCCAGATGATTCAGTTAGAAACAAAAATTTCTTCAAAAGCCGTTTTCCCGGTGCTGTCAAGCAAAAGGCTTATATATTCGATGGAAATGGAAACTATTTCGATAAAGTTTGGGATCTTGCAGAAGGTAGTGATAAGGAATTCTGTTGGTATCATGTAGAGCTTCCGAAGGAAAACCACAAGCTATCACAATATGCACAGTACCTTATTGATTCTCTTTGCCCACCTTTAAGGCTGCAAGATATTCTTTCCTTGGTTAGCAATGGACCCTTTTGTGGGCATGTTGATGGCTCTCTTGTTTTCAGGGTTAATTCGCCTGGGCCAGCCTATAGCCCTTTTACATTTAGACTGGCTGCTAGAGTTACTGAAAATTCAGTGATTACTGTTTCATTGGGTCGGGTTCCTAGGCTTGGGTTTTCTCCCACAGGTCAGTCTTTGTTATCAGAGATTCCGAGTGTGGAGACTCCTAGTTATGCCAAAAACGAGAGGAGGGAAGGAGATGGAATTGTGATCAAGGAGCATGTTCTTGAGTTTTTGTTGATGATGAACCACTCAGAGGAAGCTGATAACCCTGTGCCAAGATCTGTTTCGAATCTGGTCATTCATATTATTGATACATTTGTGGATCAACTTCAGGATACTGTGACCAAGCTTGAGATTGACCTTGATACAGTGGAGCTGGAAATGGATCGAGGTTAGGGGAAGCCATTCATATGATCTATTCTGCTCTTGCTATCGTTTTTACTTCTCTTCTCTAAGTTTACATATGGTATTTAGCAACGATTATGAATTAGTCATGATTCTTCACTGGTTATGTACCATAAGTTTAATTTTAGTCTGAGTTGTTCTGAAAGGAAGCTAAGCACTGGACATATTTAGCAAAACAACATTGATTAGGCCCCATTGGCTTCTGGTTTCAAATTTTCCTATATTGGCCGTCTAACTCCCATCTTGATTTGTGTGGCTAGAGAGGGTCCAGGAAATGGTATGCATAAGTAAAAGACATACTGTGTTGGTATTGGACTTATTGGTATCAGACTCTATATGAATGAAATAAATTGTTGTTTAAAGACAAAATGTTGATGCACATACATCTCTGACAAAACTATTTGAAGGTTGATCAATAGGTGGTATAGAATGATAAGTATTGATTTAACAGTTTTGAAAATTTTACATCTGGTTTGGGACTAGAAGAGGTGTGCTCTTTATAGACACTATGCAGAGTGATAATGTTTGAAGCCTAAATTTTTCTCCAGTTTCTTTTTATGTCAAAATAATCAAGGTGTTGGGATGGTGCACTATTCCTAGGTAGGTATTAAAGCCTCCGTGTTTTTCTGTCCATTTTCTTATGTTCGTCACTGAACATGAAAACATAGACTACATTGTATGATACTTTTGTGTGATTATGATTTATGGAAACAAAAACATATTTGTTTGTTGAAGGAGCTCTTAGTCGTTGGATCCTGGCTGTAACCTATATAAGTGTTATTCGAGTAGGAACCAGGAAGGGTCAGTTTGTAGGCAGATGAGACTGAGAAATTCTTATATGTTTCAGTTCCCCCAACACACAGTTTTAGTAGTGATATTCATTCAAATGCCAACATATGAGTGATAAAGTTCTCTGTCATCAATATTCAAAAGTTCTACCAGGATTTGGATTAAGGTCATATTCTGATTGTAGCTTACCTCCTAAATAATGGTTTCAGGTGGTTTTGCCTTGAAAAAGCAGATGCTGGACGATAGAAGGTTCCCTAAAATGCATCTTAATTTGCAAAGGCTCCTGCAGGTACTAGTTGAAGTTAATCTGCGTTTGTTCACAACTAAATCATTTCTGAATAACTAGTATAGTCAATATCACTTCTTGTGTCTTTCAAATCAATGCGCATAACAATGCCCTTTTTGTATAATGCTATTGAAATAGGTGATTGCACATGGGGAACAAGTTTTCCCACGAGTAAAAGAAAAATGCTCTTTGAAGAATTGGTTTTCAAGTCAAGACTTGAACTCTCTGGAGGAGCTGATTGGGAGATTGCGAAGGCTAAAAGAGAATGTGGGGTTTATTGCTAACCGTATCACGGCCATCCAGGCAGGCCTTGACAGCTGGCAATCTGAGCAGATAAACAGAAAACTATACTATCTATCGTTTCTTTCTGTCGTATTTCTTCCGCTATCTGTCATTACAGGAGGTGACTACTTTGTTTGATTATGTCAATGAATCTATCAGCAAGCTTAACACTTTATGAGGTGATCTAATTACCATGTCGGGATTTTTTTTGCAGTGTTTGGAATGAACGTAGGTGGAGTCCCGTGGACAAACCAGAGAGAACCTGCACTTATACATGGGTTCCGGAATGTGATGTTACTTTGTTTGATTATGCTCTTTGTGGTGCTTCTTTGCTTTATATTCCCTGCTCTCTATGCACGCATACACGCGTGGAGGAACAGGAGAGCTTTCAGTAGAAATTGGTCTCTCGACAGAAAGTCATTCGCTAAGAGACCCGTAGGAGGTGAACGCGGAGACAAAGAAGGCTACCTTCGGATATGATCGTCTCCTTTTATTTTTAACAGCACAGGCCTGCAATATTACCATCAATCACTGAGATGCTTTTGTTTGCACCAGTTGTGATTAACGAGTTACTGTGTCTAGATGACATGAAAACGGATGAAATGGCCAAGGTTCGTACATTGGCTTTGATGCTCACAGTTAGTAGCAGAAGGATGAAATGGCCAAGTGATATTGCTTCATTATTTTGTACATAACGGAGACATGTTTTTACTGTAACAACTACTAACAAATGACTTGTATAACTTGTCTTCATACTTACAATACTTATCTTCCTCTATACGTATACATTTTCAACCAAACAGACACTTAGTAGAAACTACAATCAACAAGTAATGACCATAAGCTGCGGCTAGGCAAGGTTTAGGGTGATGACCCAGAAGAAGAAAAATCTCAAAGAAAAAAAGCTTCTGTTGATAACAAAGTACACGGAATCAATGATCAAAGTGGAAGGACGTATGGGTAACGCTAGAATAAACTTGTTTTACCAAGATGAAGAGCAGTTGATGATCCTAAGAGTAAAAGCAGCACAAGTACTGACAGCTTGTTTTTGGAAATCTCCGTAGTCATGTTTGAAAGGTGAAAAGTTCGATTCAATGCGTTGTGTTGAACCTTCAAATGTATAAATCTCATATAAATAGTTAGGGAAGAGACAAACAAAATAGTTTGTTTTTAAATAATCAAATTAAAACCAAAATGTAGGGGTTTTTTAATCTAACAAATTTAGAATTTTGGAATTTTAACTATTGACTAATCAAATATGGCGATGAGAATGATGATTCACTAGGACAATGACTAATTTCCCTTCACCCATTCCTGTTGCATAATTCATGTGGAATATGAAATAATTCATGCCGGCTTTGTTGAATATGCAAAATGAAAATGGATATATAATAATTAGGAGGAGGGAAATTTAACCGAAATTTCCTTTTTCTAAATTTAAATGGATTTTACATCTAATTTTCTCTCTTCAACATTCTTTTTTTATATGGATAATTCTGGATGAACACTTAAACAACCCTCATTATAATATTTTATGTCATCTTATAAATAATCAATAATGGATAGTTATGTCGTATAAAAATATAATCTTTTAAACTTTGATTATTAAATTTTTTAAAATTTTAAAAATTACACACATTAGTATAAAATATTGCACATAGTGGACAAAATACTAGATATATGAAATTAAAAAATATATACTTACACATATTGGTATATATATATATGAAATCAAAAAAAATACCATGAGAAGAAGAAAAAAATGTTTTAAAAATGATTTTTTCTTCACGTATATGTTAATACAAAATTAATACTCATAGTTGTACAAAATATAAATATATATTAAACTAAAGAAAAAGGTTGAAAAAACTCAATTTTTTTAAAAATATTTTGACGATAAATAATATGACAAATCTATTATACATCAATATGTTGAAGACTTTTATTCTTATTTTGACGGTAAACATAATACAAGATAAGAAAATGACTTCCAACTAATAAAGCTCATTGAGTCATTGGTGTGTGTGTTTGAGAAGAGTCTCGGAGAGTTGGCGGAAAAAGATTTAAAGAAAAACAAGAGAAAATATAAAATAGCTCTATTTGTTTGGTTATTCAATGGAAGTGTAGGTCTAAGCAGTTAGGAATGGCATCTCTCACTTGTAACTTCCAAGCAACGAAGATCCATGTCTCCAAGCAAACATATCCATAAGATAACCCTATCTCTACTGAATTCCTCTCTCAACAATTCCAATGGAGAAATCCAATCCAAATCGGACGCTCAATCTTATTCTAATCTCCATCGTCGTCTGCCTCGGACTTCTCTCCTTCATCTTCTGCATCCTCGCTGAATTCAGGAAAACTAAGGTAAGCTGCACATTCAAGCTATCTCCACTATAGAATCTCCGATTTCAAATCGAGATTATGTCGAATATTTTAAAAAATTGGCTTTTTTGTTTGGGCAGGTGGATGAGGTGAAATTCGATGGGAGGAGCTGCTCTTTACCGAGGAGCGAAGCGTTCAGATTCGGAATTGCAGGTCTAATATGTCTTTTAACTCTTCAAATGTTTGGAAATTTGCTCATTTGTGGACTGTGCTTCTCTGCCGTAAAATCTGGAGTTGGCCGGAAAAAATCGCTACCCGCCTTCTCCGGGGTCCTATTGACCATTTCCTGGTACGTATTTAAGACACTTTATCAAATCAAATCACAATGACAGTCAATTTCCTGCTTATACACATTCTAGCCAATACAAGTCCTTATTTGCAAAAAAAAGTATGGATTTTGGATGATGTTATATATTGTGTTACGTGCAATAGACGTTAGACGGTGGCTGTTGAAATGTTAATGTTACTATGTTAGGCAATATAGAAGATAAATAGCATCATCACATGATTCACATGTGTCACGCGTCCAAAATTACTGTTTACGTATTCTCCCCTAGGACTCTAAATCGTGGTCAGCGGGACATACACAAGTAACACTACTACGTTTTTCATGATATGTACATCCATATTTTGTTGTCCAATATTATAAATATAAACTATAACGACAAAAAAAAAAAAGAATATTTGGTAGATAACCCCAAAAAGATTAATAACTTACCTCCTTTCAAGTTTTACTTAGGACTGACTTTTTTTTAAAAAAAATAGAGCTTTGAAATTTGAAATCTAATCCTCAATTTTTTTTCCATATTGTTTGATTTTTCTAAAATTTTTGTTGACATTAGAATTGCAATTTGTCAACCATTGTTGATGGTACACAAATGGTTCGTCAACAATACAATACAATTATTAACCCCCAAAAGATTAATAACTTACCTCTTTTGAAGTTTTACTCAAGGCTGACCGTATAACTATGACCCGTCAATAATATTAAAATTACAATAACAACAAAAGATTTGCGAAAAACAAAAAGGAGAAAAGTTGAAGATTAGATTTTCAAATTTAAAAATCAAATAAGTTAGTTAATTTCATAATGAAATGTTATAAAAATATTTTTTTAGAATTTTTTTTTAATTATTTTGATTTAGGACTCAAAAATAAAAAGATAACAAAAACAATTGAGGTTGGATTCTCAACTTCATAACTTCAAGTATTTATCTTATCGAATTTTTTTGATATATTTTTTTACTATTATCACGCAGTCAATTATATCACATTAACAGCGAAATTTGATCATTAGTTAATTTTCACATTTATTACTACTTTTGTCGGAACACTTTTTAGTGGTGATATTTAACTTGTAATTTTTGTTCGTGTGTTTAGGGTAATTTGTAAGTGATATACTGTTTCTCGTATTGGTAAAAGTTATCATATTTTAGAATGAGTTGCCATAAAAGCAATCATATTTTAGAAACTTAGATCTTAGTTACGAATCTTAAAGTTAAAGATACCATTTAAAGGTTGGTAACCAAGTGATATGATGCGTACAGGATGAGCTTTGGAGTGGCAGCAATATTGATTTTGACGGCAGCGAGCATGAACAGAAGCCAAACCTATGGCAAAGGATGGCTTGACGGAAACTGTTATGTTGTTAAAGATGGCATATTTGGTGGCGCAAGTGTACTCGTCCTCCTCACAATGAGTTGCATTGTCGTCACTTCTGGCTTAACAATGAGGCCACTCGGTCCCACACAAAACAAAGGGAAGTTGCAAACCCGATAGAGGTTTTGAGTTTCTAAATATTCTTTGTACAGATAGAATTATACACGAGAAACAACTCCGCAAACAAAACTGAGTTTGTTTGTCATTCAGAAACGACATGGAGCGAGGTAGATGCACTGTAAAGGCAAACCTTATTATATAATTGTTTGCAGGAATTAGTTTGCGATAAGAGATGTTGACACCTTGGCAACCCATAATGTGTTACAACTTGCAAGAAAGAAACAAAGCAACCACGTTGAAACAGAACAGGACAGATGAGAAGAGCGACTTTGGTCCATCAACCATCCTTTTCTTTTTCCTTGTTTTTGAATTTAAGCAAACCTTTTTCTCTTTTTCAAGAATAAATTCTTTTTTTTTGTTGAAATAATGACTCAAGAAGGAATATCAACTATTAACCTTGAATCAAAAATATAAAAACTACCGATACTCAGTTAGTCTAGTGGAATATGGTGTTATACTCCTTAAGTGGTAATCTTAGAGATTCAAGTTTGAATCTTCCTGGCAGCATGTATGAAAAAACTAACCGGGTGATCTACGTAAACAAAATGTACTATTTTTCATAAATACAATGATAGTTTGTACTACGTCCGTCAATTTTCAAAATCTGTGTTATTTTTAAGACAACTTGATAGCTGATATTATATGTAGCCATTTTATTTTATTTTATTTTATTTAAAAGTAGGCAATTTCTGGATCCAACAGTGGCAAATTGCATTTTAAGACCAATATATACCAGTCACTCAGCATGAAACTGGTCATAGATTCTGCAATTACTTCAGCAATTATTCACAAATTGAACAGGCAGCCAAAAGGATGAGTCCAAAAACTCTTGGAGAAGTTCCTATGATCTATCAGTTCACCCTCAGCTAGCAAAAAAGGATGCTATGTTAACCGGGTTCTGGAATGGCTTGTAAGGACTCAGTTGAGATAGAATTGTTTACAGTCTAACAGTCTACCTTCTGATCAGTATATACATTTTGCAGTATAATTGGTATGTACCGTATTTCTGTCATGATCACTGGCTGCTTGCTAAGGTGACATGTCGGAGGAGCCCTGTTTCCCGCTCTCATCACCACTCCTGCACATCCAAAAATGCAAGAAATCACTTTCGGCTATGTTGATGTTATTGTGTCATAAAAACAGACACTGTTAATAAAGATAACTATATGGGAGGTGCAGATGAGATCGACGATTCAAGATGAAGATTAGTATTCAGAGTGGTAACAGATTCAATCTTGTGAGCTCGTGCAAGCACCAAATGAATTTGGGTTAGTACACTTGCAGAACATAAACAGACAAGGAAGTTTCTACTTGCCAAATTGTTTAAAAGCTTCAAAACTATAACACCAAGCCGGCAAAGGAATAGAAATCATTCAGCTTAGAGTGAAATAAAATCTAAATATCCAAACTTCTTTGAATTTTCTGTATCCTTGGACTCAAACCTTATACAAACAGAAGGGTAATGGTGTACTTCAAATAATTGAGACCCAAGGCACGAGCACCCCCATACCCGAAAGTAGGTATAACTAGTACCAATGGATAAGCCATTAATTTTTCTTATATCCGTGTCGGGACCAAACAACGTGGAGGGCCCACGTCCAATGAGTCCCACACAACACTAGAAGCAAGAATCTAACTCCTAGGACTTTGTAGCAAGAATCTCACAAACCGCTGGATTTGTCCTGAAGAATCTATAACATAAGAAATTTGAGGATTCATAAGTTTTGTATTCAATTCAACATTCAAGTCTGATTGGCAAACTATCTATGTGCCTTCTTATAAAGAAATTCTACATAACTAATTGACCCACTACTTGACACACTAACTCACCCACTACTTGACACACTAATCAAGCTAAATTATCAAAATTAAAGAAATAAAGCACATCAATAGTTGACTATAGGCTAATGCAGAACCATACCAAGGAATATCTCATATATTTATATACTTTAGTATAGTCGATGTGGGACAATCATTCATCTCAACATAAGCAGTATACAATCAACAGCTAAGGCAACGGTGGTAAGTGAAACAGGTCAAAGCAGTTACCTGCTAACACTTTCATCTACAGACTGGTCATCATTTTTCAGGGACCAAGAACCAGAGTTACTGTTGTCTTCGCTATCAGAATCATAATCCACTCCGCTCCAAATTCGAGGTCTTGGTCTTTTATCTTCATCCTCTTCGGCCTGCATCAGATGAATTAACAAAAATACGTTAATTTTCACAAGGGAAACAACGGGAAGAGAACTGGCGTCCAAAAATTCGAAGATTTGCAGTCTGTATACCTCTTCCGGCACTTGAGTAGTATGTGGTGTTGTCTGGAAAGGAACACTTGGGACATGAGATAATCGGGATAGTTGCTCTAGCAGTATACTCCTGCATTGATTGAACGTAAGATGATTGTAGAGCTAAAAACTAAAACAAATGCTACACTTGACATCATTCATTGTCCACAATATGCAAATTCACCTCGAGAAGGAATGATAAGTGCAGCTTAGCATTCCAGGAAATTAAAGAGATCACGATGAAATAGTCCATTCTTTCTGTTTAATGTGAAAAGTAGGTATCGTAGAAGATGGTAAGGGACTTTGAGGGAGAAATTCAAAACTGATAATTAAGAAATTTAACGTATCCTATCTCATAAATCCTGCAGTTAAGTCAAGAATGACTTCCATCGAATTGAAATTATCCAGCATTATTAAGAGTGTGTTTTATTGTACACAAACACTAGTTTATAAACTAGGGTAGGTTTAAAGTACCAACTAAACGGTGTTTGTTTTAACAAAATAAGCTAGTTTAATGTTTAAAAGGTTGTTCAAATGAAACGTTAGGAATAAGGAGTGTATGTTAAAATGAACTAGTTTTTAATAATAAAAATACAAATTTACCCTTTTATTTTAATATTGGTAACAAACTAATTTAAGAAACTAACACCTTCTAAATTAACTAGTGTTGTTATAATATGCTTTTTAAGAAACCAATTTCAAAAAAATGAAACCGCTTTAAAATATATTTCGTCAAATTGCACCTATATTGTTTTTTATTAATTTCCGGTGATATTTAATTACAATACGGGTTTAATTACAATTCATCAAAAAACTGAAATCAAATATTTAATTACAATTTGGGTTTTTTGGCCAAGATGGTGGAATATTGACCGAAAATAATATAAGTGGCTCTTTTATAAGGAGGTTCCTTTATAAAACATTTTCTATATGTGTTTAAAAAAATGTATTATAAAAGGGGGTGTTTTCCAAAAATCCTAAATTTAATGCAAATAGTTGATGAAAATATCATGTAAACGTTTAAATTAGTTTTGTACTACCAAAAACACTTTAGGGTATTTTTAAACTACAACTCAGATTTCAATAGCTTTTCCATTTAAACTCCCATTTGGGCGTACGCTAAATTTATTATTTAGTGCAAGCAAACACCCTAAACCATCCCAACATGCAATTTTCTTTTGAATCACATAGCGACTCTGTGATTTAGTAGTCAGTCCTTAAATGCTTTCATGGTTCAGAAGAAGAAACTGGCAACATGTGCCCTTTAGCTAACAGTTTAAAACATCTAAGAAGTAGAACTCGTTAAAGCGACTGCTAATACTTTTCAAATGCTTTTTCTTGAGTCATTTATGTAATAGGAAAAGGATAGATGAAAATAATGCAGTATGGAGAGAAATATATGAAGATAATAGGAGAAGTAAATAAATATGTGGCTGCTAACCCTTCTAACTGTTTTTCCTGAGTCAGTTGTCCCAATTGCAGTTGAAGGCTTAAAAAGCAAATACACAAATAATGCAATCAAGTAAATTAAATAGAAAGATCCAAAACATTGACTTCAGGGACAAGCTGACTTCTAAAAGAGTTTAAACTTGCAACAGGCAGAAGTATATTTCTAACATATCACCTCTCAAAATGGAGCAATAAAACTAAATTACCTCATTTTTTCTAAATCCTTGCGAGAATTCTGGTTTTGCATGTTGCTGGGATCAATATGGAGAGTGTAATCAGGGCCAAAATATTCATAGTATTCATTGTAAGGCAAGTTGTTATCGGGTTCTACTCCAACTGCAACTGCTGTCTGCAAAATTGAAATGAGTAAGCTCATAGTAGAACATGTTCGCTTTTGTGACTTGTGTCGATGCAAAATGTTCTCCTCCCATAATTTATTAAAGATGCTGAAGTAAGAGCTCGCTGTCAAACTCCTTATGAACCCTTTCCATAATGACATAAAAACAATTAAGAAAATCTCTTCTAATATAAACGGTTTTGCAAAGACAAAATTTGGTAAAATATGATTAACCATAAGTGGTGGTCATTTCTAAATATACTTTTTAGTGTAATAAGTATATAGTTTCCCTTGCATGCAATATTGAAAAAAAAAAACTGTTATTGATTTTAAAATTTGTTAAACAGTTTGTAGGTGAAAATTAATGTCTTCGTATTATAACATTAACTATAGCAATTTGCAATAAAAAAATACACAACCATCTAGAAGCTAAGTGTATATGTACCAAGTTCATGGAAATCGGTAAGAGAATTACCTCATAGCACCAACAACGAGCAACATTTCGGATCGTATATCCTCCGCCACCCAGTACCATTAGTGGAACATTAAAAGATCTTACGAACCGAAGACAATCGGCATGTCCCTTGATGGTCAGGTTGAAAGGACCCAACCTATCACCAGTCAACGAATCAGCACCACACTGGAGAACGACTGCATCTGGTTGGTATACATCCATCACTTTCTGAATGATGGGCCTGAAAAGTTCACGGTATTTCTTGTCGTCCATACCATCATTCAGAGGGACATTTAGGGAATAATACTTCCCGCTACCAGACCCAGCATCTCTAATGTGACCAGTTCCAGGGAAGAATTCACCATATTTATGAAAAGAAACAGTCATAACTCGATCAGTGGTGTAAAAGGCCTCTTCGACACCATCACCGTGGTGAACATCAATATCTATATACAACACACGCTGCATGTTGACACTCAGACAATTAGTATGTTCAGTTCAAGATGAATGTTCATGCAGTAATTTAGATGGAAAGAAGAAAGATATGCATAGTTCACGCATTCAAGGGTAGATTGAAATATTAAGATCACCGACCCTATATCAAGCAATTACAGAAAAAACTGTATAAACTAGTTATTACGATGCAGTTTGGTTAAAGAAAAGGAATAAAATGTGAAAGCTAAAGTATCTGAAACTATAAGAGCTTAAGTTATCAGAGGTTAGGCAGTTTAAAAAATCAATTATAGAACAAATACAAAATCATGATGATTCAATTGCATGAATCATCAAATGAAAAGGTGAGATATTATATTGCTTAAACTAGGGGGAAAAGCAAAACTGTTTTGTTTTTTCAGTTCATCGTTCTATTTGTGCGTATGTTATTTATGCTTCCACGATGACCAGGATAGCAAGGTAAAGATAAATTAGCCTTTATTCAGCGGAAAGAAGATTCAAAAGCACATAAAATGAATCTTTAATAAATTCCTTCTAGAAACAAAACCAAGTAGCACACCAACTAGATAAATCTCTTTAATGCTTCCAAAATCCTCCACACACACCAAAATCATAATGCAGATGCCTATAAACATCAACAGAGCAAAACATGAATACCTAACACTAAACTGGAAGTTGCTAACCAAAACTAAAACACTTGCAACTTTCATGTCATCATGGCCACAATGAAGAGCCAAAAATAATGAGACAACGTTGCTCCACATATCTTTACAGAATCTGCCCATTTAGACAGCATGATATACTGAAAATTATGCATACGACAATCTGGCATCAAACATTCTGCAAACAGGTTGAGCTAAATAAGTTTACAAATTTAATTTTACACGTTGTGCTACATCTAACGGCTTGTCATTCCCAAAAAAATCTAACAGCTCGTATGATAAGAACATCACATATTGAACTGGTCAAACAAGAGCAATAACACTTCAAATTAGCACATTGAAATCACCTGCTACATGGATTAATATCAGTCGATCCCCCCTAAATTAAAAAATAGAAAAGCTGATTCTATACTAAGTCAAGTTTCACAAATTTGTCATTACTAATGGGTCATACAAAGAGCTCCAAGTTATAAAGCTGCAGTTCGGATTTCAGAAGTTTTCCTGCACGGTACAATAAAATTTGTTGTTCAACATAGAAAAGTAGGTTCTACACAAAGTCAGGTATCCACAAATTTGTCGTACGCTGCTTCATATACTCCTACAACAAAATACTACCGCGAGAAAGCTCATCCAAATTCAAAACCAAAATATCATGTCATCAACAAATTTGCCTTAACTATTACACATCAGAATTAAGAAGGAAATCTCATTAAGCAACTACAACTCATTTTTTAGCGAAAACATAAAAACAACAAAATCAATTGCATATAAGCACTGTTTCATACTCCTAGAACAACACCACTCCTACGAAATTTTGTAAAATACAGAAACGAAACACCACTTTTATCAACACACAACAATTTAGCATTAACATACGACATCATTACCGAATTTGAGTTACGATAAGAAAACAGGAAACTCACTCTGTGGACTTTAAGAAGTTCAAGAATGCCAAGAACGATATCGTTAATGTAACAAAAACCCGCGGCCAGAGACTTCTTGGCATGGTGTAGCCCCCCAGCCCAGTTAATAGCAATATCGGCGTCCTGACGGTTAAGCTTAACAGCGGCGCCGATGGATCCGCCTGCAGAAGCCTGACAGAACGGAAACACGCCAGGGAAAGCAGGACAGTCATTGCCGAAGCCAAAGCGCTTAAACTCACGGGAGTGGGCATGACCAGAGGAGTCGGTAAGATTCCCGACAGGGGAGAGAATATCAGGGGACACGGAGGACAAAAAATTGACGTAGTCGTCGGAGTGGAAGCGGCGGAGGTCGTCGGAGGGGGCGGGGAAAGGACGGATGACCTCCATACGGCGGTGGAGAGAGTAGTGGACGATGAGACTGTGAGCCATTCGGATGCGGTGAGGCTTCATCGGATGGCTTTGTCCGTAGTAGTAGTCGCCGATCGTTGGCTCGTAGAAGTACGTTACCTGACGCTTCTTCCCGTCTGTGCAGCACGAAGCCGGCAGCGACGCTCCGCCGTCTGTTTCCATCTTCGCTTTGCCTTTGTCCGCCATTTTTACTATTGAAAATCAGAACTCCTCTCGGAGTGGAAGAGGAAAGATGGAAGGAGGCAAAGGGGCAGACTTTGCAGTGATGGGAGTCTGGGAGGGAAGAATGCAAAGTAAACCCAAATTTAAGGACTTGTTTGGACCATCAAATGGCAGAGATTGAGGTTTGAGAAAAGGAGCGTAAACTTCTCGAATTTGGCGTTTTCTTAAGTTGCACAAATCACCTCGCTCCTTTTTTTTCACTTTAACCACTCTAATAAAAACATTATATTTAATTAACCGCCTATAACAAACAAATATAGAATCCATTTTATCGGTGGGTCTCACACAAAGTTTGATTTATATATTATGACTATTAAAGGAGATAAATATTATGATATGTAATTGAAAGAGAGAATTTTTAACGAGAGAGAAGAGAGATTTCGATTCTTCCTCATTCTTCCCATTACATTTTTCTTGTACAACGACTTTTCCCCTCAATTAATGTCAAAAAAAAGAGAGTGATTATGAACTAGTGATAAAGAGTTAAACTCGATTGCTCCCCTCAAATGATCTCAAATAGAGATTGATTAAGAACTAGCGACGAAGAGTTGAACTCAAGCTTGAAGATCGTGTGCATCTCAACTCAAGCGAAACTCTAGCCAACCAAGTATGGTATAATATAATTATTAGGGTGGAGAGACATTATTGACAATCGGGATTGTGTTCATCCTCGGAAGCGGGACAATCTAGAATGTGTAAATTTGGCAGTGTATTGTGTTTGGATGCCTCCAATGCAAGAAATGAGCAAAAAAAAAACAAATTAATGGATCATTGAACAAGGAAGCTCAAAACCCTCGTTCATTGGAGCCACAACAACATGAGAGAAAAATTCGTGTTTATTCCTCCATAATCGCAAGGAGACCAACACAACGAGCAATCTCTAATGACATAGAAGTCGAAAATTTCATCCACGGTGGTGGTGGTGGTGGTGGTGGTGGTGGGAGGAAGGGGAAGGCTTCGTCAACCATGACGGTGAGAAAGACTCACAAGGACAATTACTTCAGGAATAAGGCAAACGTAGAGAGTGATCGGAAGTTATTTTCCATACAAGCCGCGTGTTCAAACCCCACTCGTAAAAACGCATTTAGTTTATGCAATTCCATCTTCAAGCTCGTTCTTCTTGGTCAAACAAAACCGTTCACTATCATGCTTGATAGTTCTTGCTTCAGTTACATCGACAATGAAGGGGTGGAAATTGTTCTTCGTGTTTAGGTTTTTTTTAGGAAGGAGAGGCAGTAGTCTCCGGTGCATCTGACGCACTTTAGATAAATAAAAATGAGCTAAGTATTACGCAATCGGGAATAGCTCGACCACTTACATCGGCACTAAGAAAAGACTTAACACCCTCCGGTGGTTCATGACAGTGAACTTGTTCGTTGGTTTTACACCCCTATAAACAACTATCAAAAATGATAGAAACTCACAGGATAGCAAAACTAAGAAGGGATAGTTTTATATTTATAACCTGTAATAATTCCCTAAATAGCAACGAACCCACAGTGTATGGATCGTACGAAGTCGGACAAGTATTCCAGGGTCGATCTCAGGGACTGAGAGGATTAATTTGCAACAATGATTATAAATAGGATAGATCTCAATTAAAGAAACGAGGTTGGAAAAGATAAGAGAAAGAAGTCAAAAAGGTTTTGAAAAGGTTTAAAGGACTCGCAATCAACTGTCACTATTGATTGAAAGTCAAAATAAACAAACAAAAAGGGAAAACAAAGATAATCAAGTTAAAGGAAAGAAAATGGATTCCAAGGGTTCAAGATCATTGTTCATACATATAGACTCAAGAAGACTCATAAAGATATATGGTAGAAAAGCTACAGGGATGAACGTTTCTAGGCTGACAGCCTATTACCGGGTAAGTCTCAAGACTATCTAGTTCCAAACCAACCACCTATTACCGGGTAAGTCTCAAGGTAGAGAGGTAGGAAATTCTGAACAAACCAGACTGCAAACTAAGGGAAAGGTAAACTATTACCGGGTAAGTCTGAGGTATTACCCTACTTAGGAAGAAATCTAAGCACATTCAACCAATAAAGGATAAATGTTCGCTATTTTCACGCCCCTGTAAACTTTTATCAAGAATGATAAAAGCTCACAGGTTAGTAAAAACACGGTATGTTTTAAATTTATAAACAAGAAATAAACACCGAATCTGTAGCGAACCCACAGTGTATGGGTCAATTACAGTTAGGGTAAGTATTCCAAGGTCCAACTCAGGGACTAAATGTTTGGAATGCAGATGTGATCACAGATAGCGTAAATCAAAATAAAAGAATGAGGTTGGAAAAGAAGGGAAGAAAGATCAAAGGAGTTTTGAAGGGTTTTCTGTAAATTTCGCAATCAAATAACAGATTTGATCGAAAAGAAGGAAGTATTCCAAGGATTCAAGGTTATCGTTATTACGCACGGACGCAGGAAATTTCTCAAAAGATCTATGGTTACAAACTTAAGGGAAGAACGTTTCTAAACTGATAGTCTATTACCAGGTAAGTCTCAAGACTATCTAGTTCCAAACCAACTACCTATTACCGGGTAAGTCTCAAGGTAGAGAGGTCGGAAATTCTAAACAAACCAAATTCCGAACTAAGGGAAAGGTAAACCATTACCGGGTAAGTCTCAGGTAATACCCTACTTATGACAGAATCTAGGCACACTCAACCCAATAGAGGTTTCCACCTCTATTACCTATGGTCGAACACTCAAGTATCCAAACGGAACATTACCGGGTAGGTCTCAATTCCGGTTTAGGTTACTAGCTAGATGAATTCTAATTAGGTTTAAGAACAGGCCAACCATAGGATTTCAAAGCTACTCGAACCAAGCAATAAGTACAATTCCATCATAGTCCGGGTAATAACGAATCCCAATTCACCTTGGATCCACACGAGTTTTAGCCAACAATCGACATTTCAAACGCAATCATCAATCCACTCAATTCAATGGAAGAAACAATCATCAATCCAAGCAATTCAATGGAAGAAGCAATTATCAATCCGATCAATTCAATCAATTCAAGAGATTCAAGAGAGAATGCATAAACAAGAATCTAAAATAGAGATTAAAGAAGAAACTCAGCTTTATTGATAGAGGATTAGCAAAACGTCAAATTTCCCAATATTCGCGAAGTTTCTCCAAGCTCCAACAAGTTCAACAATGGCCAACAATGGCCTAGGGCAAAGGGAGAAGAAAAGGGGAAAAAGCTCTCTCCAAAGGAGCTCGAAATTTGAATGAAACGGGAACCCCCGGAAATCATTTAGGGCTTTCCTTTTATATCCCGCAACGGGCTGCCCTAAAACAAATCCGAAAATTAACGAAATAAATCGGCGAACAGGAATCTCGGTCGGTGACCGAGATTTTTGAAAGTCGGGGCCGAGATTTGCTTCGTGATCCAGCGTTGACGAAATCTCGGTCAGAAATCTCGGTCAAATGTGAAAAATCTCGGCCGAGATGGGGACCGAGATTCTTCGACAGAAACTTCTGATATGGGATCTCGGTCGAGCTGGCTCGGATCTCGGCCGAGATATCTCGGATCTCGGCCGAGATTTCTCGGATCTCGACCGAGATCATGTGGATCTCGACCGAGATCATGTGGATCTCGACCGAGATTGCTCCAATCTCGTGCGTTTCGTCTTGGCTCGTCTTTTCCTCCTTTCCCGTGCTTGCGTGATCGCTCCTAAGCGTCCATCCCGAGGCATGATCCTCAAATGCATCGTTTTAGCTCCGAAACACGCCAAAATACCTACAAAGACACCAAAAGTGTGTGTAGACATCTATACTCGCAAAGTTGCATTAAACAAGTATAAAGAACACAACTTAAGGCTAAAACATGCATGCGGGAAAGGAAAAACTAACTATATGCTCTACTAAACTAGGTCGATAATTCATGTTATCAAAAAACCTTTATTACCTATGATCAATCACTCATGTATCTAAGAAGGAATATAGCCGGGTAAGTCTCAATTCCAACTTAGGTTACTAGCTAGAAGGATTCTAACTAGGTTCAAGAACAGGCCAACCATTAGGATTTCAAGCAATTCAAAGCCAAAACAAAGCACAATCTAGTCCATCATAATCCAAGGCATAAACAAATCTCTGTCAACTTTGGAACCACAAGGTTCTAGCCAATAACAATCATATCAAAGAAAGACAAATAAATAACTAACAAAAGGGAATAAAAAGAACTTAACTTCAATAAATGTAAACTTGCAATCTTGACAAATCTTGAATCCAACAATGTCGTCTCAACAAAATTAAATGTAAAAGTATGAATCTTGAATCTAAACTATGAAGAACAATGGAGAAGAAGAAGGGAAGGGGAAGGAGACGGCTCCCCCCTATGGGGTAACCTAACCCTAAAATTCGGACTAAATCGGACCCTTAGAAATAACCTAGAGCTTCCCTTTTATAGGCAACAACCTTCCAAAGGACGGACTGAGCCAAAACTGATCCAAAAATAAGATAAAATCGCCGAACAGGTAATCTCGGGCAAAAATCTTGGCCGAGATTTGGCCAGTCGGGACCGAGATTTGGCAACAGAAAGTTTAGCGTCGCAGGACTTCGGGAATCTCGGCCGAGATCGGACCATCTCGGCTGAGATCGGACCATCTCGGTCTGAGATCATGGAATGTCGGCCGAGATTGGACCATCTCGGTCCAAGATCCATGAAATCTCGGCCGAGATCATGGATCATCTCGGTCTGGTTTGGCCGATATCGGTCCATCTCGGTCCGAGATGCGATCTGCTTCGTTCCTTCGCGCCTTTAGCTTGATTCCTTGCCCTCTCCCGCGCACGTATGCTTGCTCCAATGTGTCCACTTCGAGGCTTGATCCTCAAATACGTCGTTTTAGCTCCAAAATGTGCCAAATCACCTACAAAGCCACAAATAGTGTGTGTAGACATCTATTCTTGCAAAGTAGAACTAAACAAGCATAAATGGCACAAACTAAGGCCAAAATATGAATGCGGAAAGGGGAAATCTAACTAAATGCATGAATGCAACAGGTCGATAAATCATGTTATCACAATACATGAAGGCCCAAAGACAAGTCATAAGTAAAGCTAGTAAGAAAATCTGCAGTTGTATTCGCCTCGCAGTAAACATGTCGGAACTGGATAGCCCAATCACTTTTAGTAAAGTCTTGGCATCTAGCAGCAATACTAGCAAGAGGATGGTGGGAAGGCATATCTTGGTCAATTAGAGGCAAGAAGCGAGTCTGTCTCTAAGATAATCGAACGGTATCCAAGGTCCCACACAATACTTAGACCATGTAGGATACCCCATGTCTAAGCCATAGGTATCTTACAAAGTCCAATATTAACGCAAAACGTACCCTCTTACCCACTCCCCCGTATTATTCCTAATAACTCTAACAACAGTAGCGCGACCATTAGCTCTCCGAGATCCATAGTACTGGTCTTCAATGTTCCTGCCAATTCTTGGAGGTGGTGGCTCCCATTTCACCAACATATGCGTTCCATTCAAAGGAGCAGGTTGTATTGTCATTCTTATCTAGATTTTAATGCATGTTGAAGTTTGCACCCTAACATGTCGAGCCCGGTCCCCACCATGCGTCTGATTCCAGAAAGTCTTCTTATTCCGCCATTTTCACGTCCACCAAGACCTACAACAAATAAATTCCTCCACACAGTACCACTTAAATCAAATTTCAGGCATAGTAATTACCTCGCAACCATTGCGCAAAAGGCATGGAAAAAAACTAATCAATTTCCGACGGGGAAGTAAAGCAATCCACATGTCGTGAACCCAATCACAATCCCGAAATTGGTGAATCATCATCTCCTCCTCCACTTGACAACAAGGACAAACGGATGTAGCACTAATATGCCGGCAAAACCATTCCTCATTCGACAAGACCCCACTTAATAAGCTTCCAAGTGAAGACCTTAACTCTCTCCTGAACACGTAAAGACCAAACACAATTAAATAAGTCGCCCTCACACAAAAGAAAAGGACTTACTTGCGTGATAGATTTGTATGTTGACGCCACAATGTACATGCCCGACGACATAAGCTTCCTTTCCAACTCATCCCTCTAGGTAGGTACCGACGCCGCTGTAGAGCTAATGCTCGAAAAACAATACGCCAGAGAGACAACAACAATTTGTAGTCGAACCCGCGCTGGAAGGAGGTGGCCAAACTTCGACCATTCTCAAACACCTTGCATACTCCAGTAACAGTCCACTATATCATTCTATCGAGTTGCTGAAATAATTTCCATCGCCATGAGCCGAAGTGGAAGGTCCAAAACCAAACAGTCATCCCATAAGGAAATCGTTGTGCCATCACCGAGGAACCAACGAAGATTTGGGGTAACAACTTCGGAAATTCCTTTGAGTATACCTCTCCAAACATAAGAGGAATTACAATGCAGAGAACTATCAGAACAAATATGTTTACTCGTAAGAACTCTTGACCAAAGGTCATCCACATCATTTAAAAGACGATATCTTAACTTCCCAAGTAAAGCCATATTAAGTGGTTCCATACTCCACAGACCATAACCTCCTGCTATCTCGGTTTGCAAAAATCAGCCCAAGGGATGATATGCATGAGACCTTGACCATCACGGTGACCCCAAACAAAGTCTTTGCAATACGATCAATAGAATCACAAATCCCTTTAGGCAGAAGAATGGAGGACATATAATATATTGGTAGAGAAGTAATAACCGACTTTTGTTAGAGTAAGTCTACCAGAAAAACTCAAAGTACGACATTTCCATCCACTTAGACGACCAATATTTATATCCAAGAGAAACGTAAAGGTATCACGAGAAACTCTGACTTGAGGAATAGGAACACCTAAACA
Source organism: Fagopyrum tataricum (assembly GCA_002319775.1). NCBI lineage: Eukaryota > Viridiplantae > Streptophyta > Magnoliopsida > Caryophyllales > Polygonaceae > Fagopyrum > Fagopyrum tataricum. Next base: position 11,809,869 of record CM008279.1, on the reverse strand, counting down.
GTTTCCTAAATAGTTCTTCATGTTTAGGTTTGTCGAGTACTCAACAACATAGATTTTCAATAAAAAAAAAAATCAATAAATCAGAATCAGGCATATTTAAATTAATAAATCATGATCAACTAACTCATTTAATAATTTTGTAGTCTCCACGGACGGAATATCTAACAAACAGGGTAAGTGGTGGTGTTTTATTTACAAGTTTAAAATATAAGGTGATGTTTTGTTAACGGAATTATAGTAAAAAGTAGCTAATTGAAAGGAAAAAAGTATAAGAGACAACTAAGTAAAAAGAGATGATAAAGAGGTATTTTTGTGTAATTTATCCTTTCTTCAATTGGATATTTGTAAATTCTACTTTGTCAAGCGAATTCTAAAATGAAAAATCCAAACCCACAATAAAGAACGCGCTTTCACGCGTTGGGAGCAAAGTTTTTCAAAAAAAACCCTAATCACCAACTTTCTCCCACGACGGCCGCTAAAAATTTCAATCGGGTCATAATCAATAGCAAGTCTTTTCATTCCAAAAGAAAAAGAGGGAAAGTTTTCGTGGTGGAGAATATTGAGTCTATGTTATTCTTTGCTATGGGAATCTAATACCCATCTCTTTTTATTCCTCCCCAGAAAAATCAGAAAAAGAAATACAAAAAATAATTCCATTACCCATATTTCCGAATTGGTGGTAGTTGATCCCTTCGACCTTGGCTCGTCCTCTTCTCTGAGCCCAAAACCATTTCCGTTCAATCTTGTTGGATCCCAACCATGAGTGACTTCAATTTTCAACTCAATGTGAAAATGAAATCGAAGTTCCCTAAATCCCGCGTGTTTTGGTGGAGGGGTACTTCCAACTGCAGAAGACGGTGGTCTCGATCCGTCAAGATAGTCTTCTCGGCAACAATAGAGTTCAAAACTAAAGTGAGTGCTAATGGAGTCTTTGTCGGGGGATTTCCTTTGGTCATTGTTTGAGTTTGATGAAGTTAGGATCCATTGCCGGAAGTAGTCATAGCCGTTTTGGGTATGTTTGTCATTAGTATATATGCTTGAACTTTAACCCATCTTGTAACTCCAACCCCTTTTCTAGTTTCATGTTTGTTGTTATGTACAAATGGACTCATAACCTTGAGGTTTTTGTTTTCTTTCTTGTGAGATATTGTAAGCCTTACAAACTGAGTTGGTTGTGTTATAACCTAGCAATGCTTCTTGCGTTCTTATGGCTCAAAAGCATGTGCCTTTCTTTGTTTGAGATCTCGTTGTTTCACGTCGAACACGACCAAATCTGTCGGATTCCCCCACGTACAAGTCTTGTACAAATTGTACCACCAAATGGAAACTCGTCTTTCATGGATTTTACAAATCCGATATTAAACGCTTTAACAAGCATCTATCCTACTTCTTTTGTATATGGAAGTCCTACAAGGAACATTGGCCTATGTGTTATAGGTTTATGGCCATGACAATGCATTTTTTCAAAAGAATATAAAATCAAGCTTAAAATGCCTCTAAATCAAAGTGCACCTTACCAAACAAAAATGTATCTAAATCAAAGCGCACTTACCCAACCAATGCTTAATTTATTCTCAAATTAATTACAATCATTACAACTCTAATATGTCTCTCCATGTGAGGACTCGGTTACTCTTTGTAGTTTATTTGGTATGGGTTTCATATCAACGGCTTTCTCTCGCTCAAATGTCGTTGTTTTAACTTTGCGATCTAACTTCCCCATGAAAATGTGTTTCTATGGATTTTACTGATCTTCCCTTTCTTTACAAAAATCTTGTAAATTTTGAGAAGTCCATTGGTGGAACGGATGTGGATTTTCATAAAAATGGCAAAAAGAAAAATAAAATAAATGAGATGGTCTAAAAGCATTTACAAATAAATTTCTTCTTTTCGCGAAAATTAGGTGTACTTGGCCTTTTAGCATTCCTAATTTCCAATTTCTTAATCAAGATCAAATGATAGTAAGCTTTTGGAATATTAGAGGATCGGCCGGAGTAACATCTGGACAAACCTTGATGTAGTTTGTAAAATCTACATATCCCTAGCAGAAACAAAATCCGAAAAACCGCCTGATGGCCCGTATTTGAAAATCGACAGGCGTTGATAACATAATTTATTGTCTTGTCGTCGGAAGGGCAGAGGGTTTATGCCATCTATGGAAAGCTCACCGGCTAAGAAACCAAACTATTAAATTTATATGCAAAAATGACAGGTTCATCTGTATTGAACTTCCTTGTAACAACTTGAATCGAAAGATGATCATCATTTTTGCGTATGCTCCTCCGCAAGAAGATACAAAGAATCAATACTTGAACTCACTTTCCACGTTCATTCAAGAATCCACACTTCCATGCATCCTGTTTGGAGACCTTAACGAAATTTAACAACATTCCGAAAAAACAAGAGGGGCTCCAACAAACTCAAATATATTTAACATATTATTGAACTTCAAAAATTCTTGCAATATGGAAGATACTCAAACGATGGGCAATATCTTTACATGCAGAAAAAGACGGGATGGTACGAATAATTTATTTGAAAAACTAGACCGAGTACCGATACATAACCAAATTATCCAATGGTACCCAAACTTAAAAACTAAAAACCATGCATTTACTCTTTCGGACCACTATCAAATTTCTTTGGAGTTGACGGGAACGGAGATTTATACCCCATGCCCATTTAAATTCGAAATGATGCGGATTAAGCGGAAATCCTTTGAGAATATTGTAAAACAAACTTGGCGATCCAATTTTACTAGAAATAAAATGTTCAACCTTACAAAAAAAATTCAACTACTCAATACAAAGGCAAAAGAATGAAGCGAAACTAATTTTGGCAATATCTTCAAACAACTAAAAGAGATTGAGATGAAACTCCAGGAAATTCAATGCATGCCTCTCAATAATTTGAACCAAAATCTTGAAACCATCCAAAGAAATCTTCTAACTAAACAAAACCGACTTCTCTCTCTTGTTACCAAAGATATTGGAGACATGGATCAAAAAATACACATCTAAAAAATATGGACACAAATCCAAATATTTCCACTATATTGCTGTTGGAAGAAGAAATCGAAAACAACTAAAGGAACTAGCAACCAGAATGGGAACTATCTTAAAAACTGAAACTGAAATTCGACTAGAAGTATAAAAAAAAAAAAATTCCAACGTAAATTCTCTAAAACTCCAATAGATCATTCTCTTCTTGACTAGAAACTCCAACTCATCAAAACCAGCTCAAAGGATAATCTGCTCCTAACAAAACCCCCCTCATATGAGTATATGACATTATTTTGTCCCGTCTCATGCTCAGCCCTAACAAAAACATTAAAATATTGTTACATCACACGAACATTGTTTCACAACATGATATAGGCCGTGCTAATTTACAAAGTGGGTAATTCTGCTAAGCATGCCCGATATTATTCGAGTCACGTCAACAAATCTCAACTTTTACTTGGATTTACATATAGACTAGATTTTTCACCAAAAACATATAGACTATAGATTTATATCCAAGTTATACCAACATCTAGATGGAGTTACTATAGATTTATATCCAAGTTATACCAACATCTAGATGGAGTTATACGTAGGCTCGATACATGGTGCAGACATGAGGTAACGTTCGATCAATAGGTCCAAGCCTGACTCATCCATGTTAGATCGAGGTCCTTGGAGTAGCACAAGTTCACGTCAAGGTTACACATATTGAGACACTCCATAACTCGGTCCCAATTTATCTACTGTGTCATGAGATACCAAACAATATAAAAATCCAAAATCCAAAACAATACACAAAAGGACATAATCCTTCATAGGACCTTCAAAACCCGAAAACAAAATAGAAATTTACATCATGTAAATGGTTGAAAAGGATGCAGGAGCAATAAAACTTTGCCAATGTCGATTCTTAAAGGCTTTACAGATGATCATTTGCCATGCAGCTTGAGCCTGTCATGCCACACACTGGATCTTATTACACACGACATAAAAGTAAACATATGCAGACGCTTGCACACAAAGTGCCACAAAGGATGCAGTTCAGCCATGTGTGTCCTAGCATTCAAATGAAGAAGCATAAACAATAAAGAATATCTGCAATTTGCAAACACAGTACATACTTAATTTGCACGGCCTAATCCCTAGTGAAGAAGATTCATTTTCTTTCTAGAAAATCTACTGTCACGCCTAAGCCATTGTTTTAGCAACAACTTTTCAGTTTGACCCTTCCTAGCAAAGGCAAATGCGCCTAAAAAACTCCAATTTAAATGATAGAGAAGCGTCAAGAAGAAGGATTTCACCTATATGTCTATTGTATTATCATTCTTGTTCCATTTTGCTATTCTCTGTTAACAGACATCAAGCAGCAAAAACGCCCCCAAAAATACACTGGAAAGTCAACATTAATTACCAAAACTGACTCCACCTGATTCGATTAAAACCATACGAATAATCCTAATTGAAATTTATCAACCTACAGTTCCAGAAACTGAATTCATTTCTTTTCAACAACAACAAATTTTTACAGGACCTGAGGCAATATAAGCACAATGCACTATAATGTAAACTGCAAACAAATTTCTCTATAGTAGGTATATATCTACTCTAAATTTCTAACAATGGAATGATAACAATCTTACTCAAACCATGGAATAACTATGGGCGTGTGGATGAGCCCCCAGGGCTCCAACTTGATAAAGCTTGAGGTGATGCACAGCCTTGATGTGCATGTCTCTCAGATGTGGATTAGAGGTCACAACGGACCGAGCTGCATGACTCTCAAGATAGTCCAAAGCTCGTTCTTCCTCGAGTGCCTTGCTGTTGCCAGCATTCAGTGACAAATAGCATAGTAAAACAAGTCCATACTTATTAGCACGATCATTCGCCCTTGACATTTTCATCACAAGGCTAACCCCATTAAACTCAATTATTGCCTTTGAGTGCTCAACACAAATATAATTTTCGGGGTCAGCAAACTTTCCCAAGGCAATAGCAGCTTCAATCGCCAAGGTTAAGTTCTTATTTCCAAGTTGGGAAACAAGAGGACCTATAAATCGGGTTTCCTTAGCCGAGAAAGTTCTAGCTAAAGACCCAATTGCTTTCACAGCAGGAATTTGAACATTAGGATTAGATTCCTCCTTGATCACTCTCAAGAGTTGGTCCAACATAGCCTTTACAGGTGGTAAACTCGGCCTCCAAGCTGTCTTTCTAAAATCTGAATTGGACTCTGCAACTTGAGCAATCTCCATCATTGTCATCAAGCTATAGAACTGCAGCTCCTCCTTCTCAATCTCTATGATCTTTGATAAACATTGTAACCCTCTCCCTTCGGCAATTTTCCGACTGTTCAACAAACTTCCTTTACAGAGTCTCCACAAGGCCAAGGAACACTTGATTTTCAATTTATGCTTTATCTCCGGGCTCTCATTCTCTCTCTCTTTTCTACCATGCCCACCGCTACTACTACCATCTAAAGATGAAGTAGACTGAACCTTATGGTTATTCTTAACCAATTCCTTGTTAATCTGAATAATAGAATGTATACTAGCCTTACCTCCGTTGATTTGGCTGCGATCATCTAGAACCAAATCCATCATCAAACACGTAACAATTGGTCTCATCACATTCTCCTTTCCGAACTCCTCTCTGGCCTTCTCATCCACCCTTGCCATCTTCTCCACCAGCACAGCCACCGCAATCTGCACCTTCATTGGAGAGCTCAAAAGAGCCTGCACAATCACTGGAATACCTAACTCCAATGATACCACCCTGCTTCTGTCAACATCATCCACCAACGACGAAAGCGCATTAGCCGCTGCAATTTGCGCCTCCGCCAATCCAACGCCTCCACCGTCCTTCAAAAGCTTAAGCAGCGGAGAAATCGCACCTTCCTCCACAATCATCTTCTTGTTCCGATTACTCGATTCCGCCAGAGAAGTGAGATAATTCACCGACTCGATTCGATCGTGGAGCTGTTTTCCGGTCATCAACGAGGCGATCGAAGACCAAACCATAGCAAGAGTGGGATCATTACTATTCGCAAACGGAGGGAGAGTGAGACTATTACCTTCGCAATCGAAGATTCCGAGCAACCACTTCATATCTCCAATTGAAGATTCGAGAAGAGCGGAGACTTTCTTGAAGTCAGCGGATGTAGCGATGGAGAAAACCTGCTTGAAAAAGCCAGCGTAGCAGCAACGGCGAACTAGGGTTAAGGCGCGGTCAAGGTTGCGGGAGACCTCGGCAACGATTCCACGGACAGGGCGTTCGTAGAACGACTGAGGCGGAGCCCTGGCAGTGAGGTGGACGGCGGCTCTGAGCATCTTTGAGAGCTTATCGACCTGATCGACGATTTCGGAGCATTCATACTTTGAGGAATCAGCTTCTTGGGCGGATTTGCGAATTCTGTCGATGATGAGGATTGGCAGGGTGAGTTCCTCGCGAATAGTATTCCTCTCCTCGTCGCCGGAGACGGCACCTGCGACAACAACCATTTCCCCCTCTTTGATCGTGTGTGCGTGGAAAGAGAGGGAGACAGCGAAGAAAGCGCAAGCAGCGTCCGCTATTATATAGAAGCAAGCCAAAATGCAATTTCCATGAATGTTTGCTCAGTCAATGATGTGAACAGATTAATAATTTGAGAAATTTTGATCAAAGTTTCCGGTCAACACTACATTCTATTTGTAATTTGTTTGAAGAGATTATTGCATTTTTAAATCGAAATTGCAGCGTTGAAGCCTAAAAGTCATAGCACCATCTTCGTGTGTGAAAATCAAGAAAAACTTTCGAAGAAATTAAAGTACAAAATGTATGTTGAGATGCAAAGTCGCAAGTTTAACAGTAAGCATGTTTTTGTTAATCTTTATTCGCTGTTTTTACTCCAACATTTATCAATAATGATAAAGACCTATAAACAAGGAAGGGATAATTTTATATTTATAACCTGAAAATAATTTTTTAAATAAACGAACCCACAATGTATGGGTCAATTACATTATAGGTAAGTATTTCAGAGTCGATCTCAGGGACCGAGGGGATTAATATGCAATAATAATTATAAATAGGATAGATCTCAATTAAAGGGTTTTGGGCTGGGCTGCTCTCGAATTTCACCTTCAATCAAGAGCAGTTTTATAAAAATAAATAAAACAAAAGATAATCAAATTAAAGGGAAGAAATTGGATTCCAAGGATTCAAGATCATTGTTTATACATATAGATTCAGGAAGACTCATAAGGGATATATGGTAGAAAAGCCACAGAGATGAACGTTTCTAGGCTGACAGTCTATTACCGGGTAAGTCTCAAGACTATCTAGTTCCAAACCAACTACCTATTACTGGGTAAGTCTCAAGGTAGAAAGGTAAGAAATTCTGAACAAACCAAACTACAAACTAAGGGAAATGTAGACCATTACCGGGTAAGTCTCAGGTATTACCCTACTTAGCAAGGAATCTAAGCACATTCAACCAATAAAGGATAAACCTTTATTACCTATGATCAGTCTTAAGGTATTTAAGAAGGAATATCACCGGGTAAGTCTCAATTCCAACTTAGGTTACTAGCTAGAAGGATTCTAACTAGATTCAAGTCTAAGCCAACCAATAGGATTTCTAGCAAGTCAAAACCAAAACATAAAGCACAACATTCCATCATAATCAAAGGCATAAACAAATCTTTGTCAACCTTGGAACCACAAGGTTCTAGCCAATAACAATCATATCAAAGAAAGAAAAATAAATAAATGACAAAGGGAATAAAAAGAACTTAACTTGAATAAATGGAAACCTTCAATCTTGAATCCCATAAGGTCTTCCAAACAAAACTGAATGTAAAAGTATGATTCTTGAACTAAACTATGAAGAACAATGGAGAAGAAGAAGAGAAAGGGAGAGAGACGGCTCCCCCCTCTGGGGTAACCTAACCCTAAAATTCGGACTAAATCGGATCCTTAGAAATAACCTAGAGCTTCCCTTTTATAGGCAACAAACTTACAAAGGACGGGCTGGGCCAAAACTGATCCAAAAATAAAATAAAATCGCCGAACAGAAAATCTCGGGCAAAAATCTCGGTCAAAAAAATCTCGGTCAAAAATCTCGGTTGAGATCGGGACCGAGATTTCACAACAGAAACTTTCCAGATCGACCGAAATTATGGATCTCGGCCCGAGATCAATGGATCTCGGCCGAGATCAGGCCATCTCGGTCTGGTCAGACCGAGATCAAGGCCGAGATGCCATCCCTTCGTTCCTTCGTGTCTTTAGCTCGATTCCTAGCCCTTTTCCGTGCACGTACGCTCGCTCCAATGCGTCCACTTCTTGCAAAGTAACACTAAACAAGCATAAATTACACAAACTAAGGCCAAAACATGAATGCGGAAAGGAGAAATCTAACTAAATGCATGAGTAAAACTGGTCGATAAATCATGTTATCAATCTCTAACCATATTTTTAAAATAAATTCATTGAGGAAAATCAGTCTCTAACCATATTTGTTAATCTCTAACCATATTTTCATGTTTTTGTTAGCATATTGCTAATTAATACTCCGTACTATTGTTATGTTTACTTCCCTAATGAAATTGTAGTTAATATTTTGATAGATTTTTGTTAGTATATGTTTTTTAATATTTATCATTTGAACTCTAAAATTTTGTTTTATAATATTTGATCTTATAGGTATTATTAATACTTTAACCTTCTATAAATATAATTTTAATTACCTTTTTATTTATTGTTTGTATTTTTAAAACAATATTTATTTCTTCTCGTACAATTTTCTATATTCTACCATCGTTTTTATATACTTTTTAAAAATTATTATTCATCATTAAATATTATAATTTCTACTTTTAGATTTTTTAATATGTGTATTTTTACCATAACGACATCTATTGAGATACATAGGGAGTATTATTATTATCACCCCAGCATAATTAAACAATATTGATTTTGTATTTTTGTCACTGTCACCAAAATTCCTGTAATTTGCAATATATAGTTCGTTAAAAAATAATATTGGAATCAACAATTACATTCTTAACTCAATAATACAGACCTCTAAATAGGTTTAATCGGCCTTTATTTTTTCAAATATATATGAAGTAAATTGAAGAAGTTTATAGGATGTTGCTTAACGTAGCCAAGCATGAAGATTGGATTGAGATATGTCTCTATAATTATATCGCAAGAAAAAACGAACTAAATAGTCTTTTTAGTTGACTTGTTATTTTTTTTCTTACATACCTTTGAAAATTTTGTTAACTCTTTTGTTAAAGAGTCCAAATTTACTTGAAAAATAATCCAAACTATCTTAATCTAAAAACAACACAACTTATAACTTTTTATATATATAATTTAAATCTTGATAACAACATAAATAACTAAACCATTAAATTTTAGTTTAGAGGATAAATTTCACAATTCACTGTTTATTATTAAAATTATAGAAAGCATCTTATCTTATAAATACTTTAACAATATCGCACTTTATCTAAAATTTTTTTACAATTATGACATTTTTTTTAAATTACATAAATCATCTATTATTTATTTTAAACAAATCAGGTTCAAACCTCCAAAATAAAAACAGACGGGAGAACTTTCTTTTTTTAATAGTGGAAAGCGGTTCGATTAGTAGACCAACCTAAAGCATCCTTGCGAATGAGAACACGAAGTTCGGTTACATCAAAATAATTGGTGTTGGGTGTCAAGATTTTCATATGAGTTAGTCGGTCAGCAACACAGTTAATTTCTCTAAAAACATGTTTGATTTGGACATCTTCAAAGAAACAAAGATCCAATATGAAGTTGAAAAACTCGAACTCCTAGAGACAACTCCACAAACCTTGAATTGCCTTGATAACTGTAAAAGCTAGGATTTTTGAATCCTAAATAGTGATGATTAAGGGGATTAGACTTAATAATTTGTAGTAATATTGGATTAATTTGCAAACACTGTAAGATTGACGAGCATGAATTACATTGTTGAGTTTAGGGCTTTGAATTGGTCTTGTGGGGATTTTTTTTTTCCTCAGGGTAATTACTTTTATCCTCCGGTATTATTTTGAGTATTTGAAAACTCCAATAAATAAAGTTGTAGTTGAGATAATTGATTAGGATATCGGATATGTCCTAGATGTGAAATAATATTGAAAAGCAAAACGGACAAAAGAGTCATGCTCCGATTCTTAGCGGTTAAGAAATGCGGCTAGGAATTCCCATTTTCCGAGAATTTTGCAAAATAATTATCCTAATAATATTCAGGATTTTATATTTCAATTTCATAAAATTTTATAACCTAAAAATATAACCTCTTTTCAATTAAATAATCTGGATAAACTTTATATATAATACTATATATATATATATATTATATTATATACTATTTATATATAAAAACATAAGTCACATAGGAAGTCGGCTGAAACTTCATTCTATCCTCTCAATTCAATTCAATTTGCGCTTACAGAGAAGAAGAAACGGAGAGACGCCGCTCAACTTCGATCACTCACAAACCTTTCACTTTCGATCCATTTTCAAATCCGTTTGTACCATCGAGTTCCTTATCTTGTTCTCTTTATCGTGGTATGAAGTTTTTTTCCGTTTGTTAGTTTTTTTGCTTAACCTCCGTTTACCGCTATCAGTATGCCGACGTCAACCGCGAGCCGTCGAACGTTGTGTTTTATACCATGCTCTTATTCTTGCATCGTCGGGACTCCGTATATAATTTTAGACCGTCAATTAGGTTAGTAACATATAAGTTATTAATTTATTCGTTTTTCGTATCGTGGGTTGACATAAATTGACATAAGGCTTGTCAAAATGGATGAATGAAAATTTCATTATGTTCATTATATTATTTTGGAGAACTTTGACTATTATTTGCTGAGATCTGATGACAGGTTGATTCGAAAATTATCTACGGGCAAAACATTATTCTAGTGAAATTTAATTAATTAACTAAAGGTTAATTAATTTAATTAAGATTACCAGAAACGTTATAAACTAGGCTAATTAAATTCAATAAAATAAATTTATTTTATTTTGAAGCGAGAAGTTAAATATAAGGAATATGATATTCTTGACATGTGTTGTTGAAGTCTTGGGTCTAACTATAGCTTAGTTGCTTTGTGAGCGTATTCAGGTAAGTTTTCGGACTTACTTAGCTACAATCTGTAGAAACCCGTGCCTATGAGATTTATATTTTTTATTTTGAATTGTGAATGGTGATACGTTTTAAGGTGTGTTATGTGTGAAGCATGCTTGATGTGCTTAACAATGAGTGGGATCTTATGACGTGTAAAGCATATTTAATGTTATTATTGTTATATCATGTCATGGTTATAAGAAATAATCAAATGAATATATGATAAGCCTGTCGAGGCGTGTGGTATGATGGCGACCTGTAAAGGTCAAGAGCATATATACAAATGGGTAAATGACGTTGAGCTTAACAATTAGCCAGGTCGCTAGCAACAACAATGATGTTGGGCCAGTACGTCGCCCAGGTCACTAACGTAAGACAAGGTGTTGAGCTTAACCATTAGCTAGGTCCTTAGCAAATTTCAGTGAATGTCGAAGCTTGGCTAAGGCAGGATCACTTGTGCTTGTATAAGAATGACACCGAGTCTTATGGTTTTTCAGGCTTGGGTCACACACGTAATTAAAATGGTAAATGTTTGCATTAACATGCACGGGAATATGTTGCATGTGGTCAGTGATTAAGATTACAACCCACCACGAGTCATCCTGGCCCGAGACTTGATCAATCTAGCTTCGACCTAGGAGCAAAATGTTTGAATTAATCTAATTTCTGCAATGGTGATGCTCACACCAAATCTAGAACCGTATAAGCAATGATTCCGGATTTGGTCCGGAGTCGCTAATTGTAAATTTCATATTGCATTCAAGTGCATCATTTACAAAAGTTTGATATCATCTCATGAGCATGTTATATGGAATATAAATATATGTGTTGTGTTGATATGATATCTTGTGGATAGATTATGATCGGTGGCTAACAATTTTAAACTAATTCCGTTTAGGTGATGCCGATAATAGGAACGTTACAAGGCTATCAGCTGCAGGAAGTGGACAACTAGGGCAATGTTAACTCAAGGGTTGGTTGAACTTATTTTGAAATTAAACGCTTGCAAGCGAGTCTTTTGTTGCTTGTGTGCAACTTGTAAATGCGTGGTTTTCAGGATGATGTTTTAGGACAACTGTTCAGTTGTTATGTTTTGAAGTGTCGTTTTGGAATAATACTAACTACATGCATAATAGTTTTATGTAAATGTTTTCTATATGACAGGTTGGATGTTTTCTTTATTTTATCGTGCTTCTTGTTGCAAAATACTATTTGTGACGTTGTTGTCAGGCTAACTTATGGGACTCATTGTGTGGTTTTTTTTAGTCTATTGACGTCTTGAGATATCAAAAACTCGGGTCGACGTTACAATAACAACAAATTATCACCCTCGATTTCGATCTTTTAAATATGTAATTTGATAGCTTCTTATAAACCAGATTTAAAAGCAAAAGTTTGACCTTTATTACCGAGTTGAAGTTATTTTTTTGAGCATCGAGGCTAACTACCTCACCGTTGTGATTTCGAATCACAAAATCAATGGATGTTACTCCCGAGTCGAGTTTGGATCTGTAAGTTAAAATCCTGTCTTGGTTTTATCGACCTAATGCTTCTTTTTTTTTGTGGTCGATTGTTATATTTTGATGGCGGTTTGATATCATAATCATCCTCGTTAATGATAATATTTTTCTAATTATGGACTTGGTTTTTGATAAATGGAATTAAACCATTAATGGGACCGATGGGTTCATTATTCACATTTGTTTTATTCCTAAAAAACTAGATGCTCCACCGGTTTATCAAAAACCAAGTCCATAACAATTGTAAGGCGAAAAATTAAGGGAGCGTAAAAGCCCGGGATGAATAGATACGGGGATAAAGGGTAAAAGCCCGGTAATCATAATTTCTTAGAAAGATAGAAAGTCAAGCATTTCAAATAGTTTAACAAAATGGGTTTGGACAGTCTTGCGGTAAATTCCATAGGAACGAGTTTTAGTGAGTAAAAGAGATCGCAAAATTGATAAGAAACCCACAACAAACTAAATATTGTAGATTGTTTGGAGAAGTAATTATTGTTTTTAATTTGAAGACAAATTTAGTTTTTTATCGGTCATGAGATCGTTGATTTTGTAATCCGACTTGTTTGATTTAGTAGTTTGTGAGCCTATACCCATATAGAGTTTATAAATTCTTTTGGAAAAACAGTAATTTTCACTATTAAGAGTTGTGGAGAACGATGAAGTTCAACATGGACACCAGGAGACAAGCAAGGGAGAAATTCAATTATAATCGGTCATTAACGTGATTAGGTGGGAATCTAGGGAACACAACCCACTAAAAAACACAATAAATTATTCGAGTAAAATGGGTTGTAGCCCAAGAAAAATGGGTCGTTGTCCAAGAGGATTGTTATTATAATCGGCTGGTGCATTGTTAATGCAAGTAAATTTTACTAAAATTCAAAACCATATCGGCTCAAAAACAATAGAGGCATAGAGAGTAAAAAGAATAAGAACAATTCCACAAAAGAAGAGACAAAGATTACAGAGGACACACTTCTTTTGTTCAGGTTGTATAGCATTTATTGAGATTTTCATCTTTATCTCCACATAGGCTGAAATTGATTGTTGATCTTGAGTGTGTTAGATTTGATATTCAACAAGGTAAATAAATCACGCCTTAAGCACTTAACATAACAATTGGATATGAGATCCAAAGCATGGGTTTTTTGTACGCACTTGACGAAAAATTAATACAGCTTTAAAGCTTAATGATGTACAGAATGAGGCCTGACCCAACAGTGACTATTACAAATCAACACCTCTCTTCTCTCTCCTCCCCCTCTGGAAATTCTAACTGTCAAAGCGAACGGTTATTAGGGTTGTTCTGGTGGGTTTTGGTGCTCTGAGTGTATGGCTGCCGCCAATGGCCATGATAGGTTCGGTTGATACAGGCGGAACGTCTACGGCTGCGACTTCGACTACTACGGCTACTGTTCTGGATGTGCTCATGGTGGAACAACAGACTCATGCACCAACGGGTGTGACTCAGCCTCTGATGTCCACGATTTCTCCAACGGAAGAGGTTTATGATGTTGCCATGGGGGAGTCATCTGCTACCCTTAACCACGCAACAGAACCCACTGGTGAGACTTCAGGCGGCACTACTCCGTCGGTAGTAACTTCAACTGAGACAACTGACTCTAATGCCTCTACACTGCCACAAAAATCTTGGATGGTGCAAGGATTGTTGGTGAAACTAATCTCACCATTAATTGGTCTTCTTTGGAAGGGCAAGCTTCGATTACATACCCACAAAGCACTAATGTAAACCCGTCTATTATTATCAATCGAGATATCACTGAGGCGCTTGAATCAAATTGGAAGAATTCGATTGTCTTCCGAGTTTTGGGATATCCAATAGCTTTTCCTGTAATGGAGCTCAAAATCAGGGCACTATGGAATTTACATTCGGGAATTCGGATGGTTGATCTTGTCAATGGGTATTTCATGGTTCGCTTTGATTCTGACAATGACTTGCTCAGAGTTTTATCTGGTGGTCCATGGACTGTTTTCGACCGTTGCCTCATTATGAAACGTTGGACACCAGAGTTTGTAACGTCAGATCCAATTGTCACTGCTCCTGCATGGATTAGAATTTCGGCCGTTCCTATGCAGTGGTATGATGAACGTATCCTCTGGCTTATGGCTTCAGGCATGGGAAGCCCGGTATCTCTTGATGCTCGGTCTCTCAATTCGAATAGGGGAAGGTTCGTACGTGCTTGTGTTGAAATTGATTTATCTAAACCCCTGAAGACGGTTGTTTACATTAATGGGAAGCGTTGCTCGGTGGAGTATGAGGGCATGTCAAAAATTTGCTTCACATGTGGACGGTATGGTCACTTTGCAACACACTGTCCTTCTAGTTTAGCACATGGGGGAGGTTCTAAACAGACATCTGGCCCTAGTCAGGTAACACCTGCTCAAGCATCTGAGAATTCTCAAGTTACTGCAAAGGATGGAGAGGTGTTGACTAAATCGTCAACTAATGATACGACCTCGGGAACGCATGGTGATGAACAATATGGTCCATGGTTAATGGTGACTTGAAGACCGAGACCGCAAAGGAATCAATATGTATCGACTACTCGTCAACAAGGCAATCAACATGGGTCGCACATTAGTCGTGTCAATAAAGTCATTCCTCCTCCTAGCCAGTATAAGCTAGCTTCTAGTTTCAATCATGTGGCCTTGCATAATCCTGTACCACCTACACCTACAGATCAACAACCTGAATCTAGTAAAATGGCTAGCTCCAGACCACGGAAGATAGGGGATCAGACGGTGATTTTCGGTGCTGCGCAGGTTCAGGCGGATGAGGACGTGAAAGCCGCTGAGAAGAATCGACGACGGAATCAGCTGCGGACTGCGTCGAGGAAGAAGGTTGCCTCCACGGGTAAGAATGGGGGGTCAGATGATCTACGAGGTGTCCTCAAGCGGCCTAGACCACCAGTTCTTGTACCTTCTTCACATGTCAGTCAGGAGATGAGTTGCCAAAATGATCCTAAAACATCGACGATGCCCCCGCCATGTTCAAGTGAGGACCTTCCGCCTGACACTGCTTCTGTTTTGGTTCTTACTAAACCATCTCCTGCTGAAATCAACGTGGGTGCTACATCTACTGTTAATGTTGATCCTATGGAGACCGGGGTTGCTAATGGCCCGAGTACAGACTCTATGGAGGAGATGATTGTTGAGGCGGTGGTTACTATTCCGCCACACTCTGAAACTTCTTAGTCTCTCTGGTTTGCTTTCTTTTATTCTTGTTTTTTAATGAATTGCCTTTTTTGGAATTGTTGCGGAGCTGGTAAGCCTGGCTCCCGTCGTTCTTTTAAGTATAGTTATAATCATCATGCTATTGATATTGTTGTTGTGTTTGAACCTAGGATTTCAGGAGACCGTGCAACACGTGTGTGTGCTCGTTCTCGCCTTAAAGGTTGCTTTCGTGTGGAAGCGAATGGCTTTGAGGGCGGGATTTGGTTACTGTGGGATGATGACAAGCTTGATTTATCTATTGTCCGCTCTACAAGGAATTTCATACATGCTAAAATTAATATGGGTGTTTCTTCTTTTCGGTTTATTGCAGTTTATGGGCCTCCGACTGTTGCTCGCCGAGAGGATTTCTGGCGAGATTTGGAACAAGAGATTTCTTTAATTTTTGATCCTTGTATTATAGGAGGGGACTTTAATTGCATTATATCTAAGGATGAATGTGAGGGAGGATCCATGAAGGTTCATGCTGACTCTCACGTGTTTCTAAATATAATACTCTCGAATGGTTTGATAGACATGGGGTACACTGGCTCGAATTTTACGTGGGATAATGGCCGTTCGGGTGTTTGGGAGGTGCTTCGCCGTCTGGACCGGGTGTTAATGACTATTCCCGGGAGGGTTTTTTGGCCAAATGCCCATGTTCGTCATCTGGCTAGATTCTCTTCCGATCACTCACCTGTTATTTCAAGCTGAGTCTTTGATCCGTACTCATTTAGACAAGCGCCCTTTTCGTATGGAAGCGGCTTGGATGACTCGTGATGATTTCTATCCTATGGTGGAGACATCATGACACACGCATCACCAGGTTAATCCTGCCCTTGCTCACCTTAAATCTTCTCTTATTTTGTAGAATAGGTTGGTCTTTGGTAATGTGCAGGGACGGAAGAAGAAAATGATGGATAAGCTTGCTATGCTGCAAGCAAATCCTAGTTTGCGGATTTCCTCTCGACTTCAAGCTCGGGAATGTTCGTTGAAGTCTGAACTGGAACAAGTTTTGGATCAGGAAGAACTCATTTGGTACCAGAAATCAAGAGAACAGTGGCTTGCCTCTAGGGACCGGAATACTTCTTTTTTTCATCTATCAACTTTGGTTCGGAGAAGAAGGAATCGGGTTGCGGGTCTTAAAGTGGCCCCTAATGATTGGGTTGATGATCCTGCTCTTTTAGAGAGTCATGCAGTGGACTTTTATAAAAGTCTTTATGGGCTTACTGACACCTCGACGACCTCTCTAGCCCACATTGAAGCTTATGGGTTTCCGATCATTCATGATGATGATTGGTCTCCACTTCAGAATCCCATTCAGATGGAGGAAGTCTGGAAGGCTGTTTCGGGTATGGGCGCTTTCAAGGCCCCGGGGATTGATGGTTTTCAACCGGTTTTCTTCCAGAAATGTTGGTCGATTGTTGGCCCTTCTATTTTGAATATGGTTAATAACTTCTTTGCTACAGCTTCCCTGGATGAAGGTAGTAATGATACCCTTATTACTTTAATTGCTAAATCTGGTAACCCGGAGTTTATAACACAATTCAGACCTATTGCTCTATGTAACGTCCATTACAAGTTTATCACCAAGGTTATGGTCCAGAGGATGCATGATGTTATTGGGAAACTTGTCGGGCCTACGCAAGGGAGTTTCATTCCTGGTCGTGTTATCCAAGATAATGTGGTTCTCATGCAGGAGGTTGTCCACTCTATGCGCAAAAAGAAATCTGGAAGGAAATGGATGCTCCTCAAACTTGATTTGGAGAAGGCTTATGACCGGATACGTTGGGATTTTGTGGAAGATGTGATCATTGAAGCCGGCTTTCCACCTCAATGGGTTAGGATGATTCGGGAATGTGTGACCACTACACGTATGCAACTCATTTGGAATGGTGAGTTGACTGACCAGTTTGTTCCGGAATGAGGTATTCGGCAGGGAGATCCTTTATCTCCTTACTTATTTGTTTTATGTGTGGAACGTTTGAGTCACCTTATTTTGGAATCTGTTGATAAAGGGGACTGGAAACCTATTCACCTATCACAAGGAGGTCCCCCTTTATCACATATGTTCTTTGCGGATGACTTGACTTTATTTGCGGAGGCTTCGGTTGCTCAGATGCGTGTGGTTATGAATTGTATTGATATTTTCTGCAAAGCTTCGGGTCAGAGGGTGAATTTCCAGAAATCTAAGATCTATGTTTCGGCTCATGTTTCCCGGGATATGTGTAACAATCTAGAGAATCTGAGTGGTGTGGATGTTACACGGAATTTGGGGAATTATTTGGGCGTTCCTATTCTACAATCCAGAGTTTCAGAGGACACGTTTGACTTTCTTTTGGATAGAATTAATTCCAAACTTAATGGGTGGAGAAAGAAAACTTTGAGCTTTGCAGGTCGTATTACGCTTACAAAGTTTGTTCTTTTGTCTCTTCCGATTTATACAATGTCTTCTCTTGTTCTTCCTAGGAATGTTATTGGGGAGATGGAACGTCTTTGCAGAAACTTCATTTGGGGCATAAGGCTGATAGCCGACCTATGCATTCGTTACCTTGGTATGTTTTTTGTATGCCCAAGAAGCATGGTGGTATGGGTATACATGATTTGGAGGCCTTGAACCTTGCCTTGATTGGGAAAATTGGGTGGAGATTTTTGACTTCTTCTAACGATTTATGGGTTAAGGTTCTTTTTCATAAATATGTTCGCCCGAATAACACGCGACGGGCTTCTTTTTCAGTGGTTTGGAAAGGTATTTTAAGGGGAATTTCGGAAGTTGTTCAACCAGGACTTCGATGGCGTTTGGGTTCCATAACAGAGATTCGCTTCTGGTCTGATTGCTGGCTAGATGATCGTCCTATCCATGAGTCTGCGCTTGTACCGATCGACACTGCGCTTCTTGATCGAACTGTCCAGTCGTATTGGAACGATCAGTCGGGTTGGGACCATCAAGACATATCCCCTATTGTGCCACACCGAATCTGGATGATGCTCAATGCGATGCCTCCTCCGTTGGGGCCTCTATCTCTGGACAATCTGCAGCGTGATAACTCGGTTGTTGATATCGCCTTAGGATCTGATTCCCTTGCTTGGAATTTTACGGTGAATGACAATTACATTGTAGCTTCGGCTTATAGGTCTCTTCGTCAATCTATAATTGTACAACACAATGATGGGCCACTTTTTGATTCGCTTTGGTCATCCCAGTCACAAGAACGCTCTCAGGTTTTCTTTTGGAAACTTCTCCACGGTGGTGTCCTAAATAAAGTCGAGCTACACCGACGTCACTTGCGTAGCACTTCGACTTGCCCTTGTTGTCAGCAGGACCCAGAAACCTTGGAACATTTATTTCGTGATTGTTTGGCCGTTCGTTCAATGTGGATTCAATTACGGCCCCCAGTTGATATTGCCGGATTTTTTAATACGTCTTTCGCTCTTTGGATACGAGGTAATCTTCTTTCACCTACTCGTTGCTCCTTTGGTATTATTTGGAAGGAATTTTTTATTGCAGGAATTTGGTGGACTTGGAAGTGGCGCAATGGTATCATTTTCCGTAATGGTGTTGTCGTGGGGAATCGTGCTGATTATATCCGTTCTCTAACTAAGCATTCTATGGATAGTTGGGGTAATATTTTATCTCCAGCAATTAGCACGTCTCAACTTGTTTCTTATGTCAAGTGGGAACCTCCGTCAAGGGGAGTTATGAAGCTTAATACGGATGGTGCACGGAATCAAGAGGGGCATGCTACAGCAGCGGGCGTTATTAGGAACAATAAAGGGGAATGGCAAAAGGGTTTTTGCGTCAATATCGGTCTATGTACGGTACCTATGGCTGAACTATGGGGTATCTATTATGGGTTGGTACTTGCGTGGGATAGTGGTTTCCGATCAGTATTGTTGAAAACCGATTCTCTTTTGGTCATAACACTACTGCGTAAACCACTACCACCCTCTTGTCATCCCCTTGCTAGTCTGGCATTAAGATGTCATGACTTTATTAAAAGAAACTGGTCTATCCAGTTTCGTCATGCCTACCGCGAGGCGAATAAAACTGTGGATTTTCTTGCTTCTTATGCTTTTACTTTGCCTTTGGGCTTTCATGTATTGTCTGACCCGCCGGAGGGTGTCTCTTGTATTTTAAATAATGATGTAAGGGGTCGGGCTATCCCCCGTTTCCTTACTACTTAGCTCTTTTTCATGCAATAAAAGCGCGTCAGATGCGCCGGAGACCACTACCTCTCCTTCTACTAAAAAAAATGATGTACAGAATGAAAAACAAATACCTGAAAGTAGGTTTAGCTGCAACGGATTTGTGCTCACAAATGGGGATTGACCCCTAGTTTCGTTGGTTTCTCATGGATATCCCATCATAATACTTCAAACCAAAACAACATTTGAAGAAGCTCTACAGAGAAGATCTAAGAAGGCCAAACCAAACTCTTTCTTTACAAGGGTAATGAGTGCCTTAAAAAAGTAAGAAACAACCGTCGGTCCCTTGCTCTCTTAACGAAACCAAGGTCGAAACCCAGACCGGCGGAAAACAACAACTCTTCAGTTTCGTTTCCTGACTTTTTACGAAAGGAAAAGAAAGTCATGCATAATTGGTCCACCGTCATGACTAATACTGGGATGGCATCTTCTGGACTAAAACCTCTCACTGAAACCAAGAACAAACCAAACTTTGTTTTGGGTTCGAGAGAAGGATAGTCACTTCTTGCAATTAGTGTTGGAATTGTTTCGAGAAAAAGGGTTTGTGCTGGCGACTTGAGCTTCTTGGTTGCAATTAGGGTTAGCGTCGAGGAGAGCAACACACATATCCCCTTAAAGCACATCCGATTTGTTTGCTTGAAGTGAGAGCGGGAACACGCCTAACTAAAGACGCTACTCCCCGTTCCATCTCAGCTTTGATTTTTAAAGTTTAATTCGCTTGAACCTCGTAAGGTAGAGCATCCTCCAGCCCGACAAGTTCTTTTTTATGCTCCATTTCATCATCCTTGTTGAAAGACAGGAGGCCGAGACATACTTCCAAAAGTTGAGGGCCATAACTTCCGACAAAAGACAGGAGGCCGAGACATACTTCCAAAAGTTGAGGGCCATAACTTCCGACAAGAAGAGGAGCAGGCGGAAATTTCCTTTGTGAGGAGAGCGCTTAGATTTAGGGCTCATTTAAATTGATTCAATCATTTCCATTTTCTTTTCTTCAACCGATTTCATTCAGTTTCTATTTCACCGCTTCAACCAAACGGACGCTTAAGATTTTGGAATGGGAGATAGCCTCCATCGCGTGATGGGCGCGTTGTTTTTGTGGGTAAAAGAAGTTTTTGGATCATTTTTTGGTTCCGTACAGTAAGGCTGGTTGATGTAAAGAAAAAGGAAACAAGACAACCAAAATAGTATTTAAATAGGTAACATCCCAAAAAACAATTTAAGATAATCCCATAAAGAAATAAACGAAAAGAAAATATAAATTAATGTCTTGGTTGACTCGGGAGTCCTGAGATTTTATTGTGGAGAGTTGGAAAAGACGAGGAAAGTAATTCAGAGCTTGGCGACCAATAGGGAGGGCTTGCTGGACGCTCCATTTTCTTTGGCATCATTTTCTTTGACAATTTGGCATCGATTTGGTGGAACATCCACAGCTGGGGAGCAGTTGAAGAACCCATGAGGCTGTTTGCACAAAACATTACAAACTCAGTCCCAAAACGCAGAGTTTCGAAATCAGCAAGATCAAATATTCATATAATTTGGAGTAAATTACCATGAGCGTGAACCCAATGTGCTCCACTGGCATAACAGGCCAGTCTTCAAGACGAGGAACATGAGTGATTCCAAATATGTACCTGAGATTTGTCATATGCTTCTACATTAGAACAAATATATAAGCCAAAAGGAGACACAGGTTATGTTTACAAAGGAAACAACTAACCATAGCACAACGTCGGCTTCTTCTAGAGGCCGATCATTCTGAACCCATGTTGCTAAACCTTCACCTACTCGCGGATTCTGATTTGGGAATTCTCCTCCAGGGAAGATTTGATCACGCGAGTATTGGGTCACCCACAAATTGTGCTTCAAGAAAGCCGCTCTTCTCAAGAATTTGGCGTTGGGGCCAGCTAATGGCAGACAATTCGTACCAGGAACTAGCTTATATCCCGTTAGATGCCCTGTCCTGTTGACAGTTCTTGTGTTCCTTACCTGCATTTTATTTTACACAAGTAAATACAAATGTTGATAACTTAAATGTAATTATTAGTATTAGTATATCATACAATCCAGTGTCGAGCAGATAAAGGATTGCAGTCGCGCATTGCTTGCAGTTCTGACTTGAGCAGTGTCTCCTCTGCATAAAAGGCATTGTCGTGAATGTTCTGTTTCCCAGGCTCCTCCACTTTTACATTCATCTCAACAACCTACATCATAAAAGTGTTTATATCTCCTTAGAGAATGCAAGTGAAAACACATAGGGATTCTGTAATCCAAATGTAATCTAGTTTCACCTGATTCAAAGCTTCCCCGGGCTTACAGTCAATGGCCATGTCCATACGAGCAACAAAAAAGTGTTGATGAACAGGGGCATAGAGTCCAGGTGCAATTGTTGTACCATACTTTCGAGACTCCCCAGGTAACAATGCTCCCATACTCAGAATTCCAGTAAGCTTAACTTCAGCTTCAATTTTTCCATCCTGTATCAAACCAAAATCTTATAAATCAGAAATAAAATCAAAGCAGTTACGAAAATGAAGAGCTTTTGCACAGCTTAGCCAATGGTAAAAGTATTGGCCTCTACATTTCCTTTCATTGAAGAAAACATATCTAGTTTTCTAATCAAATAGAATGATACATTCAAAAATACCATCCGATTATTCAGAAATAACGAAGATACCATTAAGAGCCTACTGACCTGATAGAAGTGCCAGTAAAATCCATACTCATAATTAGCTACTGTGCATATAAAGGAAACTGTCAACCGTCGAGACCTTCGGACCTCTGATAAACCAGTTCGCCAATCTTGGTGCTTCCACAAGATACTGTGATCCTCCTCATGCATGCAAACACAATTCTCAATTGTCTCTACACCACCAGTGAAGTTTGTGAAGTGAGCATCGAAGTATTTGATTGACCCCAAGCAATCACACCCCTGCAATTGTCAAGTATTTTAGTAGATTGTACTTTTAGTGAAAGAAAAGCACATGATATAACATCATACATTTTTGAGAGAATGAGCGTTTTTTCCAAGGCCATCTTCCCCTGAATCGAAAGCATTTTTCCTGTAATGTGGATCATTTGGATCTCCATATGGGACAACCATCTCAACAAAACTCAACCTGTGAGCTATGGATCTTCGTCCTCTATTTCCATCCACATAAGATACAGAGTATATAACTAAACCCTCCTTTGGAGTAAAACCAATACGGAAGTTCCACTGCAAATAAAGAAACAACAAAAGATATTACCATTTGGGTAGCTCAGATAGAAACAACAAAGCAATTAATAAGATGACCAAATATGCAACCTTCTGCCACTGAACAAAGTAACCATCAACTCGAAAACTTGGCCCTTCTGGCTGAACAATATATAGTGGTTTCACATCGCTTCTATCAACACCTCCTCTTGTCTCTCCTCGAGTAAAGTTCCTTAACGGATCAGTGGGAGGCAGGGGAACAAACTTACGGTCTTCAAACTCAAGCACTTCCATATTTTGCATATCAACAAGAATATAGATGCCTTCTACTGGACGTGCATACCCATTTTCCATAGGGCAATCGCTTTCAGCTCTACAAAAGATAAGCGGTTTTGCCAATCTTCTGTTTGGTGCATCAGCTTCAGTGTAATAACCCACACACCTGTATTTGGTTGCAAGTTACACCATCAATCAAGAACAGCCTTACAATCTAATTGTACAAAAAGCCTTCAAAAAAGAGTCCAATTCAAACTAACCAGGGATCAACCATAAGAAGATCCATGTCCTCAACACCTCTCTTTTTCATAGCCTCTCGAAATGGAGGATAACTTTTCACCGTAGCTTCACATTCGGCATATTCAACAGCATCCTGGGTAAGAAACCCACTAAATAGCTTAAAAAGCCAAGAACTCCACTTACAAATATACAAACTCTCAGTTAAGTTTAACTTGAAGGCAACAACCAACTTGATAGCTGTGAAAGACATACTAAAAAATTTTTGTCGTGAACAAGTCGTGAGCAAAAAAGTTATTATAGCAGATTGTACAGCATATATGGTACATTGACACCAACAGCTTTCTTATACATGTCAAAATGAAGATACACAAAGAGTTTAGTTTTGGCAGGTTAGGTAAAACTGGCCTTACAGGTATAATAGGAAGAATTGTTGCAAGCAAATAATTTATTAAAGCAGATTACACAAAGCATATGACACCTAAGAGCATCTTCTGATACCTGTCAAAAAAGGTTAAAACTTGAAGATCCGCAAAGTGTTTCATTTCCGCAGATAGATAAAATTGCTCTTAAAGGTATAAGAGCAAGAGTTGCTGTTGTGAGAAAAGAAACTATGAAAGCAGAGTTTGGCATGCAAGGTATAATAGGCATACTTCTTGTGAGCAAATAAATTACTAAACCACATTATACAAAATATATGACAGCTAAGAACGTCTCCATGTACGTGTCAAAAACCGTTAAGACTTGAAGATACACATATAGTTTTGATTTGACGGGTAGGTAAAACTTCTCGTTATTAAACGGAATATACAACACATATGACACATAAGTGCATATTCGATACATGTCAAAAACCGTTAACAATTGAAGATTCACAAAAAGTTTCATTTCGGCATTATAGGTGAAATTGCTGTTAGTAGAAAGTTTGTGAGAACAAAAGTTATTTGAAAAAGTTTACAAAACATATGACACCTAAGAGTATCTTCCGTCCAAAGAGTTTTAATTCAGCAGGGTAGCTAAAAATTGTTGTTAGATGTACAGTATTTAGAATTGTTGTGAGCAAAAGTATTATTAAAGCAGATTATACAACACATATGACAACTAACAGATATCGGTAAAGAAGATATAAAAAGAGAAATTATAAAATATAAATTTATGATATAAAGTCAATCTACATAGGTATAGAGAAGAAGAAAAAATATGAGTAAAATGTGCAAAAGAAAAAAGAGATCAATTTCATGAAACTGAACTACATAAGCATACCATGGCTGGCTGAACATCAGGTACAATCTGGGAGGAGATGACTTTCCCTCTATGATGTCCACCACGAGTAACTGCATGTACTTCAGACAACTCAACAATCCATATGCTGGTCTCGTTGGATTTTCTATTGTAAACTGTGAGTTTGGCTTGTCGTGGGGGTAACTTGCTTGGGATTGCAGAGCTACCTTTGGTTCTTGCAATCAGTGATGGTTGGAAAGGAGGGAAGAAGTAAGCATCTGCCAGTGCAACCACGTGCTTTTCTGGTTCCACCAGGGAAACTTCAATAAACCGCATGTCATCTCTAAGCTGAATTTTGAGAAGGTGAGCAACACAGCCAAAAACATGAGTAAATATTCAATAGGACAACTTAAAGACTCAACATATAGCCATGGAACATACCTCAGGAGTAGCACCAGCTGCCCTAACAGTCGCCACTGCAACAGAAATTTCAGCAGGAGATAGAGGGTCCAAAGGATGATTAGCATGAGCTCCAGACATGATCTTAGCCGCTGTTATATTTGGAAATAAAATTCCCAATCAGTCATGCCACAGAAAATGACAACAATCCATGAGATAAAGATCCCGGTGGGCTTTATACAAATAAATATGGTATCAACAGGGAAATGGTACCCACATTACTATATATTGTATTATCGGGGACTTGACTAGTATAATGTTCATAAAATATCACAATTTTCATATAGTGCATCATAATCATAATAAATATATAGTAATGAGACAGTTGTTAATTCTTTAATAATCAATCAGACTACAAGTAAAAGAACAGCTACAAGGATCAAAATGGGGACCATCACATTTTAATGTTCTCTTTACATGTATCTAGAGACCAATCAACAGCAGATCAAATGAAAGATAATTGAACTTTAGAGAGATTCAGGGTTTAATGGAACACCAAAACCTTCCTTTTTATGAATCTAGATGATGAATTCTTACAGAGCCAGAAAAAGAATACGTACAGTTAAGACCACATATCAAAACCCATCACTCAAAAACATCCCACAAGGATCGAAACAGGATTGAACAAATTGACCATGCTCAAGGCATATAATGTCGTAATAAAGAAACGTGATCGGATGATGACCGTCATATCGCAAATCATTACACCAAAGTAGCGACGATCAAACTCCAAAAACAACAGCCGATACAAATTAAACCAAAGAGGCAGAACTAATTAATCGCATGGTGAAGCCGAAAACAACTTCGACGGGATCGAAATGGAATAGTAGTGATCAAGTGAGAGAACGCGAGGAAAACCGGGAAACAAAAAAAAAAAAAAGAGATGAAACCTTTAGCGGAAGGGTCAGCGAGAGAATCAGCATTATCAAGCAATGCCAACACAGGGCGAGTAGCCTTCTGAACGGTGGTCGGCCCTTCGGAGCAACAATCGGAATTGGCGACGGAAGAAATCATCGTCTCTTGCGAAGTTGTGGCCATTGTAGAGGATTAGCAAGCTCGGAATCTCCAGCACCGTAGAATATGATAATCCAACAATCTGTTGACATACAAGCGAACGCGATGAGCTTTTAAATTGCTCTCCCCCTAGCGCTGCTCCTTCTCGTGTCTGTGTTGAGATTCTTGAGAAGTTCGATATAGAAGACGATAAATAGACAGGAGCCCACAGTTATACTAAGACGCCACCCTGGGCCATAGGGGAGGGGTTCACACATTTTATCGTTATTTATTTTATTTAATTCTGTTTTCTTTTCATATAAAAAATACAACGAAAAAGAGAAATCCTACTTACCTTGAGAATTAATGAACATATGGACTCATTTATGATTGATGTCCCTATCTTTAATAAGAATAGACTTCGTAGCTAGATATCTTAGTAAATCAAAATGTTGGTATCTATGTTTTCGGTTAGTAATTTTAATAATATCATTATTATCCAAATATAATGTACGGTGTTATATATAGTAATAAGATACGGGTAATTTTATTTGCATGTACAAGACCAAACGATCAAAGCAAACCGTATGTGAAGATGGAACGTTGATAATTGTAATAATATCAAAGTTATCCAAATATAGCTTACGGTATTATCTCTAATAATATGAACCATTAACTATATATTATAATACTGTATGATTCAAACTTTGATTGATTACGAGTATCAATTTATCGATCTTCACACAATAAAATGGATTTTTTTTCCCTTTTTAATTTTAACTCCTCATTCCGACACAACGAGGAAGTACATAGAGGAGATAGCTTTTTTCTCAAAGTTGGTATTAACATTTTTGTTAATCTTTAAGAGTACCCTACTTTCTAGAAGCTAGACCTTGTTAGGTAGAACTTATTTTTTAGGTTTCTAAGTATCTTTGTACTTTTTTTAAAATTAATTGATGTTTGGAAAGCAGTTTTTTTTTTTTTTTGTTGGTATTAGATTTTGAGGACAAAGTGTAATACTAGCCCTTTAAAATAATCATGAAATTTTTTAAAAAAAAACATTAAATGAAAAAGATTAAATTTGATTTATGTTAAAATTAATTTTAATGTTTTTAAAAACTCTAATGACCAAGGTGTGATAAAACTGATGATCATTTTTGAAAAGAAAGGCAATTGGTTCTAGAATGAACAAGGTTTAATAGATCTAAATACGCAAGAGTAGGGATGGCAATTTCACCCGTATCCAACAGACATCCGGCCACCCGATCCAACGAAAAAGGGTGAAAATCTGATAATATACGGGTGAAAGCGGGTGGTGGATGAAGCGGGTGGTGGATCGGGTGAGATGCGGGTGAAGGTTTCATCCACCCATCACCCGATCCATCATCCACCCATCCATCCGACCCGTATCCACCCGCTTAAAATTATATAATTTTTTAATATTTGTAGTTTTTATATTATAAATATTTCACCTTTACTATATAAACTATATTAAAGTAAAGCATATATTTTCTTTCCTAATATATTTCGGTTATTATTGGTTCGTTATAATTTGTTTATTTTAGATCTTGTTTAATTATAGTGTTGTACTTTATATTATGTAAAATATTATGTCAATTTTAGTTAAATTTAAGTATTATCATGATTTTCAATAAAATATTAAATTTTTTTACAAATTTATAAATAAGGTGTAGAACCCCCGAAATCACACCCGATCCACCCGCTTAATCCGGTGGATGTGGGTGGATTGGATGCGGGTGAGATCCTTAGCGGGTGGTGGATCGGGTGGGTGGGCAATTTTTGGTGATGGATCGGGTGGCGGTCAAGGTCATCCACCCGCCACCCGATCCATTGCCATCCCTACGCAAGAGGTTTGGTGACGATGTTCAAGTAAAACTCTACTCCGCGGGATCTCAGGAGGGTAGAGCCGGCCCAATCCACTAAGCAGTTTTACAGTTAAGAACAAAGAAGACAAGATACAAAGATAGGGAACGCGTCTGTAAAGCCTTTCAGGCCAGATTTCAAGCTTCCAGTGAAGCGAGATTTAGAAGAAGAAGAAGAAGAAGAGTGTCGGAGAAAGATCTCAAACGAAGCACTTGGCTCGAAACTCTCATACTCTCTTTTATCTCTTTTCTCTCTTGGTGTTTCAAGAAGCTCTCAAAGACTCAATGAAAGAGAAGAAGTGTTAGCAGTGTTAGGGTTTGAGAGAGGCAAGCGAAGCTTAAGTACCTGGGGACCAGAGGCGATCACTTCAGCAACACAACGTTTCATCACCTAACGTTGCGCTCTCTTGGTTAAATGATCTCGTGCTGCTGAGCTGGAATATATCGTGAACCTTGATCATATAGGCTCACAACTCTGCATTCAACCCACCAACTAACAACCCAGGAATTCAGGCTGCCAGCTCCCCAAACCCGATTCAACGTCTTTAGGATCTAAGACCGGAGTTGGGGTAGACCGAACCGGGTTTACATATACAGTCTAACAAATGCCCTCCTAAACTCGGTTCTAACTACAAAGACTACTAGTAGTGGATCAAGGGTTTAGTCATCCGTTATCAATCCAAGGCTACACATTTCAGTTTTCATCATCAATGTGTAGATAACTTCTACAGTAGTCAAACTTGTCTGCAATGACTATCTCCGCGACAAAGTATGAGGGATTCAAGTCTCTCTTGATCTGAAGTTGCTTGTGCTTGACCTTCTTTTTGATGTAGTGGTATTTGACATCGATGTTTGGTTCTTTCATGATACATGGGATCTTTATACAGGTATAGAGCACTTTGGCTATCAGTATTTATAACAGGAACATAAGTTTTATTCTCTATCTCTTCTAGCAACCCTTTTAACCATGTGACTTCTTTAGCTGCTTCAGTGACAACCATGTATTCAGCTTTAGTTGAAAACATTGCTACCATTGATTGTTGTTGTGACTTTCAAGAGATGTAATTCCTAGCTCAAGTAAAATAGAGAGCAGTTGTTGATTTCCTGTTGTCTTTACTACTAGCATAATAAGTCTACAAAACCAACCAAGTTAATCCGAGAAGTATGTTCTTTATATAAAAGGCATTTCCTTTTAGTACCATACAAGTATCTATGCATATATTTCATGGCATCCCAATGGTGGTCCTATCGATCTACTATTTCCACCGATCTACCAGTAATCTTATCAGTGATGTTGATATACCGATCAGTGTGTTGCTTGGATTCTTTAATTGTTGATGAGATGTTTCCTTTTGCTTGACAACGGAAATGTTTCAGTCGTCGCATTTGCTACTCTATCACCGCTTTAACTGCGGAAGCATATTTAAGGATAGCAATATATTTTTGTTACACCAATTGGTTATAAGCTTTTTATTTAAATTACTTTCAGATTTGATACTATTTGTTATTCTCTTATAATCCCTATATATAGAATGATAATATTATCATTACAATAGTGGTTTTCTTCACCAAAAATCTATTATTACACAAGCATCAAGTATGTGGACATCGAAAGAAGACGAGTTATTTGAGGAGAATTTTGATGAGTGAAATTCAATAGGGACGCCAAATATTTTAGGGTCACTTGAGCATGAAGTAACTGACGGTTTACAAATGACATTATACCATCGGGGCTCGTATGAAATTATTACACACGTGAAAGAAGTATGTGGGCGCGAACGATGTGATTGTAGGTGTGGATGATGTTGGATCACATTTTGTGTCTATTGATGAGGATGTGTCCATGGGTACAAATTCTATTGGATCACACCTTGTGCCGATTGAGGATGATGTGCTCGTGGATATATATGATGTGGGATCGTATCTTGCATCGATTAAAGAAAATGTGCACGAGGGTGCTCTAGATGTGAGCGTGTGTGGAGGGATGTTGAATCACATCATACACCGGTTGTTAAGAAGGGCCTTAAAGAATAGGGATATCTTGCAGATCCTTCGAGTGATCGGTTTACTTGTGGACTACCCCGCACACATTACTTGGTCAAAGTGTAAGGCATGTGTTTGATTTTATATTTATCAAACATAATACATCAGACGCCACACACGAAAACTAATATTATTGTGAGAAATAAGAATAATCTTTAAAACTCATTTTCTCTCTAATTATTTACAATATTACTATTAATGAAAGCACATGTGTCTAGTGCGTGTTTTTCAAAAAAAAAATTGATTTTTAATAATATTTTTAATAATAGGATATAATTCAAAAAAAAATACCAACCTTTTTAAGAGTAATTTCTTGATTTTTTTTTAATACATTAGTGTAGTAAATTTGATATGTACACTCATTAGTTTAGATCACGTGCAAATGTGCAATTTAGTTTGAACATTAGTGCAAGTTAATTAAGTGATATGTGTACTAACTTCTACCGAACATGTGCAATATAGGTTGACACCTGAGTGTAGTGTAGTATAGTTGAGACGTAAACTCATTAGTAGATCATGTGTAGTGTGGTGTAGATGACGTGTGCACTAGTTTGTACTAAACATGTATAGTGTATGTGACATATACACTCGTCATTAAAGATCATGTGCAGTGAAATGTAGTTTAGGAATATGTATACTAACTTGTACCGAATATGCATAGTATATTGTAGGTGACATGTGCACTGAATATTAAAGACTTCGTGTAGTCATGTGTGCAATAACTTGTATCAAATATGTGCAGTATAGTGTAAGTGATACGTGCATCCAATCAACATTAAAGATCATGTGTAGTATAGTGTAATGTAGTTTATTTTTAGTGTAGTGTAGTGTAGGTGATATGTGCACTAACTTGTACCGAGTATGTGCATTGTAGTGTATGTCATATATGCAATTAATATTAAAGATCGTGTATTGTAGGTGATATGTACACTAAAAATGTCATATATATTTAATGTAGTGTAACTAAGAAAAAGAAGAAAAAAGAGGTGTAAGGCTCATTTATTGTTTTTCTATATTTATATGTAGCCTCTTTCCAAAACATTCGGTTGAATTTGTATATGAATGTTTGTGCGGAGAAGAAGGAAAAGAGGTGTAAGGCTCATTTAATGTTTTTTTTATTTACAACTTTCAATCCGTTGTCGACGGCGGTCATTATCGGTGAAGAAGAAAGAGCACGAGAAGTTGTGAATATTAAATTCTAAGTAAAATGGGTAATTAAAATTGAGTATTTGTTTCAGGTAAAATGGATGATTAATATTGGAAATTTATTTCGAGTAATAAAATTGAGTAATTAATATTGAGTGGTGAAGAAAAATATTGTAAAACACTAATTAAAATAGGTATTTATTTCATGTATTATCAATTATATGTTTTGGGTATTGAAATTTGAATCTTGGGCATAATAAAGATAGGGAGTTACATATCAGCCTTTTAGGTATAAGAATTGAAATATTCAAATTATGGGGGTTAATCTTGGTATTATAATTACGATATAATTAATTAATTATAATTATGGGACTTTAACTTTTAAACTCACCGACTACAATTTAAATTAAATAGTTTATTTAATAAAAATAATTGTTATTGAAGAGCTAATTATCATCAAGTATAATTAAAAAAAAAATTATTTGTAAGGGTATACTTTATTAACTAAAATGAGTGATTTATATTGGTTCTTATTTCATCACATTCCTATAATGTACATATAACACAACTCTAACTACTTAAACAAATCATATTCGAACAGTTAAATCCAAATGTTAGAGTGGCATTACATATATAAACAAATGAATGTTATTAAGATTAAATAATAATATTTTATAGTGTTGGTACCACTAATTGGAGGATTATAATATTAATTAATCATTACTTGGTTGTTAATGAGATGGGAGCCACGGTGGATTGATATCTACATGACTTAACGTACCTACCACCACCACTTTTATTGCTACATCAAGCTATCACCATCACATTCAATAATTTTTTTTATATTCTTAATCCCTTTTTATTTAACAAAATTAGGTTAGTACGCATAGTTTGATATCCCAAAGTCTAGGGAGAGATGTATTCCTACTTATCAATTATATATGCCATTTAATCCCTATTTGTTTACATTCTAAAACAACAACTTCCATTATCACTATTCAATCAGATCCGTCTTAGGCATAAGATTAACTTTATTTCGATATATTAACACAAAATTATTTTAGTTAATTTTTACACTTTTAGTCTAATCTATTTAATATAACCCTAGACATGAAATATTAAAATTTTTAAAGTTTATAATAACCTTAAAATAAAAATGTATTGACCATGAATAATAATAATAATAATAATAATAATAATAATAGTAATAATAATAATAATGATGATGAGGATGATAATAATATGGTAAACAAAACAATTTTTAATTGATTCGGAATTATTCCGTTACCGGAAATAATTTCTACCGATACCAAACGAGCCCTAAAACTAATATTTATATAGAGAACAATCAATT
Organism: Fagopyrum tataricum; assembly: GCA_002319775.1. Taxonomy (NCBI): domain Eukaryota; kingdom Viridiplantae; phylum Streptophyta; class Magnoliopsida; order Caryophyllales; family Polygonaceae; genus Fagopyrum; species Fagopyrum tataricum. The sequence continues at coordinate 11,776,956 of CM008279.1, read as the reverse complement.
TGAATTCTCCAAATTGGTTGTTCTTAGCGTGTTCTTAGTGTTGAAAGAGTAAAAATATTTACACAAGACGTAATCCACAAATTTTAATCTAGCAAGAGAACATGTTCTTGTCTTTAAAAAAGATTTTCTTTTTATACACTACGTAGGTGAAGGGAAATAACGGAAAGAGGGAAGAGGACACGTGATTTAATTTGGTTGATTACCCTAACTAATTGTGTTGGATAGATTCTAGAACAAATTTAATGTTAAAATTCATTTCATATTATTTTGAGGTATTAAAATAAAATAATAAAAACCACATGATTTATAAAATATATTTATTTATCTATAGACATCTATTTTATATATTTATTAATTAAAATATATAAATTTTACACATAAAAACTCATAATATAGCATAAAATATTAATTTAATAAAGTAATTTTATTTAAACTAAATTTTATCTTTAAAACAATCGGTTGTTAAAATTTAATTTTTCATTTATGTAATGATTATTTTTTATAGATTATAGTGTAATGTCATTTGTATTAAATGTTTGATAGCTTTTCTCCTTTTATTTTTGAAATTCATCAATTTTATTTATAAAAATTAAGAGTCAACATTTTTAAAATTTTATTTTAAAGTTTTAATCACAAGGTATGACATTTAGTTCATATATATTTATATTTAGTATAATTCATTTATGTATTACAGAAAAAAATTGAGGTTACATTCTTAATATATTTCATTATGATGAATTCATACGGTTAACCCCACCGATTTTTTTTTTTCAAGATACAATATACCTACAATAAACATCACTTTTTTTAACATGAAATATTGCATGTGGCTGCGTAACCTGCGTTACGTAATATAGGTTGATTCATGGCATATTTAGGTTAATTACAGAGGGTAGTTTATATATTACAGAGAAAATTCAATATTATTCCATTAACTGAAGTTTCGAACCTAAGGAAACGTAAAATCAAGGTTTTTAAACCACCTTTTAATTATATCTGTTTATGATAACATTTATAAATTCTATATTATTTTTTTTTATAGGATATTTGATTTTTTCATTTATGGAAGTATTATAGTTTAGGTTTTTTAAATAACTAAATTATTTAAAAAAAATGTTGTTATTGATGGATGGTGTTCTGACATTAACAAATTACTATGTATTTTTATATATTCATAAATTAAAATTTATAAATTTGTGCTATAGTTATTAAATTTGGTCATTTATTATATTGCTAATTAAAGAATATTATTTATAACTAAATGAAATATTAACATTAGGCAAATTATCATAAGATAATAACAAAAGGTACTATATGTCTATTTTTAAAAGAATTAAACAAAAAGGTGTATTCTGAAAAGGAAAAAAATTGATCAAAAGTTATAACTAAAATTAATAAACAAATTAAAGTAGGACTTTCTAATCAACTAATGTAATATATCTCTGTATAAAATGGTTGTTGGTGGTTTAATTTAAGACAAAATGACAAAAAACACGCAAAGTATCATTTTGTTTGACAATTGTTTTTTAAATTAGAAAATTTAACGGTGAAGCTAATAACGAGTCCTAAATTGATTTTTAGTAATTTATCGATGATAAGGCAACAACAGTAAAATTGGTATACATTTTTAAAATATAGTGATAATTTGTTTTATTTATTTAATTTAATAAAATGTTATGAAAATGTGGTTTTAATTTAAAAAAACAAATTGAATTTGAGAATTTTATAAAAACCTAACACATAAAACACCAAAAAAAAGGCACTTGATGATATTAAGATTAATTTAATAAGATTATCTTAATCCAGTGTATTAAATAAATTGTAGAAAATAAATGACTACATGTTCAACGTAAGCGTACACATCTACAAAGACGAAGCGATAGTGAAAGGCATGTTTTAGCAACAAGTAGCGTATCAAATATATAAGCTTAATCGAACTAACAAATCTTTATTTTATTTTTGTGTAAAGCTGTCCATTCACAATCTTGTTTGTACTAATATATATACAAAGCACGCATTCGACTAATCACTTGACATTGTAAATAATTAAATATAGAAGAAATTGAGATCATCAAGAAAACGTCTTTGATGGATTGGATTGTAATACAAATTATACAATTTCGTTGACATAATAAAATAAAGCATTATAATGCCTTGTGGAAGTAAACATTATTTATGTAATATGTATACATTTGAGAAGAAGTCAGACTTCATAATTATTTCTGGAACCCAATTTTCCAATCTATATCTTTCATGTATAGGTTGAAGATTTTCGAATTAGAAAGTTTCTCATATTATTTTGCTTTTATTTTTTATATAAATTTTTAATAGATTTATTAATATTTTTGTCACAACATATATTTTCAATAAAAAAAATATTAACCTTATCGTATGAACATATTATAAAAATCGTCCAGGAATAGTATATTAATATATGAGTGACGCTGAAATTCAACTACAATGTTGAGGGGCCGCATTTTCAGGTATGAAAACAAGGAGGCCCGGCAAGAAGGAGGTGATAGGCCCAATTGACTCGGCCCAATAGGCAACCAATCAAACAAAATGGCCCAGTTTTTTTTTTTTTTTAATAGTAGAAAGCGGTCTTATACACTAGTCGCCGTATTGTCTAATGGATCAAAATACCGATCAAACCGTCGTGAGAGAATCAGAAACATAAGAAAAAAGAGAAAAATACATCAAAAGAACTTCGATCGCAACAAGCCAATCTAGAAGGAGGATCACAGGAAGCGACATGCAAACACAACGAGGAAGAAACAATATATTGGTGTACCACGAATTATCCAAGGTTCTTATTTCTACATATAATTTTATTTGGTGCTCTGGAAATTTTGACATTTAGGTTAGTGATCACAAAGATTTAATTTTTCTTTTGATTTCCTTAGTATTTGAAAATAAAGTAAAGTAGAGGTAAAGAACAAGCTCTCCTTTGAGGCTATGAGCTCGTCTAGTGGCTCAAACGGCAGAAGCCATGGAAGAGGAACTTTGGCCTCGATCACCTCTTCGGTTGGGGAAGATCACATGGTACTTCAGGTGCATTAACAATGTAGGTTAGGGAACCAGATTTCTTGGCATAAAGGCATTACTCAGTAAAGCTTATCATTGAGCACCAACCATGGCAGATCAACGACATTGGCGTCTCACACCCTTCCTTCTTCCACCGTCACTCCGAACAAGACATCATCGATTGGCAAAATAATTTGATAGCCTGATGTAGGTAAATTCCGAAACATCTTCGAGATCATCATACTCGAAGCCCTAGAAGTTCAATTCAAGAACAAAAAAAACGAGTGAATTAGTCATATTGATACCTGATTTTGATTTGATCACAAACGAAGAGGAAGAATCTCGTTAGCTTTGTTGACGCACCGCGCCCTAAATACTAGAAAAAGCATCATATCGATCCTGATCGATCAGTGCACGTCGACGAGCGATCGACAAGTGTGGTTCTTTGATTGGATTGAGTGGCAGCGGCGGCGGTGGAGAGCTTGATGGAATCGGAGTTCCTGCCTACAACAGGTCCACGAGGAAATCGGTGTTCGATTCGTTGGTGTCTGGATGCATTTCGATGCTCTTCGGTCCATGCACATCTTATTACCCGTACTCGTTGCACCTCCCCGCCAACCTGTCAACTCACTCGGTGTACGTTTGTCAATCAGGAGGCAGTTAGACGTCACGAGGTCAACGTGTAATATTTGTCTTTCTTTTCTTTTTAATTTTCATTTCCTTATAATTACAAACTAACGTTAAAAACTAAACTTTTTGGATGAAAATGTTCTATACTGGAATAAAACAAAACCCTAGGTTGCCAAATAGAAAGAAAAAAAAAAAACTACATGTTCACCAATCGAAAAAGGTGAAATCTCGATGACACGTAGGGATGGCAATCTCAACCGCAACTAATGGTTATCCGTGAAAATGAATCATATGGACGGTTAAAAAATCCAATATAGTGAGGTTGAAATCTAGGTGATGGTTCAATTGCGGTTTGGTTGTTTGTTTTGAAAGTAGGTTAATTTTTAGGATAAACCCGAAAAATAACCCGACTCACCCAATCACTCACTGTTATGGTTTAAGGTGAAGGGATATTCGGGTGAGTGATAGTTTGGGTGAACGGTTTCTTAGTATGTTCGAATGATAGAAGTGATACAACCGTTCAACACCCGACCCATTTTCACGACGCTAAATGAAATTTTCCTAATTTTCTTTTACAATGTTGAGGGACCGCATCTTCAGGTAGTGAAACAAGGAAAAATTGATAGGCTCCTTAAGTGGGATGTGGTGCTAAACTCCTTAAGTGTTTAGCTTGAAGATTCGAGTTCGAATCCTCCTGGAAGCATGTATAGAAAAATTGATATTGGGAGGATATCCCCCAACAATGGTCCACAACTTTCTACTCGATCCGGACGTAGAGCGGCTAAGCCGATCGAACCGGGTAGTCTACGAATTTACCATTTACCAAACAAACAAAAAAAAAGGCAGCAAGAGTCTGGGACAGGCCTAATTGAATTTGAGTCGGTCCAACTGTTTTGGCCCAGTTGGTTCGGCCCAACAGACAACAGATAATTATGGGCCAACTCAAATATGCTTGTGAAACCATATCGGTGTACTGACTACTGAGTACTGACGTATTACTCCAAGGTTTTGTTTTTACATTACAAAACGAATGGCCAGGAATCTAAAGCATTAATTTGTTCAAGTTGATTGGATTCGGAATTTAGGACCACTCAAATTATTGATAATTGTCCATAGAGTGGACATTAGTGTCAGTCAGTAATATTCTTTTGATAATACTATGCTTGGTTTTTGTTGTCACGAATTTGATTCATGTGCTTCGGAATCAATACTCATTCTTGTGTTTTGTTTTGTTTGTTTTAATCACGTTTGGAGGACTAAATCACTCCTAATGCGAGTGCATTGCTTCCTTATGTCTTATTGAATATACTTTCTTGTCATTGTAAATCTATCCGAACTAGCTGGGTTATGGATTTAATTGGACTTCAAATTATATATATATATATATATATATATATATATATATATATATATATATATATATATATATATATATATATATATATATAATTTTAGATCCAAATCGATTATAAATTGGATTTAAACCTAAAATATACACTCCTAAGTCATTTTCCGGTAGGTCATATTTAAGTGTTGGAGTATTGTCTCACGTCAAACACGTTAGAAAATAAAATTAGTGAGGTTTTATTTTAAAATTAATTGATAATATGATGAATAATAGCTCACTGAATTTACATTTGAGATTACGGTTTTGTTTATCGTCATTCTACAACAAATTCATGACAAACCCAATAAGTCAAAGACCTAAGATTGACGGTTCTAATACCATCCTGTGAAATATTCCGGATCGAATTTAACTTGGGGGGAGACGTAGAGACGATACAATTCCACATGCATGGTTCCCTTCCCATCAAATTCATCGACACACAACAGAAATATCCACAAATTCTGGCCCAGATTCATCACCCTAATTGCTCCCTCGTCTGTCCCTGTCAACAGATTGCGCCACATCAGTGCCACATGGCCACACGTCGGCCTCCAATAGTTTGCCAAATCTTGGTTTTGTGCATCTCTGGATACCTCTCATATATTCTCCGATCCTATTCAATGCCTGTACTTGTCATCTTGCTGAGGTCCATTTCAATTTTCCAATGCATGCATGTACTTCTCTTCAATTTACCGGATATATATGTGTGGATTTGTGGATTGCTTCCAATTTAATCAAATCAGGTTGCTTTCTTGGAAGTGAAATATCAATATAATTAGGATCATCTTTCGACATGGTGATATTCAAAGCATTAACAACTACAAAAAAGAAGATATACGAAGTAACATCCATCATATAATTCATAAACCGTTAATTATTGATAACATAGGTTTACTAACCAAAATCTATATGGTCCTCATACCTAACTGTACGTGAATTTAAATCACTTATACTTTATCTCTAATATAAGTATATTCTTTTTTCTTAAAAGGAACATGAGTATATTTTTGTTTGTGTGTTCGTGACTCATCAATTGCCTCACGTCGACTATACTAAAATATGCATATCTAGCGTATAAATTTATGGGTTATTTCTCATATTTTTAATTTAATTTAAATGTAACTTAATTTTTTTATGTGTGACTTATTGCCTCACATCGACTATACTAAAACAGACTTGCACCTCTCAGTAATTCACATGCAACATCTCTATTTGATTTAATTTATTTAGATAATTAAGGTCCGAATCGAGCTATTTCATCAACTGGCCATTTATATTTTCTTATATTGTTAGATGATTTTTCCAAATGCACTTGATATTTCTTCTCAAACATAGTTGTGAGGTCAAAACAATTCTTGTAAAGAATCATTTAGGGCATGTTTGGTAAATGATTTTTTTTTATAGTTTAAATTTTTTGAATAACTTTTATGTGTTGAGTATATTTTTTGGTGGAGTTTTAAATAGTTTTGTAAGTTATGAAAATCTAATGATTGTTTAGTAAGAGTAGATTTTAATGGTGAACTAGGTTATAATTCTTGTCTTGTACGGGTATTTGTTAATAAATAATTTGAAATTTGCCTATGCTAATAATATAAATCAAAGAGTATCGTAAACGTATATAATTGGTTCGATATAAAGATTACGAAAATACTATCCTTTTTATTTGCAATAACATAGATATCATTAAAAATTTATATGACATAATGGACCGATAACATAAAATTACTAATCTATCACCGATACTTGATTGTATTGGAACCCTTTGAACTTTTTGAAGCGATTGAATATTTACCTGGAATAATGAAAATGATGATTGCTTATAGGAACGTGAGAGATTGATGAATCCACTAGTAGGTGATCCATATATATATAGCGGAAAGTAAAACGGGGTTACAAAGAACTTCTCCACAAGTTTTATGTTAAAATATAGCTTATTTGAGAAGTTTTTTATTATTATTATCCCAAAAGTTTTACCTTTTCTTAACTAAAATTTTAGGTTAAAGTAGATTCTCCAACAAAATTGTTATTGATCAACTTTTTATGTTATAAAATAATCGGCACAATTATTTTTTAGAATTTTTTTGTTAAAAAAAGATTTATTAGCTTAATTAGTTATTTAGTAATTATTCCGAAAAAAATTGTGAGGTCGCAACGCTAGACATCGCCTATTTTAGTAAATGCATAATAGAGTGTAGATATAGAAGATTTATCAAACCTTATAAATAAAAGAATTAAAAATAGTTTTAGAGTTAAACTATATCCATAATGGATAATAAAAACTATCATTAATTCTTTTAGCTTTGGACTAAAAATCTATTATAAAAACTTAGCCTATCAAATAAATAAACATACAAACACCCATTATCTTTCAAATTTTCAAAACTGTAAAAAGAAAAACATACAAAAAAAAAAACTTTTTCAAACAAACTCTTTACTTACACGGAGTGAAAAGAAGAAAGGTTTTACAAAATATTTGACGTGTACAATATTTACGGTCCATCTTTAAGGGCATGTTTATCCAAGCATCTTAAACTTGGAATCTTGGACTATCTTCGTAAATTAATTTAGTGAATATCATATACTAAATTTTACTCTTTTATCAATAAATTTTAACTTTTAAACTTAAGCCCATTTCTTTTTTCTTGAAATTAGCTCAAAAATATACATTTAAAAAAGATGACTAAATACAATTAATATAGATATCTATATCTATAGATAGATAAAAATAAAACAAGGATTGTCCTATAATTTTTTTAATATGTATTTAATATAAAAATATATAAATAATAATTATAAATAAAATAATATGTAAATATGACTCAAGATCCTCACTTTTAAGGTTCTTCATGGAGCATCTCCAATGAGAGATCTAAGAGCTCATTGATAAACATGACCTAAGAACCAATACATTTCCTTACATCTTCCAAATTCTGCACTTGTTTTGCACTCGGAGTACCAAAGTGAAATTAGTTACGCACTTGGGGTGTAAAAGTGAAATTGAGTTTAATTAGTTCCGGACATAAGGTCTGAAAAGAAAAATTGAGTTTAATTAATTTCGCACTTGAGCCTTGAAATCAAATTGAGTTTAACTGATTCCGCACTTGAGTCCCGAAACTGAAAATATGTTTAATTAATTCCGCACTTGGACCCAAAAACCAAAATTAAAAAAATAAATAAAAAATAAAAAATTTATAATGACCGGTATACTCCTAACCGAAGTGCGAAATTAGATAATTGTTATAAATAAAATATACGGGGATATGCCTAACATAGTCCTATTTACGGGTATAAGGTTGCCCGCTTGTTCGAGTGATGTAAAGCGTACCACGGTGTTTCTTCGAATCAACACTTTTCAAATCACAAATTGGCATATTTTGGCTGATGAAATCATCTACTGATACAAAACAATGTTTCATACGCGTTATTGCCGTTTAATTCCCGTACTAACAAGTTCATTACGTAACTTTCTATTTGAGATGTTGGTTCCTTCACTACGCAAGTGTTATATGAGTAACGTTGGCTAATGAAGTTTTCTTTAGATTTTTTTCAATGATTGAAAGATTTTACTTAAATTTGTACTTCCTCGTTCAATAATATTGGAAGGAGAAGAGCGTTTAGTAATAGCAATAATAATATTGAAGAAGAATAAGAATCTTATGCAAAATTTATAAAAAGATATTATATCCTACATACAAAATTATAACTTTTATCATCATTGTTAAACCATTTATAATTTTATTGTTAGAAAAATAAATATAAATCCTATCATATAATTAGAGATTATAAGTTGCAATTAATTATTAAATTTTATAATCGATGACCACCCTTAATATCCTTATAACATTGACATTTTTTTTTATAACAGATCATATAAATACAATTTCATTAATAGTATAAGATTAATACTTAATTATGTAAAATAAATAAAAGTGTACATGCCTCTTTTAATAACTGTACCGTGCGCTTATCTTTCTAGTTCTAATAAAAATGTTTAAATATTAATTAATACACATTAAAAGGAATATTATTTAAACTATAAAATATTTAGAACTTAGATTAAAATCTTAGTTTGAGAAAAACTGTCTTACTTTTGGATTTTAAGTTTTTTTTTTAATGATAAAAGTTTTTTTTATAAGTAAATTGATAATATATATGTTTATATATATATATATATATATATATATATAATAGTATGAAAATTGAAAATTTTTAATAGCATAAACAACATGGTATATCGTCGTACCGATTTGGTTGTGGAGTTTTTAATAATATTTAAAATTCAATAATATAAAATTAAAATTTTTGTTTTTTTAACTAAACTGACAAAAATAAGGCCTACTGTTAAGATTATACTTTTGGAAAAATTAAAATATTTTAAAAATCTCCCTTAATTCTAATAAAAGATATCATAATCACAGAATTTTCAAAAGAAATATATAATTTACGAAATCAGTATATACAAATTTATTTTTATAATACCAGGTCAAAATATCATCCATTGATAATTAAAAATCTAAAAGTTGTAAGATTAATTTAAAAGTTCGGATCAAATATTTCAAGAAATTGTCTATACGGAAACAAAATCTATTGAATATTATCCTAATCATCAGCGGTTCAAACTTCAAGAGAAGGCCCATCCCCAGTTTGCTTGGCTACAAATCCACAATAGCATCAAACGGAATATCCATGTGGATCCGGAACTACCCAATTCGGCCCCACTTAACCCCTGCCTTAAGGACGCGTATCTGTTACGTGGTCACTTACCCGAATTTACAAATTTACCCCTCTCCGTCTAAAGGGAGAACTCTAGAATTGTGTGCCCTAGATTTCCTATAAATATAACCTTGCCGTTTCCTTGAAACTTGGTTTAGAACAGCATCACTTTTCCAGTCGTTCAAAATATTTCAAATCCTTTTCAACCTTCTCTCCTTGAAAGTCCAAAGATGATTTCTACCAACAATCCTACCACCAATACCGTCAAATTCCTCTGTAGTTATGGCGGAAAAATCCTTCCCCGTCCCTCCGACGGCAGCCTTCGCTATGTCGGCGGCCATACAAGAGTCGTATCTGTTCTTCGATCTGTTTCGCTTTCCGGTGAATACTCCATCCTAATTTTACTTCAATAGTTGCAGGATTCAGATTTAGGGTTTTTCTTATTTATAACCAAGTGATTTTGTTGATCACAGACTTGATGGCGAAATTGTCTGAGATGTGCGGCCACTCTGTTGTGTTGCGATGCCAAATACCTAATGAGGAGATGGACGTCTTAGTCACTGTAAAGACAGACGAAGATCTAGCATTCATAATCGAAGAATACGATCGCGCTTCGTTAATTGCAGGAAAAGAATTGAAGATAAAAGCCGTTCTCTCGCCTCCGAAGCCACCTCAGACAAAGAGCAACAGCTCTTCGTCGTCGTCTTCGGTATCCTACACCGACTTCTCTCCGAGAAAGCTATCTGACGGGGATCATCGCAACAATTACTGTTCGTCGGCAATGAATCTTTGTCCACGCTCGCCTCCGTCCCCGAATAGATTGTTATCCGACTCTAGAACTGGATCTTCGATCGTCCGCTTTCCGTACAAATTCGATCGGGATCCAAGTCGATTTCAGCCTTGTCATCTGCAAGCGAACAATAGGCCTTTGTTTCTCCATTCAAATTACAGGCAGTAGTTGCTACATGCCGATCCGTGATTGCAAGAAGTCCGGTAATATTTTTCCAATGCCGTAGCAGTTGCCGAGTGTAGCTGATTGCCTAATACACGGATTTTGGAGATTATTAGTGTAGATCTCCGGAAAATATGAAAACCAGTATGATTCTTATCTTCAAAATTACAAGTATATATGCCTTGATCTGGATACATCAATATAAAGCTTTTTGAACATTGAGAAAAATGTTTGGACTTGTAAATAACACTTTGCAAATATTCCATGGCGATTATATTCTATTTTGTTGTGGATGGATGAAATTTGAGTAAAGCAGTATGAATGATATTTCGAACATGACAAACCGCCGTTGGGTACCGTCACCCGTTTTTCTGTTCCCGTATTCTCGGGGAATGCGCGGTGCTTTGCAGCGATCTTTTCTTATTGCTCGGCTCATTCATTGCCACGTATGTCCTCCCTTTTGGTACTCAACTTGGGCCTGTCACACGTGTAGCGTTTTGTGATATTCAACTCAACATTCTTTTTGTTTGTAGCGTAATATTTTAAATTTTTGTCAGAATATTTATGGTTTCTACTTGCACTTGTAAGTTGTGTAACTGAGTAACTGACCTGGTATTTCATTCCTATTTTATGCAGGCTAGTGGTGTACCATGTATGGTAGTGCCGTGGTGGTGATGTTCACGTTTTGTATGCCAATCAGTAGTAAAAGAACGGTCTTATGTGAGCATTCCAGCAATGAATTACATCAAGTAGACATTACTTCGACGAAATTTAGACTCATTTGGAAGCACTAATAATCATTTCTAAATTAATTTGACGAAATTTAAATTTTGTTTGGAAGCACTAAGAACCATTTCTATGATAAAATGATTTTTTTTGAAAAAAATAATGAAATGATTATGAAGCAATAAAATATTATGTTGCTTTACATGTATTATTAACACCTAAAAATTAATTCAATCATTTCCATTTCTTCCTCCCATAACCGATTTCATTTGTTTTCATTCCACCACTCCAACCAAACGGAAACTTAAAGTTTTTAGCATATAGAGGGACGGACGCAACCATAAATTTAATGAATCAAATCCCTAACGAAGGAAATATATTCTTCCGTTTTTTCTTGACTAGTTTCATAACAAAGTTTAGTGCAATCGAATTGCTAATTTGTTTAATTATGATGATGTAAATAGTCTTAGGAAGTGTCCACACGTCCTTTTTTTTGAGAAGAACGTCCCTTTAGATAAGTTAAATAAAATATTTTCAGTTTTTCAACTTATGAGATTATATGGGGATAAAATTGAGATATTTTTCTTTGTCCTCGTGTATATAGGTTGCGTTTGGTTAATAATAAAATTAAGGGAATGGAGATTATGGAGAATAATTCCCTTTATCTCAATCGAAGGAGATGAAGGAACTGAATTATGAAGATTAAGGGATGAATAGAATTAGATTATGGGACTGTGTAATCTTATTGAACTTCGATTATAAGGATTAATGGGGTTAAAATCTCGTTTTTACCCCTCTTTTTTTCATCCCTTTTATCTACAAAAAAAAATTTTAACACATTTTTTTATATAATTTTACCCATAATCATATTCATTTTACCAAACACGCATTTCACTTTTTTTTTATACTCATCTCATTAACCAATTTCATCTCCTTAATTCTTCATCAAAATAATTTTCTTCGCCTTCATTTACATAAACTTATCTTACCAAATAGACCCATAGTTTATAAAATTATAGAAATTATGAGAATAAAATTAACATTTCTAACTTAATATCATATAGCACCGCGTCCTACCTAAGGGTACCTCAAGGGTCCGGAGTCTGGACATTAGTCACTTAAGTGCTTACCTATCAACCATCCATGGAATCCTCATGGATTGGATTGGAGAATATATATATATATATATATATATATATATATATATATATATATATATATATATATATATATATATATATATAATTAATTAAAATTTAAAATGTCGGAACTAGGAAGCATCTTCTTTTATGCATTATTTACAGTGTATAACGGGTCGTGACATTACTGTCCAGCGTTGAATCGTGACTAGGAGGTTCTCCGCGACTAGCCCATCAGTATATGCAGAGAGATGCATCGAACCACTCTTGTTGGTATATGGGGGTGGAGGCGAGGGTCGGTAGAGGCGGAGCCAGAAAAAAAAAATTACGGTGAAAATTTAAATTCAAAAAACTCATATGTATACAATATATTATATAATAAAAAAAAATTAACACGAAGATTTTTGCCTTGACAAAATTATAGGGATTGAATCTATATTAATTTTACTGAAACAATTTCTTTAACTTATCGGGTTAATTCTATTAATTTGAAAAAATACACAATAGGCAAAATTATAATTTAGGTCAAAAAAAGAAAAAGGGGGTACATGCCTATATGACCATCAAACTGACATGCAAAAAGCATACGATAAATTAGAATGGAAATTTCTTACTCTGGTCTTGCAACAACTCGGTTTCAATGAGACATTTAGAAACTGGATCATTGAATGTGTAACAACTTTATCATACTCTCTACTAATTAATGACTCACCGACAACCCTATTCTGCCCGCAAAGAGGTCTCTACCAAGAAGACCCTCTATCTCCGCTCCTTTTTATTTTAGGAGCCGAAACTCTAGCTAGAAACTTACATAAACTATGTAGAGAAAACCCACGATCGATAGGCTTTCCTATAACAAAAAAGGGATCAATTATACCTTTCTTAGCCTTTGCGAATTATATCATCATTTTTACTAAGGCAACCACTGAAGCAACAAATAAAATTCTAGTGGTCCTAAATGACTAATGCGAAACTTCTGGTCAAATAAGTAATTACCATAAATCTTATTTCCAAACATCATGATCATCGTGCGAGCAAAAGGAGAATTCAAGCTCTTCTTGACATTTCCTCATCTACAAATTTAGAACAAATATATGGTGTCCTATTATAAAAGGAAGGGCCAACAAATAGATTTTCAACTTAGTCATTCAAAAATCAAGACAACAACTTACGAAATGGAATGCCTCGTCTCTCTCACAAGAGGGGCGAGCAACCTTAATTAAAGCTAACCTCAACGTCAAACCGAGTTATCTTATGCAGACATTTATGTTGCCTACATGCATATATCCACAATGAACTAGACAAAATCAATAGAATTTTTTTTTGGAATAAAGCGCCAAACTATCACCCACTCATCAGCTGAGATAAAATATGTAAACCGAAAGCTCTAGGCGGCACATGTATAAGGAAAGTTGAGGATACGAATAAGACACTACAAATGAAACTCTTATGGAAAATTATGGCAGGACCCGATAATATTTGGGTCAAAATTATAGAAGAAAAATACCTTCGTGGACAAAGCTTATGAGACTATGAGTGTGGGAAAAATACCTCTTGACAATGGAAAAAGCTGACCAAGCTGAAAGAAGAATTTAACAAAGGTTTGCGCTGGAGAGTGGGGGATGGAAAAACAGTAAAGTTCTGGGAAACAGATGGCTGCTAGATGAACCAATAGACTCTATAGTATCTAATCGAATTCTAATCAAAACCAAGGAAAATGTGTGCGCCTTCATATCGGACAAAAATGTAATGAACCACTCCTTGACCAGCTAAGGTGCATTCTTCCAACAAACATTATTAATCGAATAAAGACTTATAACCTCCCAACTAACGATATTAGAGATAGAATCTACTGGTCCACAAATGATGACGACTGATATTCCACTAAATCGGCCATGAACATGATTCAAAAGATAAAAGTTGGGGTACCTGAAGATAAAACTTGGGATATGGAAGTTGAGCATCATGTCTAAAGTTCAAAACTTCATGTGGAAAATGGATCTTAATGGGCTCCCAACCAAAAAAAACCTTGACAAACAAAAAATTTCGGTAGTGCACTGCACTTACTACAACTACCATACAAAGAGCTTCAAACATCTTTTCTTTACATGTCCATGCACTCACAATGCCTTGGACTGTACCAAAACATCCTCTATCATCAATTATTGCATAACAGATAACTACTCTATTTACGACACACTCCGAGAATTGAAGGAAAAAACATCTAATCGAGAGTTTAGACAACTGATTATGATTTGGCGGAATATCTGGTTAGATAGAAACCAAATAATATTTAATATCAAAAGAACAACACAGAGAAACAAATCTTTATTAAACAAATTGAAGAATGAGAACAAGCAAAAATTAAGCACACAAACAATAACCAACTTCAAACAAAACAAAGAAGGAAGAACAATAACATCAGGTGACAAAAGCCAAAACCAAACTTTGTTAAACTTAGCTTCGATGCGTCGTCAAATAACGTTAACCAATTTGCGTATGATTTCATCATTCGTGATAACCATGGACACCCTATTACGTACAAAAAAAGGGAGATGTAATGCATAATCAGTTCTTGAGGCAAAAACTTTCTCTTTGCGGGAAGGCCTACAAAATGTCATACAACTAGGGATTTTGGCTATTGAAATTGAGGGGGACAATATGATGCTAATCAATTCGATTAATTACACATGAAAACCCCCCGAGAGACGAACATAATTATCTCAGACATCTCCACCAGCATCTCAAGTTTCTCCCAAGTTAACACTTCACACATAGTTTTTAGGAAAATCAACACGGTGGCAGACAAAATCGCAAAACACGGATTTTCTGCTATTGATGACCACAATGTCCTCACAAAAGATATAGTTTTATTCATCTGTAAGGATGCTGTAGGTTGATCGGTTTTTAGAAATTGACTCACTTATTTCGCTTACCTTGTATAAAAAAATAAAATAATAATAATAATAAGTACGTGAATTCTGCCTGATCTGTGACGCTTCCCATACCTGAAAGGTCAAAAACACAACCTACCATTTTAAACCGACTCCGGTTTTGCACTCCAAAAAGATAATAAAATAAAACCTATTTCCTTTTAAAACCCTAGCTTCTTTCCTTTTCAGTTACCACCTATCACTCACTCTTCTTCTCCCTTCTTTGTGCTTGATCTATGAGAATGGATCCGAATCCCAAAACCTACCCTGTTCTCAACTTCGTACTATCGCGTATAACCTCCCTCAGATCCAAATCGGATGCTCCGGATTCCGAATTTGACATCGAGCAACCACCGCCAACGTCTGAATCCGATGACGCCCCCTTCGTCGACCCGCTGGTGGAGCAGATGCCGTATCTGAAGGACCCGAAGGTGATGGCAGATATGTCCAAGGCGGTATCGGAGATCTCACAGACGAGGTCCGTCCTCGAGGCGCTCGGCGATCGGCCCGATCACGAGACAGTCGACATGGCCAAGGAGAAGATGTCGGAGATTGACTCCAAGCTTGCAGCACAGCTTGAGGATATGTCGCTGTCCCTACGACCATCGGATGTGGATCTCAACGATTGGGAGTCGCACCTCTCGGATAAGAAGAAGGAGAAGCGAGAAGCGGCTGAGAAGGAAAAGTCGCTGTATAAGGCTATTATACAGTTGGAGGAGATGCATTCGGAATATGCCAAATTGTTGAAGGAGGCGGAGAATAAGTTAATGAAGATTTATGACGAGGCGTCGGCTAGGGCTATGGATAGGGCGGGAAAAGGAGTTGTAGTGGATGAAGGTGGCGCAGATGAAGGCTCTAGTGAGGAGGTGAATGAAGATGTTGTTGGAATTTTGCAGCAGGATGCTGCCGGCCAGGCAATTCACCGTGTGGATTTGTCTGGGAGGAGGTTGAGGTTCCTACCTGAAGCGTTTGGGAAGATTCAGGGTCTTCTTGTGCTCGATCTATCAAATAATCAGCTGCAGGTTCGATTCTTTGACTTTCTTCTTAGAATTTGTGGTTTACGATTCTGATCTGTTTCTTTTAGCAATTGAATGGAGTGGTCTTCATTCTGATTGTTGTTGTGTCAGTAAATAGCTTGATCGAAAGACATTTGGTTCTACTAAACCCAATCTTCCGAAAGGTGGAATATTGGAATCTCAAAACTGTTCTAGTAAATGCTGGACGGCGTTGATCTTGAAATTTATATCCATCCATATCCTCTTTTTCTATATGATATACATTTTGCCATTTTTACCACACTTTTATTTATCTCTGTGATCTACATTTTACAGTCAGGTAGCTATTAGACATTTGATTCATATTCAAGACGTTTTTAGTTGTTATGAACTGGTTTTTGTGGGGGTTTGATGTATTACTCAATATATATTTCGCATTAGAATTGTTTGCAGTTTGCACTAGGTAGTTCATTCTTACTTTTGAGTATGTTGTCATCAGTCATAATATACCGGTTCTTATCTGGAACTATGGAGAAAGTGAGCTTCTATATTGCAATAATGATCAAGATTTTACTTTGATGTCAGTTGGAGTTGGAGCTTATCCCCTCCAGTTTTGCAATCATTAGGCGTAAACTCCCTTTAGTTTCTCCACTGTTGTGATAATCATATTCTAAATTTTATTACCTGTATTCCTCTTTCTTTTTTTGTGGGGAAGATATATACGTCCATGTATAAGGGTATATTCAAGATTTTCCAGAGTACTTTCGTGACTTCCATTATTCCATATATATGTGGCATGATTAGAGATGTCAAAATATGACCCAACCCAAACCTACCCGTAGATTGTAAATTTTGAGACAATTTTTTTAATCGGTTAGCCCGAAACAACCCGATCCCATTTAACCCATAAATGTCTATTTCGGGTCATTGGTCAACCCACATGACGTGATATACCTGTAAATGAGCGAGCTTGCTTGGTCTGAACCCAACAATTTTGCGTATGGTTTGAAGCATTTCTTGGCCTGTGACTTGAGGCGAGCTATAGTTGTCCCAAACCCGACCCCAACTCAAATCTGACTGACCAGTTTGACAGGTCTAGTCATGAGCTGTTAATTAAAACTTTAAAAGTGGATTCATGTACTTTTTCTGTATGTTATTTGGTTTTGATTTTGTGACAGTCAAATGAAGCCAAATAACACATTTGGGAACAATATTCTTGATACAAAACTTTCTCCCCCTCTACTATTTTATGCATGTGAAGAACTTATTGACTATTGAAGATAAATCAGCAGATCTTACTGCTTAAAGGGAACTTAATGGCTTACACTTCAAATATAAATTTCTCTTGTACTCTTTAGTGTGTTTCAGAATTATTATACAATTTTCAGTTGAATTTTTAATCACATTATTGTTTCAGCATCTATCAACAAACTGTTGCTTTTTGCAGCGCACGTCCCATTTCTGATATTCAGAATTGTTCTTGCTTCTTCTTCCTCCTTTTTCGTCACTAGGGAAGCATATAAATACATGTAAACGGGAAGGTCAAATTAGTTGTCCTAGTTTATTCTGTAAACTCTATAATTAGTTAATTGCTCAAAATGTGGTATGACCGAATTTCAGTTGTGGCTTCATGCACTTTTTCCACCACTCACTTTGTTATGACTTTGTGATGGACCTGATGGTCATGTGAAGCCTGATTGAGTGTTCACCTTAAACATGCAAGCAGTTGTGTTGCAATGGATGTTTTGGCATCAACATTTGTGATGTAAAATACTCTTTTTTGTTTCATGTAGATGGTCTATTAACATAGAGAAAATACATCAGCAGATCTTGCTGTTTGAAGTCTTTACTTGTTTATATTTTATCATGAATTTCTTGATTAGTCTGCGGTCTGTTACAGAGTGGAGAAGGTTGCTCCCTTTCTGTTACATGTGAATCAAACATTCTGTTTACAACATCTATCACCAAATTATTGCATCTTGCAGTCCACCTTGCTGATCTACTTGCAATACTAATAATCCGAATTTGATCTCGTCTCTTCTGCTTTTTGCATTACTATACTTAGTTGTATCTTTAATTACTTTTTCTCCCCAACACTTGGTTATGACTTTGTCTACTTTTTCTCCACGACACTTGGTTATGACTTTGTCAGCTTCATGGAATGAAGCCAGACTGTAGTTGCTCCTCAAAACCAATGCAAGCATTTATGTTGCATTGGACGTATTGGGAGCAGAATTTTGTCTTTTTATTTTGTCCTTATAAAAGACTTGGTGTTGCTGTTTAAAGACTGCATATTGTTTATATTAAAACGTGCATCTCTCGTATCTGAACCCAGTTGGAAAAAACCCTGATTTTTTTGTCAGCTAATCTGGATAAACCCTCGCTGACTTATGTTAGGTGTAATAAGCAGAATTGATAATGTATGAGCATAAATTATAGTTTCTTTTATCTTCTTAAAAAGTCTACTCCTACTAGGGAAAGTTAACAAAGAAGGAATAGCTTACTACTAGGGTAGTTAACAAAGAAGAAATAGCTTCTCACTTAACCAAAAAAAAATATTAGAAGTCTAGTCCTGTGAGTGCTAGATAGTTAACATAAAAGGCTATATAAGGTTCTCTAATCTCATGTTTTAGGAGTTACTCATTCAATAAAGTTTATTAGTTTGGTAGTTGAATTCCCAAACAAAAGATCAAAACATAATATTGAGCCTGAAGAGTAAAGTCTCATCATAGATTATATGATGTTCCTTTTTCAGAGTAGAGCTGAATCCCTTCAGTTTTTATTTTCCAATCTGTTTCGGAGAACCTTAATTCAAAATAATTCTCTCATAATGGGTGGGCTTCTTCACAGGGCTATTACACAAGACAAGCTACTTGGACTCTGTAAAGAGCTCGAGATTGTTCACTTTCTAAACGAGCCTAATATAAACACAATTTAAAAGCTTGTATAAAATTTAGGATTGGCTCGTTTATAAAATGTGTTGAGCTTGAGCATGCCAGTGCCTAGCCCGTTTGGCTAGAATTACATTATAGAAGCATTATAATAACCGAGCTACTCGGACTCGGCTCGGAAAAAGCTCGGTCTGAGCTCGTTCTCTGTCGAAACGAGCTGAATATGAAGACATTTTAAAACTCTTTTAAAGTATTAGGCTCGACTATTATATAAATGAGCTGAGCTTGAGCATGCCAGTGCTCAGATCATTTGGCTCGTATAACATCCTTTTGCATTTGCATGAACTAAACTTAGAACTTTGACATCCTTACATAATATTGTCACCTCTTGCTTTTATGTTCTCCTGTATATCTTTGCGACTTCACATCATTCTATTTAGCTATTAATGCTATTAATGTATTTGCCCACTACATGAAGCCCATATTAATGTTCTTCTCAAAAACCAATGCAAGCATTAATATTGCATTGAATGTTTTTAGAAACAACATTTTTTGTCTTGTAGGCTTTCCTAGATTCTTGTTGAGTTGAAAGTAGGTTAAATTCATAAAAATATGTTGACGAAAATGTTACTGTTTGAAGGTTATTATTGTTTAAGTGGATGTATTGTTTATATTTGTCGTTCCCTCTATGATCCTTGTTGTCAGTGGATTCCTGTCAGCCAATTCCTCCAATTTATCTTTTATCTTATGACGCCTTGGGTTGAAGCAGGTGATACCAGAGACTATTGCTGGCTTGGAAAGTCTTGAGGAGCTAAACCTTTCTTCCAATCTTTTGGAATACTTGCCTGATACCATCGGGTTATTAACTAACTTGAAGATTCTGAATGTGTCAGGGAACAAGCTAAATGCGCTACCTGATAGCATTTGCCACTGCAGGTATCCTATTATTAACATCTTAAATCATGACTTTTCTTCTCCTCAAATCTTTCTTTTATAATGTTGTTGCATCTTTTTAGGTCCTTGGTGGAGTTGGATGGCAGTTTCAACGGTCTAACATACTTGCCAACTCATCTTGGTGACGAGATGTTGAATCTCAGAAGGCTCTCAGTCCAATACAACAAGCTTCATGGACTTCCCACATCTGTTGGAAACATGAGATCTCTTGAGCAACTGGATGTTCACTTCAACGAGCTCCGAGGCCTTCCCCTCACAATTGGAAACTTAACAAATCTCGAGACTCTCAACCTCAGTGGCAACTTCAGTGATTTGAAAGAACTCCCTGAAACATTTGGTGAACTGATGAATCTGAAAGAATTGGATGTAAGCAATAACCAGATCCGTCAACTCCCTGATTCGTTTGGTAGGTTGCAGAGCCTAATGAAGCTCAACATAGAGCAGAACCCTATTGAGATCCCCCCTGTTGAGATTGTGAACCAAGGGGTTGAAGCTGTTAAGGTCTTCATGGCCCAGAGGTGGGTTGAAATACTCGTGGAGGAGGAAGCTAAAAGCTTGCAAGAGGGGAAAGAGGAGACTGAGAGTGGATGGATAAAGCGCAACCTCTCACGTAGCACTTCATGGTTGAAACAACAGGTGTCTTCGGTTTCTTCATATCTGGGATCCCCTGTAGGATCTCCTAGAGACCCATGGCTTGATCAGCAGCTCTAGTTTGCTTGAATTTGTGTCCTTTGAGTCCTAAAAGGCTTCCCTTTATGTTAACATTTTTACTGTCATGTTAAGTGACACTCCTTCGTCTGTAGCCTGTACAGCATATGGGAAACTTGAAGGCGATGAGATGACTTGGTGCGTTTTTTGGGTCCTTGTTTTCTCTCAATTGGGGAAGCTTAGATTTTGGTCTTTTAAATGAACAGAAATAATTCGGCCTTCTTTTGAAGGTATACATTCTATATCATGCGATGTGCTTGTGTTTATGGCCTGTTTGTTTGCTTTTTGTCTTTCCTGTAAATGGGTGTAAATAATTTAGGTTTTATTGATCTACAATTCTAGATGCGGATCTGATGAAAGAGGCTGAAGCCGCAAAAAAACAGGACAGTCGAGTTCCAGAGACATTGTGTTATACAATATAAAGTCTGATTTTTATCTAAAATTCTACACCAACCAACTTTTTTTATTTTATTTTATTTTATCTATACTGCTGTATACCGAAGCAAATGATTTTGTACTTCTTGTGGGGAATTTTGAATTATTTTTCTACTATTTTTTAAATAATAAATATCAAACACTATAAATAGAAAATTATGATATAAGGCTATATGACATTATGACCTATACCCATATATAAATAATCGTATGAGTGTATTATTGGTTTTAGTACTATTTAGATTTTTTTTTACACAAATATTATAATTTATTAACTTGTGATTAATTTATTAAAAAACATAATTAAAAATATATATATATATAAAATTAAATAATGAACGTTGATGATAGAAAGTAAATATGATAGATATGTTAAATTGTTCATATAACATGCTCCAGTCTTAAATATATTGTTATCTTCGGAAATAAAATATGTAGAAGGTAAATGAAGGAAACGTTAAAAAAAAGTTTAACCAGTTATTCTATATTTAACGAACGTAAAAATATTTTAACTAGCTACATATTTTATATATTAAACATCTACGTTCTCTATATTCCAAAGAACATAAAAACATTTTAATACTCTATATTTTAACCAACTACTCTATAGTTAAGGAACGTAAAAATACTTTAATCAACTGCTCTATATTTAACGAATGTACAAATATTTTAACAAGCTACATACTCTATATTTTAACTAGGTACTATATATTTAAGGAAAGTAAAAAATTTTTTAACCAACTACGTATATTTTTGAATGAAAAAATTAACAAATTTTATACATCAAAACTAATGACCTTTGTATACCAAATTAACGATCATACTACCAATCTTAATAAGCAGTCAATCACATATTATCAATATTAACGAGCATTCACTCCGCTTTTACCATATCTAATGAGCTTCCCTCTATCTATTGTCAAAGATAACGACCTTTATACTGTTACTATTATTACAAACTAAGCATAAATAATCTCCTTCATATATTGTAAATTACATCAAGTTAGAAGTTAGGCGGACAACAAGTTGTGCCGCCAACCCTTTCTGAATAACAAATTCGATCTTCCTGAAAACTACATTTGAAGACCTAGGTGACACAAAATTACCATGCAAGACCCGTTGCACTCTCTTGAGAATCTCGACGGCATCAGGCGCGAGAAAACCAAACATATCAAAAGCGAACGGAAGAAACACATGCTGATTTTAACAACATATTATAAAGGTACTACAAAAATTAACGAACTTTAAATGTACTACCAAAATTAACGACCTTTATATATCGAAATTGACTACCTTTATATACCAAAATTAACTATCATACTACTAATTTTAACTAGCACTCAATTACATGTTATCAATATTAACAAGCATTCACTCCGCTTTTACCAAATCTAACGAGTTTCCCTCTACCTATTATCAAAGATAACAAACACCTACCTTTATATTTCAACAACATTTGTTCTATTGTTCTATTGTTATTTTCTAGTTTGGTTTAACCGGTTTATGAGATGGAATCTTTTTGAACATTGATTATCGTATATTATTATTACAAACTAAACATACATAGAATTCTATTAGGGGAAATATGATATCCTAATTAATTACTACCATATACAGTGTAAAATCTTGTAAATATAACTAAATTCGTACAGTGTAAAATCTTGTAAATATAACTAATTGTGGAGGATATATTTATCAATCTCTCATGTTCCTATAAGCGAGAATCCTTTTCGTTATTTCATTTGATTCACAATTAAATATCGACGATATATTAGTAGTTTTATGTTATTGGTTTAGAGTGATGTTATTCGCATCCAAATATTTTACTTATGGGGCGACGACGGAACGTAATCTGCATTCGCCCCAAGCTGGGGCGGATGCAGATTGCCGTTGCCGGTGCCGCCGCCCTTTCCCGCTGCCGTCGCCGCCGCCGGTGCCCCCGCTGCCGCCACCGCCGTCTCCGGCGAACAACTTTTTTGTCTTTTTTTCTTCTTCTTCTTATTCCGTATAATCGTATACACATGGCGGGTTCGGTTTTCCCCCTAGAACTGGAAGAACACTCAAAGAACGGTTTAAGGTACGTTTTATACGTTTTTATCTATTTATTGTTGTTTATTTTTTAATTTTAGACTCGAAAATCATTAGTTTAGGAAAATTTGGTTAGGTTAGGAATAATTGGAATTGGATCTTTTATGAACATTATTTTAGGACGATTCGGTTAGTTTAGGAAGAATTGGAATTGGATCTTATATGAACATTAGGTTGTAATTGTATATTCCGGCAAGATAATTTTTTTACAAAATATATCCAAAATTATATAATATGTAAATTTAAAAATGGAAAATTTTATCTGAATTTTTTTTTCTTTCCAAATGGTCATGCAAAACATTAGAGACAAGAAGAAGCGCGATAGTAGAGTTGTCACTGCATCTGCCCGTCGAGCTGCTAAAGTTCGACTGGATAGACTTGCCTCCACATCGGTCGAGGTGTCCGTTGATGGAGTTGCAGAGGAGGAGCCTATTAGGGGGATGTTGGGGCACTGTCTAAGCCCGGGTTATACTACGGAGGGCTCCGCTGATGACGAGTCACACCTAGACGACATTGTAGGTGGTGAGCATGATGAGATACATGTCCCACAGGAGCAGCAGCAGGATAATGACCATTTCTCTTCTTCAAGTTGTACGGATAATGAAACCACACACGGTTTTAACCCGGCACTCAATTCACGCTCTACCTTTTTTGCATGCGTGGGGGTCAATCGTCCTGGATATGCATGACTTCTTAGAACCGACGGAATTACGTGGTTGTGGACTCCACATACAACCCTCAGTGACTATTTCTCTTTTTCAAGTTGTGCGTCCTCAAGTTCAAACTTGCACTTACACTTCTTCGAATTCTTCTTCCGACTAGAACTTGAAACATGATCGGGATCAACATCTTTCAACTTTCTAACATCTCCGTGTCTATCACATGCCAATTGTAAGATACGAAACCCCAACCATGATTTTTTGATGACCAACACAAAATTCATTGAGTTGGCCATATACCGAGCCCAACCCAATAAGTTTTCTCCATTTGGAAAATATCCACGAAGCTCAAACTTAGACGAAAAATCGGTAGCAATTGCACGTGAATATTTCAAAGCATCATAATTAAATTAAAATAAAATAAATGTAAGTTCGACAATTTCGGATCTCTACTCTAAAACATGTGTAAAATTAAGGGAAAACAACTTATGACTAAAATATGTTTATTAAGGTAATATAAGCTTTTTATTATTTATTTTATTTTTTAATCATTATAACTATTTAAATTTACCTAATTATCTACTTAAGGTAATATAAGCTTTGTATTCAATTTATTTAAAATAATTTAAATTTTATTAAATAGTTCACAAATATACAAATCTATACATGGTATCCACTTCCCTCAAATAGACGCAATCTGGGACAGAAACGCAATCTAGCTTGGGGCAGATTCTGAATCAGCATCAACCCAACCTGGGGCGGATTCTGAATCTGCATCCGCCTCAGCTTGGGGCGGATGCAAACTGCGTTTCGGTTAGTGATTTTTGTCCGCCCGAATAGTAATCACGTTGGTTTAATATGTCATATAAAATTTTATTGATATCTAGGTTATTATAAATAAATAAAAAAATCGTATATCTTTCCATAAAACTAATCATATATGTTGATGTTAATATTTGGTTTATATTAAATGATTCGTACAACACACCTGTGTGAACTATTTTATAAAAACACATTATATCACTAATGGAATATACGAAAGCGTTTAGGAAAATGGTTAATTTTTCCATGGAATTGGTCGTATTTTGTAGACTTTTAGTTGGCAAACGTATTTCTAAATATCGGGATATTTGTTATGGGTTCCTTAGCCTGGTAGATTTTCTTTGGCAACAAGATACTGAAAAGCCCCTACCCTATTCTCAAAGCTATAAATCTCAAAGTCGACTAAAACTTTTCATCCCATCTCTCCTTCTTCCTCCTCCTCACTCTCGTGGTGGATAACAGTCGGTTTAGGGTCTTGCGGATTACGGGCACGTAGTCTCTTGCCAAAATTTGTGTTACAAAATAGGGTTTACGACTAGAATTCTCTAGTTATCCTCTCCGATTCTGTTCCAACGCTTTAAAGTCTACTACTTTTTCCTTCAATTTCGTTAGGGTTTCTGCTATTGGTTTATCCGGTTCCCCTTAAGCGGCTTACAGATACGCTTTTGATTCTGCGTCTTCATGGCGTCCTCTATTGTTGTCAAGGTTCGATTTCCCCCTATTTCGTTTATGAGCTTCTGTTACTTCTGTCGACTGATTGCGTTTGATCTTGTGGGTTTATGATTTTTATGTTCTCGCTGGATTTCTCTTTAATTATTGGTATTGTGCACCTTTCTTATTATATGATGATCGTAATTCCTAACTTTTGTGTTTCTGCGATCAAGGGGTGTTGGGTCCGTATTTTTGTACTCACGATTTGACGGCTTTGATAAAGTTTCTTCATTTGCTCTTTTGTTGTGTTGATCATACTGATTTCTTGACTGTGCCAACTAATTTAGGGTTTCGGGTCTTAAACCATTAATTTTAGAACACATGCTGTTTTTTTCCCTCTCAAGTATATTTTTGATTGCCTTGTCGAAGGAGTTTATAATCACTGTTGGAGTGGAAGCTGCTAGATTTTGCTGAAGTTTGTTGAAACTGCTGCAAGCATTTTTAGATGGATGAAGGCTTGGGCAAATTGAGATCAGAACTAAAAGCTGTAACAATTTTGCTTAATTTCAAGAGTCCCCATCCTTTGGAAGGCACAATTTTAGCCTAGAAGTTTCAGTTTGCTGTGACTGATATGCTCCCTACCCTTTCAAGGGAGAAGATGAAATCAGGGGACACGCCTAAGTAGTATTAATTGAGTTAACTGAATATTTTCTTAGTAACATGTAAACCTATGATCTCTTTGTCTTGTTGCACCACATGCTGTCTCTGACAAATTTGCTCAAATATCACTTTTGCATTATGTTCTGATTTGAAATGTTAGCGTTTGGGTTACTTTTGTTTCATTCCCTGCTATTTAGCTTTGTTTAGTTATTAGGTTGAGTTCTAAATCCATCAGTCTATCCTGGTTCAGGTCAAACATGGAGATACACTTAGGCGGTTCAATGCGGTTGTCAATGAAAATCAGAAAATGGAACTTGATATTGAGGGGCTGAGAGCCAAAATTCGCTATCTGTTCAATTTCAGTGCTGATGCTGAACTGCTCCTCACATATTTAGATGAGGATCTTGATAATATTTCACTGGTTGATGAGGAAGATCTCCATGATGTTGTGAAACAAGGTCTAAATCCTGTGAGAGTAACTGTTGAGTTAAATACTGGAAAGACGGGTAGTGCCAGGTCAACTGGTACATCCACACCTGTTAGTAGACAGCGACAGTATTCAAATCCAAATATGGATGCTGGCGTTGCTGATCTTTTGAAGTCTGTGCCAGAGCCACTACGTGAGCATCTCTCAAAGCTCTCTGCTGAAGTAGCCGCCAAAGCTGCATCTGCGTCACCTGTACTTGCTGATATTGTTGAGAACTTGACAAAAGTAGGCCAGTCTTTCTTAAAAGCAAATCTTCCTCCCCAATCCGATGGAGCTGCAACCAAGGAGGCTAATGCCACTAATGGAAGTCAGAATGAACCAGCTACTGGAAAAGATGCTTCAGCTCCAGAAAATGGAAGGGTAAAACATAATGGACCTGCACCAATATTTAACATCTGTGGAAAATGTGATGAACCTACTAATACTCCTGTCCGTCTTAATCAGGATATTCAGGGCTCTGATGCACGCTGGGATGGCATAAGGTCTTTAGTTCAGCCTAGTAATGGCCAGAAGACGACCAAGGATGGCTGTAAGAGGAAGGTTGCTGCTTCTGCTAACACTCCTCTTCTAAGCACTCTCGAAAAGGGCAGTTCTTCTGGCAAAGGAATGAGTTATCCTTGCAAAGTCAAGGACGCCAACATTTGTCCATTTAGTGGTCTTCCTATGCTGCTGCCACCTGGCCCACCTGTGATGTCTCTGTTACCTCCTCCAGCTGTAAAATTCCCTAAGATGGCTGGCCCTACTGATCCTCAAAGAACTGATGGTGCTATTTTTCACCGAGGTGTTCGTTGTGATGGTTGTGGAGTCCTTCCTATCACCGGACCTAGGTTTAAATCTAGAGTGTAAGATGATATTAATAAAAATTGTCTGTTGGGTTTTTGATGTGTTTTTCATCCCTAGCGATTGAATCCAATCCTTTCTTCTTGCAGGAAAGACGACTATGATTTGTGCCGCATTTGCTTTGAGCAAATGGGTTGTGATGCTGATTATATCAGGATAGATTTCGCGGCGCCATATCGGCACCCATGGTCGTTGAAGGGTAACCCAATGGTGAGTTTTGCATTAGCCTTTTCCCTGTTTTTCCTTTCGATATATGATAGACTTACTTACCTTTTTTTTTTTTTAAATCATTGAAGATGATCCAACGGGCCTGGACCCAACCCCCAACACCAATCTTCCCACGTGTCGGGAAGCATATGAAGCAATATCGACCAAAACTCGACAGTCGCTTCATAATGGATGTCAATATTGTGGATGGTACCACTATGGCACCAAAAACTCCCTTCACTAAGATATGGCGGATGCGCAACAATGGAAACATTCCATGGACTCATGGAACTCAGCTTATTTGGATTGGAGGTGACAAATTTAGCCCTACCAATTCTGTTGGAATTGAGGTACTTGGTTACACTTTTTTGGACTATAAGTTGACATTTTAGTATAAAACTGTGTGGTCTTACCTTGAATGTGCTCGGCCAGGTTCCTGCTACTGGTTTCTATCCTGAAATCGAAGTTGATGTTGCTGTTGACTTCATTGCACCTGAATTACCTGGCCGATACATTTCATACTGGAAGATGGCATCATCGATGGGTCAAAAGTTTGGTCAACGTATTTGGGTTTTAATCCAGGTTCATTGCTTCTGCCCTCTGCCAAATTATAGGACCCTGAAAATTTGAAAATATATCTAGTTAACCCATTCTTGCTGCTGCACTATAAACAGGTTGATGCTTCTACAAATGACGTGACTTCTTCTGTGGCTGGCTTGAACTTGAACGAACCCCCAGCGGGTGCTGAACCTCTAGTCAATGTGGAATACGAGCAGTCTCCTGTGGGTCCCACCCCCGAGATGGGGAAGCCATTGGCTGATAATTTTCTATGCGACCCATTTGTTCCCTCTGCCAGTGCATACTCTGCACCACCAGAGCCTGAGACCATCTCTGCAACACAAGCCAAGTCTAGCTCGGTTTCGTATCCTACCATTGAAGCTGATCTCCTTGGTTTTGGATTTGGGTCAAGCCCGGCACTGCCTCTAGAGGCTACCACTGATGAGACTGAAGCCAAGGATGATGTAGAAGAGGTCCTTCTCATGGAGCTTGAAGAGATGGGGTTCAAACAGGTGGACTTGAACAAGGAGGTTTTGAGGAAGAATGACTACAACTTGGAGCAGTCGTTGGATGAGCTCTGCAGTGTTTCCGAGTGGGACCTGCTTCTCGAAGAACTGCGGGGAATGGTGAATATACAAAAGCGAAACCACATTTAACCCCTCTCCCTTTGCAATCAATATTATACGGTTAAGTAATTTGGGTTGAACCACTGCAGGGATTTGTGGACCGAGAAGTGAACAAGAGGGTGCTGGCCAAGAACAATGGAAGTCTGAAGCATGCTGTCATGGATCTCATCACTCGTGAGACTGCTTAGTTTCCACTGCTTCCTTATTATTTATATGTCTATGGTGCTAAACTAGTATAAATAAATCCGGGCATCCTGTCTCGTGAT
The DNA here is from genome assembly GCA_002319775.1 of Fagopyrum tataricum. Classification (NCBI taxonomy): domain Eukaryota; kingdom Viridiplantae; phylum Streptophyta; class Magnoliopsida; order Caryophyllales; family Polygonaceae; genus Fagopyrum; species Fagopyrum tataricum. Next base: position 11,747,605 of record CM008279.1, on the reverse strand, counting down.
GCTGTGCTCCTATCAGAAACTAGTATGTTGTGACTGCAGACTGTGTGTTTTGCATGTTGGTGTTGTTTGCCCTATGGATATCTATCCCTTTGCTTCAGTTTGTATGATATGGCCTTCTCTTATCTTCAGCTTTGGTAACCAAGTCAATTTCTTTTAGCTTCAGTTAATAAGCCTGTATTAACATTAAGTTATAATGCATTACAATAGTTACACATTCGGCATACAACTAGGGAGGTAGTTCCATCAGTAAAATATTCAGTTGTCCTAAATATCTCATTTGAGATACCAATTTGTTCTTTTGGTAGCTCAATTTCACCTAGAAGAAACAATCAACCTACAAATTCATCAAGTATTTGAAAATATTTACACTACAAATTAATAAGTATATGAAAATATTTACATTACAAACAAGTAGGACCAAACCAAAGGTCAAACAAGCATCATAATCTGCATCAAACATCAACCTATGTTCAATTTCTAGAACTAACGAGATCCGGTGAGGACGAGAACTACACACACGGTGGTGGAGGGGTGGCACTCCATTGGTTGGCGAAATCGAAAGTTGGTGCATTTGGAGAACGAATCAAGGAATCTAGAAACATAAACGGAATTGAAATCTATCTAAAGACGGGGAGAGTAGATCTTGGTTTTAATGTTTGAAATCAATTTTTACGGTTATCACATTAATCACCTTCAAGTTTTCATCTTGAATTGCATTTTTTTAAATCTCAAGCTCGAAAGCTTTATTAATCCCTTCTCTAAGAGCGATGGTCGATAGCTTCAAATTTTAGAATACACATTTCTCCTCATTCTCCATTCTTCATTGCAACAATGTTAGCATACTTATTTTATAGATAATAGAACCGAATAACACCTTCCATTTGATGTTTTTCCCTCTTTGAAGGAGATCTCAGAAAACTGCTAAACTTGACACATGATATGGCGCAATGAACAATCTATGAACATATTCCAAGAATATCACACACCGATCTTCTTTCTAATATTACTCGCATGAGTTTATTAATTTGGCACGGTATCTTTGGCTTGTGACTTTCTCGTCTCCTTAGCGTGTGGATTCATCTCATTATTGTTGATTTGCTTCATGTATTATTTCAAGTCGTTAAAACAGAAGCAACAAAGTATACATCACCCCTCGGCATCAAACAAAGGAGCTGCTCTCATGGTTTGCTAAAGTGTCCTTACTTGTGCCAGTTAATTGACAAGGCTAAGTGTATAGACATGAAAGTGAGCCTTCAGTAAAACACTATCGAGTATTGTTTGAGCAGCAATGGTGCTCACATTCTAGAGGTATCTGAAAGATACTCCACATAATTTACATCCCCACTCGAGCCATCGCAAGCCTACGTTTATGGTTTTGGTCGAGTTTTGAGTATTCCCGGAGGAGAAGATGTGGGCCCCCTCACCAATGGGTTAGAATGCCATGGCTGAGGAGTTTGAACTTGGGATTGACCACCCATACTACTACATGGTTTGAGGCTTGAGATATTTTGTGCAACATCAGCATCCTGTGGCCCTTCATGAGACCACATCTTCTTCACAACATAGTTGTCATCATGCAGTTCAAAGGGGGTGCTGATACATCATTATAAAGAAAAATTAAGTTAGATTGTCCATGGATAATTTGTGTTGATTCATTAGGATTTAGGATTCACAAGTAGATTTTCAGAATACCAATTTTGGGGTTTTTTCAGTTATGAAGAAAGGTATTGTTTACATACGCAAACCATATTTCTGCTCAAGATTGAACTTTCAACTCACCTGTTGAAGTCGAAATGCACAAGCTGCATGTCTTCTGATATCTCAACCTCAACTGTAGCATTTGGCCGTGTCTGTTGTTCGAATTTCAGAGTGGTTAGAAAAATAAAGCTTTTAAATGTTGCAAATATGAATGTTTTTTTGTTTACTGCAAATACCAACAACTCAAGAAGCCTATAAAGGTACCAATTCTTTTAAGCCAGGGTTGTTTACTTGTTTATGCTCTATACTAGTTACACCTAATAGCTATATTACAAAGATCATAAACATGCCGAACCTGCACTGTCGTTTCATTTCCTTGCTGTAAGAATATTCTGCCAAAACTTCTTAATTAAAATATAATAAAAAATTACCTGAACAAGAATAAAGGGCAAAGCCACACCCCCAGTCGGAGCATTCCCAGTGGAACATAACTGTTGATTCCGCTGTATCAGGCTTTGGTATCCTACAAACTTCCACCACAACAATATAGAATAAAATCAGTACTCAATAGGTGTTCAAAAATAAATGTTCCTGAATCTGACTGCAAATATTATGCTAACTATGAATCCACTACCAAACATACAATGGATGAAATTATAAAACAGATAAAGCAACATTACCTGTTCCTCCAATTCCTGCAGGTATGCAGCTCTTTTCTCTATCCTAGTTCTCAATCGTACTCGCTCTGCCTAAATTAGTCATCAGTAGATGTAAGCTTACAGACTTATTTTCTCATATATACTGAACTCCTAATAAGAAAAGTAACATGAGGTACAAATTGATGAAGTCATACCTTTAACTCTTCAATATCGTTTATACTAGTGCGAGGAAGACCTTTCCAGTGAATCTCCTTTTTATCTTTGGATATGATGTCCATTGCCATCAGAACATTTAGGGCATCATACACCCTGCGTCTTATATTCTTCTCCTCGTACTGCAGCTTTAACAAAGAAACATATACAGTTAGGTCAACATGAGAAGAGAATATCAAGTGTGTTTTATATTTGTCTCCTAGAAGGATGAGCCTACTTGCCTGATCTGGTGATGTAGGACTATTGCTAGGATCTGCAAATTCAGCAACTAATTCATCTGCAACCTGAAAAGGTAGTTTCACTTGCACCTTAATATCCACAAATGATGTATCTAACAAGAAGGGACAAGTGGAACTTGAACAGATCTAGAAAATGTAAGTGACTTCATGTCTCAGAACAAAGACTGCAACAAGATAATGTTGTGTTTTATTGAGTAAGCTTCCAAAAGTTTCACATAAGTAAATCAGAAGTAGATATTTGATCTTAACTCAATCTCAAATAACGCTTAGGATGTTTAAAATCTCATTACACTTACTGAAAAAAAGTAGAACATGTTGTACCGTGTGCTAATTACTATTATCTATCCTTCTATGCCTTACAATAAACTTACAATTCATAAACAATAACAAATAAGTTTTTTCCCATGTAATTATAAGGTCTAAAATCTTTGAGATTTAACAACTAGAGCACCCAATTCGTGGTATTCAGATCCAAAAGTTGCTTATACTAGACTTTCTTATAAAGAGCTTATGGCTCAAAAGTATGCCATACATAAGAATAGTAACATAAAGATCTATTATAATTTTCATGATTCATTTTGCACCCCATTAGGCAGAAATACACAGACAAATGTAACGTGAGTCTCACGAAACCAACCAACCTCATTGTATGTGGTTGTTCCTTTGCTTTCCACCTTCTCGCATACTAGACAAATGCAGAAACGGAAAAAATAAGTAAATAAAACAAGGACCAATGATGGCAAGATCTATCCGCCTAAAATAACCAATGATAATAACAGTGGTTACCTTTCATACTAAACTGGCGGAGCCCTCGACCGCTTTTATCACCTCCAGTTGCACGCTGAACTCTTTTCTTCTTCGTGCCGCTAATCCAAAATAATTGATATGTTAATATTCAGCAGCCTTTTTGAGTCTCAGATAACGAGATCTAGTTAGAGTCTTCCATTGTCTAAACATGTCAAATTCACAATACAATACTAGTTAGAGTAACTGTTGTCTACAATACAGAATACTCACACTGAGGGACGAGAGGGTCCTTGAGAAGCACTATCTTCGCCATGAATCTCAAGATGACTTAGCCTATTAATAGCATTATCACCAGCTTGTGTCGCCAAGCCTGCTTCACTCCGGCTGGATGGCGAGCCAACACTGCCACTGGTTGAAACCGATTGACCAGAAATGGTGGTGCCCCATGATCTAGTCGCCCCTTTCGAGTTCCTCTCTCCATTTTCTTGGGAATCCATTCCTATTCGAATTAAAAACAGCAATCAGAAATCAGAAACATCAGTTGTTACTAGTGTACCTGCACACTATCTAAATGAAGGCTGCTACTGAACGTCGTTCAAAGAGTACGGTCACCCAACTTCTACATTTTTCATTTCAAGAAAAAACCCAAATTGAAAGATACAACACAAGCAGTTACTAATAAAAAAAAAACCTAAAACCTATACGTCCACAACCAAATACCCTAAATCCCCTAACCATATAACAAGCCCAAAGCCCTCAAATTCAATCACACGGGCACAACATATCCACCAAAACTGTAAGAACCCACAATAGCACTGACCTTGCAATCAGGTTTGGGGAAGAACCCAGATGAGAAAACCACCGATTTGACGGATAAGCTGTGAAGGGTCGGAAGTAATTCGGAGAATAAAGGAGTTCGTAGGTCATCAATGGACACTGTTCTCTTCCTTGTCTATATCGGAAACCCACCAACCAACGCAAGGGGGGAGAAGAATTGAAGTGTGATAAGCGAAGGGCGGGTTCGAAAAGGAGAGAGAAGGGTTTGGAGCGTTTGTGATCCAAGCGGGAGTTTGGGATTAGGGAATGGAGGAAGCGGTCAAAGGGGGTTTGTTGTAGCTGCGTTGTTGTGGGCTTTTTGCCTTTTTCAATTAAGCTTTGGAAAACGAGGGAAATTTCGTTGCAGGTTAAGGCTTTTGTGACCTAAGTTGTATTCGACACTCCTAAGTGGCCCACGTTAGTCCTACCGCAAACTAAAATATAACTAATTTCTTTTGCTTTCCAGATTTAGGACCGGTTCCGTTAAATTATTTAGAGTTATATAAATTTTGTAATACCCGTATTTTTCATAATCTATATTTTTCATAATTTTTATCTTCATTAAACCTCATAATTCCATAAGATACTCTTATCGAACGAACTCTTACTGTAACACTAAATCAACAATTTGTCATACAATTCAATACCAAATTAGTAATCAACGAGTGAGATGTAAAATGAGATAACTAAAAAATAAATAATAATTCGATAATAAATTCACAACTCCTTCAGACAAATAGTTTGAATTGTTGTTCAAGATATAATTTTATTGGTTATTTAGATATCATATTTAGTCTTACACAATTATTATATGATAGTCAATGTCATAATTTTGCTTTTCAACTATAAAATAAACTTTTAATTAAAGAAGGATGAAATGATTCATAACTTATTTATTGAGAAAATGAAGAAATTAACCGTTTGATTTTCAATTATCTATATACTATAATTTTAATATAAGTCTGAATATTTATAAAATTAAAATACATATTTTAATTTCAACCCTTTTATGGTTGAAGTAATTTCTAATGTATGTTGACGCGGGAGTAACTACTAATTAGGGTTGTGCAAAATTGACCCGGTCCGGTCCCCGGTCTAGGATTTTAGGAAGTTCCGGTCCGGCTCCGTTCCCGTCCCGTCCCGGTCTGGACCGGAAAAGACCGGGTCGGCCCGAATTTTTTTTATATATATTTTTATTAATTTAAATTTATATATTTTAAAAAATCATATATATTTTGTACATATTTAATAAATAAATATATTTTTTGAATACTTTTTTTAAAAAGTTTTTTGCAAATATATATTTTTTAATTTATTTATTTTATTCCGGTCCGAAACGGTCTGAATCCGGTCCGGACCGGAATGGACCAGACCGTAACGGTCCGGTCTTGATCCAGTTCCCGGTCCAAGCTTTTGAAAATTCTGGTCCACCGGTCCGGTATGAACCGGATGCACAGTCCTAGGAGTAACTTAAAGAATACATGAGTGGCTAGTCTTCTTCCTTTATCTAAGGATTGAGATGATCCCTATAATGCTTTAATTATATTGTTTGCATACATGTCTATGAATTGAGATAATTGATAATCCTTATATTCAAAGGGCTTAATTCTACCTTTTAATTACCTTCGTTTACATGGTTTAGATAAAAAAGAAGAAGTAAATAACCAAACAATTTTGTTTTATTGGATGTTTGAAAAGAGCTTGGACGAGAGAATACTAATCTTTCGAGGTCTCGGGGAATCCTAATCACCGTATATTTCACCGGTCTTTGTATCTTTTAAACCGAAGGAATTAGCCGTGAAGGTTTTCTTGATCTATTCCAGGTTGTGCGAATGAGTTTTCCTATACTCGTCGAACCGCTGGATTGAGAGTCGATCATGTGAGTTGGAAAGCACAGTCTTGGTTCGTTTATGCCCAAGGCTAATTTTAGATGATTATCTACTTTCTTTTATCAATGTTCGCTACACATATATGCATCAATATTCTTATTGTATTATAACGGGATTCTCTACTTCCTTAAATTATTTCTCCCTATAATCGTCCCAAATCAAATAATTATTTTTTTGTCCTTCCTCTCTACTTTCTCATCATTGCCTACATAATACTGAATTAATTGTCTACTGAGGTTTGCTAAATTAGATACAATCCTTGAGTTCGATAACCCGTATACTACAAGTGATCTCGTATCTTGGCGAGGGATGTAGTTTTATTACGGTAAAACTTACACGATCAAGTTTTTGGCGCCGTTGCCGGGGATTGTTGATAGATTTGGTTAATATTAATTCTCACTAATTTCAGTCTTCGTCGTCTTTATTTTTTTTAAAATTTCTTCTCTTTTTATTTGGAAAAAGCCGTAAGCAAAAATCTCCCCTTACGTTCACCCTTATGCTTGTAACCTGGTCATAATGGACCGTAAGCAGAGCGTAAATGTCGGTGATTTCCTCAAACAAAAAAAAATCTTTCTCGCTGTTTTTTGAAATTTCGTTGTTTTTTTCACTTCCAGTTTTTGTTCTTCCTTCTTTTCCTCGTGCGGAACTCGGTGGATGCGTAAGGTCCGTGACTCAAGCAAACTTGTACCTTAGACAACGAGCTTGAACGTACCCTTCACAGACAAAGATCTAAGAAGAAAATTGTTGAAATGAAAAATAACAACAATCAACTTCCCGTTGTTGACCCTAAACCTGAGATTGCAAGGATCACTACCCTACTGGATACTGCTAGAACCAAGAACGGACCCCAAACGCTTGATGGAAGAATGAATCCTCGACAAAGCATCCCTAATCATGTTTTTGTGCTCCTTACGCTTGGAGATGAAGACTTCAACCTCAGGACATATACTATAAGGTTGACCCAAAATGATCAATTCTCAAGAGTGCTTAATGAGAATCGTCACCAACATTTGAGAACCTTTGAGAATATTATGAATACCCTTAACTATGCCAATTTTTCCCCGATGCTTTCAGAATGCGTGCTTTTATCTTTTCTTCGACAAGGAAGGTTGCAAATTGGTTACAAAACCACCCTGCATGCACATTTACTATTTGGGAACAACTAACAACTGTTTTCCTAAGCAAATACTTTCCTCTCCACAAGGAAAGTGGAAATAACCGTTGGAGTTCTTGGTGGATTCGAAGAGAAATTCAGCAAGTAGGTTGCAAATTGTTGTCCATGGATGACATGAGCGTATCAAGTAGCTTGTCATCAGCATTAGGTGTAGCGATCCTTGCAATTCAGCTTGTCATGAGCGTATCAAGTAGGTTGCAAATTGTTGTCCATGGATGACAAGATGCTACACCTAATGCTCATGACAAGCTACTTGATACGCTCATCAATGGACAACAAGCTCTTGGTGGATTCGAAGAGAAATTCAGCAAAGTGGAAACAACCGTTGGAGTTCTTGAAAAGAGTCACAAAATGCTGGAAACACAAGCCATCCAATTAAGCCAGCAATTTGAGAAAGCTCAAGGCAAACTCCTTGCAACTACGGAGAATAATCCCCGTGGTGTTTGTGCCATCACCCCAAGGAGTGGAAAGGAAACAACAAACCCTATAGAACCTAAGGAATCCACAATACGCATAAGAAAATTTTATGTGCTTTGGACGATATTGATCTTGCTACGTACTAACTGCATGATTCTTGAGAATTCTCCTACTCGTGAGATTTTTGTTTTGCAAAGATCTCCTCTTAGCCCCACAACTGAAGAACTCTTACAAGATGTTCTACATATACAAATGGAAATCAGGGCTAAATTTTACCAAATAAACAGGTCCATCACTGACCTCCTAGAGATAACAAGTCACCTTCGAAAGGATGTAGATGTCCATATGAATATTCAAGAAGGAATTGAAGTCCGTCTTACAAGATTGGAATGCGAGCATGGCACTATTGTTGAACATTTGAATTCCTTGGACACAACTATTGTTTAAATCAAGGAAGATCTCAAGCCAGAACCTGCTCAAACATAGGAAACCTCCTTGACCCCGAGGAAGAAATCCAAGCTGAAGGCGTCGAATTAGACATTTACAGCCACACTATTTAGAGCGTTGCGGCCGTCAGGAAGATCCTTACGCCCATAAGGGAGCGTCACCAGGGTGTAAAATAACTTTTAATTCCTGAAATTCAGCGGAATTAATTGTCAAATGTCGAGAGCAAGGAAAATCTAGTTACAACACCGTCACGCCCCCTACCCCCCGTTACGCTCAACATGAAGGTGGTAAGGGAGCGTAAGGTCACTATCATAGGCGGTGATTTTTGAAAATTCTACAAAGAAGAAAATCCCATTACGTCCCCTTACGCCCGTCACCGGGCCATAACACTTACTTCTTTACATTGTTCTTCAACCCGCTGCGACAATCCCGCTTGCCTGATTTCAGATCCCGTTTCCAAATCAACTTCACCTCCTTCTTACACTCCTTCCCAACCTCTCTCTCATTCCTCATCATCTTCGGAATCCCTCGCCCGTTCATCTTCTTGTTCCCGAATCCACCTTTCCGACAATCCATACAACCTTATCCCCAACTCCTACACACCCCGTAGTCATTCACCTCACCACACCTCTCCCTCAATTACCTCACATTCACATCCAGTACCTCATAACTTCTTCCACAACTCATTTTCCATCCATACTAACCATTCACCCCTCCCTTCAACATGAAACCTCCATACTATGGTCCTACTCGTCCATTATCCACTCGCTCCCGATGCCAAGGACGCCCCACAAAGGCTCCCTCTCGACTTTGAGTTGTCGTTCGAGGACGTGGCCGTGGACGTGCCATTCTCACATAGGCCGAGCTGATGACCAATAACAAGCGTTGGGTGGGAGGCAACCCATGAGATTGATTTTCTTTTCCCTTTTCCTTGTCATTTGCTTCAGTTATATGATTATGTCATTTGCTTCTATTTGTTTTTCCCCCCTTTTTCTAGATGTAAGCCATTGGACATACTCTATATAGGACATTTGGATCCTTAGGTCTACACACCTATTGACTTTGGAAGCCTTCATCACTTCGCTCCACCTTTCTATCATATTTCCTCTCTTGTCATACTATGCATTACATTGCTTTGTGAGTATCACCTTTCTCTTTACCTCTTTCTCACGTCGAGGACGATGTTTAGTTTAAGTATGGTATTATACATTATAAACATTATAGATATATGGCCTATGTTAATAATTTGTGTATTAATTAATTAATAAAATTATAAAATGAGTATGAAAAAATGTCATGTGGCACGAAGTTAATAAGAAAATGACACATAAAAAAATTTGTTTGGTTTTAATAGTAGTATATAGATATCACCGTATTAAGACTCTTATTATCTATAGTTAGTTGTAGGAATAAAATAAAACTCAACAAATCAAATCTAAACTATTAATTAAACTTATCTAAAATCTCTCACCAATATATCTCGTAATTACCGCAAATATACAGTAGAAGGCTAGAAGCATATGCGAATGCAATTGCGGTGGATACCAAATCAAATCTAAACTATAAATTGAACTTATCTAAAATCTCTCACCAATATATCTCGTAATTACCGTGAATATACGGTACAAGTATATGCGAATGCAATTGCGGTGGATACCGACTATAAAACAGCATTTATATATAGTTGTATCTTTTTATTTACAACCAAATCCTTTATGATCATCCCTCCTCCTCTAAGTAGAAAACTCTTAATTGCCTTACCATTATTATACACGTTCATATTCATATTCACATTTATGAATCATTTCTAGCTAAATAATATGATGAAAATTCCAATTATTTTGGTATGCCAAGCTGCCCTCCATGTGCAACATCACATTCTTGCTTCCTCAAATTCCATTTGAAGATCCTATAACCTAATACTCAAAAATCAAAATCCTCTCTCATTTATTTCCAGAAACACGCCAGATGAACCTCAATGTTCCAATCACAATCCTCTCGCTCTTCTCTCTTATCCTACCGTACTACATTTGCAGTTTCTCCGGTTCTTCAGCCGCCTTCTACTTGTTGCTGGCAGCGGCGGTGGTGTTGGTGGCTGTGATGGTTGCGAGGACGGTGATAGTGTCATGGATCACGGTTCTGGTGTTGTTGACATTCGTCGGAAACAGGAGACGAGTTCTGGTGAAGCGAGGCAGGAAGATCACTCGAGAAATTGGGAGTCATCTCATTAGGGTATTCATTAGTGAGAAGAAAGGTGCCTTTACCTTTGTCTGTGCGGCTGTTCTAAGTCTCTTCGCTATGGCCGGTCTCGCAGATTCCGTCTCCCTTTCTCAGAGTTGGTCATGAACTCAAACTATTCTTTTTTTTTTTTTTTTTTTTGTTGAGATTCAATCTCCTATGGTTAGTCTAGGGCACAATATTTTGACATAAGTTTGTTTTCTTGAATCTTGATTCCATAAGGCATATATAATACCATTCTTGTTGGCAAATGGAAACGTCTAGGATTTTCAATTGATGTCTACTGCTTAAAATTTCATAATACAATTTCAACTGCTTTGTCCAGGTCTCAACATATATATATAAGGTATGATGAACAGCACTATCTTTCTGTTACATATCTAGCTATATATATATATATAAGTTGCAGAAGGTGACCCAACCAGTACCACTGCAAATGATTTGGAATAGACAGATCGTGGACCAACCAGCCAGGCATATTTTGGCCTCACTCAATTTCATCTTCTGAGGAATAAACATGGCCGCTGAAACGAATAATACATCCACATCAATCAATACTAGCTTGGATGGACCGCAGAATGCTCATTACTCGTATCCTCTGAAGCACTAGAAAATGGTTGAGAAGATCAATTCCTGAAGGAATTCAGCACGCTGTGCCTTTTCTTCAGAGTCTTTTTCCTGGCCTTTGCTTGGAGCAGGCGCCTTTGAAGTTGAACTGCACTCACAAACCATTGAATCAGTAATCATCTTCAACTAAAATTCCCTTTTTTCTGAAAATCTAATGATTTTCATCGTATGATAAAATGACAAGGTTGTTACTTGACAATAATATAGTGGAAGTAGTGTTATCATTGTCATTTGTACTAAATCATCAAGGATCGATGTTTGAGTTTAAAGATTTAGGATCTTTGAGGCATTTCACATTCTGAAATGATGTGTACTTGAAATAACTAACAATTTCTAGTGTTCCACCATATAGATTATAGAATGGAGTAAACATATAACTTCAGGCATATAGTCCAAGCCCAAAATTCCAAATTGAACTGCTTGAATGAAGCTACAACATAAGGCTGGCATTGTAATCCAATTCAAGAAGAACATTGATATTTCTCATAACTAACACTATTAAGGGGCATTTGGTTTCAACTCTGAAAACGGGAAAGAAACAAATGTATTTGCATGTCAATGTTCATTTATAAATATAATCTCCTTTCTCATTTTCAATGTAAAATTTGTTTCATTTCTCCCATTTTGTATCAGTATCAAAATCAATGAAATCACACTCCATTCACTTGAAAAAACATAAAATGATTCGATTAGTTTTTATAAATGAACAATGACATGCATTAAACTAAATTCGTTTCAGGAGTTGCAACCAAACACCCTTAATACTTATTCCATATCATACTTTAACATCTAAAAACTCACCCCATCAGGACAAAAATCTAAAATTGAACACCCTTAATACTTATTCCATATCATACTTTAACATCTAAAAACTCACCCCATCAGGACAAAAATCTAAAATTGAACACGAGTCGACGCAATTTAAAGGTGGATATGCAAGTACCTTTCTATTTCAAGGCTACTTGAGGCATCACTACTACAAGCATCTTGTACACTATCGGCTTCCAACTCAGAGTATGGTGTGGTACACAGAAATGGTGCAAGAAGTGGGTCTGCTGAAGTATCATCAATGTTGCCTCCTGTTCTTGTCAAGCCATAAAAAGAGCTTACCTCTCGCACATTTGGAGTCCAGAAGGTGGATTTGTGGGATTTCCTTCGGTTCTGAAGCATTAGAAAATAGTTCAGTGGAGGATACATAAGAACAGATGAAAATATAAGCTTTTAAGAGAAGCTTAGGGAGCAAGATGGATTGTCTATGTAACTAGATTTGACAATTTATCATATGTTATTGAATCAAAGCATAGAGATTGAGAACTAATTATGCGATGATTCACAATGTTTGATACCTTCAATGAACTTGCATGATGGACCCTGAAATGTCCCACAATGTCCTTGCCCAGATTCAGTGCACATACAGGACATACCTAACAAAAGAGTAGATCAGGCTTAGAACAAAGTTGAAATCATGCTAAAATTCAAACCAGGGTCCAATGTGATAATTGCTATATAAAAATACAAGACTGATAAATAGTACTTATGCACTATGGCCTCTGATTTTCGTGACATGTTCTTGTTTCCTCCATATCCAATGATTAATTATAGGTAAATGTCTAGTGAGAAGTAAAAGTTAGGATGAGAATCATCTCTCACTCAAAAGCTCACTTCTCATTTGGTACTGCTCCTTGGATATATATTGGATGACTGACTCTTCTTCTCTATACTAGCACAGACATAAAATGTTGGATACTCAGGTAATTTGAGGACTAAACCGAGATATTAAGCTTTTTTTTCTTTTGGTAAACAGACTAATATCACAGATTAAACACTCTACAAAACTAGATGGCGTTTGTACCTCTTATGAACCCGAAACAAAAACAGAACACTAAAAGAAGATGAACAATAAGAGATATACCGCATTCTTATCATCAAAACAATGTTCTTCATGAAGATGCTTGCTGAGCACAGAAAGTTCAACATCGAAATAACAGAAGGGGCAAGTGATGTAAGTTGTTGGATCTTCATTTGCATCTGAATCATCGAGTATCAAGTGGTTTTCTGCTCAGATTAGAAGCACAAAATCACTTCATTAATCACACTAGTCAAGGAATAAGAAGTGAAGGCCAAAAGGGCTTTTGTAAGAGGAAAGCATTAGATTTTACAGGGAAGCATAATTCTTGATCAAATCAAAGACCTTGTGGACATCACCTTTCTCCTTTGTCTTTTTAAACCTTTTTTCCCCTTTATTTCTTAATTATCTCCAGGGATGAGAAATGCTAACCACCCAATAAATCACATGGATCTTCTATCTTTAGATTGACAAAGACATGATTTATGATCAAATTTAATGCCTGAGTATGCAGATAAACGTCACTTATTCCATAACATAATCACAAATAGTTTTTTAGTGGGTGATATGTAGAATTTAAACCAAATAGCGAAGTAATTAAAGAGGAAACCTAAAACCACACTCCTATGTGCAATCTCACATAAAATCTAACCGAACCAAATAGCGAAGTAATTAGAGAGAGCACCGGAGTTGAAATGGGAAGCAGAAAGGTGCTTATCAGCAAGAATCCTTGAAGTCCAATAGTCCACATCCATTTCTGAGCTTAGCCACCGGAGAAGCAGAAAATGTCAGGACTTTCACCGGCGGTAAATTCCTCCGGTGATCAACAAAAAAAGAAGAAGAAGCACAAGTAGAAGTAGAGAAGAATGAAAGCAAAATTGGGGTTTGGGTTTCTCACTTCCCCCCTTTTTCTCTATGTGGTATGAGCTTTGGTGGGTCTGTGTCAAGCTGTGTGTATTAATGGTGATGTGGGTGTGGTAATGGAGCCTGTGGAGGCTATTAAACAAAGTTTTTTATAAATGACAAAATAGCCCAAACTGCAATGGGTCACTGACACGTGTTCGATATCATTACCCATCAAAGTCATCATCTCTGTCCCTCCCTTCTTCTCCTTCTTCCTTTATTTTTTTCATTACTCTCTGCAATTAATAGGATTTTGTTTTTTTGTATGTGTTTTGGAATTTTTGTTATAGATTTGTCTATCGGAAGCATTTAGGTGTATAGCCGGAAAACGATGTAACTTATGCCCTCGTCATCACATATGTTACTCTCTATTATTTACCGACCAGGGGTTGGCTGAGATTTAATATAGAATGACTTCTTCCTAAAACTTACATGTTGAAAATCATAATGCAAAGTGATCTATTATCTATTTTGAAAAAATGTAGCAAGGGGAACACAAGTGGAAAAGAATTTTGATCATTAATTGATTTAATTGGTCCATATTATTTATTAGATAAATATCTTTGGCAAGAGTTCGGGATCTTAAAAAGATTATGGGTTCAAACCTCTTAAATCAACGCTTATTGTTTTGTTAAAGTCAATAGAAAGATATTAGCTTAAATATACGGAGTATATTTCTATAAACCGAAGATCATTTCATAATATGAATTATTTCTAAGTAAACAATTTGAAGTTTAAAACGTAGAAAATCAAACGGCATGAAGTTATACCTTTGGCATAACATATCTATAAATATATTTCCTCTTCTTCCTCGAAGAGGCCTTATAAATGATATTACCAAGTATGAACGAATTGTCTCTTCCTTTGTTTTATCAGTAAACAAGTAAGTCAACCAGCCTCATTGTACATACTGGGATTGGACAGGATTTGGTTGCCACGTTGTACATACTTTCCGACAATATTATCTTGATAGTGTTTGACTCGTCCCTCGTCAACTTTATCTTTGAAATTTTTCATAATCGTTATTTGAGCCTTTGATGTCCTTCTCCGGTTTTGCTCCTTATCTTGATATTCGTCGTTTTGCTTATTTTGTTTGATTGATAATTTGTTCTCTTGACGATTTATGTCTACCATTTCTTTTGTCCTTTAGTTCACCATTCTTCTTACCGTTTTTGTGAATGTATCTCTTTGTATTTCAAAAAAAATAAAAAATAAAAAAAACTTAACTACCAACATCAAACATACACTAGAAATAGTTTTAATACACAAGTAGTACAAAAATAAAATTTTCCTTATATAAAAGATCACCTACACTCTGTCATCCTCCGGGTTACATCTAGTCGCACTTTTATTAAAAGAAAAGAAGGTAGTAATACACGAGGTAGATCGACTACACCCTCCGACGTATCACACAATATATTCAATCTAATGTGGTATACTTGTATATCCAAACATTGTGTTGATTTTCAAGTGTACCCCATTTATCGTTGTCTTTTGACAATCTCTATTATGTGCAATTTCGAGTTATTTTCTTCAAAAAATCATCTTTAAATATTTTTTTTAATATTTTTTATACTCATTATCATTTTATAGTGAAATATTAGATTATTGATCAAAATATCCCTTTTAATAAATAAAATAATAAATTTTTTTTTTTTTTTTTTAAATATCTCATTATGATTATATTTCTTTGTAGGATAAATTTTAAAATGTTTTATTTTTATGTAAAAGCTTAATTTTAAAATTTAATGATTTTTGTATATTATTATACTTTTTTTGTTTGTTTATTAACCAATAAAAACAAATATTTACCACTTATTTTTCTGTTGTAATTTTTGTATCTCTCTCAAGTTCTCAAAAATTATTCTTGGAGGTTTTAAATTGTAGTATATAATGTATCATTATAGATATAATTAAAATCTTCCACAAATAGATATTCAACTTTTTTTTTTAATTTTTATTGTTGGTATTTTTAAAATACTATTTTCACTTTTTTTTACAATTCGTCACATTCTATCATTATTTTTATATAATTTTTTAAAAATTATTATATATTATTAAATATTATACCTTCTATTTTTAATTTTAATAATATACGTATTTTTTACTATAATAACAATCATTGAGAACGAAGGAGTATTAAACTATCGTGCTGACATTCGATATAATTTTAGTACTAGTCGAATGTGCTCAGGTGAGGTCCAGGAGTGAACTAATAGAGAAAACTAACAAATAAAATAGCATGCACATTGTTTCTAAAAAGATAATATAA
Organism: Fagopyrum tataricum; assembly: GCA_002319775.1. NCBI lineage: Eukaryota > Viridiplantae > Streptophyta > Magnoliopsida > Caryophyllales > Polygonaceae > Fagopyrum > Fagopyrum tataricum. Next base: position 11,731,420 of record CM008279.1, on the reverse strand, counting down.
TAGATTGAAAACAATTAAATATAATAAGTAATTGGTAGGTCTGACAACCGACCTAACAATATAATATACCATATTGTGCAAAAGTGACACCATGATAATTGACAAGGAATACAATTTGCTTTTACTTTTTAGTGTGACAAGATATTAGGTAGTGTGTAAACATGGGTGCCTTTTCTGTCGAAATTGTGTCTTTTCGTATCATATTGTATTATGTATATAAATAATATAAGTAATGTATGTGACTTTTTTTAAGTCTCTGTAATTTACGACTCTGTAATATGATAAAAAAAACACTCTACGTATAATTTACATATTCACTCGGTTTATATGATTTTTTTTTACATTTCTTGTTGTCTATAAAATTTTATTTTATTTTATTTTATGAATAACTAAAATATTAATATTTCAGAAGAAAAAAAACATATTTTATTACAAATGATTTTTTAACTACTCCAAAGGAGCTTATGGAGTTGAAGTAAGTCGATAGAGTAAAATCCCAGTTTATTTAAAACGTTGAATCTTCACTGTTTTTTTTTTCACCTCAACTTCAACAATAATGAAAAAAAATTCAAATTACTATAATTATGAAAAAGGCTTATTGGGCCAATTTGCTTATGTATATTTCAAAACTATATTGAAGATCATTAAGAGATGTTTTACATGTTTTTATGAGAAAAATCAAGTTAAACAACATGTGATATAAAATTCATCCCAAATTTAAGAATATTTTTTATCACTAATAATTAGGATGATGAATTTTTTTAAAAATTGAAATTACTATTAATTAAATTTATGTAACATAAAAGCAAAATTGTATCAAAATATATTTATTTTTTCGAATTTAATTAAACTCAATAAAAAATGGAGTGATATCTTTTTTTTGGTAATTTTACATTTATATCAATTTCGATAAGTTTCGTTCTCTCAAACGCTCATCAAGATAATCAATAAATAATCAGCTCGTTTAGTCAGCTATGAAATTCTACTCAATCAGCTTCAACTCCATTAAGCTTCAACTACAATAAGTTCATGGCCGGTTCTCAAATGGACCCTTGATGTCCTCGTGATTTTTGGTTGAAAACCATACACTTGTATGATAGACATGTTAAATCACCTTTAAATATTTCAAACAAAACTAAAAGGCACGCTAAAGTTACGTACAAAAATCACAAAGTCCGATGTGTATGTCTCTCCTAATTCTCACCCCGTTCACTAGTATTTTTTCCATCACTGTCTTTGCTAGAGACAATGAATGTTGGTCCGGTGAGTTAGGGTGGAGATGAATCATCTACATCGGACAATTTCTCTCGTCACTTTGCTTAATCATATGTAATTTTCTCAATTTTTAGGGTTTTGTTATCGATATGGAATTATGGTGTTAATTTTGTTCTTTGCTTTTCCATTCATTTGAGTAATTATAGAATGAATTGCACATGATTGTATAGTGAACTCGTTTAAATTTCATTTGGCTTACATAAAAACAATCTATGTGTCTATTGTACTCATGTAACCGAGAATTCGACATTTTTCTACTTTTGTTGTAATTGTGGAATGGATAGCAAAGTTGATATGGGGATATTCTGTAGATGCCCGATCTAGGTGTAAGATCCCTTCATTCACACTCGACACAATGGGATTTGATAAGAAAAGAACTCGACAATGGAGAAATTAGAGATGAGAATGATGTGTAATCACAATATGGAATGAAAGAGAAAGAATCAAGGAGATCAAGAGATAGAACCTTGATCAAGATGATCGAGACCCTTACCTTTGTCTTACCTTAACCCAATCAATAATACAACCTCAGTGAAGCAAGCACAAGGAGGGAGAAAGTGAGGAACTTGAAGCACCAATCTTAGATTAGATTGACACAAATATAGCATGAAATGTAACATAAAACGATGAATAAAAGACAATAAGAACTGATGAATATTTCTTTCTTTTCTTTTCTTTTCTTGGACATTGAGTAAGAGAAAATAACAAAAAACTGAAAAAGAGAGAAAATAAAACAAAACTAAATTGATAAGAAGAAGTCTTGTGTTTCCTACAACTTAGGAAGTGTGGATCTCTGTTGTAACAAAGTGACGGTTGAAAAGAGAATGGGAGAGTGACTAGTTTTCTTGATTTTCTTTTGTGGATGACGGTTTTTGGGAAGCATTTTGGCTGATGAATTGCTCGGAATTGGTTAAGAGGCTATGGTGGTGATAGGGTGTTGGAATGGCGGTTGGATAGCTCTTCTCCGATCAAACACAAACACAAGTTAGTTCACACACAAATAAGACTCAATAGACTCAAATCAAACAAGTCTCAAGGGAGAACTCAACACAAAACTCGGAATTGAAAGACAGTGAAACTCAAAGACACTTACAGCTCGAGGTAGTGTAACATCTCGGAAAATTGTCATTCCCCATTGTTTGAATGGGATATGTGATTAACTTATAAAGATGGGTTGCTACCCAAGTCAACAAGAATTCTTATTTTCCAGTGATAGAGTGAGGACAAATAACTCTGGAGTTAAACGTACTCGTGCGAGAGAAATTTCAGGATGGGTGACCTCTTGGAAAGTTTCTGCGCGTGCATGGTTGGCATGGGGATAACGTCCCTAAGACCCCGAGCCTTACAGATGGTATCAGAGGTAACCCTGAGTTATGAGTGTGCTTATCCTTGTAGACGGTCTCTTGGCTCGGTGGACGGTTCTTGGCCTGACGTGGGCGTCAGAGTTTAAGTGGGGGAGATTGTAACATCCCGAAAAATTGGCATCCCCGTATCATTTGAATGGGGATTTGTGATTAACTTATAAGGATGGGTTGCTAACCATGTCAACAAGAATTCTTCTTTTCCAGTAGTAGAGTGAGGACAAATAACTCTAGAGTTAAGCATGCTCGTGCGGGAGCAATTTCAGGATGGGTGACCTCTTGGGAAGTTTTAGCGCGTGCATGCTTAGCATAGGGACAACATCCCTAAGACCTCGGGTCTTACAGTAGGCCAGAGTAGAACCAAACACCAACTGCGCTATGATACCACTTGATACGGGGATATCCCGTAGATGCCCGATCTAGGTGTAAGATCCCTTCACACTCGACATAATGGGACTTGAAAAACAAAGGACTCGACAATGGACGAATTGGAGATGAGAATGACGTGTAATCAAAAGATGGAATGAAGGAGAAAGAACCAAGAGGATCAAGAGAAAGAACCTTGATCAAGATGATAAACACCCTTACCTTTGTCTTATCTTAACCCAATCAACAATACAACCTCACACAAGCTCTAATGGTGAAGCAATCACAAGGAGGAGGCAAGTGAGAAACTTGAAGCACCAATTTTAGATTAGATTGGCACAAACTCTCTTTTGATTGAAGTTTTGACGTGAAAAAGAATCAATAAACAAGTGTCTTAATCACAAAATCCCTAACTAACGAAAATAAAAACTAAAGAAGTTGGTACTGTCAAGGGAAGGTGGGGAGCCACAAAAAAGATTGTAAGGAGTTTTGTGATGAAGTACAAGTGTAGGTATGCAGTTGACAAGGTAGCAAGCAATGAGGACACATTCTCCCCAAAGCGAAACAGGAACATAAGGGCTCTAGCAACGTTAAGGATGTGACCATGTTTCCGTTTACCCTCCTATTTTGTTGTGGTGTGTAAGTATAGGAAGTTTCTAGGCGAATACCCCTTCCTTGAAGAAAATATCGAAAGAAGAATTCCTTGGCATAATCACTACGAAAGGTTTTGACACAAGTACGGAATTTAGTCTCAACCATGACAAAGAATCTGAATTAAAGAGGAGACTTCAACTTTTTCATTTACTAAATAAACCCAAGCGCAACGGGAGTAATCATCCAAAATGGTAAGAAAGTAAGAACAACCGGAAGTAAAAATGGTGCGATAAGGACCCCAAATATCTAAGGGAACTAATTCAAATAAAGACGAAGCATGAAAATTACCAATAGGAAAATATGATCTAGGTAGTTTGACCCAAAGACAGATGTCACAGGGATATGCGGTTTTGGTGGTGGAAGGATGACCAAGGCGGTTATGGTGGGTGGTGGTGTCAACCGTGGTAAGGCATATACAAAAGAGGCAAAAAAATGTTTGTTATCCAGCGAAGCCAGTAGATTTCATCACGAGTTTCACTCACTTCCATCACCATCCTTGAAGTACGATCCTGTATAATAAAAAGTTTAATAGTTATCATAAAACACAATTCAAATCCGTAGTTAGCTGATTCAGGGAGAGGAGATGACAATCAAGTCCCTGAACAAATAATACTCGAGGCAGGTGAAGGGAGGAATTAAGGAGCATGTTCCCTACATGTCCGGCTAAGACAAGAACTCCGTTAGAGAGTTTGATTTGGCATGTGGTTACCAGTGTGAGCGAGAAAAGTAGAGAACAATCCCCTGTCATATGAAAAGAGGCCCCGTAATCGAGGATCCAAGGGAGCAAAATAATACATGAAGTGGTATCGTGGGTTGAATGAGAGCAGTAGGAGTTCAAAGCGTATAGTATGATGTTCCATTGAGTATCATCAATTGCAAGGTCAATGTCTTTACGGTCTTGAGATTTTAAAGGACTAGGGGAGGTGGAGTTATCTTGTCCCACCGTCCCAACAATTGTGGAGGTCATGATACCGGCCAAAATCGTTTCCGATACCGATCAAAGTCAATTATGATACCGGCAAAGTCGTTTCCAATACCGCGACGGACAATAGAAGGATTATTTTTAGGGTTTTTATTTTGTGACGGAAGCGTAGGTTTGAGGAAAATGTTATGATACATGTAGAGATTTGTGAACTGAATGCTTGTTTATTTCATTGATTAAATATTGTTTATATAACAAATATAAAGGGGTTAAACGGTAAACTAACAAATAAAGGATAAGCCAACACATACAGATCAACGTATTAGGCCTAATCTCTAACAATTTGTAGACGCTACAAGGGGATCTTGCTGAGTCCGTATTGCATATGATTTTTGTATGCTCCAAGTCTCACACTTTCTGGGAAGGGACATCTTTTTACACCTCATTTTTGTCAAGACTCTCGGCGGTACCATCTTTGTGGGAGGCGTTGGAACTTATCCTAAGGATTCATGGAGCAAGAGGAGTGGAAGATTTTTTTCTCCGATGTTGGACTGCATGGACGTTCCGCAACCATGATATTTACCATACATCTCTGCGGCATGCATATATTATTTCTCATTCACTTACCACCTATGTTGTTGAATACAAGAAGATTATGACGACAATTATGCTCGTGTTGCCCCGATTTATCTACGCTCAACATGAAACCTCTCCACCGGGTTGCTATAAGGTTAATACGGATGCAACTCTCTTAGACAGACATGTGGTTGGTTTTGTTGCGGTGGTTAGGGACGATTCTAGTAATATTATAGCCCTGGGAGTACAATGCAAAAGAGCTCATCAGTCGCCTCTAACAACCGAGCTAGAGGCCATGTTTTTTTGGCTTACAACTACTGCAAACTCTTGATGTCCAACATGTACTTCTAGATTCGGACTCTCTGACGGGTGCTATCCTCCTTCAGCAACAAGATTTAGAGCAAGACCATACATATAATGGGGTTATTGCTTCTTGCGTTGCTTAATTGGCTTCTACTTTCACTTCTTTCTCTTGAATGCATGTTCGATGAGCGGGCAGTACGATAGCTCGTATTATGGCTAGACAAGACTTAGCTATCGGTACCAAAGCTGTGTATTTCTCTAATTTTCTGATCCCCTGACATATATACGCTAAAGGACTTGGATAAATAATACATGTAGTATTCCTTTACAAAATTAAACCAATTTCAATTCACGCCACAAGCACAAAATTAATTAAATACTAATTCATACTTCGGGGTAGAATTAGGATAATGGTTAAAAAAAAATAAAAAAATAAATAATTAAATATATATATATATATATATATATATATATATATATATATATATGAATTCGTCTAAAATATCCAAATTTAAAAGAGTAATTAACAAAAAAAGACTGTAAAAATAAAACGCAGACTGTTTTTAGATGGTGTAAATAGTGATCAAGAAATAAATCTGTTATTATTATTTTTTTTAACAAAAGAAAAAATAAAACAAAACAAAACAAAACACCAAACATAAATTTTATTTTTATTTTTTTGTTATGTATTTGTATTTGGTGAAACGTTGGTTTGTATATAAAAGGTAGTCAATTATAGTTATTAAAGCAACAAAAACACCAACCACAACTTTGTGCTTCTTTATATTTAAAATAGTTATAGTGGGAAGTTGAGTTAATCAGCTTACCAAAAAATCAAAACAATACAAAAGTTGTAGCATTGGACGTGTCTCACTCTGAAAAGATCATATGTTATATTGTTAAATATATATGTCCTTCTCTAACGTTGTTGTTCAAGTTTTTGTAAGAATCTTTAACCTACTTTTTCTAAATTAAAAAACATTTTATTTTAATGTGGGGTAAAATAATATTTTCTTAATCTCGTCCGGTGAGAATGAAGGTGATGAAAATAACTTATTATCTCTAACATGTCCCATAAGAACTAGGGTACAAAGTACAAACCTAGTTGACAATTGTCGATAGGCCCACATAGGATCACATACTAATTAGAGGTTAATATGTGATATCAGGTTAAAGTCTGACACAAACGAAACGGTATAACGATAGTCGTGGGCATACAAACGCACATGTGTGTTACGTTCAATCCCAACCCATGAGTTCAATGTAATAACTTATTATCTCTAACAACGTTCAACAATTATTAAATCCACAAAATCATCAAATTAGTCAAAATTTAAAACATTAATCCTAATTCTTAAAACATAAATTAAAGATTGAGTTATTTGATAGAAAATATAATATGAAAAAAGAAGAAACAAAAACCATCACCATTCTTTTCTTCTTCTTTTTTTTTTAAAAAAACATCCTCATTATTTTCTCTCAAAACAACACTTCATATATATTATTGTGATGTTATATCAAAACACTCAAAAGTTTTATTTTAAAACCAAAAACATTGTTAGACCAAATATATTGGATAGCTAATTAAGTGAACTTATTTATTTGATTTTATTGGTGTTTTAGAAGAGAAAAAAAAAACTTATCGAATAGGTTATACGTGTAACAAACAAGCTTACTTTATAAACGTTTTAGAAATCGAATTAAGACATTTATCATTCTATTTTTACTCTTAATTCCAATTTGATTAATACAGATATCAAACTAGTCTTACCAACTTTGAGGATCCAGTCGAGAAACAATAGGCTAGAACTTATCTCTTTGGTGTTGTGATTCTATTTGCAAATTTACACAACCCATTGTTTACTTAATCCCTCCAAATCTGAAACCCAATCTTAACAAATGGGTATTCCCGGATTGAATTGTGTTGCCCATGCCTCCCAAGGAATTACATCCAAGGTACCCTAATTTCGGTCACGTCCTCCCGGTTGTTCCAGCTCTCCTACCTTCCATTCAACCGAGTCTAAGGGTTATTTGATAGATTTCGTTGGGTCAGAATGGACGTAGGGGTCCGTCGTACGTCCGAGCGCATATGCGCGTTGGGCCCAAGTCAGAACCTGCTCTGTTACCATGATAGATTTCGTTGGGTTAGAATGGACGTGGGGGTCCGTCGCACGTCCGATCACATATGCGCGTTGGGCCCAAGTCCAACATACAAGCCTAGTAGGGTTCCATCCTAAAACCAATTGGCAATAGGAGGAGTAGTCCACCAACCTTATATACTACACTTGTAGTCCCAATATTGTCGATGTGGGAACCATAATCCTCCACATTATTTGCCTTGTTCGCATTTTCAATTTCCTTTCTCATAGTCTTTTGGTTGTCAATTGTGATGAACTTTAAAACACAACAATGAGTGCGACCAAAATGTTTACAAACCTTAGGAACACCAACCAAATTATGATGAAATGTTGGACACTGACCAAAAATAGTAAATTTTTGAGGGTACTAAGTGAAATTATTTAATTATAAAATTCCATCGTCTTTAACTGGAATGGTGGATGTATTTTGCTGACAAAGCACTTTTTAGTGTTTATTTTTAATCGATAAAATATATGTAAGTTTCTCTTAGCTTTGTTGTCTCTTAATGTTTACTTTGAGCGACCGATCCAAAATCCGTGATTATTAGTGATAGGTTGTAAACCGTTGGTTTAGGTTTACAAACTCAATCTAAACCGCTGATTTTGGTATTAATTTGATATCATTTATTTTTATATATTTTTTTACTCACCGAATATAGATAAATGAGTAATTTATTGCGTGATTTCACACTCAAATATAACCTCATTTTGTGGGTAAGTCTTTGATTGAACCCTTTACTCTTACATTGCACACATTTTCACCCACTTACCTTATATATAATATATAGTTGCAGGAGGTCGGTGATGTACAAGCAAACCAACCGCTTTGCACAAATGTCTAAGTAGATATTCAAAGAGATAATTATAGACTAATCTAACTTAACACATAATTACCCACTAATCTAGATTATTCTACACCAATGTAAACACTAATCTTCGGTCTTCTTTGTTTACGGTGCCTTCTTGATTTTCCTTTTGTTTTCATATAATTTAATATTCTAGAGTTTTCTTCTTTACGGGCCATGATGCTTACTAAGCCCAATTAGCTCTAGTTAGTTATACCCAAAATATAAATTAACCTAACAAATGAGATGTTAATATGTGATGATATATAGTTTGAAGGACTAAGGTTGACAAAATATAAAAAAATGAGCTACACTTCGGCTAACGAAAATCTTGGTTTGTGCTCATTAATGCTATCTATTAAGTTTGGAAACCGTAGTGGAAAAATACATGATCATTTTCAACATCTCTTCTTCAATCTCCGGGTTCATTCGAGTTAAAGTTCAACACATTTATAGAAAAATCAACATTGTTGCAAATAGACTCACGTCTCTAGGTCACGACTCAAACGTAAATGACGACTATTTCGCAAGATGTTGAAGTCCTCATCTGAAAGGATGCATTAGGACGATCGATTTTTAAAAGTTATCCTCTTTTTCCATTACCTTTGTATAAAAAAAGGTTGTTAAATATACGACATTAAAAGTGCATTGAGATGGTGCGTCTAGCAAAAAAAATCAAAATTTTTTTACGGCGACGAAGCGTCGGCCATACAAGACCATCGGCGCGGGAGCGTGAGAAATCCGCGGTTCCAGCTTGATCTCACCGCGGATGCGAGTTTGAGGCGCAAATGTCGTGGTCAGGCCGCGGTGAGGTGGTGTGTTAAAAAAAATTCTTCTTCTTGATTCTTCCTTCGGTTCCTTCACTTCCTTGACTTAAATATTCTGTTAAATTCCTTGATTTCTTCATTGATGTCTTCCTCAACTGGATTTACAAAAATAGCACCAAAAACACACAACTACTACAAACACATGCTAAAACCACACTATTGTGATAAATAAATTATCACCTATCACCCTTCTAGGTTAAGAAGTCTTTCAAAGCTCAGAGTAGTAAGGGTGACTTTGGTTGACCTCAATACGTTCAATGAGGTCCTGTTTCCTGCAAAACATAATACCAAATACCTTGCGGTTTCAAATTAGAAGCTGCATTCTAAGCGAAAAGGCCATTTCCTAATGCAGTTGATGTTCGGATGAAGGTGAAGGAGAATAAGAGCATGATCCTGATGAATGTCGAGGTAAATGTCTCACCGAGGCATCCTGCTAAAGCAATCTAGCATATCCATTCTTCAGAATCCTATCAAGGCATTTCGTGATAACTCTATTTGCTACTTTGCCATCCATTCAGGTAAAGTCCGGTCAGGTGAATCCCATATTAATAAGACCACGAGTATTCGCAATTCTTTGGAAATCTCACTATTTTTATGAAGACCTTCCACTCCTCCTTCCTTCTCATTGCTTGAGAGAATTTAATTAAAGCCGCCTCCTATAATAATAGGGTCATCAAATAAAGAGAGTTCATCATGAAGTTTTGACCAATAAGGTTTCCTCCTAGATAATGTCGGAGGGGCATAAATAGCGATAAGACGAAAAGTATCACTTTCTACAACAACACAAGCATGGATAAAGCATTCATCCATCGTAATACCGGAAGAGTTAATCCCCTCCTTATACCGGAACAACCACACACATTCTTTAAAATCATCAGCTTCAACTCTGACACAACCTGTAAAGTTAAATCTATTACACACTCTAGCAACATCGTCTCCTGATATCGAGGCTCGAAGACCGCCAAAATATCAATCTTATATTGTCTACGAAGGTATATGATAGCACAACGGAAACCACTCTTATGGGCTCCACGTACATTCCGGAGGATAAAATTCATCACAAACTAATAAAAAAGAGATGGACCGGGTGAAAGATAGAAGGCAAACCGAGGTTAGGTTGTCAAAAAATGAGCAACTGAAAATTTACAAAAAATAAGTAATCACCCCTAGCAATATTTAGCCGTCTTCCTTATGATTATTGGGCCGTTGGCTTATTAATATTGGGCCAAAAATGGGCCATAATACTTGCAAGCAATTGGGCATATTATAATTTGGTTTATAAGTATATACTCTTCTTGTTTTTCCCATGTGATTAATTGCTGCAAAAGGTCAGTTCATTACGTTATATGCATGTTACTTAAAAGTCAATTAATTAGGCAGAAAAAGTCAACTAGTTTAGCTTGTAATAGAAGGTATTTGGGCATATACTTAAATTCAGTTGTCTAAGTTTATGAGTAAACAAATTAAAGTACGTATTATATGTAACGTAAATTATTGAAGTAGGTATTAGTCATAAAATGAACCACGTTACATTCATGGACTTTCCCACCATTGTATACGTGAGAAATGAATTAACATATTCCATATCGACAAATTTATGATTGGTGATTTACGATGAAGCATTATTCATATGTTAAGAACATTACCAAAGTCAACTCACAAAAACATCGAACAAGGTGAATGAAATCATTATGGATTTATGGTTGGCAATAGAACCGTTTATAAATCGGTATCAACTGCTTTTAAATTTTACGACTTGGTTTAGCTCGAGTATAATTTACGAGTTGTTAATGATAAAAATACAAGGTGCTTGTACTTTTACAATTGTTTATTTACATTACTTAGTTCGTATATAAGGTATATTTAGATGAATAACCAAATGATGTAACATAAACAAGTTATAAATAATATAACAAACTCTCTAGTATAATTATAATTATTTGTAATAAATTAAAATAAAGAGTTTTATAAAAAAAAAAAGAGAAGTAACTTGTGCAATCAACAATTAACAAGGTGAGATTAGGGTATGTCAATTACCATTCAAAACTACGTAGCACTTGTTTTTATAGGTGTATATATCTAATATAAACAATTATAGCGCACGAACAAGTTGTTCATACATAAAGACAAAGCACGAGAATTGTACAAGGTGTACGACCGTAATATTCATGCGTAAAAACAAAGAGGGTACGTGTATGACTGCACACAAATGAATCACACACGGTTGGATCGCAAAATCATCTTTTATTTAGATCGAATTCTTCTAAAAGGATTATATATAATATATATATATATATAAAAGTTAAAGTGAGAGATTTATGTAAGAGTAAAAATCTCTAAGATAATTAGATGAACGTTCAAGAATTTATACCACTGTAAGAGTCTATTGGATACAACAAAAAATTATACACATTATATTATGTTTATATAAATTAATTATAAAAATAAGACAGTTATAAATGAAATTTATTATTAATTGGAGAGATAAAATATTTAATTTCTTGTTCATCATCTTATACAATATAAAATTTTGATCGTTACTTATATACGATTATTTCAAATTTTGATCGTTAATTATAAAAATCAGTCATTAGTTTGATCACTATTAGTTAGACATTTTTGATCATTAGTTATAAATGTTGATTGTTATTTAAAAACTCAATTTATATATTAACGATTGAAAATAATTTCTTTTATTTGTATAATATTACCATATTTACAAATAAGAAGAATGTCTTTTATATTTATAACTAACGATCAAAATATATGAATATATATATTTATTAAATAATTAAATTAGTGTCGCTCGTTAATATATAAGTAGAATTTTTAAAACATTTATTACTAATGATTAAAATGTCTAAATAATGACCAAAATAACGAGTGATTTTTATGAGTAACAATCAAAATTTTCGAATAAGAATCGTTCCTTGAAAACTTTACTTATAACGATCAACATTTTTAAAAATTTTGATCGTTCCTTAAATAAATCAATTGTTATTTTGATCATTATTTAGACTTTTTATCACTATTTATAACTATTGATCATTATTTAAAAACTTTATTTATTTATTAACAATTGACACTACTTTAATTATTTGATAAATGTTCTAATATATTTTGATAGTTAGTCATAATTATAAAAAAACATTCTCTTATTTGTATATATAAAAATATATAAAAAAACAATATTATCCTTTTAAACTTACCACAAACACTATAGAATCAAGAACGTGATTAGTTTTAATAATGTGTTTTTTACAGATTCCTACGACTTATCTTTGTTCTCATACGATCATATATATATATATATATACTTATGTCTACGGTGGGGTCTCTTTGGATAATCCAAGAGGTGCGAGGACATATGATTTGAAATACGAGAGAATGAACAAGAAGAAAATCGATTGAGAAGAGACGAAGCTAATATTAGCTTGCAAATATGAAATGTTATCATACATTATAAATAGTATAAAATTTTGGACGGTTCTTGTAGGTCAAGAGTCAATATGTACATTGTGATGTAATTTGAGCAAGTATGTTAAATTTGATTACATATTATTGTAAAATCGATTAACTGACCGCCAAATGCTTTAAATAAAATATTAAGGCTGCACATAATTTTTCAAGTTGTACTACACGTACATACCACCAGAACATGGTCGACATGATATTTAGATGACGTTTTTTTTAAAATTATTTTTTGGAGACGATAAGCTGTAGACAGATAAGTACAGACGCAAACAAGAGCCGGAACCACGTATCAAATTCAATTATTCATCCATTTCAATTATATATATATATATATATAACACGCTAACAATACTGGTTATAATACATGACAGGAGAAAGAATTACGTAAAAACAACTCTTAGAGTAGAGAATAAAAATTCATAAAAATGGTTGGATATTTCCTACTAATTGAATTAAATTAAATTAAATATTAATACATATTTCCCACTAATTGCCATGAATTAATAGGTAACTGTTTCTTCTAAACTCTGATAAGCTCATAATACTTTGTAACGCATGTTGAAATAATAACATCAAAACGAAACAACCTAAATCATAAACATATCTAATCGATCTTCTTGATATAAGAAAACATATAGATTCAAAATAAAATAATAGAAATTAAAGCAATTTTCATGTATATAACAATACGAGTAAATGAGCAACCTTATGTAATCAAATTTAGGGAAAATACTCGTCTAATTTGACAAGAACTTAACAATAAGATAGATCGACTTTGACTTTCATATTTTATAAACCACAACCATCATTCAACATAATAAATATATATCTATCAACAACTATCTTGATACAAGAACTTAAACAGATCGAGTAGTCATCTCTGAGAATAACTTAACATCAAGATAGATCAACTTTGATAGTATTATGTCAAATCACAACTATATTTCAACATAAAATTGGATGAACTTATCATTTTTGGGTTATTATCTCAATGAGATGTGTACGCCGGTAAAAACGTCTTTAAAAGGCAATCTTGAGTTGAAGTTTTGATAACAAGTTCATTGTAAACATTAAGGAAACTTTTTTTTTTTGGATCTAAAAATAATAATAACTAGTGTGTCGCCTGTAACACCCGAATTTTTTGGAAATTCGGAGCGTTATTGACTAGGATCTCACAGCGGGTCCCGGTCTTCGTTTGACAGCAATAGGAACAGACCTTGCAACATGAAAAAATATTATAAACAAAAATTATTTAACAGAAGAACGCGTTCACTAATACATAATCTAGACGCGTGCAACAACCAATAACTAAAAGGAAATAAAGTCTAAGCAATAAAATAAACTGAGTAAAATCACCCACAACTCCTAGTACGGAACTCCCGGCTGACCACCCCACTTCCGATTTCTCGGTAGAGATCTAACCTGCAAACTCTAACAACACGGTAAAACCGTTAGCTACAATTATAATACTAAGGATACCAAGGCACAATCACAATCAAGGAAATATAGTAGTTCAGCATGCAACAAACAATGTCCCGGTTCTTATCTTTTCTTTTGGAGAAATTTGTCATCCTATTATTCACCTTTTCATAGTAGCACGAGAGTCGCGCAACTCTCGCCCCCGTCCCCGTAAACCACTAGGACTGGTTTTGATGCATCCCCCGTATACGCTACTGAACTGGTCACGGGGAATCTTCCGGCACCATCGGCCCAAACAGAGTGCTTGTAACACCCGAATTCTGGGAACTCGGAGCGTTACTAGCTAGGACCTCACAGTGGGTCCCGGCCTTAGGTTGATGTCAATAACGTCGGATTTTGCAACAAGACACAAATATTCTAACTACAAATCCTTTCAAAATACTTAGTTAACTCGACAGACTCTAGACCCATACATCAACCAACTTTGAATTAAATAAACTCAACAGTAATAGAATAAACAAAACGTAACTATATAATCCCAATACTAAAACCCCTAGTACGGAAACCTGACTGGCCACTCCACTCCCGATTATCGAAAAATCGGGAGTGGAGTGGAAATATAATAGTTTAATTAAATATGTTATGTTTATAGATATTTTTTGGTGGAAATATAATAGTTTAATTAAATATGTTATGTTTATAGGTATTTTTTTGTACTAATGAAATCTATTATTTATCATAATACTAAATTGAAATAATTTTTACCATGTGTCGAGTAGAGTAATTATATGTCTACGTGTCAATCAATTTTTAATTCCACCAAATTTATTTTTTAAACTATTTTTTCCATCAAACTAAATATAAAATAATTTCCATTAAATAGTTTTAATGAAATTTTCATGCATAATTGATATCCTATTTAAATTCTATTGTCATTTTTTATATATTTAATTGATAAAACTAATATCTTTTTATTTTTATTGATTAATTTTCATTGTTTTAAAAATATCTTTGATAACTTTTTTATATTTAAAGATAATTTCACAATAAAATTGTATGGGCTATAACATAAGTTTATATATAGTGATGTAACATTATTTACATCGATCTAGAAGGTAAGCGAAGAACAAGTTAGCCGCCAACCCTTTTTTTATCACAAAACTGATCCTTCTAAAAACTACGTCTGACGATCTGGGAGACATTACATTATCATGCAAGATCCGATGCACCCTCTTGAGAATCTCGACGGCATCATGCGTAAGAAAACCAAACTTGTCAAAAGCGAAATACATGTTGGTTTTCAAAGCAAGCCCTTTCATGCTCAACCACCTTCGCAGATGCCGCGTTGAGAGCCGCCTTACCCACAACAAAAGACCTGTACCGAAACTAATCATAGGAGAGACTCCGTCAAATCAATACAAGCATGTTTGCACTAACCAATCCAAACACTAACACATCCGCTGACCTCAACGTAGATCTCCATTCACGCGGATTAGTTATAAAGGTCACATGCATCTCCTTATTAGCCGAAACTCCTGCTCTCTTAAACACGTCACATAAAACATCACGAACCAGATTGTAACATCCCGGAAAATGAATTGTGATTTGTGATTGGCTTATAAAAATGAGTTTTTACCCATGTCAACAAGAATTATTTTTTCCAGTGGTAAAGTGAGGACAAATAACTCTAGATTTAAGCATGCTTGTGCGGTTCTGTGCGTGCGTGTTGGCATGGAGACATCGTTCCTAAAACCTCGGTCTTACACATATAATGCCTATATTTGAAGTTAGAGAGTTTTTTACAATGAGCCACGAGCTCCCCAAAAGCATCCAAAGCCCTCCGACAATTGGACATAGGACAAATCACATCAACCGGGAACAAATGAATCATAAGGCGATACTTAAGGATCATGCAATACTCAATTGGAGACATACAATGTCCAAAACCCTCAATGGGTATGACAAGAAGAAAGTCTTGACTATGCGCTGACTACAAACACATAAAAATCTCTTTTTGTCTAAGGGTCAAATCAAAAGTCGCTTCTATTGTCTGCACTATTTTATCGAAAAGAGCACCCGCCAAAGCATGTTGGGTTTTAGGGGGACGGTGTTCTTGATAGTAAAACTAGAAAGATTGAAACTAGGAATAGAACTTGAAGATTTTCCAACGCTGCAAAAACTCGAAGCCTATATCAACTATTTCACTGTCCCGCAAGATGTGGTCTTGAAGGGTCCAATATTAATTCATTAAAAAAGTTCAAATTCGAGTATGATTTCATTAGGATAGCCTATCACCGTTCCATCTCAAAATAATTGGTTATCGGCCCTTCAACTGTTTAGTACAAATTTCAGTTTTTTATGAAGGCGGTTGATAGACGTACCCGCAAAAAAATTTATTTGCCACCACAACTATGTAATTTGGTTGCGTAGTTTTATTTTTCACTTTTGGCTTACAACTATGCGTTTGGGGTACATAGATAGAGCTGAGGTGAAGTCGATAGAAACCAACTCCAACTACGCTATCCCATAAGCGTAGTGGAGTGTTTTTTTTTTTTTAATAATTATAATTACGCATTCGAAATGCGTAGTTGGTTGATTCTGATCGGCTTCAAATGATCGAACTACACACCTGAATTGCATAGCGTTGATGACTAATAAAGGTTTTCGTCAGTACGTGTAGAAACCCCGTTCATTAAATCTGCTATGTTTTAAATTTTCTATCAAAGATACGGGTGAATTACGAATTTCGGTCCGTTCGGTTGACAATGTGAGTCGAATCTTAATTGGACCAAGGAATCTAGACCTGGTTCACTAATTGAAAAACCGGTCCGATTTAGGAATAAAATTACGTCGTCTGAATCATCAAAACAGCTTGCACTGCAGGCTGCAGGGATTCTTGAGATTATGAAGAAAAAGTCAATTACACAACCAAGTTGATAATAGAGATTCATAACAGCAATAAAAAGCCTGCAATTTGTTTTAATAAAAAATAAAAATATCCCTCCCACCCTTTGGCCAAAATTTAGAGGCACCATCTGGGTTTGACTTTGCCTCAGTGGATGATATTAAATTCAGATTTATATTATAATGAAACAATAGTACCTTTTCATAAGTACGGTTTAACAAGAGACAAACAAAGCCTTTGATTGTGTCAAAATAAATAAAAAATAATATAGAGCCCTAGCTTTGAATATCAACTTCTGAGAGGGGTAGCTCTATATAAACAGACGCGCAACGCATTCTTAGCACATCACCGAATCAAAACTCAAAAAAGAAGAAGAAGATAGAAATCAATCAATCCATCAACCAATGGCGGTTACAAATGGGTTTCTTGTGGTTGCATTGGTCATCTCTTCCATGGCTTTAGCTTGCTATGCTGAAGAGAAGGGTCGCCATTTCTCTGAGCTCCAGGCCACCCTCGTGGTCACAGCTTCTCCAAAGCAAGGACAAGGTAAAGTCTTCACTTACTTACCTATTACGCTATTAGATAGATATATATTGTTGAGATCGAAAACCATTCGTGGCGATGTTTGGTTCGAAGAGATCGATTATCGAGGTGGGTCGTTTTTTAGTAAATGAAAAAAATAGTAGTTGGTATAACGGTTCGGAGAATAAGCTTGATAAGAATCAAGTGAGCTACCAGGTGATAAGGTTAGAGACTCAATATTTAAAATCATATGTAACGTTTGGTTTTAGACCTGAACCAAAAAATCACCTTACATCCGAACCGTAAAAATACACAGATAAATCAAGTCTAAATAGTTTGAGTATATGAACAAACTTATAAAGCTTGTATGCATATCTTGTACAAAAATGAAGATGTAACCATATTACAAGTCACTAATGATGAGCATTGAAATGGTGCAGTTTTGGTAGCCGGGGAGGACAAGATCACAGTAACATGGAGTCTAAACTCGAGCTTGAAAGCCGGGACACAAGACTCAACCTACAAGACCATAAAGGTTCACCTTTGCTACGCACCGGTGAGCCAAGTAGACCGGCCATGGCGAAAAACTGTTGTAGACAACATTGCCAAGGACAAGACTTGCCAATTCAGCATATTCTCAAAGGCATACACTGCTTCAAACACAACAGACGAGTATACCATTGAAAGAGACATTCCTAGCGCCACCTACTTCATTCGGGTCTATGCCTACGACTCCCAAGGGAAAGAGGTTGCTTATGGGCAAACCACGGATGGAGCTAAGACCACCAACCTATTCACCGTTGACGGAATCACTGGTCGGACCATGTCCATTGACATCGCCTCCGGTGTCTTCTCTACCTTCTCGGTGCTTTCCTTGGCCTTCTTCTTCTATCTGGAGAAGAAGAAGGGTAGGAGGGCAACTTAATATCTAATCCTATTATGTACGTCGATTAATATGGATTTGCTCTTCAAAACAAAATTGTTTTTACAATACTTGCTTTGTATTATGTTTTTTTTTTGGAACTGTCGTCCATTAGGATTCATTTCACAGAGTAATAAAATTGTTCCGAACTGAAGATATCAACCGGATGGTTGAATCTGATACCAATACAATATTTTTGGTTAAAGTCTAATACGGTACATAATTAAAATAATCATAATATTGAGCTTTTAACTACTATGACAAACACTCTCCGTCTCCGATATAGGAAGTCTGACTATGAGGATCACCCAAAAGACACTTATAAAGTTATAAGCTATGGTTTGATCCGTTGAACCTAAGGCTTTGGGCCAAGCCCAACTCCACAGTGTTAATTAAGCCCATTCATGCTTGCCATCATACAAGACGAAAATGAAGCACCTTGAGAAACTAGAATTAAAACAGTTTACTTATGACGTTTGTACATATTTAGTATATGCCCCCATTTACAAAGTTTGGGGCTCTTATTCAGCAAATCTGAATGTAATTTACATAGTTTTGGGTATGAAGTTGCTGTCTCACGAGTCAAAAACCATATCAATACTCCTGACAGCACCGAAACCAATAAGCGACAACCTGTCCTCATAAACATTGATGTATCCAAAAGCATCAAGCCCAGGACGACACTCAAGTGCCGCTTCAAACACTAGATGATGGATCCCGTGGGAATCAACTCTGTAGCCCCCAAAGTGCTCATGACCAGCCAGACAAGCTTTAACACACTTGTACTTGTGCATTATACTCATAACCTCCTCATAATTCCACAAGAGTGTTACGTTTGAAGATGCAAAGCGATCCAAAGCAATATGACAACAAACAATTACTTTCTGCTTCAAGTTTGTTGCGTCATGGAGGACACCATCTAGCCATTCCAGTTGCTCTTTCCCAACACCTCCATTGAACATAACAAACCTTTCATCGGCGCCATATAGCCCGTTTGGACTGTTCTTGTTCAAATTTGGATTCTTTTCATTCAAAATCTTCATGGCCACGAGTGTGTTGGGATGATCTTGCGGCCAACCAATAGCACTAATATCATAACCATCAAGGACCACAAATCTATATTGAGGAGCTGGTGAAAAATCATAGTAAGCAGAGCCATCATTATGAGCAGGTATCTTCAGTAATGGGAGTAGATCTTTACGAGGAAGATTATAGAGGCAATGATTACCAATCATATGGTAAACAGGGGCATTCAATCTCTCAAATTCAGAAACAACCTTCTTTACAATCTCAAGAGATTTATCTTTTGGGCAATTTCCGTCCACAATGTCTCCAAGATTAATGGCAAAGCTGAGATTTTGAAGAGTGTTCCAAGTGTGGAGTGCTCTCTGCAACACGAGTATGCTGTTCCTATAGTACCTTGGGATTCCATGAAAAGACCAACCATCGGGTATATCAGCATACTGAACATCAGCAATGACTCCAAAGGAGAAAAGGGGTTGCTGTCCTCGAGCACTCACGACTCCATCATTTAAGACCATTTTGCAAACAATTAAAGAAGATTAACCGGCCTATGAGATCATAAAGAACAAATATCAATATCATATATTATCTGCAAGCCAAATTGCAAATGAAAACCTAGAAACCAAAAACATCAGTAATGAAAGATGATTCCAAAATGTTAAGACTTCCAATATTTTCTTATCCTTAGCAAGCCAGACAATTACCACAAAATTATCCATCACCTTGATTCTCAGTTGAATCATTGAACAATCTTTAACACAGTTTCTAACTGTATCAACATCACATGCCTTATAATGAAGGTGAACATGCATATAGTTATAACATGCACTTTATGGAAACAAGACTATGACGCAACTTGAAAATCTCTCACATATAACACAAGAAATTAGCATGGCTGTTAATCTTTAACTCAATGTATAAGGAAGTAAATCCTTGGAACATATTTCATTTCTGTTAAGATTCCAATATCAATCTCTGCCTCCTCCTTGGGAGCCAGAATGAACAGACAAACAAATCCATTGTCAGCAAGTGATTTTTTCGAAAATTGACTAACTTTGATTTCGTTAGGTCAGCCATAATAATGCGATGCTGCTTATGATACAAACATGAAAAAGAAGAAGAATTCAGGAATCCAAGTTGAAACCAACAATTAAGTGTTTAATTAAATCTAAAAAGCTACACCTTATGGGCCCTTGGTGACTATTAAAGTTGCAAAATCCAAAGGACCTGTTTGGTATTCATATCTGGATATCAGTCTATCATATAGGGATTAGTACATGAAAGATAAAAGCAAAGAAGAGAGAAATTCAAGAAGAATCTCCTTAAGACAAGGAGTTTTGGAGATACTAATCATTCCACTAGTTTTATGAGTATATAAGAAAGGTATTAGGATTATATCATGATTGCCGATTGATATTCATATACTTTATACCAACAAACACCAGATAGGAGTTTATTTTTTATGTGGATACCCCATATGATATCTAAATTCTCACAAATCATGCTTTTTTACCAACCTGATTCAGCAAAAATCTACAAACAATATCCATCTCTTCTTAATCCCTTATGTACTCTTGTTTGCTGTTTTATTAATGAACTAAGGTCGATTGAAGAGTGCGGGAGCATAATAAGCAATAACAGCCCAAAAGAAGATTATTAGGGTAAGATGGAGAGGAAACCTGATAAGCTGAAGTGAATGGACCTTGGAAGAGTAGTCAAGATACTCGATTCTGCACCATAAATTGATCGCATCAATTTATTATTCTGATGAGGGTAGGACAAAATCTTCCACACAGATCTAAGCACAGGAGCGGTTGTAGGGAAGAAATGTTTTTAATCAACGGTCTGGGAGAGGGTATTCGCATTCTGGCGACGCTGTCAAAGACGTGTTGACGGCGAGACTTTGTTGCTTAACGGAAACCGGATCCAATCAACGGTAAAATATTTTACAGAAAGTGGAAAGGTATCCTAATTGTAGGTGGGTATGGCAACACGCTGCACCAGCCATTTACTCCGGTCAATATTCCGACCAACTTTCCCTGAAAAACTCAGTTACCCCGTTTCTTCCTCAAAATCCTAATTCCCAAATCCCTAACCAATAGTTATTTACCAATTTCGATCAATCTGTCGAGGTCTCAGCTCTAGTGAGGTACCTCCGTCCTCTTGCGGCTATGCTGTGAGGCAGTTTGAAGAAGTTCTCTTTAATTTAGCAAATTTAATCAAAGAAACTCAGTTTTCAGAGAAAGTTGGTCGGATATTTGTCCGAAGAAAAATACCGGAACAGCGTGTTCCCCTTTGATCAACAATTGTAAGAAAAAAAGAAAAGAAAAGAACATTTATAAATTTATCTGAAGAGAAAATGCCGGAACAGTGTCATTTACAACGTTTTTTTGGAGGTTATTGTCACGTACAATCAACAACAGAGTGTGGTTTACATAAATGATGTATGTTTGTCTGCACATTTATAAATTGTGTTTTGGGACATGAATAACTTTGGTATATAGTTTTTGTCTTCATGAGTCAAAAACCATGTCAGTGCTTTTCAAGAGACCGGAGCCGATAAGTGATAACCTGTCCTCATAGACATCGATGTATCCAAAAGCATCACGCCCAGGAGGACACTCAAGAGCCGCTTCAAAGACTCGATGATGAATCCCATTGGAATCAACTCTGTATCCTCCACGGTGATCATGACCAGCCAGACAAGCTTTAACACACTTGTACCTGTTAATTATATCAATAACCTCATCATAGTTCCATAGAAGTGATTCGAACGAGGAAGCAATCGGATCCAAAGCAACATGACAACATATGATCACTTTCTGCTTCAAGTTGGTCGCCTCTTTAAGGACGCCATTTAACCATTCCAGTTGTTCTTTCCCAAGACCTCCATTGTACGTAACAAAGCGTCTCTCAACACCAGCTAGGCCTTCTGAACTGTTTTTGTTTAAGTTTGGGTTCTTTGCATTAATAAGGTTGAAGGCGGCGATTGCTTTGGGATGATCTTCTGGCCACCCAATTGTACTAATATCATAACCATCCAGGACCACAAATCTATAGCTAGTAATTGGTGAAAAATCATAGTAAGCACAGCCATTCTTATGACCGGGTATCTTGAGTAATGGAAGTAGATCTGTACGAGGAAGATTATACAGGCAATGATTACCAATCATGTGGTAAATAGGACCAGTGAATTCCTCAAACTCGGAAACAACCTTGTTTACAGTATCACGAGAATGATCTTTTGGGCAATGCACGTCTACAATGTCTCCAAAATTAATAGCAAAGCTGAGATTTTCACGGCTATTCCAACTCTGGACTGCCCTTTGCAACACAAGCATGCTGTGTCTATAATACCTTTGAACTCCCAGAACAGACAGACCATCAGGTACATCAGCATACTGAACATCAGCGATAACTCCGAATGAGAAGAGGGGTTGCTGTTCTGAAGCAGCAGTGAATCCATTGTCTAGGACCATTGTGGTACTATCCTATGAGATCACAAAGAGCATCAGTAATGGCGAACAAGTATCTAAACAGCAACTGACTACCACAGAGAAAATAAACACTTCATTCGTGGCTCCATCATCAAATCATATAAGAATGCAAAAGCATTTCACAAAACAGTTTGAAAGAGTCCAAAATTAATCAGCTAAAAATAGCAGACATTAACTAACTGAAAGCAAACAAAAATTTGAATAATCTCTCTGCAAATCCTTGGAACTACCTGACTATCAGTCTCTGGGTTTTTCCAGTGTGTTCATGGGGCACATGTTAATCATCTAAATTTAGCAAGTAGATCTAAACAGATTGAAAGATGAATTCAAACGGTATTTTGTACATACGGATCAGATATCTGATCAACCAAATCGGATTGAACATGTACTACTGATCTGAGTTTAAATCTAGAGATAAGATATCCGGATATTCGAGGTGGATATCTGATTAGCTCATATTTTTCAGTAATCACAGACTGGGTACGGATCAACATATAATTAAATCATAGGATCAGGTATCCCATACCCATAGGCCGTGGACACCGGCTGCTAGTTTACGTCCATAATCTCATAACCTCGAGACCCTAGCGGCAATCCCAACACAGATAAAAAATGTAGTAAAAATGCAGCAGCTACATTCAGAACATCCATGCTTTTATAATGATCAAATTCA
Source organism: Fagopyrum tataricum (assembly GCA_002319775.1). Lineage (NCBI taxonomy): Eukaryota > Viridiplantae > Streptophyta > Magnoliopsida > Caryophyllales > Polygonaceae > Fagopyrum > Fagopyrum tataricum. The sequence continues at coordinate 11,707,718 of CM008279.1, read as the reverse complement.
TTAAAAAAAACAACAGTAGAAAATCGCATATTTTAGGGGAAAAAAAGATCACATGTATACATAAAAAAAACTACACTCACCTTAATATTTTTCTCCTGGTTGATGAACTGAGGTCGATTGATGATTGGAGGAGGTTTATTAAGCAAATTCAACGCAGAAGAAGATTGAGAGGGTGAAATGAGGGAGGAATCCAGTGAAGCTTTATAGGGACGAATTCCAAGACGTGTTGACGGCCAAAAAAAATTGTTTATCGGAATAATTAAAGAGCACGAGAAACCCATTTTAGTCTATCGGGATATTTTAGAGAGCTCGAGATTTTGTTCGATTTGCTCCTTGTTGGGTCTTTTTGTATACTATTTTTTTTTTTGTAAAGTCTTTTTGTATACTATACTCCGGCCGGTAGTTGTCTTCCGCGTACCCGCTCAACGCGGGGCTTAATTTTTCTATATTCCTCTTCAATTATTGTATAATCGAGTTGAAGTTATACATTTTCATGCTCGTCAATGAAGTGACTGTAAAATCAGGTAATATCAAAACCTGACGATGATTCAAAGATGGAACACAGTGGGCTAAATTTTTGGCGTATTGTGAAATTCCCAAGTGAGTTATCAAGCGGAAGGTTTCGTCGCCAAGTACACATGCTGTCAAGTGTCGGACGATCTAAATGGTCAGATATTCGAAAAGGAAAATTTAACAAAATCCTGATCCATCCGGCATCAGACCTATGCACCTAGACGCACTTTTATTAATAGGAAAGAGGGCTAAGTAGTAATAACTCGGAAATTATCGACCCCTAATTCACAACGTAACACTTATAGCTCGTTTGAAAGTACTAAGAATCATTCCTGATAACAGAATGATTCCGAATCAATCAAAAACTATGTTTGTTTAGAGATTTTTAACACATGAAATTAATCTCATTATTTATATTTCCTTTCTTTCCCCTAATCCGATTTCATTTCGTTTATATTCCAACTCTAACCAAACAGACACTTAATCTCATGGAAAAGTTAAAATGTAGATCAACACAAAAATCCGCAACATTATTCACACTGTGTTAGACATGACGGAACTGGATAATTCAATCATTTTTAAAGAAGTCTCTTTGTTCAATTTTCATATAATTTCTTTTTTTGGATAGAAATCGTGTTGAAGTATACAATTGACCACTACACTTACCAACCAAACTACAATTCTCTAAGACTTTTTAGTAAAGGATTTAAGAAGTTTTTTCAGATTTAGTGTTGGGTTTCATATAATTTACAGCCGATTCCTAGACTTTCAAGTCTGTCACTATCTATTATAAATATATATTCTAAATATCAAAGAAAGTCTTGCAGGAAGTGGTCAATTGTATACTTCAACACGAATTCTACCAAAAATAAGAAATATATAAAAATTGAACACGATCAAAGAGAAATTAAGTCTTGTGTTAAGCATGGAAACATGACATAATAACGGTCGGGTGTGATTGGTGAATAAAGATGAAGATGAAATTAAGAATGAAATTTGATCAAAAACATTTTTATTTTTATTTAAATTATGAAATTTTAGGAATAAAAAATATATTAAGGCATAATTATCGCCAATATATAAAGTTGAGACATTATTAGTGATTTGAGGACGTACATTGTTCGGGTATAAAAAGAAAGCGTTACATATCCTGATATCCTTCGTGGCCAATGAAGTAATTTTATTTGGGTTAAAATAACGTGATGTACAAAATTGACAATGACTCAAAGATAGAGCACGTACGGTGGATTAACTTTGTTTAATAAAAAGCGCAAATCATGCACATAATTTACATAGTTCATTCACATTAAGACACGGTATGAGAGGGGAAAAAAAAAAGTGAAATAGACAAATTAGTCGGGGGGTCAAACTTAACTATAAACTTTGGATTCGCGGGACATTCTTATTATATAAACAACTTGATAAAGTGTATTCCGTAATTTTAAACAATAACACTTGATATCTCATGATAATGTTATAAATTACAAGTCTACTTTATTTTTATATAATGTTTGTATTTTAATATATATTATGATATATTTTTTTTTCCAGTTTTCCCAAGGAGATGGGCCGGCCGGATATACCGGCGGACTCGAGCTTCAACATGTTTATAGCTTATTCCTTATTCCCAGAAATTTCCAAACTGGTAACTCTCTATTATAAATATATTCTTTTAATATCAAAGAAAGTGTTGCAGGAATTGAGCAATGCAAACTTTACAATATGTTGCTTCATTGTCGTCTACAGACACATTCAATATGTGTGAAAATCCAAATGTAGTGTACATGAATCATCTTAAGAAAGTGTGTATGCAACTTGGATATGTTGCTGCCTTAGGAGTCAAAAACCATCTCAGTGCTGGTCATGACCCCGGTGCCAATAAGCGATAACTTGTCCTCGTAAACACTGATGTAGCCAAAGGCATCAACCCCCGGAGCGCACTCAAGTGCTGCTTCAAAGACTCGATGGTGGATCCCATAAGAATCAACTTTGCATCCTCCACGGTGATCATGACCCGCAAGGCAAACTTTTACACACCTGTACTTGTGTATAACATCAATAACCTCATCATAGTTCCACAAGAGTGTTGCATAAGAGGAAGCACCGGGACCCAATGCAAGATGACAACAGATGACAACTTTCTGCTTCTGGCGAGTTGCGTCCTCAAGGACACCATCTAACCATTCCAGTTGTTCTTTCCCAACACCTCCATTGAACTTTACAAACCTTCTGTCAACGCCAACAAGCCCATCGGGATTGTTCTTGTCTGTGTTTGGGTTCTTTTCATTGAGAAGCTTCAAGGCCGCAATGGTGTTGGGATGATCTTTCGGCCAGCCAATAGCACTAATATCATAACCATCAAGGACAACAAATCTATATTGAGGAGCCGGTGAAAAATCATAGTAAGCACATCTATTATTATGACCAGGTATCTTCAGTAATGGAAGTAGTTCTTCACGAGGAAGATTATAGAGACAATGATTACCAATCATGTGGTGAACAGCGCCATTGAATTTCTCAAACTCAGAAACAACCTTCTTTATAGTATTACGAGACTGGTCTTTGGGGCAAAATCCGTCCACAATGTCTCCAAAATTAATGGCAAAGCTTATATTTTCATGACTGTTCCACTTTTGGACTGCTCTCTGCAACACAAGAATGCTGTGTCTATAATACCTTGGAACTCCCAGAAAAGAGCGACCATCGGGTATATCAGCGTATTGAACATCAGAGATAACTCCAAAGGAGAATAGGGGTTGCTGTCCTGAAGCAATGACGATGCCATTATTTAGGGCCATTGTTCCAACAACAAGACTGCCCTATGAGATCACAAAGAACATCAGTAATTACCAATATCCTAATTTAGCTCCAAACAGAACAGAAAATGGAGACCCAGCAACAAACCACTTGATCGCACAATCATATTTCACAAGAATGCACAAATAAATTTGCAAAATGGGTTCAAAGATGATTTCAAAACAATTGAACTTGCTACATACAACAGATTCACATGTGAAGAATCTCACTTCAAACCATAGTTCTCAGGTTTACCATATGATATATTTCTTCAGTCAATGGATTAAGCTTTGCTGCTATAAGTATCTGTGGCCTTTAAGGTTTTTAGCTATGCTAGGAGACAGTGTCCCCGGAGATCTGTTTCCCCACATTTACATTGAATAACATAAATTTCATCTTCAATGATTAAAGCATTTCAGCTTCAAATTTAAGCATTTGGGATCATCTTTTATTCCAAAACAACACTTTAGTATAATAAAAATAGGGCAAATCAATCACTAAAAAAAAGCCTGGTCTCCAGAACTTGAGGCAAGACCATGGCTAAATGTAAGGTGTGTATGGCACAAGAAGGTGATAAAACCAAAAAGCTATAAGTTATTGCTTATAGCTGAAAATCACAGATATGCTAGGAATATTGTGTCTACTCAGTTGGTTTCCGAATGCTAGTATATTCATGTGCATAATCTATACAAATCCATAAGAGATATCACAATGATTACATCAATGATTCAAATGCTATTAGGGTTCCCAATATCAACTTCTACCTCTTTTGTTTACAGAATGAACAGAAAAACAAACACAATGTTGCTTACGCTAAAAACATGAAGAAGAAAAATCGGATCTCAATTTGAAACCATATATGAAAGTAGGGATATGAATCTGAAACCATTGGGGCATTTCAAAGGCCATGAACCAAGCGATGATTCTAAATATCACACATACAATATAATACTCTAATCTTAGATTCTTCTCTAGTCTCGCTCGTTCTTCATTGATGAACTGAAGTCGATTGATGAGTTGCTGGACCTAATCCAGCAAATTTAAAAGAGAAGAATAAAATTAGGGTAAAAGGGAAGGGAACCTGTTAGGCTGTAGCGACTGGAGGAGTAACCAAAATGCTTGAGTGAACACAGTGAATCGATTGCATCAATCGTTTGTTGTTATGATGATAGCAGAGGCGAGAGAGAAGAACCAATTCTCCCACTTGTAATCGAGCACAAGAGCTACCGTAGATGAAGAGGTTTGATTTCATTTTTAAATGAGTCAAATTTAAAACATTAAAATTCGTTCCGTTTAAAGGGCCTTCATATATACCCCTATAATAGTATAATGTCTAATCAAACAATAATTAGTATGGATTGAAACAAGTACAAATCAACAACCAAAATTATTAGGATGACAGTTGGATTGAACTTTGTTTTACTTTAATATAGATACGATCATAAGTGTATGTATAATTTAGGCGTAAATAAATTTCGCTTTAATGAAACGTTAATAATGTTGGATCATCTCGTACTTCAAAATCCACCGCTCTCGATTGTGTTGGCAACACGTCCCCAATTCACGGTATGATTAGGCAGTTCATGTAGTGAACCCTCGACAACAAACGTCATCTCCAAAAATACTTCTCAGCATACTATTTTTATTTATACAAATTCCTAAATAAAATTCAAATAATTTAATTATTAAATTTATAGTAAAAATTCAATTCAATTTTTAGCAAACATTCCCCCCCCCCCCCCCCCCCCGAGTTTTAAAGAACATATAAATTTAAAAATTTTAAGTTAGTTCGAATTCGGCTTGTTTATGGACAAAATGAGTTTGAGCATGTTCATGTTCGGCTCGTTCGGATAAAACTCAATCTCTTTCTGTTATAAATAATACTAATCATTTTTTTAGCCGAGTTACTCAAAATCGGTTCGTCAAAAGATAGATTCGAACTCATTTATTTTCTAAACAAATTGAATATGAAAATAATTTAAATATGGTATAAAATTTATAAACAAGACGAAGTCTATTACAACCTAGATAGAGATATCATATAAGTTGTTTTGAGTTCAGTTTACCAAAAATAGAAACTCGATAGTGATATAGTGTATATATATAGCGGTATACCACCGCTTTCAGTCACCGTAAATCCCGTATTTCTCTTCCTATAAGTAGCAGTGAACGAAATGAGGTAGATCGACAACACAAAGTGTACGTACACAATGGAGTTGATAGATAATTTGAATCCTGCAACTCTTCTTCTTTCATTCTTCTTCATTTTCCTACTCTGCAAATGGCTACTTCAAACAACATCCACCGCAATCAAAACAAAGCTCCCACCTTCTCCACCGGGTCTTCCGGTTATCGGAAACCTGCACCAACTAACTACATGTGCTCACTCCGGGCTCCACGAGCTCTCACGCAAATACGGAGACATCATGCTCCTCCACCTAGGCGTCAAGCGCGTGCTCGTAGTCTCTTCGGCCACCTCAGCAAGCCACGTCATGAAGACCCATGACTTGGCGTTCGCTAGCCGACCCAGTCACGGCGTCTTCAAGCGAACCCTGTACGACGGCAAAGACGTGGCTGCGTCACCTTACGGTGAATATTGGCGTCAGATAAGAAGCGTCAGCGTTCTCCATCTTCTTAGTAACTCTAGAGTTAGGTCTTATAGTAAAGTAAGGAACGAAGAAGTTTCTTTGATGGTTGAAAAAATTGGAGGTTTGTTAGGGCAAGAGGTGAATTTAAGTGAGGTATGTATGGGGTTGACAAACGACGTCGTTTGTAGGGTTGCGTTTGGGAAGAAGTTTGGGGAGAAATATGAGTTTCGAAGGCTTTTGAAAGAGTTGATGGTGTTGTTGGGTGGGTTTTACGTAGGTGATTTTTTACCGTGGTTGAGTTGGGTAAGTGGCTTGGATGCGAGAGTGGATAGGATAAGAGGAGAGTTTGATGAGTTTCTTGAAGGGATTGTTCAAGAACACGAGGATAAAGGGGACAATATTATCGGAGATCGCGAAAAGAATTTCGTGGATGTTTTGCTTGAGCTTCAAAGGGATGAAGCCACTGGGTTTCCTTTAGAAAGAGACTCCATTAAAGCACTCATCTTGGTAATTGTTTTTATATATATCATTTTCAGATCACGTTCGAATTCATAACTTGATCATTATTTTGTTTTTTTAAGGATGCCTTTGCAGCCGGGACGGACACGAGTTACACCGTACTAGAATGGACCATGTCGGAGCTCTTAAGGCATCCAAAAGCCATGAAAACCCTACAAGCTGAAATTCGTGGAATCATTGGATCATCTCCCTTCATAGCAAAAAAAGACTTGGACGAAATGAAGTACTTGAAAGCAACAATGAAGGAGACCATGAGGTTGCACCCTCCGCTTCCTCTCTTAATACCAAGAGAGTCGACTGAAGACGTCGAACTCAATGGCTACACGATCCCCGCAGGGACCCAAGTCATAACAAACGCGTGGGCCATCCAGAGAGACCCGTCCCAATGGGATGATCCGGATGGATTCCACCCCGAGCGGTTCTTGGACTCGAAAGTAGATTTTAAAGGTCAGGATTTCGAGTTTATCCCGTTTGGGGCGGGGAGAAGGGGATGCCCTGGGATATCGTTTGCTATGGCGAGCATTGAGCTTGTGCTCGCGAGTTTGGTGTGGAAGTTTGATTGGAGTTTGCCTGGAGATGTTGAACCTCACTCTTTGGATATGAAGAATACAAACTCTATTACCTTGCACAGGGAAAATCCTCTTATGGCTGTTCCTTCTCTGCCTCAAACTTATTAGATGAAGTGCATATTTTAATGTTATCAATGACCATCATCAAACTCATGCACGCTTCCTTGGGAGTTTCGAGGAGTACTTTGTATTTTACGTACGATAAATGTAAAATCAGGTTTATGACCTTTAGATGATAAGTTTCTTCATGACAACATGGATGTGGGGAAGTCTCTTGCCATTAACAAAACTAGTTTATTTTTCATGTTTTGTACGGATTTTTTGGGATACATACAGGATTAAATGCATTTGGGAATGCGTGAGATAAATCTTAATTCTATACATACAAAGTGCGAGAACTACACTTCCGTTTTTCAATGACATAATTAACTTAATAAATGATATGATTTAATAATAACATGGGACTCATTGTTGACGACTTTTGAATTCGATCTCAACTTAAAGTTCCATGCTTTGTTACATACGATAGACAAAATTCTCCGTTTCTTCAAAAGCCTATCTCTTACATTGCATAAAATAAATTAGTAGTTAAATTAAAAAAAGATTATAACCTTACATAAAATAACGTGGTTTGACTGGTTTCTAACGTGAAAATAGAATATATGAGGTGCGTAGTTTTTAAATAATAATTTATCTAAATAGAATAGGTGAGGTGTATTCGTTGTTGATGGAGATGTTTTATATGTACGCTTTCAATAAAATGTTCCAGTCTTCGGCGTGTCTACCCATGCTTTGACTACGGGGGTGTATTGAAGGATATCATATATTCTATTTAGATAAATTATCTTTATATATTATGTACGTTAGTTTGAATTTAAATTTATCCAAATAATCTTTATTAATTTACTTTAATTTTTGATTTTCTTGTAATCCCTATATGTAGGGTCATTATATTATTAATACATTTGTGGTTCTAATTCCACCATAATTTATCATGGTATTAAAGGCAAACCGATCCTGAACCTCAAATCCTACTACCGCCCTCAAACTACCGGCGTCTAAATCAAGCTACCCACCGATCTGCCGGTGGTCCTATTAATCTGTTGCCGCCCGTGTTGCCATTCTACTAGTGGTTTCCTACATACGGTGTTACCAACTTATCTTCTTTGCTCCTCCTTTCCTCGTTGTTGATGATGGTGTTTTATTGCTTGTTGTCAATGATATTCTAGAATTCAGTGTTCAGTGGCGGCGCTAGAAAATTTTTGAAGAGGGGGACAACAAAATTTTCCAATAAGACATTTCGCGTATTAATTTACATATAAATTCGCATATTATGCTAAAAATTAAACACTAAAATTTATAATTAAATAAAAGTTATACTAAAGTTCTCGATCTATAAGTTAGAGTTTTTTCGTTGTATATATATTTTTTTATTTAAATGATAGTTAAATAATTTGTATATTTAGTTTGTTTTTATAAATAAATTATCAAATAAATTAGATACTGGTTGATGAATTATTGTATTGATTACATTAGATTAACTAAAATTTAATTTAAAAAATATACAATTCAAAGATAAGGTTTGTTTTGTATAATAATTTTTAAGTTTTGTTTTATAAATAAACTGTGAAATAAAATTAATTAATGGTTGATAAAATAGTATGTTAAAAATTATATTGGGTTGATTGTATTAGTTAAGAGTTAATCGTTAATAAAAACAAAAATAACATTTTTTTTTCTATTCCTGAGAGTCGAACACTGCAATTCAAGCCCCTCCTTCCCACCATCTATCAGTTGAGCTAGTAAAGAAATATGAATAATATATGCCAACGTAAAAATAATCCCGCTGGAATCAGGAGCACAGTCCCTACCAAACCCCCCTTTGTCTCCGTCCTGACAACGTTTGTTAGTATTTTCCCCGAGTTGACTGCGAGGTAATGAAGTTATATATAATGAAATATTTAGATATATTTTTCTTAGAATAATAAAGATATTACCTATATATTTTATGCTGGTTTTTATTATTTTATCTTTACATTCTTATATTTTCATTTATATTATCTTGTAATCCGCTGTATAAAAAAATCCTAATAACATTAATACATGATTTTATCTCACCATAAATACCCCACATAAATCAAGTGACTACATGTATGTATACGGTGATCCGTAACCACAAACCAAAAAAGGAAGGAAAAAACCAGTTGTGATCTCCTGTGTCAGTGATACATGTATCCCTAACATGTGATTGAATGAGGCTAAATAAATAGGGATTAAAGTTTTACTGCTTTACGAGAAAAATAATAAAAAATATAAATTCAACTAATTAATTACGTGATAGGGATACACGGATCACCAAGAGGAGTGATACATAAGATCTTGACCGAAAAAAAACATATACTAAAAGAAAAGAAGAAAAGGACAATGTGGAAAAAGAAAGGGCATTCAAATTCGCACACAAGTGAAGAGATTTTAAGGAATCTTTTGCTGGTTTCTAATACCACCACATAAATAATGTCTTTGCTAAAATAAAAAAAACATAAATAATATCTTCGACTATGCAATATTTGAAGATCGATATTTGCACTAAAAAAATGGATGACGTTCTTATTATACTTCAACGATTTATCATAGACGAAAATTTGTTACTAAAATTGATATAAGTTAAATAATTAGTTACTAAAATTGATATTAGGGTTTTTTTTTTAAAAAAATAATTAATTAATTTGTTGAGCTAAAGGACCGTCACTTTGCTTTAGCTTTAGCCTAATGGAAACTTTACTATATATTATAAAATTGAAAATTCTATATATCTACTTTGTCTTTTAAATTCAAACTCCGTCTATCGGTATAAAGTTCGGGTCGCGTCATGGGATAAAACATACGTACTACGTACCACACGGACTTTGGACCATATAAATCCTATGGCCATGCAGTTTGTGCAAATCTTGTATTGTAATCCATAACCACAAGATCAAAAGGAGAAACAAAATACATATAGTTATAAACAATTTTCTCTAAAAAAACACAAAAAAGAAGGAAAATTCTAAAATGTTGAAAAAGAAAGGGTATTGAAATTCACATACAAGTGAAGAAGTTAAGGTTGTCAGATTGTGCACTTGTGCGTGAGGAGAGATTTTAAGTAGAGCTGCAGCTAGAATTCGTGTGTCCTATGGAGTTCGTAGAAGAATTAGTGCTAAACTCACGAAATTTGAATCCTCTTGCTCTTCTTCTTTGCATCTTCTTCTTGTTCTTACTCTACAAATGGCTAATTCAAACGAATTCCACCAAAACAAACCTCCCACCTTCTCCACCGTGTCTTCCGGTGATCGGAAATCTCCACCAACTAACTGCACACCCCCACCGTGGGCTCCAAGCGCTCTCACGCAAGTACGGAGACATCATGCTCCTCCACCTAGGCGCCAAGAAGGTGCTTGTAGTCTCTTCGGCCACATCAGCAAGGCACGTCATGAAGACCCATGACCTGGCATTCGCTGACCGACCCGACAAGGGCGTCTTCAAGCGAATGTTGTATGACGGCAAAGACATGGCTGCGTCACCTTATGGTGAATATTGGCGCCAATTAAGGAGCGTCAGTGTTCTCCACCTTCTTAGTAATTCTAGAGTTAGGTCGTACAATAAAGTAAGGAAAGAAGAAGCTTCTTTGATGGTCGAAAAAATTGGGGGTTTGTTGGGGAAAGAGGTGAATTTGAGTGAGGTTTGTATTAGGTTCTCTAACGACGTCGTTTGTAGGGCTGCGTTCGGGAAGAAGTACGGGGACAAATCTGATTTTCAAAGGCTTTTGAAAGAGGTCATAGTGTTGTTGGGTGGGTTCTTTGTAGGTGATTTTGTACCATGGCTAGGTTGGGTTAGCTGGGTCAGTGGTTTGGATGCCAGGGTGAATAGGTTAAAAGAAGAGTTTGATGAGTTTCTTGAGGGGGTCGTTAGAGAACACGAGGATCGGGTGATGAAAGAGGAGATTAACGGAGATAGCGAAAAGGATTTCGTGGATGTTTTGCTTGAGGTTCAAAGGGATGAAACCACTGGGTTTTCTTTGCAAAGAGACTCAATCAAAGCACTCATCATGGTATGACTTAGTTGTTTGTATTATAAGTATTTCTACTAAACAAAGTGTCGAATGATTGGTTTACTTGTGTTTCTAGGATGCCTTCGCAGCAGGGACGGAAACGAGTTACACCGTACTAGAATGGACCATGTCGGAGCTCTTAAGGCATCCAAAATCCATGAAAACCCTACGAGATGAAATTCGTGGAATCGTTGGATCATCTCCCTTCATAAAAGAAAAAGACTTGGACGAAATGAAGTACCTAAAAGCAACCATAAAGGAGACCATGAGGTTGCACCCTCCGCTTCCTCTCTTAGTCCCAAGAGAGTCTACTCGGGACGTGGAACTCAATGGATACACAATCCCTGCAGGGACCCGTGTCATCACTAACGCGTGGGCCATCCAAAGAGACCCGACCCAATGGGATGATCCAGATGAGTTCCAGCCCGAGAGATTCTTGGACTCTCAAGTGGATTTTAACGGCCAGTATTTCAAGCTTATCCCGTTTGGGGCAGGGAGAAGGGGTTGCCCGGGGATATCGTTTGGTGTGGCAACCATTGAACTTGCACTCGCGACTTTGGTGTGGAAGTTTGATTGGAGCTTGCCCGGAGATGTTGAACCTCACTCTTTGGATATGAAGGAAAGATATGCTCTTTCCGTACAAAGAGAAAATATTCTTGTGGCCGTTCCTTCCTTGCCTAAATGTTAATATAGGTTTATATATGATTGGAAATGTTGCTCTTACATTTTCATATTTGTACTTGTTAGTAAACATCAAATATTAATGTTTCATGTAGTATTGTACTTACTGGATCCCAATTCTTGATGCTTGGGTCATAATTTATGTAGTCCTTTTATTTTCTTACTTCCAACGACACATGTGCTTTATGTTAAAATTATAAGGATGTCTAAAGTTATCATAGTGCGATGACACACAAGGAGAATTGTGAAATCAGATACCATCGGCATAGAAAACCATTTCCAGACCTGAAAGTTAAATCGAAACTCCTTTAACTTCGATTTTTTGTGTATAAATATTGTGAACTCGAATAGCTGAGTTCTTTCAACATCTAGTATTTCGAACATCGTACAAATAGATTTTCGTTGTTTAAAATAGAACTAAAGTAAGTAACCAAGAAAAATATAAGGAAATTAGTGAGTTAAATATCTAAAATAATAGATTTTAAAATGACAAATACTCTCCCATGCAACTGTTCTATTAATTTTATTTAGGTATTTTAAGTAAATGCAGGAAATAACGAATTGTTTAATTAGAGAGTGTTTTGTAAGTTTTAGATTTCAAACTTATTTTGTGAGAAATTGAGAATGACTCAAATCGTAGAAAGTCAATAATCTGATTTGTTTTACTTGAAGAATGTCAATATATATATTTATATATCACTTTTTTCTTGTAATAGTATCTTTTCATTTACCCTTAACTTTAGGGGGAAAAAAAACTTAGAATAGTCCATTTTCTTTTTGGTCCTTCTATCTTTACACGTATTTTCTCTTGTCATCACCACGTATCCCCTTTCTTATAGCCAGACATCTTCTTGCCTTCACCATAGATCGATTTCCCTTCTTCTTCTCCCTGAATCCACATCCTCAATTTTGTAGATGTTGTCCATGTTAATCCGCAACTAGTTCACCTCCCAGGATATAGGGGCAGATATGAACAAGATAATGAAGAACAGTAGTTTCATGGATTGTCTCTCTTTCTTATTCCTTCATTTCTCTCTTTAATATATGTACTTGATTTATTATTTTCATCTCTTCTGTTGTGAGGTTTGTTATTCCCCGGCTGTTATGCCACAAGTCAAAATGGCTAATGTTAATTTCTAGGTTTTGATGTTTCCTCTCTCTCCTATGTCTTCTTTTGATGCGGTAAACAATTCCTTTCTACTTCGGGCTTACGAGCTAAATTGGATATATATATAGGGTCAGGATCCGATAAGAACCACCCTTAGAGTAGGAAATAAGAACCTCTAAAATCCGTTGGATTAAAATTTGAACGGACATGATGAAAGGTACCTAATAAGCTTTCATAGGTGAGATTCATATGATTGTTCAATTTTCACAAATAAATCATTAAATAATATACATATTAGGAAAACAAATATCCTATTTTTGGGCTATCCCAAAAATAAACGTCGACTGAATTGATTCCCATTGACTAGTAAATTTTTATATAGAAGGATGCTCGTTAATTTTATATTATAAGATTGATCGTTAATTTTTTTTAAAATGAATTGATTCCCATTGACTAGTAAATTTTTATATAGAAGGATGCTCGTTAATTTATATTATAAGATTGATCGTTAATTTTTTTAGTAGTTAATATGTATAATACTATAAATTAACGACCAGAATTTATAAAAAAAAAAACGACCAGAATCAAACACTAATTTTAACGACTGATGATTTTACAAATACTAACGACCAAAATTTTTTTTAAAAAATAATAACGACCAGAATCAAAAAAAATAAAATTTTAACGACTAAAAAATAAAATTAACGATCAAAATTTGTGTTTTTTTTATATTTTTTTTGAAGTGTTCCTACATGATCAAAAAAATTAACGACTAAAAAAATTTACGGTCAAAATTTGTGTTTTTTTTATTTTTAGTCGTTTATTTATTTATTTTTTTGATTCTGGTCGTTATTATAATTTTTTTTTAAACTTTGGTCGTTAGTATTTGTAAAATCATCGGTCGTTAAAATTTGTGTTTGATTCTGGTATTTAATTTTCTTTTTTTTTAAAAAAAATTCTGGTCGTTAATTTATAGTATTATACATATTAACGACTAAAAAAATTTAACGATCAATCTTATAATATAAAATTAACGAGCATCCTTCTATATAAAAATTTAATGATAATGTAATGACAAAATTAACGATCATCCTTATATATAACAATTTAACGATCATGTAATGATCGTTAGAGGAAAAAGAATATACATTTAATTTTTATTATTTTAGTAATTAATTAAAAATATATAAGTCTATTAGAGGAAAAAGAATATCCTATTTTATTTACTAAAATATCCTACCATATATATCTTCAAATCATGTACGTTCATGGACTTTAATCTAACGGATAATATTAGTTCATATTCTCTACCCTAAAAAGTGTTCCCACATGATCTTTTCTCTCTCTATATGTATAACTTTTGTGTACTGCTCCGGTCTATTTGAATAATGTATTCTTTTGTGTCCAAAGTTTTATAGAATAACATTTCCGGATTTTAATTTTTGCTTGCAGGTGTGTGAAACTGGACTACCAATGTAGTAGTGCTAGAGCTCAATCGAGTATAAGGTTCAAGCTTCTTTAGAAAATTGGGGTGGGAAGGCATTGAATTTGAAGAGAATGAGCAAGGTATGTTTGCTTAATTAGGCTAAAAAAAAAAGATTTTCATCTCCCGGCCTATCCACTCCGAGTTCTGTGATTAATTAATTTAAGTGTTTCCTACGAGAGTAGGCCTTCCAGAAATGGGAAGAGCTTAGTTGATCCACTTCACAATAAAACACAAAAGCAACCTCTCATTGAAAAATCTTTTGTTTATCACCTTGTATACGGACTACTCTTACCCTTTGCTTCAGGCAAATCACAACGCCAATCATTGCAACATTATCAGCAGGCATTACCATGAAGTAGTTCGTAACAACAACCTGTAACTGAACAAACAATTCTTTGTTACCATCTATAAAGACGTACTACTGGTAGTGTTTGCTTCAACCAAAACATATTAGAACCGCATACACATTCCGCGTACACGACATGCGTGTTGCGCACGCACACCACGCACAGTATAGAAAACATTACAAATATCATTTACGGAAATAACCAACTACGATAAATAATAAACGAAACCGGAGAGTTTGTACAAAAAAATTATAGTATAATTTAGTTTTATTTGGAGTATGAATTTCACAAATGTCCAACTTGCAAAGGAGAGTCGAGAATTGATGGTGTCTGAGTAGTTTTGTGAAGATATCGACAAATTATTTTGCAAAATAGATACTCAATCATTGTTTGAATGGGTTCATTTTGGATTTCGTTACGGTCGACATGACAATCAATTTCAAATCTCTTTGTGTGTTCGTGGAAAACTGGGTTGAAAGCGTGCAAAGTTTCTTGATTGTCGTACCATAACTTAATGTGTTGAGTGTGGGAGATATTGAGCGAGAGTTGTAGAGATTTAAGTCACTTTAGTTCACATGTTGTGGTGTTCATTGCACGATATTTTGCCTCTTTCGAAGATCTCGATACGGTGGATTATTTATTTGTTTTACAGAAGATAGGAGACTCGCCAAGCAAAATAAAGAAACCGGTTATAGATCGTCGAGTTAATGAGTAAGTAGATAATCCAAATCAATGTAACCATTAAACTAAATTGAAATAGAACTAGATAGGAGAATACCTTGTCCGGGATTGTTTCCGAGGTATTGTAGAAATCGCAAACTAACACTTTAGTGGCTAACCATGGGTTTCTACAAAAGCGGCGCGGGAATGTGCACATTATAACTTAGATTTGGCCTCGTGATTATGAGATAATTTACTCCAATGACTCTGTGCGGTACTGTTCAGGACTAGAATGCGCTGGGTTTGTATTCGTCGACAAGTTGTGGCCGGGCTTGATAGGAAAGAGTGAAGGATGTGAGCCAATAGTACCAAATTCGTCTCAGACAAGTTTAGAGAGGAAGATGACATACGATGTTTAAACGATTATGAATTCAAGAAAGCATCTAAGGTGTCGAGGTCCTTCATATGAAATCACAAATTGAGGTAGTGTTTGAATCGGGATAAGGTGATAGAGTCGTTGCATGCAATTATTAAATCGTCAACGGAAATGAGAATATGAAGATATACACCTATGCGGTGGAATGGGAAAAGTGAGTAATCGAGGTATGATTCACGTATGATTCATTGAAGCCAATATGAACAAGTGTCGATCTTAGTTTTGCAAATCAATTTCGAGGCAAATGATGAAGGTCATATGTCGACTTTTACAGTTTCGAGGCAAATGATGGTTCCCCATTTCATCGGCTATATTAACTGGATGTCACTATTTTTATTTTTAATTTTAAAGTTATATTTAAATCGAAATTCTACTACTCAATATTTAAATTACAATGCTAATATAAATTACCCAAATTTTATTTACCCAATCAATATCCAAATTCGATTTACCAATCTATTCAAGTTCGATTTACTCAATCTACCTACCTTGTTAGTTCTCTTCTTCCACTTACAACACTAGATTTACTACAACAACCACCTTTTAACTCCACCACCATCTCGACCCTCAAAAGGGACTCGCCGCCTTTAACACCCCCACCATCTCCGTCATAGCATGCAACCAACACCAACGGTTTCGTGCTTCTTATCTCCGTCTTCAACCGTTGTTCAGATCCAATGCAAATAGTGACCCATCGGAAAACTTCTTTGCCATTGCCTACAACCAACACCAGTGGTCTCCGCTCCTTCTCTCTCTTAAGCAGATCGTGTAATTACATTAATTAGTTTAGTTAGTTAAAAACTAATTTGTAGATATATGTAGTCCATGTATATAGGATCCACTTAGGATCCACTTAGCCCGCTAATCTAAAATTAATTATTCTAATTAATTAATTTAAACCTAAATTAATAAGAAGGACCTAGTTTGTATCTCATATAAAAACATGTCATATTACAACAATTTTCAAATTAATTTGAAAGGCAAGCGGCGAAAATAGCTTTGTCCTAAAAATTAGTGGGTAATTAATTTTGAAATAAAAAGGCTTGAGCACCAGTAAAGATATGTCTATGTTTCAGTTTATCTATACCGTTTTGTTGTGGAGTATAATGACTCAAAATTTAAAAAATTTTGCAGTATTGGAAAAAAAACCTTATATGTGATATAAATTTGGTACCCTTGTCACCTCCAAAATTTCCTAATCATTTTATGAAATTGTGTTTTGCACACGGCAACAAAATTTTGTATTAATTTTGAAACTTTCGATTTTTTATTAAGAAAATTCATGTAATTCAAGAGTAATTGTCAAGTAGAGTTGAATCAGAAAATGCTTATAAAGTGACAGTCATGTAGCCTCTGTAGCAGTTGCACGATACTCAATCTCCCTTGAGTTTTTAGAAACTGTCAATTGTTTTTTTGATTTACAAGATATTGGATTTGAGGCATAGAGAACCAAAAATCCAATAACAGAACGTCGAGATATGGGGTAACTTGCCCGATTAGAATCAGAAAATACTTGTAAAGTGACAGAAGAACCAACAATAAATCAATGGCCATAGTGTAGTAAGCCCTTAACATACCTCAGAAAATGAAGTAGGGCAGGAGAGGCTCATGGTTTTTGTAAAAATTGATTGAGAAGTTGAACAACAAAGGAGAGGTCAGACCTTGTGTTTGTTAAGTAGTTGAGTTTACCAACTAGACTGCGATATATGGATGAATCATTGAGAAAATCATTGAAATCATTTGAAGAGAACTTATGATTTATGAGTAAGGGAGTGACACAAGGATGCAAGACCTCAACCCCAGAATCGTGTAACAATTCATGAGCAAACTTGTGTCGGTGAAGAAACAGATGATCAAATGTATGTGTGACTTCAATACCCAGAAAGAAGTTAAGAAGCCCCAAGTCTTTGATGTTGAAAAGAGAGTGTAGATTATCTTTGAGAAGATGAATAACATTCAAGTCAGAACCCGTTATGATAATGTCATCAACATATACAGCCAAAACTGTAAAATGTGAGTTAGTCTTGCGCAGAAACAATGAAGAGTGATACTTGGATTGTGAGAATGCCGGAGATAGGAGAGCAATGGCAAGTTTGTGAAACCACTTATAAGAGGCTTGCTTAAGGCCGTAAAAAAATTTCTTCAAGAGACATACTTGATTAGTAGCATTGTTAATAGAGATCTCAAGAAGAAAAGCATTGTTAATATCAAGCTGAAAGAGAGACCAACCTTTGTGTAGGGAATATCGATCAAAATCCTGATAGTAGACATACGTACAAGAGGAGAAAATGTTTCATCAAAGTCAATTCCATATTCTTGTGTATAACCCTTGACCGCTAAGCGAGTTTTGCAGCGCTCCAAAGAACCATACACATTGATTTTGACCTTGTAAACCCGGTAGTAACCTATAGCTTTCTTTCCTTAAGGCAAATCAACAAGAGTCCAAGTTTGATTAGAATTCAATGCAATTAACTATTTATTCATAGCTTCCACCCATCTTGGATCTTGAGAGCCTTTAGCAACAATTTTGGGTTCGGTAGGATGGAAGAAGAAATAGAAGAGCAAGATAAAGAAGAATATAAAAAAAATAAGCCATAAAACCCCATTAACGGAAAATGGTAAGATTAAGCACCAAAGTTACAAATGAAATCATGAAGATGTGAAGGTGGATTATGTAATATGGCACGTAGTGGAGGTGGGTTAGTTGGAGAAATGAACGATGAAATAACATCTTCTAAGGTGTCAGGAAGGGATGCAATGTCAGATGACAAGTCCTGCTTAGAGGATGTACAAGAGAGATATCTGATGGTAAAGGGGAAGGAAATGGATAAGAAGAGTGGGAATGGTGTTGTGAAGGGAATAAGATATGATCAGGAACAGAAGATGGGAGAGATGGTAACATAGTGAGAGTGGGTAGCGGTTTAAAATAGAATGAGAATATTTACTCATGAAAGATGACATTCCGGGAGACTGAGGCTTGAAGTGTTTTGATATCAAGTAGCCTTTTTGTCCATGGAGATAGCCAACAAAAACACTAGATAAACACCTAGGATCAATTTTGACTATACTTTGGCTGGGAGTACTTATGAAACATAAGCATCCAAAGGGCCTCAAATGATTATAAGATGGGAAATGATCATATATGATAGTATAGTGATTTTGGAACTGAATACTTAAAAGAGGGAATCTATTTATAAGATAAGTGACTATAAATAAGTAGGAAGATTGGATTGGAAAAGTAATGCTCTAGCTATCTCAAGTAAATGTTTGTGTTTACGCTCAACCACACCATTTTGCTGAGGAGTTTTCAGATAAGAGGTTTGGTGTATGATGCTCTTGTTAAGGAAAAATTGATTTGCTGCATTACTACAAAATTCAGCAAAAGTTTGAGAATCCCAATTAGGGTTTCTAATAGTTGTTGTCAACTCGAATTTCCGGTGTTTTTAACGGTGTCTCCCTCCTTGCGTTTATGGCGTCTCACTTTTCTTCCTTGTTATTCTCCATTAGCAGCGTCTTCTTCTTCGCGATTCTCCATTAGCGGCGTCTTCTTCCTCGCGATTATCCATTAGCGTCGTTCTCGGTGGAGCCTGGTGGCTAGGGCTTCTGGTTGGTTGCCAGATCTCGAATCCAGTTGACGGATCTGTTCGGGGCCGCCATCGAGCTGAGAGAAAATAGAGGAATGGGAGAGGGAAGCGCGCAAAGGAGGGTTGCGAGGATTCAATTGACGACTCGTCTTCTCCGGTAAAGCTCGAGGGAGGCGGCTCGTCTTCTCCAAATCTGGGTCGGCTTTGGCGGATTTGGGAGGCGGTCCGTCTTCTCTGATGTAGCTCGAGGGCTTTCCCACCGACAACTACTTGAAACCGCCGACAAAAGCTGTTTGAAAGTATTGATTGCAGCTTCTGGCTAGAATTTCGTATGAAGATATCTAAATATAAATGCACAATTTATAGGCATTTCATTTTAACCTACTTAATAAATTATGTTTTTACCCCTTTCATTAATTAATTTTAGAATTCAAAATTTATCAGATAATTAGAGGGGTCTAGTTTGTATCAACAATACAAAAAAAACATTAGTACTCCATTCTTCTCATGGTTTTGTTCATCTCTACCATTTTGTTGTGGAGTATAAGGACTTAAATTTTCAAAAATTAATGCCGTACTAGTTTAAAAACTTACAAATGGTATAAATTTGGTACCCTTGTCATTTCAAAATTTCCTAATTAATTGTTTTATGAAATTGTGTTTACCACATGGAAACCAAATTTTGTATTAATTTTTGAACTTTCAATTTTTGTTTTATTAAGAAAACTCGCGTTATTCTAGAGTAAATGTCAAGTAGATCGAGTTATAAAAAAAGATGCTCCACAAAGAGGAGATATATGATAAGGACTCGAAACGACACAATGTATTAAATCAAAACAGAATTAGCATAAAAAAATACTTAATTTGTAAGGCAATCTGAATTTGTTTGGCTTTGTGATATATGTCACGAGGATGGTGTAGAAAAATAGAGTGTGTTTGTTTAAGTAGTTGTCAGCGGGGATTAAAAGACGATGATACGTTAAGTATTTGATACGGTGTTTCTAAACCACTAGGTTGAAGCTCGAAGCCTTTAATTCCAAAGGATGGTGGGGTCAAATAGAGCGTGTGTTGGTTGCAGCCTTGTCCATGAGAGGAGCAACACGAACCACCGTATTAACACTGTCATGAGTCTTACCCGCTTCAACCAACATTTACAATTGTGGGTTCTTAAATTATGCAAAGTTCAACATGCCATGCTTTTCCAAGTATTTTTCGGACTTCAAGAATCAGTATGATAACTGTAATATACATGGGAGTTATGAATATACCGTTAACATGTTCATATGATCTATCTTACACCATTAATTATCTTCAAACCACATGTCCTTATGATTTGAGGCATATCTATTGTCATGTATAACAATAATTTCTTTATCGAAATATGTTGTGATCTTTCAACAAGTTACTTCAGAAATAGAGAGAAGAAGAGAAGACAAGATGTTTTGTGATTTTACTGCACAAACCTTGCAATTAGGGTTTTCAATATACTTTGGTGGATGGATGAATACAATCCTACACCTATCTATTTATAACCATAAATAGATAGAATATCTATAAATAGATAGATAATCTATAAATAATAGAATTCTACAAATAGATAGAATTCATTATAAATAGATAGGATTCTATAAATAGATAGAATCTTCCGCGGGGAGCTCTGCCTCCGCACTCCCTGTCGCCCCGTGCCCATTAATTCATGGGCCCAAAATATATATTTTCCCTGACCCGTTATATCAATATACCTAGATTTATTGTCTTATTATAACAAAATATAATGTACGTATTATTATCGTATTACGCAATTACGGGCTTCAACCTAGTGGTTTAAAAACATCGTATTTCAAAAAAATATAAGAAAAATTTTCTTATACACATATCTCTGTATTTTTAATTAATAGTTTATATATATATATTCAATCATTAAGATTAATTACGATGATTCTTTATCTTTTTTTCAACTTTTATTACATGCTTCCTTACATCACTCGTTCTAAAATTTACAAATTATTTTAATATTTTCAACACAATCATCTTGATGTCGACACGGTTTCATAAGCGGCAGCCACGCTACTAACATTTAAGGAGGGGAAAAATGAAGTTGATTGTTAATTTGCTTCCCATTTTATCATATTCTTTATTCGAGCTACAATCAGTCTTTATATTTTATTAAAAAAATATTTTAATTCCCACCAATAAATTGTTAATTAGTTCTCAAAACAAAAACCGGTTAGACGTCGAATCTAATTCACATTATCATGGACGATGTTTATCAACGTCATATAATCGCTCCAGATCGAGAAATCTAATAAATTTCATGTGCATCATGACGCCCGTATATGTTTCTCTATTCACAAGAAGCATGCGTTCTATCCGTTATACCTCTAAAAGTGCATATTGAATATTTTTAGATTTAAATTGTGTTTGGTTCTCTACGTTATTTGAGTTAGCATGTAGTAGGTTTTTTTTAAGAAAGAAAATTACCTCTTGCATTTTATTAATTTAATAATTAATTATATCGAACTAGAGGGGAGACGGACAACAAGCTGCGTCGTCAACCCTTTCTGAATTACAAAACCGATTTTCCTAAAATTAATATTTAATGACCTAGGAGACATAATGTTAGACCAGAAAATATAACAAGATTTTGCATATGGACCACCAATAGGAAGTTGATTTCTACTACAAGTCCCAACTCCCAACAACATATTCCCGTTTTTTTTTTGTAACCTCTCAGTAGGTTCTTTATTTGACTTCAACTACAAAAACAATATGTATAATGTTTCATGTTTCATGAAAAGAAAATATATTATAAAACCGAGGTTGATAGATGTATTGGCAAAAATCGTTATTCATTATTAAAATTATGTACTTTGTGTACGTAACTTTGTTTTTTTCCTTTAGATTTTAACTATGGATCTGACGTGTGTAGTTAGAGCCGAGGTGAAACCGGTATGAGCTGATGAACTACGCTTTTAAGAAGCGTAGTTGAAGTCCATTTAGTAAAAAAACACACTACGCTTACCAAATGCATAGTAGTAGTTGATTGTAATAATAAATTAAACTACAACTACGCTTATGTTTTTTATATCACTACTACGCATTTGATAAACGTACTAGTAGTGTTTTTTTAATATCAACTATTTCTACACATTTGGTAAGTGTAGTAGTATTTTTTTTTCTTTTTTAAAGAAAAAACTCCAAATACGTTTCCAAAATCGTAGTTCATCTGATCGTACCGGATTCACCTCGGCTTCAACTATGTACGTCCAACGCGTAGTTGGAGTCGGAGAGAAAAAACCAAAACTATCCACGCGAAGTGTGTAGTTAAGGTAACGAATAACGATTTTTATCGATATGTTTAAAAACCACGTATAAAAATCGTACGTGTAATATAGGCGTTATTTAAAGTAAATAATTGTGTATTTCTAAATTCGTATTTATAACTAAATTGCCAATTTACCACTCTGTCGAGTTAATTAATCAACTTATTAACAACGTACGGTTCATCTTTTAAACAAATAATTTATTTGGCCATTGATAGATGTATCGGTAATTTTAGTTATTTATTTCAACAACTATACACTTCGCGTGCGTAGTTGAGTGATTTTTAACTATACATATTACGTGCGTAGTTATTTTAACGTCTACTACACATCCCATACACACACATCCCATACACGTAGTTGGTTTGATTACCAACTACTAAATGTCTTCTGAATTATGCCGAGAAACTGCCTAGGTTTTTTTTTAAAATTGTGGTTTTGACCTCCAAAATGCAAGCAGTGACCAAGTTTCTTCACCCACTTGGCCACTTGCGCGTCTCTTTCGCCCATTTAGACATATAACCTCCATGCAGAAGTTACCATAGAACCCAATCACGCATGTTGCCCTAAAATGAGTCTTCCCCTTCAAAAATAAAGTGTTGCACTTATACTTCACATCCTAGTAGCGAAAGTGCGAAATGATCAACCAATACTCAGTTGGTCTAGTGAGATGTGGTGTTAGGCTCCTTAAGTGTTTAGCTTGGAGATTCGAGTTCGAATCCTCCTAACTTATCATCTCCAGTTAAAACAAAGATACAAATCAATCTTGTCACTGATCACAACCAAATTTCCTCCATTTTTGTGAACTATTTCCGTAACCTTCTCGCCCGGGATAACTCTCTTCACCCTTCCACAATTCCTTCTGTCAACCTAACCATTCTGCCCGACAATCTTTGTATCAATCTCACGGCCCAGATCACCAATTTTGACATAAAATCTGCTCTCCATTCCAGTGGTGACAACAAATTCCCCGGGCCGGATGGCTTCAGTTCTCTCTTCTTCAAAAGCTCCTGGGATATCGTTGGGGAGGATTTTTGTGCTGCTATCAAGGATTTCTTCTGAATGGGAAAACTCCTCAAGCAAATTAACCACTCTTGCATCACCTTGATTGCTAAGAAGGATAATCCCTCTACCCCCAATGACTACAGACCCATCTCTTGCTGCGGAGTCATTTATAAAACCATTGCAAAGATCCTTGCCAATCACCTTAACTCTGTCCTCCCCACCCTTATCGGGCCCCAACAAGGCGCCTTTGTCAAAAACCGCTCCATCAAGCATAACATCCTACTTTGCCAAGAACTCTTCAAAAGTAATTGTCGGAACTCCATTTTTCCCAGATGTGACATCAAAATTGACATCCGCAAAGCTTTTGACACCATTGATCACCAGTTCATCCTCATGATCCTCAAACGCTTTGGGCTGCCCAAGATCTTCATCAACTGGATCAAGCTTGCATCACCAACACCACCTTCTCTATTAACATCAATGGCAGTTTAGAAGGTTTCTTCAAAGGGTAGAGAGGACTTAGACAAGGATGCCCATTATCTCCATCCCTATTTGTTTTGGCCATGGAATTTCTGTCCTCCTTGATCAACCAAAATACTCTGGACCCCAACTTCAATCTCCATCCAAAATGCTCCAATCCCATTATCACTAACATTTGTTTTGCAGATGACTTAATGCTTTTTTGTCGAGGCGACCACTACTCCATAAGCAAACTTAAGGCTACTCTTGATACCTTTGGCTCCTTCCGGGCTTAATATCAATGTCGGTAAGTCCACCATCTTCTTCGGGGGTGTCCCCCTCTCTGACCAGCAGATCATCTCCACCACCCCGGGGTTCAACGTCGGGGAGCTCCCCTTCCACTACCTGGGAGTCCCTCTCGGTGCTAAACGCCTCCACGTTACTGATTACCAGCCCCTCATTGATAAGATTACCAGGCGTGTTCAATCCTGGAGCGCTCGATGTCTATCCTATGCTGGCAGGGCTCAACTCATTAGAGCCGTCCTGTACGCCACAACAACGTAACTTCCATTTTTCTCTTGCCCTCAACCATTATTAACAAAATCGACAACATTCTGCGTGCCTTTCTTTGGTCGGGCAAAGACAGCAGTAAGCGTGCTCTCATTGCTTGGAATCAGGTATGTCTTCCTATCACTGAGAGTGGTCTTGGATTCAAAAAGCTTCTTTTCTGGAATAAAGCTTGTTTTTTCAAACTTATCCTTGATCTTGACTCAAATTCCCCCAACGTTTGGAGTTCTTGGGTAAAGAAACACATCCTCATAAGATCCGCTATCTGGAATTGCCAAGCAAAACAGTCTCACAACTACACTTGAAAATCTATCTTGTGCATTCACGATGAGCTCCTGAGCCAGAACGTCACACACGCTACCTCCAATCTGTTCCTCATCCCCAACGGCGCCTTCTCCAACAACAACGCCTACAATCTGCTCCAATCTCCTCATCAAAAGATCCCTTGGTGCTCTAAAATCTAGGGAGGCCTGAACATTCCCAAATGCAGTATCACTTCTTGGCTTGCTGGACACCAAAAACTTCCCACCCTTGGAAGACTTTCTTCTTGGAACGCCTCATTGAACAACACTTGCATCCTTTGCAATAACAACACTGAAACGGAGACGCATCTTTGGACAAACTGCAGCTTCAACAATCTAGTCCTTAACTTCATTCTTCAATGGGTATGTATTCCTTACGCCAATTGCAGCATCCTTCAATGGTTTAACTGGTCCTCCCCTAAACATGGCAAGAAAAGTCTCATCCATCAAGTACGACAATCCGCCATCACAACCTTCATCTACTTCACTTGGAGAAATAGAAATGACCTGATCTTCAAGAACTTAAAGCATAGCGTCTTCGATTGTGCAAGTACCATCATCAATGAGGTTAAAGCTTACTCGTCTGCAAACTGAAAAGTAAGAACTACTGATGATCTCTTTTGGGCTAGTACCTTGGCATAAAATTTTCCTAAATATTGCCTCTTTTTTCTTGTCTTTTGTTGTTGTGCTTGTTTTGTCTCCTGGCTATGACTCCGGATGTATGTACTTCTTGATCAAGTGATCTCTGTAATTCCCCTCCTCTTTTTTTAATATACGTGCGCTTTCAAAAAAAAAAATGTCAATATTGTCCTAACATGTGTAAAATGTCAAAAACCCCTCCCAAGTATCAATCGATAACTAAATTATAGTTAGCTCATTCTGTTCATGTCGCTAAAATTAAAGTAGCTATTTAGAAGTTAGCGATATCATTTTAGATTAGTAGGATTTTTACTCATCCTGACTTATATGACAAAAATAACTAAATTATAGTTAACGATTGATATATAATTAGTTATTAAAAGATATATATATATATATATATATATATATATATATATATATATATATATATATATATTTATTTATTTATTTATTTTATGTTTGGGTGCCTACCATGCATTTAGTGGTTTGTGGGCAAGCGTAATTTTTGACATTTTTCAATAGAAATGATGAGTACTTATATGAAAATTAAATACTGTCCTAACATATTTAAAATGTCAAAAACAACTCCCAAGTATCAATCGATAACTCCAAAGTATCCGACCCCACCATATGAAATGAAATAAAATAAATCAAAGTATCAGAAACATTCATCGCTCATATACCAAAAAAGAAGAAGCATCATTCATCACCGTACATGAAAGAGAATTCAAAATGATCACCAGCATTATCGAGTTCTTTCAACAACTCATCTTCTTCTTGCATCCTTTCTCAATCTTTTCTCTGCTCATTTTACTAATCTTCATATACAGATGGAAATCTCCAAATTCCATTACCAACAAAAACACGCCACCCTCGCCACCAAGGCTTCCGATCATCGGAAACCTGCACCAGCTAGGAACCTATCCTCACCGTAATCTTCAAAAGCTATCTCAAAAGTACGGAGATCTCATGTTACTTCACCTTGGAAGTAAACCAGCCATCCTTGTCTCGTCGGCAGCAGCCGCTTCCGAGGTTCTGAAAACCCATGACGTCATCTTCTCGAGCAGGCCGAATTTGAGGGTTTTCAGAAAACTCCTTGGGAAGGATATCTTATCTTCACCATACGGTGAGCATTGGAGGCAATCAAGGAGCATTTGTGTGCTCCAACTCCTTAGTATCAAACGGGTTCGATCTTTTCGCAAAGTGAGGGAGGAAGAGGTTGGTTTGATGATGAACAATATCCGCGGACTTTCAGTCGTCAATTTGACTGACATCATCGTATCACACACCACTGATCTGATAAGCAGGGTTGCTTTCGGAAAGAAATATAGAGGAGAAGAAGGTAATATTGATTTTATCAAGCTATTGAATGAGCTTACAAAGTTATTGGGTGGTTACTATATTGGAGATTTCATACCAAGCTTGGGCGGGGTTGATGCTAAGGTAACAAAAGTTACTCGCGGATTTGATGAATTTTTCAGTACAGTAATCGACGAGCATTCAGCTTGTATAGGAGAAAGAAATTCAGATGGGGAAGAAGATGAAATGATGATTAGAGATTTTGTCCATGTTTTACTGGAAGCTTATAAGGACGCCGGAGATGGAAGTTTCTGCCTTGACAAAGAAAGCATCAAAGCTCTTATACTGGTAAGTAGACTAATATTAATTATTTGTTAAAATATATATAATGGGACTTGAATGATCTTTTTATGATTCAGGACATGTTTTCAGCTGGGAGTGATACAACATACATAACGCTAGATGGGCTATGCTGGAGTTGTTAAGGGACCCTAGAGTGATGAAGGAGTTGCAGAAGGAAATGAGAGGAATCACCGGAGACAAAGAGGCGGTGACAGAGGAGGATTTGGAAAACATGAAGTACCTCAAAGCCGTAATCAAGGAAACTCTGAGGTTACATCCTCCGGCACCGTTGATGGCGCCGCACGCATCCACACAGGATGTGACAGTAAAAGGATATGACATTGGTGCAGGAACCTTTGTTTTGGTGAATGTATGGGCAATTGGTAGAGATCCTGCGTATTGGGACGAGCCCGAGAGTTTCTATCCGGAGAGGTTCTTGAATTCTTCTATTGACTTCAAAGGACAAGATTTTCAGTTTATTCCATTTGGATCAGATAGAAGAATGTGCCCCGGAACGGCGTTTGCTATAGCTAGCATTGAGCTTGTGTTGGCAAATCTTGTGCACCAATTCGACTGGGCGCTGCAAGATGGAGAGTCCCTTGATTTGACTGAGACCACGGGTCTTGCAGTACACCTGAAATTCCCTCTTCTTGCTGTTCCGACTCAACGAATCTGTTAGCCTTTTTTGAATTAAAATAAATATGAGTTGTTTAATCCCACATCGATGATGACAGACGTTCGGTAATTGCAATGCAGTTGTTTGTTGGGAAATATGAGTTGTAACTGATCTCACAGGAATAAATTACAGTGAGTTTAATTACAGTCTTGCAGCACACAAGGAACATCCCAAATCAGAAGATCAGAGACATGATAGATAATGAGCTATACTATTATAAATATTATAAAACAGAAACATGTTCTGTAGCTGAATCTCTGTTTGTATTTGCTGTATATGTAAAGACCTTTTACCAAGAAACAACACAGCACATACTAGTAGAGACATGATAGATAACGAGCCATGCTATTTTAATTTATTGTGGTGGTGCTAGTGAACAGTAATCATTTTCATTAACTTAATCCTGCTGCCACTGTTAATCTCTGTTTGTATTTGATTTATAGCTGTCTGTTTTTCTAATGCCACTGCTCAGATCATTTTTGACCTTTGTGGGGGCTAGGTATACTATCCTCTTCTATTAACTAATATCAGTTTGTGTTAACATTTTATTGGCCGATGAAATATGCAATAAATATGTCATGTACTCCAGTACTTTTACTTGTGGGCATTTGTAATTTGTAGCCAACTGATATCAGTTTGTGTTAACATTTTGTGGGCATTTGTAATTAATCAAAGAAGATTACAAAGAGAGGAGAAGAAAGACATACAGCAAATAACTCAACTAATCAAATGGAATGCAAATCTAATGGCCAATGATCTACATTTTCCACACTGTTTATTGCTCAATTGTATTAATCTTACAACCAAACAGACAAAACAAATATCATACCATCTGCTTGGTGATCACGAATCGTCAGTATTAGGCTTCAAGCCGAGCTTCTTCCTTGTTTTCCCGACAAACAGATCTCTGGATTTGATATAGCCAGGGGCACATCTATTATACAGAGATTTGAGATTTAGTACAAGTATTTGGTTACTATGAATATATAATCACAAAGTTTTCAATATACCCATCTGTTCTCTTAAAAGTCCCCTCAATTTTGAATATATAATCAGCAAAACCCCAAATCTCTCTCAAAAGTCCCCTCAAATTTGAACCCAAGAAACCCATTTTTCGAAAATGCAGATCAATTATACCATTGAATGAATTAAATATTTTTTTTCAAAGCTCTTGACAGAATGACTGTGGAGAGAAGAAAACAATAACCAATACGATCAAGTAATGCTCTAATTTATCATTGACAGAATGACAACAACTTAACAGCCTTTATTTTCAAAGAGCATAAAATTCACACACGAACAGCTTACCTAAGACAGTTATGACGGATGCCGATTAAGACATCAAATTTTGTGGTGTTATATCAGATTTAGGGTTAGAAAAATTACCTATGAGTCGGCGGAGTATGTTGATCGATGATGCGAGTGCGAGCAGCGAGATGCCGAGATTCAGACTTGGAGTTTGAGAGAGATCGGAGAGACAACGATTTGAGCGAAAGAGATTCGCGTATGAGGAGAATGGAGAAAGAGAGCGGCTGTCGAAGTGTCGAACGATACAAAACTAAACGGGCTATTACGGTCCGGACCGGACCGGATAGTCCTAGACCGGACCGGACCGTAACCCGTCAGCTGAGGACCGGATGGACCGTCGGGATGCAAGAGACGGTCCGTTCCGGTTCTGCGGTCCGGGCTAAAAGTGAACAGCCCTAGCATACCCACAAAAATATCTCCAAAAATGATCTAATATTAATTCAGAAAAAAGCACGCACTCCCAAGAAGAGAAAATGCCGACCAACTTCTTTTTTTTAAAATTTGTTTGTATAAAGGGAAGCGGTTCGATACACTAGACACACTTACTGTCAAGAGAAAAACATAACGTAGTAAAAAAAACACGTCAAAAGAGTCTTCAATCACAACGGCCGATCAACAAGGAACATCAAAGTAAGCGCTAGGAAAGCAATCACGAGAACAAGTTTGTAAAAGCAATGCAGCGAACAACTCCCAAGGACCACCGGTGGAAACCTCAAATTTGGACTCTTCCTTTGAACCTTCGGATTTTGATCACCTATTTACGACTCCTTCGCACGAACAAATTCAACACTTCTTTCATACGGATCTCACCATATCAAGACGTACTCCATATCATCGGAACATATAACGTGAAAGAAAGAAACTCTTTTCATGATCAATGATTAACGACACACATGTATTAGAAACAAAGATTATGTAAACATGTTTGCCACTAGAAAGGCGATCCGAACCCGAAATTGTCAATTCCTAGCACTTTGGATAAGATCCATGTACCTAGATAACCAAATTAGACAGAAAGGTGAGATACAATTGAGAAATCAAACACAAGGAAATAACACAAACTTTTATTGAATAATACTCTAATATAGAAAACTTACAACCCCACTATGTTGAGAGCTTCAAGTGTCAAGCACAACTAAAGATGTTTAGCTCTGCATAGAGAACAAAACAAAGGAAACAGTTTTTATAGGTGTGTAGAGATGAGGGAAGAGGGAGAGAGATGATAAGAGATAAGAGATGAAACAATGGAGTGAGGTGATTTCTAACAAAACCTAAAACCTATATTTATACTACGAATTGCATCAAAATGGGAAAACCAAAAGATCACAAACAACCACAATAATGAGCCTTGAAGCCCACGTTTCAAACCGTCTTGACTTATCCAGAAACACTACCTGCGGATGCAGGCTAGGGTTTGGGTGCTGCGGGTGCGGGGTCATAAAAAGCAAGGGAGACGTTTCATCTTCAAAGGGGTCGCGGGTGCGGGTGGAGCTGGCCGGGGGTGCGGGAAATCCAAGCGACTTGGAACGGCTACGACTCTTCATCTTCGGCCGAGGGAAAACCGCGGGTGCGGCTTATTGGTGCGCGGGTGTAGGAAGATGAGGCGTCATAGTCATTCGAAATGAGGCCGCGGGTGCGGCATGGACAAGCCGTGGGTGCGGGATTTCTCACAAGTGAGTTGTGGAGGAGTGTTGCTGCCGCGGGTGCGGCGGTATTGGGTGTGGTGGTGCCCGCGGGGTGGTGAAGTCCCGGCGCGGGTGCGGTGGTGCAACAAAAAGTATTTTTCCTTGATCTTTTCCTTTGGTTACTTCACTTTCTTAACTTGATCGATCTTTTGCTAAATTCCTTGGTTTCATTAATGATTGATTCCTTGGCTAGATTTATAGAGATAACACCACATACAAGTATAATGACTCAAAAACCATGCTAAAACTATGTCTTTGGGACGGTGATACTATCTACCAATTAAACCTCAAAAGGTCTCAAAGAAGTATGGCAAAACAAAAACAACAGTCTAAAGCATGGACAAAATATTCCTACTAAGTGGTGTGAATAAACAAGAATGAACTTGTATCTAACTCCTTATTGCTCCAAGAATGGCCTACCCGAATCCTCATTATATCTTCTCTTCTTATGTCGCCAACGCCGTGAATGATGGATCCTAAACACTTTCACTCATTTTGTTGTGTGGCCCTTTCGGCTTTTACCATGCCGTTCTTTTTCCTTTACAAACGGCCTCACAAATCTCACATCACCCAAATATATTTTTGCACCAATCTAATTTCGGTCGAATTACCTTCTTTTTGCCTAAGTCACCCTTTCGAGTTTTCGACTTATCCCATGATTTGTATTGCCTTTTTTCGATCTTTTCGGCTTTTTTTTATGAATAAAAATATGTACAAATATGTACAAATATAATTCCCTTCCCGTGCATAAAGCACAAATGCGCTCAAAGTGTGAAAAATAAAAGAAGGGGAAGTTTTTTGGCTTTTTTTTATACCGGTGACAATCATACCGGTTGTAAACAGTCTTATCCGAGTAATGAGTCGCACTTCGATTATTACCAAAAACCGCTATCTATTGTCGGAAAAAAAAGTAGGATTATAAAAAACCGGTTTACTAATAGGTCATTTATTTACACTTTAAGAATTTTCGCCGTTGAAACCCGGTGCTCCTCACGCGTATGAAATTACCTCCCTCCAAAATAAGCTAGGGTTTTCGGAGCTCTCTTTGTTGTGTCGGCTATGACAAATCTGAAGAAGGGGAAGTTTTTCAATTGAGATGATACATGTATCCTATCATGTGATTGGTTGAAGCTAATTAAATAAGGATTAAAGTTTTACTGCTTTAAGAGAAAAATAATAAATAATATAAATTCCATCAATTACGTAAAAGGATATAAGGATACATATATAGAGGGATAAATAAGATCTTTCACATGAAGTTTTCATAGCTCACTTTTTACCTCCATCCAAACTAGCTAGGGCTTTCATCTTATCTTATCTTATCTTATAAGTATTAAAGGAGAGACTCTTATTGTCACGTGTCAGCGTCTGAATTCACGCAGTCCAAAATATCTTTTAAAAAGTTAATATTTTACGTTAATAAAAAAAAGGCATATTAATTAAGTTTATAAATAAGAACAGTTAATAAATCTTTTACGTTAACAAAAAATCCTATTAATTAAATTTCTTAAAAATAGAAATATTAGTAAATCACTAACGTTAATTAAAGATAAAAGTTTTTTTTCCCTCAAAATTAAAGAATTCAAAACTTGATCTAATGTACATTTACAAAAATATGAAATCAAGTTCCTATATAATTCTTTTAATTATTTATATTTTGTATGTCGATTATTTGCTAACTCTAAATTTTTCATATTTCTAAAAAATTTAGATAACTATTTTTCGACCTATAAATATATCATATAATGTTTGTCTAATGTTTCATTGCAATCAATATATTTATATGTAAATTTAGAATACAAAAAATATATATAATAACAAATAAATACGTCTAATCCAATATTATTAAACCCCCCCGCATAATATGCGGGTATTACACTAGTTCTATTTGTACTCTTGTTACCTACAAGTAGGCAATTTTTTAACTATTTTTACCTCCCTCCACATCCTCCACATTCAACGTTGAAGAAGCTAGGGGAGTTTTGGATATCTCAATCCCGTATCTTAACTGAACCCGGTGTGGATGCTATCAGAGTTACACCAATTTCTTCTTGGCCGATCGAGAAGATGGTCACACACTAGAGCTTCTCAATAACGTTGAGTATTACAATCGAGTTGGTCGCAAAATCCACAAACGAGTTATAAGAACGTTGCTCGGTAGCACTTTCAAGGGTACCGTCGATGTTAACAGAAAATATGCAGGTTTATATTCATGTCTATCCCGATTTGTGAGGCTTGGATATGGGTTGTGATTCATGTGGCTGTTTTTTTTTTTTGTACTTTAGGGTTGTTTTGAAATTGATATTTTTTTTTGCTGGTACGTTGTTGTGTTCAGTTAATAGGTTTTTATCTCTCCTTTGGAGTTTGAACAATTGAAACATTAGAGATATGGGTTGATTTTAAATATAGATAATGGTTGATTTCAATTTTAAATGTCGAAGGGGCAAAGTTTTAATAGAGTATTAAAATTGTTTATTAGTTTAGTTGGTTAGACTTTTTAAGTGGCATTTTGGAAGGTCAGTAGAGTTAACGTTGACTGATGTGATCCTAGGCAATTGAACCAATTTGAGACCTAATCATATAACACCAGTCAATTGCCTCGAAGCATGGACAACAGTCATAAAAATATAGAATACGATTCAAGTCTTTCATCATCTAACTCGGAGTAATTGTTGGTAGAGTTTAATAGTCAATACTTTCTGTATTTAACAGACTCCAAACATTGTTATGAGACATAGTAGAATAAGAAGACAAGAAACATTGTCGATATAACTCTGTAAGCATCAATACACGGAAGAACCAAGCACTAGACAAATATGATGCCTATTCAAATCAATCTATGTGTCCCCTTATCAATGATGAATATATTAAAAAAAAAACTACTCCACTCGGAACCATTAACAGCTAATCTTATTATGATTACCTGTAAATCTTATGACGGTGATTCTTATGACCAGAATCTGCTTGGTCTTCAAACGATGGCCGTAATGAGTTAGACAGACCTTCAAAAATCCGGCCAGGTTCAACAAGCTTGCTGCTTTCAAATACATAATTAGCAATTTCAAAATACTCTATAGACCTGCAGGTATTTTTTTTTATATATGCATGACCTCTTGTGATTTGGTGTTTTAAATTTAAATTTTTTTTAATTTTCAAAATGCTTGTATTAATTGGTATTCCAAGAGACTGGACAAAATGATATGTAACATTTTAAATAAGCACATTGATCCGAGGAAACAAATAGGCAATATGTTTAGTGACCTATTGTGGACTAATTCTTCCAATAATAGTTATTGTACCTGTTATTTTGATCTTAAATATTAGGTATTTGGCTATTCTTCTTGCAAATTCTTCCTGTCATGCTACATTGACTCTATAATCAGGTATTATCTCTCATTGGTCCTTATGATGATTTAATTTTGCCAATGATGTGAATCGGCTTGGCAACTTCTTCTTTTTTATCATTTTGATTCCTGTCATCTCACTTGGAATTTGACTAATCTCATACATATAATCGGTGCTTCAGTTTAAGTCTTTGATGAGTAATTGGATGTGAAATATCACTCTGATCTCTTGTTCCGTAACAATTAATTCAGCTAGTGTGTTAAGTTCAAGGGTTGTCGTTGGTGTTGTACAACTAGTACAAAAATGCCGGTTTATACCAAAGTATTCATACCGGTTATAAAACCGAAATTCTAGTCACTTGGTACATACCGGTTATTAAACAGAGAGTGTTTTGGGTCCATGAACAGACCTTCATATAATTTGTTGATGTAACATTGTGTCTGGATTCATTTAGAAATTGTATAACAACGACTCACTTAATGTATATGTGCACTTAACCGATCATGATATGTCCTCTAAATATGCATATTCTACAATTCTTTGATGGTTCTAATAGGGATTGGATTGATAGGTAATGCAACTAATGATGAGGATGGTATGGATTATTGAACAATGTGTTATGCTCATCATTCTGAGTACCAGTTCTACTTCTGTTCATCTGCTTTCATTTGATCTGATTTTTTCTAAGTTATGTATTCAAAAGTAATAAGTGATTTTGGGTCCACGAAAAGACCTTATAATTTGTTAATATACATTGTGTATGGATTGATTCATAAGTTGTAAGCTTGTCTAAATATGAGTATCCTGCTGTGCTTTGATAGTTACTAAAATGGATATAATAGTACTGCTGATTGCCGATGATGCTATCATTCCACTAAATGCATAATCTAATAATTGTTTCTTTACCCATACTTGGTGAATCTATCAATTGAAGGTTACAATTCTTCTTTATTTACTTCTTCTATAGTTTGTGATTGCATGTAGTACGTTGAATTCATTTTTCTTCTCTACATTGAGAAAATTTGTCTCTACACTAATATTGTGTGAATTGACCTTTACTATGATGTCTTAACCTGTATTAATCTTTATTACGTTCTACATTTATTTTGATACTTGAATTAGTCAGTCTCCAAGAACTGAAAGTTGTTTGCCGAAATTTCCTACATATACTGAACTCGTTTTCTTTGCATATTCAACTGTGTTAGACTGTGGGAAAAATGACCCTGAACAACACTAATATGTTGTTCTAAAAAATGTGATTCTTATTTGTAAGAAACGATAAATGAAGGCTGAGTTAAACAGGGTCTAAAGTATATGTTTCTTAGCAAAATCAATTCTTTGAATCAATGCATATTTAGCCTTGAGATGCTTGAAGGTGTTGTGCCAAGTAATGTACATGTTTTTGAAACAGGTACTCATACAATGAGGAGAAGAATACATACGAAGTAGTTCAGCAGGCTACAAAAATGGCAAGCTGATGTTGACAGAGTTATCATCTAGTTCATGTCTACTCTTTCTAACTAGTATGGTTGTTTGAGTTCTTCCTATAAGGAAAATCGATATAAAAATGTCATTTATAACTATTAGCACTATTGATAACGCTAATGTTTGATACCATTAGTTTTCATTGTTTTTTATTAGTTTCCTAATAGATATGAGAGTGAATTGGTTGTATAATTTGGAGTATGTTGAATTTGCTTGCTAGTTAAAAGTGAATTAGGTTTGCCAGTCATCCAACCATCTAAATTATAGTAGATATTCAGTTATAATAATTGGATATTTGCTTTATATTTTCAAAAAATAAATAAGCTGCATACCGGTAGTTTTAAACCTAGTATGTAACTTTTATCCCATACCGGTTACATGTATTCGACGCTCTTTAGTTTTCTTTTTTTTAAAAAAAGGCCGCATATCATAATTGGTATGCGATTTTTCTCGCATTCCGGTTTCAAATAACCGGGATTCATATTGTTTATTGCGGTCTGTTAACTCCACCTTGATGATAAGAC
The DNA here is from genome assembly GCA_002319775.1 of Fagopyrum tataricum. Taxonomy (NCBI): domain Eukaryota; kingdom Viridiplantae; phylum Streptophyta; class Magnoliopsida; order Caryophyllales; family Polygonaceae; genus Fagopyrum; species Fagopyrum tataricum. The sequence continues at coordinate 11,671,382 of CM008279.1, read as the reverse complement.
CTTATTAATGGTCAATAAGGCCTTACCGGTTGATGAAAGCCAAAACCTTGGTTTCCAGGTTTTGGTAAGACCTTACCGAAACTGGCTCAAGTAGCTTAGTTCGAATGAGCTTATTTAGTTTAGTCCGATATTTTATTGGGCTAACAATATTCTTATAGGCTGGATTTTATATTTGGTTTGATTTTTTAACCAAATATATTAAGTCAAATTTTGTTAAGGTTGTTGAGATTTTCAAGGAATTTGATTTGAACAAAATCTTTGATTTAGTTTAAACAAATCTTTGAACAAAATCTTCAGCCAATATAATCTTAAAAAATCCAGATTTACTGCAATTGTATTGAACGGATTTTCAGCCATTGGAAAATCAATTCTCAACGTCCAGATTGCAACAAATCAAGATATCAAGATTCAATCAAACGATCGGATTTTTTGTAACAAATCTCAAGCTGCCCAAGATCTTTCTCAACGTTCGTTTTGTTTGAAGATGATGGGCGTATCTATATAAGGAGACAAGAAAAATGACAACACATATAACTTGATCCCAAGCGTACACAAGTATCATCTGCTTTCTTATCTCCCAAAGCATCGATCTCACCTTTCAAGCTTGAGCGTTTTATTTTCTTTGAGTGTGTGAGATCTTCTTTGAGCGTCATAGTACAATTCATCTAGAATCATACAAAGGGTTACTCTCTACCCAAACGTGTAAGATACTTCGGTATCGGTAGGACTTTGTTTTCTCTTGAGTGTTTGAGTTGCTAGATAGGAAGTGTAAGGCTTCTGAGTTTAGAAGAGGGAAGTTCTTCTGAAGGTTGTATCTGGAGCTCATCGGAAGAAGAAGAGAAATAAAGCTACTTACAATCCTAGGGTTGGATAACCCTAGGCGGGGACTAGGTCAATTTGAGACCGAACCTCGTCAACATATCACGTGTCACTTTTACTTCTGCTCTTTACTCGTATTTATTATCTCTTGTTCGTCTTTACTTACTGTTTTATTCTTATCCAATCTCTGAGCTACGGGTAAGGTCTTATCTCTGTTTGATAAGGTCTTATCACTGTTTGATAAGGTCTTATCTCTTATCGATAAGATCTTACAAATCCTGAGATTGCGAAAAGATTCCATACTCTATTCATCCCCCCCTTCTAGAGTATTTGTTAACTGTTTATCTGCCTATTCCGCACTTCAATCGGTCCATTAATACCGCCCAAATAACGGGATCCGAAGTTTAAAAAAACGGAATAAACCGTTGTTTTTTAACTAGTGTTGATAGTGTAAGTTGAAATAGTGTAAGTTGAAGCTTATTGTATAACCGAGATAAATAATTGGTTGAATAAGTATCTGTTGATAAGTTTGATGAATGTTTGGGGAAAAAAAGATTATTGAAGCTAATGCAGGTATAAATTTATCAAACATTTTTACCTTTTTAGGTAAAATTATTTTGTAGGGTTATACTTATCATTCAATAAGCTATTAGGATCAAACTTCTTCGACGTATCTTACTAAATAAGAAAATATTAAGCTTTTATAAAATAGGATAAGTTGCTTGGACTCTCAAACACACATTTTCTAACTTACATTTTTCATAAACATTCAAAGTTTGATAAGCTTCGTACACATTTAAAAAGTGTATTTTCAAAGATATCCATGTGACTAGGATAATTCAAATTTAGGCCTAAATCGAAATTTAGACCGGATCGAAAAGCTATTGTTGATCATGATCTGAATATACATGAACGGTCCATAACCAGTCCACCAAATTTTAATGGGTTTAATTTTAAACATAAAAAAAACACAAGATCTTTATAATAAAAACTAGTTCCAACCGAGATAAGACCGAACTTGAATATCCAAATCAATAGAAATTTGTTGGCTCACAAAATCCGGATCCAATCCTAAAAGAGATAATAATTTCACTCTCTTTGAATTGACAGGTTCGCGTGACATGAGTCCCATAAAGAACCAAATTTGTACAAAGAAATGGCTGGCCATGTATCACCTCAAATCATTACCAGTAGTTTATCATAAATCTCGATCATAGTACTAAATATGGAAAAATGTGAATTTCATATAAAACAAAAAAGAAAAAAAACACATGCGTTGTACTCAAGAATATAATGAGTACTCTCTCCAATAATAAAGTTATTATATACTTCTATGTTTATTTACGCTAACATATTAACGAATTACATCTTCCAAAATATACATTTATATAACAAGTTTTTGCTACTTGGCCCGTTAAAAACTAGTGAATTCTTCTAAGTTATTACTCACCTAGTCACCTATCTATATACCAAATAAAATGCGGACAAGTCCGTCTGTTAGAGAAAATGAGAAAATAAGAAACGGAGATTTTTTTCGACAAAAAGACTTTTATTTATATTTTATATACAAAATGTTAATTAAATATGTATAAGAGTGGTACGATTTGAAAGTTGAGACTATCACAATAAAGGTTGAAGAAACAATTATAAAACGCAATATTTAATAGATTTATAACGAATAAACTCATACGGAGTACAATCTAAGTTATTGTCTCTCAGAGACAATCTAGAGCGATTGTCTCATACTGGGGGAGAGAAGAAGTGAGGTTAGAATGAGATATTTGTGAGTAAGTGAGCTAATAGCTAGCTCATATATCTCTTGTCTACGCTCAAATAATGTCGTCTAGTTTCATGAACCACATGTTTAGACATCGAATCCGGTTCAAGCAACATGTCTCATCTTCTGAACAAAAACCCAGTTCTTCATATAAATACACTCAGATTCGGTTTTTTCACTTGGTTATGAGTTCGAGTCTTCTCAGCTACACTTTGCTAGTTTATTTGCCTTACAACAATCAAGAAAAAGGCTTCAACCGGTCTAAATAAATCGATCAGTTTGGGATTTTACCGTCCCATTTCAGATTTGCCTATGCCTACCTATATCTCACAATCAAAATCCACCTCAAGGATAGAGATAACAATATGATCAACCATATCTGAATGGTACTAGACTACCTGACCGGACGAAAAATAGCAATAAACTGTTAAAAGACGGGTGAAGCTAACGGACGATGGATCGTGTAGGAACCGACTGGATGTGTCATCCACTCATTGTCCGACCTACCACCCACTCATCCGACCCGTACTCCCTGCTTAAAAAATATTTATATTTGATGTATTATAGGTTTTTATATATATTTTTTTTATATATCCTGACCTGTATTCATCTGCTTGATTTTGAAGTTATTTATTAGAAATTTAAAAATAACGTGTATACATCTAAAATTCACCTCATTTAACCATTTCATCTGTTGGATGAGGACATGTGATACGACCCCCTTGCACTTATTGATCCAACAAGATGAATGATTTTGGGTGATGATAAAGGGTAATCCAGCTTGAGGTAGATGAATTAAAAATTAAGTGATGTCTCATCCATTATCATTCCTACGAAGAAGATGATTGAATTATTGGAATGCTCTTCCTTCAACACATTATTATTAGGATCCTACACAAGGTGAGAGTGAGAGCAACGAATCCGACTCATTTTACTGTACGTGGTTGGCATTTCCTAATGAGACAAAAAATCTTAAATAATAAAATTGAGAGATTTATGTAGTACGTGTCGGTGTGTAATAAGGATAACCAATCTATATATATATATATAATCAACCGTTTATTTTACTGAATTTGTTTGTTTATGTGTTGCGTATTACGTCGATCCATCAGAATTCACAATTAAATTATTGGATATAATTAAAGAGGTCGCTATAAAACCATGTCATGTTTTTCTTTTTCTTTTTTTCACTTCTTTTAAAATCAATTAAAATTTGTCATCAAATAATATTTTCATTGAGTAATATCGGATTATCAATATATTGTAAATTACATCGAGTTAGAAGTTAGGCGGACAACAAGCTGTGCCGCCAATCCTTTCTGAGTAGCAAATCCGATCCTCCTAAACATTACATTTGAAGACCTAGTGACACAAAAATTTCCATGCAAGACCCGTTGCACCCTCTTGAGAATCTCAATGGCATCAGGCGCAAGAAAACCAAACTTATCAAAAGCGAACGGAAGAAACACATTTTGGTTTTCAAGACAAGCTCTTTCATGCTTAGTCACCTTCAAAGAGGCCGCGTTGAGAGCCGCCTTACCCACAACAAAAGGCCCGTTATCAAAACCAACCAAAGGGGAGACTCTGTCAAATCAATACAAGCATGTTTTCCACCCACCCATCCAAACAAACACATTTGTAGGCCTCAATGTAGACCTTCCTTCACGCGGATCAGTCAAGAAGGATACAAGCGCCTCTTTCTTGGCCGAAATCCCTTCTCTCTTAAACACGTCACATAAAACATCACGAACCAGATCATGCCTATATTTGAAGCCGGGTAGTTCCTTACAATGAACCGCATGCTCCCCAAAAACATCCAAAGGCCTCCCACAATTAGGCATAAGACAAAACATACCAGACGAGAACAAAGGAATCATAAGGCGATACTTGAGGATCGTGCGATACTCAACGAGAGACATACATTGTCCAAGTCCATCATAGGTATGGCAAGAAGGAAATCTGGGCTATGCGCTGTCTGTAGACACTGAAAAACCGCTTTTTGTCTAGTTTAAATCAAAAGTTGCTTCCATCGTTTGTACTGTTTTACCATAAAAAGCACTCGCCAAAGCATGTTGAGCTTTAGGGGGACGGTGCTCTTTACAGTAAAACTAGAAAGATCAAAATTAGGAATAGAAGCTTGAAGATTGCCCAAAACTCCAAAAAACTCAGAGCCCATATCAAAACTCCACTGTCCCGCAAAATGTGGTCTTGAAGGGTCCAAGACTAGGCTCTAGAAGCCACAAAAAAGCGAAAGAAGAAGTCTCCATAGCTGAGTATAACCAAGACCTCCACACCGAATCGGTAAAGAAGCAAGTCTCACTGAAGATCGCCAAAATAAGATCTGATCGAAAATAAGCACCCCACAAACCACAATATCCTCGACTGATCCACGAGTCCCAAATCAAAAAAATAGATGCACTCTCCCCATGTTCCGGTAGACAAGTCCTTAAGCTAAACAACATCTTAGCAACACCCATGCAGGAACGAAGCAAAAGAAGCTCACTCTGCGGGTCCCTCAACTGCGGAAGAAGGTGCATCAACTCAACCGCCTTAACAACTCTTTTCATGACTAGCTCTCTAATAAACCCATCATCTTTACTCACAGCCCCACCCAACAACTTAACACCTAGAACCGGCCTAGCAATGTCATCAAGGAATAAACCTTCTCTAAGCTTCGATCCATCACACGAAGGCCAAAAGAGCTCAGTCTTGCAAACATTCAACTCAAGGCCAAAACTCGGGCCAACTTCTCTAATGATATCAAACACTCTAGCCACTTCCTCTGTCCGGCCAATAAAAGTACCATCATCAAGATACCAAGCATGTAGAAGAGGCTTACAACTGTCTCTAATCCGATGAAGAAGTGGGTGCAAAACAAGGGAAAAAAGAAGCGGCCTCAAAGGGTCTCCTTGTTGCACACCAGTAGCCGACCAAATAATATCATCACCAACATACAGACGAGCAGCTTGACCATACAAGAAATCAACCCAAAAAGAGATAGAGGGACATCTTTCCCTTACTTCCCTAAGCAAAACAGTTCTGTCAACCAACTTGAAGGCATTAGAAAAATCCACTGTCAACATAGCCAGGGAACCATCAGAGTGATGCTCACTTAAAACCCTGTTAACACTATGTAGAATAGCCTCTGCACCACCTGAAATACCAACTCAAACTGAAAATCTCCAAGATATTCCCTCATATCTTTACTCACTCCCTTCATGGCTACTTTGGACACCAACCGTCTCCATATAGTACCTACTGCAATGGGACGAACCCCATTGCCAGGCTTCAACAACGGCGTAAGAGACGCTGAAGCAACAAACTCAGCCAAACTCAACGGACACTTACCTCTCAACCACAAATTGACCATTGATGAAAGAGCTCTCAAAAGACTTGTGGCAACCGCAGAGCCCTCACCACACAAAGCATCTAAAAGGTGTTGTGCTCTCAAACCATCTCTACCACAAGAGGTTCCTTTGGGAAAAGACTTGATGCATTTAAAAATCAAACCAACATCAACAACAAGAGGTGGTTCAAGAAAAGTAGAACAAGGCTTAGAAGGAGGAGGTTTGAAGGGATGTTTTGCCTTCAACACCTTCAAAGTTTCATCATTATAAGGAGCTACTCCAGAAGAGCACAAAACTGTCACAACAGCCGTAAAATGTCCATCTGAAATCTTACGAAGACACTGCTTGATATTTGGGTTCCTCTCCCAACCTTCTTCATACTTTGAGTCACCATCAACCCTAACAACATGTCTATGCTCTGAATTGTCTAGCAAAGCATGCACAAGCTTAGAAGCACCATCAACCTCTCCCCAAGTAGACAACACCTGCAAAATCCGCTAATGTTGAATAAACTTCCTACCTCCTGATCTTCTATCTCGCCTACTCATAGGCCTGAACACCTCCAATGTACAACGAGGGAGCAAAAACAACCTAACCCAAGCAGCCACACAACTTGGCTCAACAACCACCTTTAAAAGAGCACCTAGTAACGCTTGAGAAAAGCTTAAACGACAACTATGAGGGATGCTTTTCACAGTAGTAATAGGAACACGCATAACCTTCCCCAGCAGATCAGTATCAAGCACCAAACCCCCATCAACTTCAATCTGCTCAACAACAATCAGCTCTGAGATATCCATCACCGGCCTTGAAATACCCACAATATATTCACCATTCTCACCAAAAGCAGACACAAAACCATCGGCGTGACGACACTCACAACTCAAAGCATGAAGACACATACATCGTCCACATAACCACATTCTGAGAACAGTCAAAACCTCCACAAACGCCACAAAAACATCAAGGTTACACTCAAGGATGCCCCGAATTTCATTCTTGTGCTCAGCCGCAAAAAGGTGTTGCCTCTTCAAATGACCAACCAGGCAAGATAAACCTCTACTCCCCTCCCTACCACCACCACAACCATGAAAAGAACTAAACGGACAAAAGAGAAACTCATTACCTTCCTTGACTTCCATTGGAAAACACCCAAAGACAATTCCCCCCCCCCCCCCCTCTCCCCCCCCCCCCCCCCCCCCCCCCCTTTTTTCCCTCTTTTTTTTTTTTTTTTTTTTTTTTTTTTTCTGAACTGGGTTAACTCACGAGTTGATATCGAGTTGGCTCATCTTCCCCAATGAGACCCAAACAGCAGCGAAAGAAAACAACAGCAGCGAAGAGAACAACGGCGAGGCGACGAGGGCGAGGCACCAGCGACTCGGCACGAAGAGAACAAAGGGCGAGGCAGCGAGCGCAAGGCGGCGGCGACGAAGAGAACATCACTAGCGATTCGGCACGAAGAGAACAAAGGGGCGGCACGGCAGAGCGGCACAGCGGAGCGGCACAGTGGGGCGGCGCAGCGGGCAGCGCAGCGGGGCGGCACGACGAGGCGGCACGGCACGGCGGGGCGGTGCAGCGGCGGCACGGTGGGGCGGCAAATCCTCACGAACCCTAAACTAGGGCACGGTTGTGCGGCGGCCAATTGATATGTTTTTTCATAAATAATTATTAGAGAAAAACTTTCACCACCCATATCTGGATGTCGGATGAACTCACGTAAAACACGAGGCTTAAGGCCCGAGAAAACAAAATCAACCCGAATTCAGGCCAAGAAAACATAAAAGAAAATTGTTTTTCACCCGACCCAAATTCAGGGCCCAGAGGATATCGACCGTATTGAATTTTCTTAAACTAATAAAAATGTGGCTCTCCGCAACTACTCGATCACATCCAATTAACCTGTCACCTCATTATTAGAATGTTATTCATTTTACATGTTATTAGAATGCTACAAGGTGAGAGTGAGAGCAACAAATTGATTTTTATTTTATACTGTTGGTGAACTAAACATTTATTATAAGCTAATGTTTGAAAGTACGTGATTGGTATATTATCAATGAGATAAACAATCTAATAAAAACAAGATTGAGAGAGTTAATTTGCACATTCATGCATGACACCAGGCACTAGACAAAACAATCAAATAACTGCTATAAAACCATGCCATGCTCATGCATAGAAAATTATCCTCAGTTAAGCATCATGCAATCCCCTCAGGAAATACTAGTCTTTTCTTTCTCATTACTCTTCGTTTTTCTAATTTCCATATTCATTAGGCTTTCTCCCAAGAAAAAACTGCCGCCATCTCCACCAAAGCTTCCGATCATCGGAAACCTACACCAACTAGCCCCATATCCTCACCTCTCCCTTCGAACCTTATCCAAAAAGTACGGAAGTCTCATGCTGCTTCATCTAGGAAATAAGCCTGCAATTATCGTCTCATCAGCTCAAGTAGCTTCTCAGTTTCTAAAAACCCATGACCTAATATTTGCTAGCAGGCCTCGACTGAAGGCTTACAAAAGAATCCTTGCTAACGGGAAGGATATATTGTCCTCGCCTTACGGTGATTATTGGAGGCAAATGAGGAGCATTTGGGTGCAGCAACTCCTCGGTATTCAACGGGTTAGATCCTTTGGTCGGGTGAGGGAAGAAGAGTTGAGTTTGATGATGAAGAACTTAAAGGGACTTCCAATGGTGAATTTAAGTGAAATGTTCATATCGCTAACGAATGATGTTGTCTGCAGGTTGGCTTTTGGAAGAAAGTATATGGGAGTGGAAGGTGGAGTTGATTTTAAGAAGCTTTTGAATGAGGTTTTTATTCTATTGGGTAATTACTACGTTGGAGATTTTGTAAGTTGGTTGGCTTGGATTGATTGGGTCAATGGAGTAGATGCAAAGGTGAGCCAAGTTGCTACTCAATTTGATAATTTCTTGGAAGATATTATCCAGGAGCACTTGGCCCGTCAAAAAGAAAGAAAAGATGATGAACAAAGCATTCAAGATTTTGTGGATGTTTTACTAGATGTTAAACGAGATGGAACTAAAAGTTTTTCCCTGGACAGAGAAAGCATCAAAGGTGTCATACTAGTAAGTAATGTATAAAAAGACAATCTTAGCTTTGTTTTCATTCATAAGACTTGTATGTGTGGTTAATACTTGGTTTTGGATTGATTGCTTATAGGACATATTTGCAGCTGGAACAATGACAACGTCCGCAACGCTGGAATGGATGATGTCAGAGTTGTTAAGAAATCCAAGAGTCATGAAAAAGCTACAGAAGGAAGTGAGAGGAATCACTAAAGACAAAGAGATGGTGGAGGAGGATGACTTGAAAGAGATGACGTACCTAAAAGCCGTCATCAAGGAGACGTTGAGGCTACATCCTCCGGCGCCGTTGACGCCCCCACACCAATCCACAGAAGACGTCAAAGTAAATGGATATGATATCGCGGCAGGGACCTTGCTCATTGTCGATCTATGGTCAATTAGTCGAGACCCTATGCATTGGAAGGAAGCCGAGAGTTTCTATCCAGAGAGGTTCTTGGATTCGAACATAGACTTCAAAGGCCAATATTTCAAGCTCATCCCATTCGGATCGGGTAGAAGAATTTGCCCCGGGATGGCATTTTCGGTTGCAAGCATTGAGTCTGTGATGGCAAATTTGGTGTGCCATTTCGACTGGGCACTACCAGATGGAATAGATGAAGACTCTTTGGATATGACTGAGCTCCCGGGTCTGGCTGTAGTACGTAGGAACACTCTTTTCGCCATCCCGACTCCATGGATCGGCTAGGGACTAGGGTTACTATCAATTTATAAATGTCTGAAATATATCTTATCTTAGCAAAAAATAAATCATATATATATATATATATATGTATGCATGTAAGGCGCGATATAATGTTGGTTTGAGTTATGTTTAGATTGGTCGGGTTCCTCCTTCACAGTAGTACGTTCATGTATTACATATTTAGTTGTTGTAGTCTTATAGGTCAAGTCTCAGAGAGGAATGTCTAATTTGGGGCATAAAATTGAAAATGAATTAGAGAAAGGCAGAAAATTTGAGGAAGATATTAGTTTAGAAGTAATCTTGTTGGAAAATGCGTCCAAGTTTGCACTAGATACTCTACAAACAAAACTGACAGTTCTTAGACTTGGAAGTTAAGCTCGAATGAACGATATCTGTGGACTTGGAGAATGAATGTGAGGATGGAATTCGGGCATGAGAAATCTGTGGAGAGGAAAACATCTAAACCTGTGAATAGGAAAAGATTTAAACTTGTGGAGAGGAAAACATCTAAACTTGTGGATATGAAACATTTAAACTTGTGGAGAAGAAAACCAAACACCGTGAGTAGATTACGATTGATGGATATCACACCGTGAGTACAATCAATGTAAGTCGTTAACCAACCAATTGATTTTAGAAGGAAATCTTACTGATTTTTTTTTTCTGTTTATATGTTGTGTATGTACGCGGTCTGTCAAAATTTACATCTAAATTACTGGAAGGAAAAAAAAAACAATTAAAGAGACTGCAATAAAACTAGGATGAAAATGTGATCCGCATTCGATGGATGTCCGAAAACTCGCCACGGAAAAATAGGTGAAAACCCGTTAACATGCGGGTGAAACTCGGGTGACGGGTGATAGGCGGATCGGATACGAGTGAGCATCTCAGGACCCATCATCCGACCCACCACCCGTACCCATCACCCGTACCCATCATCCGCACCCATCACCCACACTCATCATCCATTATATTATATTTTTATATATATTAATGATACATAAGATTTCATATATAGCTAAAATATTTTTTAATATAAATAATTTTAATAACTAATAATATATTTATACATTAAAATTTCATGAACTCTATAGTTCATAATCTTTTGTTATTTTATTTGCCTTTTTGACCTTGTCGACACTATTAATTTCTATGTTCCATGAATTTTAAGGGTAAAGTTACTTTTGTAATGTAAAAAATAATTTTACTAAAAAAATTAGTCAACTTTGAGATTATGATGAGACTAATAGACAATTATATGTAAAGCTACTTGTTTTAACGATTTTGATTTTGATTTTTTTCAACTTTGGTTCAATTATATGTTTTGTAGGTATGTAAGTTATTTCGGATTTATATTTTTGTTTAAATCATGTCAGTTGTTAAGGCTTAAACCCGATTAAATCGTATATTTAATTTTATCTTGCACAATTCTACTTTGTTTAAAATTTTGGTTGAAAACTAGCTTTTAAAAACGGGTTAAATTTCACCCGAAAAAACCCGATCCACCCATTCACCCGGCGGGTACGGATCGGATGATGAGTCGGGTGAGTATTTTAGGTCACGGGTGATAGAATCGCTGCCCTACTCTGCCGGCCCACCCCATCCCCTAAAATCCGCCAATGATTGTGAGATATGTTGGATAAACTTAAAATATTAAATAAATGAGAAAAATAGTAAACAGTTTTTTTTTTACGGACTCAAAACTCAACAAAAATGTGGCTCTCCGTAACTACTCGATCACAGCCAACCTGCCAACTTATTATTAGAATATTATTCATTTTACATGTTATTAGAATTCTAAAAGGTGAGAGTGATTGGTATTTTCTCAATGAGTCAAACAATCTTACAAAAAACAAGATTAAGAGAGTTAATTTGAACATTCATGCATGACACTAGGCACTAGACAAAACAATAAAAAAGCTGCTATAAAACCATGCCATGCTAATGCGAAGAAATTATCCCCATTAAAGCATCATGCAATTCATTCAGGAAACACTAGTCTTTTTCTTCTCATTACTCTTCCTTTATCTAGTTTCCATCTTCATAAGGCTTTCTCCCAAGAAAAAACTGCCTCCATCTCCACCAAAGCTTCCGATCATCGGAAACCTACACCAACTATCCCCCTATCCTCACCTCTCCCTTCGAACCTTATCCAAAAAGTACGGAAATCTCATGTTGCTTCATCTAGGAAATAAGCCTGCAGTTATTGTCTCATCAGCTGAAGTAGCTTCCCAGTTTCTAAAAACCCATGACCTAATATTTGCTAGCAGGCCTCCATTGAAGGCTTACAAAAGAATCCTTGCTAATGGGAAGGATATCTTGTCCTCGCCTTACGGTGATTATTGGAGGCAAATAAGGAGCATTTGGGTGCAGCAACTCCTCGGTATTCAAAGGGTTAGATCCTTTGGTCGAGTGAGGGAAGAAGAGCTGAGTTTGATGATGAAGAACTTAAAGGGACTTCCAATGGTGAATTTAAGTGAAATGTTCTTATCGCTAACGAATGATGTCGTCTGCATGTTGGCTTTTGGAAGGAAGTATATGGGAGTGGAATGTGGAGTTGATTTTAAGAAGCTTTTGAATGATATTTTTAATCTATTGGGTAATTACTATGTTGGAGATTTTGTCAGTTGGTTGGCTTGGATTGATTGGGTCAATGGAGTAGATGCAAAGGTGAGCCAAGTTGCTACTCAATTTGATAATTTCTTGGAAGATATTATCCAAGAGCACTGAGTCCGTTCAAAAGAAAGAAAAGATGATGAACAAAGCATTCAAGATTTTGTGGATGTTTTACTAGATGTTAAACGAGATGGAACTCATAGTTTTTCCCTGGACAGAAAGCATCAAAGGTCTCATATTAGTAAGTAATGTATAAAAAGACAATCTTAGCTTTGTTTTCATTCAATAGACTTGTATGTGTGGCTAATACTTGGTTTGGATTGATTTCTTATAGGACATATTTGCAGCTGGAACAATGACAACGTCCGCAACGCTGGAATGGATGATGTCAGAGTTGTTAAGAAACCCAAGAGTCATGAGAAAACTACAGAAGGAAGTGAGAGGAATCACTAAAGACAAAGAGATGGTACCGGAGGATGACTTGAAAGAGATGACATACCTACATTGGCGGAGCCAGAAAAAGTTTTAGAGGTGGGCAAATTTTTTTTTTTTTTTTTTTTTTATTTTTTTTTTTGATATAACGTAATATTTTCTCATTACTTTAAAAATTAATTACATCGAGCTAGAGGGAAGACGGGCAACCAGCTGCGCCGCCAACCCTTTCTGAATTGCAAAACCGATTCTCCTAAAAACAACATTTGATGACCTAGGAGACATAACGTTACCGTGTAAGACCCGTTGCACCCTCTTAAGAACCTCAACAGCATCAGGCGCAAGAAAACCAAAAGTGTCAAAAGCGAACGGAAGAAACACATGTTGATTTTCGACACAAGCTCTCTCATGTTTAGCCACCTTAGCAGAAGCTGCATTAAGCGCCGCCTTACCCACCACAAAAGGCCCATTGCCTAAACCAACCAGTGGAGAAACCCCTGTCACATCAATACAAGCATGCTTTCCACTCATCCATCCAAGCACTAAGACGTCCGCCGGCCTCAACATATAAATTAAACTACAAGATACAAAAGAAATAAATTTATAATATATATATATATATATATATATATATATATATATATATATATATATATATATATATATTCTATAGAGCTAGAATTTTTTAAATAACTACCGAGATAACAAAAAATATAAAATTTATATAATTATACATTTACAAATTTGTAGAAATTAATTTTAAATAATAGATTTACTTATATACACTAATATATATATATAATAAAAATAAGTTAAATTAAAATATAAAATTAATCATAATAACTTTTATGCATAATGAGTATATAGTATTTCTAAAAACTAATAGTTAGAAGAAAAAGATAATAATATATATTTGTTCATCTATTACTTAATAATCTGGCATTTAATAATTCATCTAATATTTAATAATTAATACTTAAAAATTTTAATTGATATACACTTACCTCTACAGTGAATTTGGATCAATAAAAAGTTTGAAAGACTTTGTAGGCTTTGAGTTGAAGACTTGAAGTACGGATTGTTTTGCAATGCAAACATTTCTTGTAGGCTAGCTAGAGTTAAGTGCACCACTAGCTCTGACAAATGCTTTTAGCTTACAGTGCAGAATTCTAGAACAGCTAAAAGCTAAAAGCTACCTCCTATCAATCTAATTTGAGGGTAAAAAGAACAAACGTAGGCTAATTTATTTTTTGCCTTTTGGGTTCGACAACACTGTAGGCTATTTTTGGGTTGGGCTGGGCGACGGCCCAGTGTCGCCCAGCCCTGTATCCGCCACTGCCTAAAAGCCGTAATCAAGGAGACGTTGAGGCTACATCCTCCGGCGCCGTTGACGACCCCACACCAATCCACAGAAGATGTGAAAGTAAATGGATATGATATAGCGGCAGGGACCTTACTCATTGTCGATATCTGGTCAATTAGTCGAGACCCTACTCATTGGAAGGAAGCCGAGATTTTCTATCCAGAAAGGTTCTTGGATTCGAACATAGACTTCAAAGGCCAAGATTTCGAGCTCATCCCATTCGGATCAGGTAGAAGAATTTGCCCTGGGATGGCATTTTCGGTTGCTAGCATTGAGTCTGTGATGGCAAATCTGGTGCGTCATTTCGACTGGGCACTACCTGATGGAATAGATGAAGACTCTTTGGATATGACCGAGCTCCCGAGTCTGGTTGTAGTACATAGGAACACTCTTTTCGCCATCCCGACTCCATGGATCGGCTAGGGACTAGGGTTTCTATCAATTTATATATGTCTGAAATATATCTTATCTTAGCCAAAAATAAATCATATATGCATGTAAGGCGCGATATAATGTTGGTTTGAGTTATGTTTAGATTGAAACTAGTTTCTTAGTACTCTCTAGCTTTCGCTTCGTTGCTATGATGTTAAATTTATCTTTTATATCTGTCGGTCTAAGACGTAGAGGGGATGCACGTCACAAGTGAACCTTAGCCCTCGGGGTTCTATCCTAAAACCAATGGCAATAGGAGGTGTAGTCCTTGTACTTATATGTTAGGTTCACAAGTTTCATATTGTCGATGTGGGACATATTGCTCACACTCAACACTCCCCCTCAAGTGCAACTATCTTGGACTACCGAATCAGACCTGCTCTGATACCATGTTAAATTTATCTTTTATATCCATCGAGTCTAAGACGTGGAGGGGATGCACGTCACAAGTGAACCTACGCACATTAGCCCTCAGGGTTCCATCCTAAAACCAATTGACAATAGGAGGTGTAGACCTTGTACTTATATGTTAGGTTCACGGGTTTCATATTGTCAATGTGGGACATATTGCCCACACTCAACATATGATGGTGTTATCCTACGAAGACGATAATAATAATAATAAAGTACGTTCATGTATTACATAAAGTTGTTGTAGTCTTATACGCCAAATCTAAGAGAAATTTATGTCTAATTTGAAGCATAAAATTGAAAATGAATTAGAGAAAGGAAGTAAATTTGAGGTAGATATTAGCTTAGAAGTAATGATGTTGGAGAACGTGTCCAAGTTTGTACTGGATACTCTACAAACAAAACTGTCAATTCTTAGATTTGGAAGCTAAAATGAAGGAGATCTGTGGACTTGGAGAATGAATGTGAGGATATATGGAGCGTTGGTGTACTACGCTCTCGGCTAGTAAAGTCCGGGAAGAGGCTCTAGTTACTACGACACATGACGTGCAGACACCGGTTCAGGTGCCTCGACCACATTGACCTTCATCTTCGGATCCATCTTCACGTGTCCGAGATGCACAGTTATCTGACCCTTCGTTTCACACTGAGAAGGACGAGGCTGTTGGACCGTCATCTTCCCTTGCAATACAACCAGAGGAGCATATAGACGTACCGGTCATCTCCACGTATTGGTTGATGAATAGAGGAGGATATTACTCGTTTGCACGAGCATACAGACGTACCGGTCGATAAGGACACACGATATATTCCATATGAAGACCATGTGGAGGATGCTTTCATCCCGACCGATAGAGGCCAGGTTGTTGCTGACACGGGAGCACCGTTGACTCAGGATGTGCTGACATGTTATGCTACTCGCAGGGCGCACGGTGTATGGCTCGGAGAGGTAGATAAATGGATCACACTTGTAACAAATTACCTTAAATTATAAAGTAATGAAATGGTTAATTAAATATAAACCTGTTTATGAAGGAGGATTACAAGAAGTCCGTTACAGCATTGAGACGATTGGTAAGCATTGGCCATTTGAGGGGGTGGATATGATATGTTGATAGAGTGGACCCTACTTCTTGGTTTGGTCTAGCATCTCATAGTGGTCTCACTGATCTAATCGAGATTCCTTCGTTGGTGTTGATCATGTCCTCATCCATGTATTAAAAATTCTAGAGAGATGGCATCCAGAGATCAATAGTTTTCAACTACCATGGGGTGAGATGATCATTACTCTCCACGATGTTGCTATTATTATGGGCCTTAGGATTAATAGAGATGTCATATTGACACCGCTCAACCCTTATGTTGTAGTAAGGAGTGTATTGTATGGTTGGCCAGGATATTCCGTATGACTGTGGGCGAGGCGGATGTAAAAGCTAGGATTTTCGAATCCTAATTAATTATGATTAAGTTGGGTTAGACTTAATTAGAGACAATAATTGAGTTATAACTTGCGGATGGTATGTGATTGACGAGTATAAATTTCACTGTTATGTTTCTCGCTTGGATATGGTCTCGTGGGGAAATTTTTAATTTTTCTTCCGGGTAATAATTTTTACCCTATGGTATTATTTGGACCATTTGGGAACTCCAAATAATAAAATTTCAATTGAAAGATATGGTCAGGACATCAAATATGTCATAAGGGTGAAATAATATGAAAGGGCAAATTGGTCAAAAGAGTCGTTGTTCCGATTCTTAGCGACTAAGAAATATGACTTAGGAATGCCCATTTTCCAAAAAAAATCGAAATAATAATCCTAATAATATTGCAAATTTTCTATTTTAATTTTATAAAGTTAGGAGACCGAAAAATATAATCGCGTTTCAATTAAATAACTTGGATGAACTTTATATATAATATTATATAATATTTATATATAAACAAAACATACAATAGTATGTGAGGAATGAAATGGCGGCTGCTGTTTATCACCATTTCACTCATTTTCAATTTGTAAAAGTAAAGTTATATTTTTATATTATATTTATATATCTTTACAAGGAAATTAACGAGAAGTAGGCTATGAGATTTACACTAATCTTCATCTTCTACACGTGTCTTCACATCAACGCATTATCCTTCACAATTCAATGTAAATTTGAAACTTACAGAGAAAAGTGGCCGTTTGCTTTTCAATTGCAATTCATTTGCAATTTACAGAGAGTAAGCGAGAGAGCTCAGCGATAACGTACCAACCTCGATCATTTAACCACAAATCATTTGTCTTTGATCCATTTTCAAAACCGTTTGTACCAACGAGTTCCTTATCTTGTCCTCTTCATCCTAGTTCAAATCTATTTTTCGTTTGCTAGCTTTTGGGTTAAATTTCCGTTTCACCGCTATCGGAACGCCGACGACCACCGCGAGCTATCGGAAGCCAAGATTAGTGACGTGCTCTTACTGCTTGCGTTGCCAGGAGTCCGCAACTTCTTCCGGATCATCAATCGGGTTAATAACGAATAAGTTATGAATTTATTCGTTTTCCGTATTGCGGGTTGATTTAAATTGACCTTAGGATTACCGGAATGGATGAATGGAAATTTCATTGTGTTCGATAAATTATTTTGATGATCTTAGGCTATTTGGATGTTGAGATTTGTTGACAGGTGGTTTAGGAAATGGCCTGCGGACAAAACATTATTCCGATAAAATTTAATTAATTAAAGGATTGATTAATTAAGTTAAGATTACGAGATTTATCGAAAGTTAATTAAATTATAAGGAAAGAATTTAATTAATTTTGGAACTAGAAGTTAACAAGGAATATGATATTCCTTACAGGTACGCTGGAGGCAGTAGACTAAGTATAGGTTGTTTTTACCGTTAGCAAATGTTCAGGTAAGTCTTCGGGCTTACTTAGTTTTTGATCTGCAGAAGTTACTACCTGAGAGATTTGAATTGTGTGATATTATTGTTCCTACAAAAGCATGATGTTGTGATATCATGATGATTGATATTTGCATGAGATGTTGAACGTGTATGGATAAGCATGCTTATATATTGTTATAATATATGTTCCATATATATGTTTATGTATATATATGATAATTGCATTAGCTATGAGGTGTGGTAATGTGTGAAAATGTTATATTAATTCAAGTGAAGTTAATAATGTGTGTGGCATATAGCTAACGGACAAGATGTGTGAACACATGTGATATGTGTATGTGAGAACGTGCTTGTTATCATATGGTCATAACCCATATGGGGCGAGCACATAAGTGCACCGACTACACCCATGGACTTGGGTAAAAATATATATGCCGTATCAGCCTGAAATGCATGGCGCGTCTGAATCGGCGTTGGCCTGTATTAATTGGCAATAGGACTCCTAAAGTCACGGCCGGGATTCCCTCAATTTTAAGAGTGGAGGGTGCGACCGAAACGAATAAGGTATGCCTGCTAACATGGGGTATCAACAGAGGGGGTTGGCTCCATGGGGCGACCAGAGTGCAAATGAATAATAAATCGGTATCACCGACCTATAATAAGCACGTAAATGAATGTTCCGGCCATAAGTGCATTGCATATAGTATGACTAGGTTAATGTGTTGCATATATTTTATATGTGTATAGTATAATCTCTCGTGGACAGAATTATGATCTTGAACTAACGGTTTATACCGACATCTTTTTAGGTATTCCTGCTCATAAGAACGCTACAGGGATGTCAACTTATGGAAGTGGTCCACCGGGACAGTGATCTCACGAGGGCTGGTTTATTTTATTTTAAGTTTCCCGCTTGTTGGCGGAGGTGTACACTTGCCGGTGTACAGCGTTGTTAAATGTTGTTTTTGCAGGAACAGCGGTTGTGTTTTTACAGTTAATTCTTATGTTGTCGTTCTGGGGCATATGCATGTGCATGTTTTGTTGTGTGAACTTTTAAATAACAGGTTGAATGTTTTTATTATTTGTCCGTGTTTCTTGTTGCAAGGTCCTATAAGTGGTGATGTTGTCAGGCTAACTGATGGGATCCATTGTGTGGTCCCTAGCCTAGTGGCGACTTGGGTTATTAAAAACCTGGGTCGTTACAACGGATGCACATCATTTTGCGGTGTCTATCGATCTTAGGAGGGCATACGAGATTATATGTCGCTCACCAGACACCCCGGCCGGCGAGATTGCTTCAGTCTTCCTCCTTTTCTGTTGGGGTCCACCTTATTCGTCGATAAGTCGACGAACAAGACCCGGCCGTAGTTGATTGACTTTGTTCGAGACCACGAGCGCACTAGAAGATATGTATGGGGCACGGAAGTCTTGACATATCTCTACTGGTATTTACAACTATAAATTTAACTATTTTAAAATGGTTTCTTGTAATGGTATAAATCCTTCTTTTCGAAAATTGTCCTATAGGATGATGGGTGATGCTTCATGACTTAGGATGAGGTCCATTGGTGGTTGTACATCTCTTTTACATGTATTATTTTTTAAAATTAATAAATACAATTATGTTAATTATAATAATTGTGTTCATTTTTTGGATGATAATAAATAATTGTGTTTGGTTTTGGATATATGCACATTTTACCTCCTTGGGGTGTTTTGCGACTGAGGATCCCGCATTACCTGGAGCAGCTCAATGGGCTTCGAGACTATCTATCCCGAGGACACTATCACCGTCACTAGAGAGGCTATGATCTCTACATACCCAGCTAGACCAGATAAGAGCAGAGGACATCAAGTTTATGCCGTATGGGAATAGAGTTCTAGATTTTGAGGGGGAGTTTGCGCTATCTACTTACAGAGGCACGATCCGGATTGGAGTCGTTGTTGAGCCATACATGCCAGACAGAGTTCTCCGATGGTTTGGATTTGTGCAAACCATCCAACTGGAGAGGATCACACCATACCTCGAGGTTCGTCCGAAGACCGGAAAAGGTTACAAAGTCTGATTTAACTCTTCGGAGGATAGATGGGATACTAGACACGAAGCCACGAGTAGAGTATCACTAGCTGGTCAGATTCCGGCACCTGATCCATGGACTGTATCTGCGGACTACATGGTCTAGTTCAGTTCCTAGTGTCACCCGTTTGTTTTACCCTCCTCGGCGGTACATATTCCTCCACCGGAAGGCCCTCCTCCAGTTCCAGTTTCAGATACTAGGGTACGTACGTCTTCATTAAATTTTGTCTTTAGATTTGTTATTTATTGAAATAAGTATTAACAAAATGCACGGTTGTATCATTGCAGCGTCTACACATAGTACAAGCACGTCTCAGAGATCTTCTTACACATGGTGGGCCATTTATTGAGGAGGATATTTGGGAGATCTATGACGAGTCTTTTGCACGTCAGATTCCTATTGCACAGTCTCGGGTTAGGGCGCCGCAGCCCAGATGTGATTAGTACGTTGGATTAGTTTTTGTATTTTGGATTGTGTTCTTGTATTTTGTTTGGTTTATTTTATTCAGATTTAGTTCTTGTATTTTGGTTAGTTTATATATATACTTTGGATTTAGTTCTTATATATTGGTTTGACACATAATACGAAGGTACAAAATAACGACAAGTCCATCGATTACTTAATAAACAAGAACAATACATGATAAAGGAGTACACATGGATAAAGCAACAACACATCTAACTACTCCAAAGTGTCTACATGGATCAATACTTGACTTGGACACTCTTTGCGTCGTAGGTCTTTGTACATCTTCAACCTATCACAAAAAGGAATATCCCATCAATCCACACTTGAATGACGATTCTATTTTCATGGAGGGGACAACCCCGGTAATGGTGAATCGGGTTTGAGCCATAACTACAAAAATTAGATTCAAGGATTGTACAATTGTCTCATGGTAGTGACATTGTGGGGATCATCCAATTGTAGTGACTTCAAAATATTGCACGGCTTGAAACCTGACCCGAGTTCACGTCCGACCTTCCGAAACTGTGTTGGCGTCAATCGGCCAACAAATGTGTGTCCCTTCAACTTCTCGAGAAGTGTATGGTTGTGCACTCCACATTTAACATGCAACTTCCATTTACCAATTTTGCTTTGTACGCCCTCAAGCTCAAATGAACACCCGTCTTTTCTCGATTTACGTGCTCGTCTAGATGACGACTCAACATCTGGATCAACATATTTCTTCTTCCGAATTAATCTAAAACGTTCGCATGTTAACCGAAACGTAACGAGTCCACTCCCATTTCTCCATGACCTACTTGTGAGAAACATTCAAGTATAATCGGTCCCTTCATCACGAGAATAAATCGGTAGACCCTAATTGAAAATAAATAGAATAAGAATTCTTTTTTGTCCGGTATGATTATAAACTTACGAAAAAATTATTACCTCAAAATGTGAAAGAAGTTCCTCCGATTGACTAAATTTTGAATCATCGAACGGCATCAACATCTCTTTATCATCTTGTGTTGTCATTTCCGCTACCAATTTTTTTGAGAATTTGGGTGAATGTTTATTCACTTCCTTCCTCTATCACTCTCAATATAAAATCCACCGGCTAGCCTTTCAACGTTCGAATTGCAATGTTCGAATTATAACGTTCAAATTACAACGTTCGAATTCCAACGGCTATTTTTCAAAGCAAAATTTAAAATTTTCACGTTTACAGGTTCCAGAACCGTGACAATTCCGAAACCTGTAAACATCGTGCATTTGTGAATTCCTCTGTCGTGCCTTTAAAATCGCCCTTAGATAAACAAGGAAAAAGACAATTGTGTAAACAACAAAGACTAATAAAGCCAAAAAAATAATAAATGATTAATACTCAGTGATACGATCATTACAAACTAAGTACAAAATCACAACAAAGCGGGCAATTATATAACAGGTTGTTCAGCTACAATAGCAAATTGTTTAACAAAATCATCATTCTTCGTCTTCTCTAGACAAGCCTCGGTGTTATTGTCAATGTACGTTTTGCACTAACAACACATCCTAGTGACATTTGTAACCTTAAAATTAAATATGAATGAGAGAGTACGTTAACGTATTAAACTAGTGTTTAAACATATGAAGAACAAGAATAAAAACAGTATTTTCAACTCTGAAAATCAAAATAAAAAAGATTCAAAATGAATCACATAAATTCGATTAACATATTAACAAATTACCACTATAAGAGAAGAATTCGAAATAGTTTAAATCTTTAACAATTTTAGTATAAAGAGTTAAAGTCTAGAAAAATAACAATCTCATTTAAGTATTAAATTTAAATCTTATTTTTGAATTAAAGTTTAGGTTTTTGGTTTAACCTTCGGTTTTATGGTTTTTAACCGAAACCGAACCGAAACCTTTTTTTTTTAAAAAAAACAAGGAGCTAAGACCGGAGCTAAATTGTCGGTTCCGGTTCCAATCTGCACCGAAATTATAGGTTTCAGTTCCCCTCCTCGTGGTCCATAACTCTTTGGTCATTCAAGTCTAAAATTATGGCCCTTCATATTTCCATCATTCATATTAAGAGGGAGTGGGTATTTATGGGTATTTATATGGGTATCTGGATGGTATTTATATGGGTATGTGGGTAGAAGGATGTGACTTTTAGAGGATATGATTGATTAATTTTTGTTTAATGGGCGAAAGTAATACAAAATTACAAATTAGTTGATTTGACGTGTCATGAATTCTCTACCATATATGATAATGTTCTGACAATTTTTGTTATTGATTGGATTCCCTTACAAAAAAAATGAACTGTCCATGTCTACAAAACAAGGCAAATTACCATAAATTCGTAAGCCAAGTTGAAGCAATCAAGGTATGTAATCAACATTAATGGCTGAATTCCAATCTGAAAACTTGCTTCCAATCTTACTAACTGTACTCATTTTGGTACTCACTACACTCAGAAACCAATACACAAATCTCCCACCAAGTCCTCCAAAGCTTCCGATAATCGGAAACCTCCATCAAGCAAGAAACATGCCCCATATCTCCCTCACTCGAATAGCCGAAAAACTCAAAAACAGACAAGAAATTTGGTTTTCGCTGGACCCGAAAAACTCAAAAACAGACAACCTATCTCACATGATCCAACTTGGAACCTCCATATTATTAGAATGTTGTTCGTTTTACACGTTATTAGAAGAGCAACGAATGTGACACTAGTCACCGGACAAAACAAATTAAACAAAGAGCTGCAATAAAACCATGACATGCTACTGCGAAGAAATTATCCCCATTAAAGCATCATGCAATTCATTCAAGAAACACTAGTCTTTTTCTTCTCATTACTCTTCCTTTATCTAGTTTCCATCTTCATAAGGCTTTCTCCCAAGAAAAAACTGCCACCGTCTCCACCAAGGCTTCCGATCATCGGAAACCTACACCAACTAGCCCCGTATCCTCACCTCTCCCTTCGGACCTTATCCAAAAAGTATGGAAATCTCATGTTGCTTCATCTAGGAAATAAGCCTGCAGTTATTGTCTCATCGGCTCAAGCAGCTTCCCAGTTTCTCAAAACTCATGACCTAATATTTGCTAGCAGGCCTCAATTGAAGGCTTACAAAACAATCCTTGCTAACGGGAAGAATATATTGAACTCGCCTTACGGTGATTATTGGAGGCAAATGAGGAGCATTTGGGCGCAACAACTTTTCGGTAATCAAAGGGTCAGATCCTTTGGTCGGGTGAGGGAAGAAGAATTAAGTTTGATGATGAAGAACATAAAAGGACTTTCAATGGTGAATTTGAGTGAAACGTTCTTATCGCTAACAAATGATATTGTCTGTAGGTTGGCTTTTGGAAGGAAGTATATGGGAGTGGAAGGTGGAGTTGATTTTAAGAAGCTGTTGAATGATATTTTTAATCTATTGGGTAATTACTACGTTGGAGATTTTGTAAATTGGTTGGCTTGGATTAATTGGGTCAATGGAGTAGATGCAAAGGTGAGCAAAGTTGCTACGGAGTTTGATAATTTCTTGGAAGATATTATCCAGGAGCACTTGGTCCGTCCAAAAGAAAGAAAACATGATGAACAAAGCATTCAAGATTTTGTGGATGTTTTACTAGATGCTAAACGAGATGGTTTCTCTCTAGACAGAGAAAGCATCAAAGGTCTCGTATTGGTAAGTAAAGAAAAACATTAATATCAAATCGGATTTGATTTACATTATGTTAGCCCTAATGCACAAATTAAAAAACTTGGTTTTGTATTAATTGCTTGTATAGGACGTATTTACAGCCGGAACAATCCCAACAGCGGCAACACTGGAATGGATGATGTCGGAGTTGTTAAGGAATCCAAGAGTCATGAAAGAGCTATAGAAGGAAGTGAGAGGAATCACTAAAGACAAAGAGACGGTGATGGAGGATGACTTGAAAGAGATGACGTACCTAAAAGCCGTGATCAAGGAGACGCTGAGGCTACATCCTCCGGCACCGTTGACGCCCCCGCACCAATCCACAGAAGACGTCAAAGTAAATGGCTACGATATAGCTGCAGGGACCTTACTCATTGTTGATCTGTGGTCAATTAGTCGAGACCCTACTCATTGGAAGGAAGCCGAGAGTTTCTATCCAGAGAGGTTCTTGGATTCGGAGATAGACTTCAAAGGTCAAGATTTTGAGCTCATCCCATTCGGATCGGGTAGAAGAATTTGCCCCGGGATGGCATTTTCGGTTCCCAACATTGAGTTTGCGATGGCAAATCTCGTGCGTCATTTCGACTGGACACTACCAAATGGAGTAGATGAAGACTCTTTGGATATGACCGAGCTCCCGGGTTTGGCTGTAGTACGTAAGAACCCTCTTTTCGCCATCCCGACTCCATGGATCGGCTAGGGACCAGTGTTATTATGAATTTATAGTATCATCATGATATAAATGTCTGAAATTTATCTTAGCCAATCTGCTGATATGCATGGAAGGCGCGATATTATGTTGATTTGAATTATGTTTAAATTTGACCTGGTTTTTATTTACTTCATACTATTATGCTTCCTAGCTAGCTATGGTGTTATTGATAAAGTACGTTGTGGTCAAGACTCAAAGAGGAATGTCAAATTTGAAGCAAAAAACTAAAAATGAGTTGGATAAAGAAACGAAGTAAATTTGAGGATAATAATAGTTTAAATTTAGTTTATAGAATTAATCCTTACAAAAACTTTAATAGGAGTATATATATATTTGAGTGATATTCTAAGCAAAATTGTGGTAAATAAGACAAACTTTATTGGTGGGTTATGTTCGATACCATGAACTTTTAAAAATTCGAAATATATCATCAATTTTAGTTGTGATTGCGTTTTATAGCACCAGTTTATTTTCGGTAAAATATCCAAATTATTTAAATTTTAAAAGTTAATATTACCAAATACAATCACTCATAAAATTAGTGTTATTTATACTCATGTTGCCCAAATATAAATAGTTAGTACCAGTCCTTTTGTATTTAAGTCATACTCTACTATTATAAATATAAAGAGGAGGTACCGGCCCTTTTGTATTCATAAAAAAAGGAGAGCTACTCTTTAAAGTTTGAAAGTGAGGTAATAAAGAGTTTTGAGAGAGTACCAAATCTTACTATCTTGTATTTTCAGATTTTGAGAAAGTATTAATTGATTAATATTATATTTTTATATTTTTAGTTTTTTAAGAAACAAATTAGTTTTCACCTTTTAAACACGATGATCTTATTACTAGTGTATTATTTCGTGGGGTGTGATTTAATATTGGGGTGTGATTTAATATTGATTCTAAACATTTGAATAAAAATATTTTTCTTTAGAACATAATATTATTTATTAACTATAAATTTAATTATCTTTTATATATACATATAATACGGTGACAAATTCAAGTTATATTTATATAATATAAAATAAATCGTGTCGAAAATTATAATTTAAATAGGGATAGAAAATATTATCAGATTTTGTTTATGCATTAACAAATTATTAAAATTTGAATTTGTAAATATTAAAATTATTGATTTTTGAAATACCAGAATTTATTTACTAAGTAACAAATTATTAAGATTTGAATTTGTAAATATCAAAATTATTAATTATTAAAAATATTTTTAAAGTTGCGTGAATTGTGGCGTTGACACATGACAAAGAAGGTGTATCTTTAATAGATATAAGATATTATCATTTTTGTCATTTTTGTCACATTAATCATAACATATAAAACTAATTAACTATCACCATATTTATTAATTTATTTTTTAAAACCACCAACTCATGGTTGCTCGTCCTTTTATCACCTCATATTAAGTTAATTAATTCCTCCAATAAACCAATTAACCTATGGTCTACTTGTAATTTGTTTCTACTATATTGTTTACATTCATAACTACAAATTTATAATCACATTATTTCTTTACGCTATAACTATAAAAAAAAATTATTGCATCTTCTCTTCATCCCAACACAATAGAAGCCAAATGAGGTTTGATATTTACGCTATTGGTGTGACTATGACACTCGTCATAATTACATCCGTTCAAAAGTTCTTGACATAACACTGGCACCATACCCTACTACATATGCTACCTTATTCGCCTCATCGCCTCCTGCGTGCTCTTGCTTTCAAACTTCTCTTATAAGCATTTTAAATTGATTGTTTGGAATCTTGGATGCTCATTTTGGTATTAGATAGTGTCTAGATTACCTTTATTGTGGATTGGAGCATGCCAATTGCTGTTGAGTTTTCTTTGCTGCTCATGTCCGTGGATTAACCCATCAAGCCCTTTTTTAATCTTTCAACTATTTCCTGCTCATGTCAACTTTTGTTGGAGATAAAACAATATGTAAGGATAGTAAATAACTTGCAGACAAAGTAACTGGGTAGAATAAGAACTTGATAAATGGGTGTATGATTATTGTTGATATCCTTTCATGAATGCTTCAGGTTCTGTATACAAATTGACCCCTCTTTCAACTTTTCCTTCTTACTTTCATAGTTTACATGGTAGTGCTTGAGTATAAAAATTACTGCTTGTTGGTGTTGTATGGAGGTTTTATATTTATAGATGCTCTATGTTTAAGATGCAACAAGCTGTGTATTTGCCACTACTACGGATAGACACAAGAATAGTGAGTATAGAATATTTGATAGTTAGAGGCAATTGTATAAATAAGGCAGTAGGCCTCATTTTTAATTATCTAGAATTATATTCATATTATAGGTTTTTGCCTTTGGTTCTTAGGAGATTTCCTCCTTTGAGATTGACTCTTGTAAAGTTGTTCCCTTGAGTGGCTTATTGTTAGAGATTTGACGTCAAGTCTCCCCATGTTTTGAGTTAGTTGTCGAGACCAAGTGCATGTCGATGCTCACATGTGTGTCATGATGGCTAGGGTTGCGGGAGGCAAGGCCAAGTGACCGGCACGATAGGGCGTCGAGACAATTGAGAATAAAATAGAATTGGAAGGAAGAAAATGTAGAGCCAAGTAACTAGGCTAGTCATGTGTGGCTTGACTCGGGCTTACTCTCACGAAGCTCAACACAGCTTGTGTGAGCTCACTCTAGCCCCGAACGTCGTGACTTAGCCTTGACAAAGCTTGAAAATGGCAATGCCGGTGCTCAGCATAGTTTGACATGGTTGGTCACCGTAAGACATACCTTACCCAAGTTTGCCGCAACTTATGCTAACTCCGCTTGAGCTTAGAGTAGCTCATTGCAGTTGGGCCTTGAGTGTTTGAGGTTGGCTTTGCTCGGCACAACTTAGGCAAAGCCTTGGGATGTTTCGACACAACTTGCGTCAGCTCCCGGTAGCTTGGAAAAGCTTGTCGTAGCTCATGCATAGTGCGATTAGGGTTGTAATTTGTGAACAACAAAACGAGCGGTTTCCTAACCTCGATTTTAGAAGTTCAAGCTTCCAGTGAGCTTAGAATTAGCTCCAATATATTATGTTAAAGTTTGAGAAGAATCCAAGCACAAATGTCCATTAAGTTACAATAAGTTAACAAGTGAGCCACTTAGTGAGCTACTTGGTGAGTTAAGCTAGTTTGAGCTGAGCTCATGAGTATTTGTGGATCTTGGAGCTTCACCTAGCTATAATGAGTTAATTAAAGCTCATTGGTGAAGAAAAAGTCGGGCCAAAAAAACTAGCTTCTTTTTGGGCTTCTTGATGACCCAATTGAGATGGACTTGGGTTTTGTGCTTGGGCCAAAAAGCGGTTAACAAACCCTAACTTCTCTCAACCGCCACAACCGCTTTTGTGGCGGTTATTCTCCCCAAAAAGCGTGCCCCCTTTGCCTATAAAAGGGAGATCCATTTGCACTTGTTTTTCAACCAATTTCCAAGCCATTGTGCCTATAGTTCCATTGTATTGACATTGGATAGGATTAAAGGCCGAGTCTTGTGAACTTGGAAGAACTTAGAAGTTCTCTTGTATTGACGAGAGAA
This sequence comes from Fagopyrum tataricum, assembly GCA_002319775.1. Taxonomy (NCBI): domain Eukaryota; kingdom Viridiplantae; phylum Streptophyta; class Magnoliopsida; order Caryophyllales; family Polygonaceae; genus Fagopyrum; species Fagopyrum tataricum. Next base: position 11,643,012 of record CM008279.1, on the reverse strand, counting down.
TAGGTAACTTCCCTTAGAGTCTTGTTTGATCAAGATTCTACTCAAAAGACTTTCATACATACGTAAGGAAGTAAGTTTTATACTTGATTTCCTTTGTAAAGTCATTGTCTTATCCCACTAAGATGTTTGTGGTAACCCTATAGGGGACGAATATACTTAGAAGGAAAATTTCATTGTGAATGATTCAATCGATAATTCAAGTCATGTTGAAACTTAAAATGTACGCCTCCGTATGTTATTCGGTTCTTGCAATTGAACTTGTTTAAATATGAGGGCAAATGTCTACTCCATTCGGAGATTACTTTCCCTTGGTTAAATAATCTTTTTGATTAAGATTACTCTAATATTTTGTTAATTAAGGCTACGTCTATTCATTGATCGAGACTACGAGTCATGACATAGATAATAATCTCGTCACCTAAATAACCAAGATTTTGTCTACTCACCATCGTGAGATTACGAGCTATAAGTAATTGAATCGTTGTAAGCATGTTTATTTTGTTCTCTTGCATGTTAATCCACACACCGAAATTCCAACACTTATTGGATTCCTTTTAATTTTCCTAAGATTGTGACTACATGTGTGTGTTTAGTACTGTTAGTCTACTATTTCTGTGTTTGGTGTTGAGTCCCGATTTTACACTCTATCAACTACCCGTGACCATCCTATCCATCTCTAGGATTCAGGTGTTGCATTTTAACATCTTGGCACTTTGAGTTTGATGGTATATTGACTGTGTGTTGTAGTTTTCATAACCACAACCTCAAACCACTTACAGTATATCATGATAAGTTTTAATTGCCCAATGGGAAAATAGAAAATTAGCTCAAATTTGATTTATGCTTTTAGACCATATGATCATCCTCTAGTCTTACTTTTTCTCGACTTTCATTCCAAACCAGTTTTCCACTCCGTTCTTCCATTAACGTAGGTGAGAATCTTTTAATTTGAGTTTGGTGCTCATTTTGCTTTAAAATTTGGTTTCAATTAGTGTCTAGATTGCCTTTATTGTGGATTGGAGCATGCCAATTGCTGTTGAGTTTTCTTTGCCGCTCATGGTCGTGGATTAACCCATATATCAAGATCTTATTTTAATCTTTCAACTAATTCCTGCTCATGTCAACTATTGTTGGAGAGAAAACAGTACGTATGTAAGTGTTGTGATCTTTCAACGAGTTACTTCAGAAATAGAGAGAAGAAAACAAAACGTTTTGTGGTTTTGCTGCACAAACCTTGCAGCTAGGGTTTTCAATATACTTTGGTGGATAATGAATACAACCCTAAACATATCTATTTATAACCATAAATAGATAGAATCCACTATAAATAGATAGAGTCCTATGAAAAGATAGAATTCTATAAATAGATAGAATTCGTACCACGGGGGCTCCACCTAATACCACCCAGCACCCCCTGTCGCTCCGGGCCCATTAATCCATGAGCCCAAAGTATGTTTCCCCCCTTGGCCCATTGTATTAGTATACCTAGATTTATTGTCTTATTATAACAATCTCCACCTAGACAACATAATCTAATACAAAAATTGGAAACATACATACAACTTCAGGATCGTGTCACCAGATCCTCCTTGTTTCTCTTGACAGGGGGTTTTCTCACTCATCTAACAACGAGTGACATGAACCAAATCCAAGCAATGCTTGAATTTGTTTGCGGTAACCGGTTTGGTCATCATATCAGCTGCATTATGAGAAGTGTGCACCTTCTCCATGATGATCTCACCAAAAGCTACTAGCTCTCTAATCTTGTGAAATCTCACATCAATATGTTTAGTCCGAGCATGGTATACCTGATTCTTAGCCAGATATATAGCACTTTGACTATCACAATGTACCTCAACTCCACCTTGCTCAACACTCAGTTCCTCCACGATTCCTCTAATCCACAGAGCCTCCTTAGCTGCCTCTGCTAAAGCCATGTACTCTGCCTCTGCCCAGAATTGCTTTGGAAGCCCTGCATTCAATCTAAGACACCGCGCTTTTTCTGCAATGGACCGATTCATCCTCTCATAAACACCATTCTGCTGTGGTGTCTTCCGCACTGTATAATGTCTCTGAATGTCATGCTCACCACAAAAACTCTGAAATTGAGAATCCGTGTACTCTGTCCCATTATCCGATCTCAGATACTTCACTTTCCTTCCTGTCTGATTTTCCACTTCCGCCTTCCATAGCTTGAACTTGCTGAAGACTTCAGATTTATACTTTAGAAAATACACCCAGACCTTCCTTGAATAATCATCAATGAAAGTGACGTAATACCTAGATCCTCCTAGGGACGACACCTGAGTTGGTCCCCACACATCAGAATGCACATAATCAAGAATTTCACCTGTGTTGTGCTGACCTGTCTTAAAAGACACCTTGAATTGTTTTCCCATCACACAAAACTTGCAGAAGTCGATCTTACAACTCTTCACACCATTCATCCCCCTTTCGCCAATGTGACCCAGGCGCATATGCCACAGAGTTGTGTAATCTGTCTCAGAAGCCACGGCTACAACTCCACCTGCAACGGTACTCCCTACTAACCGGTAGATATTACCCGATGTAATCTGCCCCTTCATAACTGTCATTGCCCCCTTGCTCACCTTTACACATTCCTTTTCTGTTTTGAAACAGAACCCTTTCACATGTAAAGTCCCCAAGGAAATCAGATTTTTCTTTAGAGTTGGAATGTGACGCACGTCAGTCAATGTTCGAATCACACCATTGTGCATCCTCACCTTTATCTGCCCAATGCCAACAACATCACAAGCCTTGTTGTCTCATAATCGGACGGAGCCAAAAGTTCCAGACTTGTACGTCTCAAACCAATCTCTATCCGGAGTCATGTGAAACGAACATCCCGTATCCATGATCCATACATCTGAGTAGTTGACTGACGTCACATAGAACATATCAGAATCTGCACCATCTGAGTCATCTTTTTGCACCACGTTTGCTGATCTTGAAGATTCCTCTAACTTCTTATCTTCGTACTTCTTCTTCCTGGCATGACAATCACGTTTGAAATGACCCTCCTCCTTGCAGAAGTAACAAGTTACTGGATTTTTACCCTTGGACTTAGACCTGGATTGCTTGTTGCTTCCTTCTTGCTTCTCTTTCGTCCTCCCTCTATCCTGGTTGCTTCTAACATACAACCCTTCATTTTGAGAACTCTCACTGGTATGTTGTCGTCGTTCGGCTTGTGAAAGCAACGCTGTTGACACCGTATCAAGACTTATCTCGTCTTTCCCACACGTCAACGTCATCACCAGATTCTCATATGAAGAGGGTAGAGAACATAGCAAGATCATAGCTTTATCTTCATCTCCAAGTTTTACATCCACCCGAGCCAAATCCCCAATAATTTGATTGAAAATATTCACGTGTTTCACCAAGTCAGAACCTTCCACCATTTTCAACCCATACAATCTTTGTTTGAGATACAATTTGCTAGACAAAGATTTTGACATATACCGTTTTCTCCAATTGGGTCCAAATATCTTGACAAGATTTTAGATCAATAACGTGGTATATTACCTCGTCTGCCAAATAGAGCTGAATGACCGATGCTGCCTTCTCCTGCATCTTCTCCCATTCATCGTCTTTCAACGACTCCGGTTTTGTCTCCTTCAACGCCTTTAACATCCCCTGCTGCGGTAGCAGATCCTTAACTCGTCACTGCCAAAGACCGAAGTTGCCAGTTCCGTTGAATCGCGGAATCTCAAATTTTGCAACGGAACACATCGACAACCTTGCTCTTGATACCAATTGTTGTGATCTTTCAACGAGTTACTTCAGAAATAGAGAGAAGAAAACAAAACGTTTTGTGGTTTTGCTGCACAAACCTTGCAGCTAGGGTTTTCAATATACTTTGGTGGATAATGAATACAACCCTAAACCTATCTATTTATAACCATAAATAGATAGATAGATAGAGTCCTATGAAAAGATAGAATTCTATATTCGTAACACGGGAGCTCCGCCTGATACCACCCCGCATCCCCTGTCGCTCCGGACCCATTAATTCATGGGCCCAAAATATGTTTACTCCCTTAACCCATTATATCAGTATACCTAGATTTATTGTCTTATTAAGGATAGTAATTTTTCTACTCAAGCACTACCATGTAAACTATTTGAATTGAGTTTGAAAATAAACACTGTTGTTGGAGTCTCAAGTACAGTTTAGATTGACTTGTCTTATGATAACATCATACCAAAGATGTGTTTTGCACTCCATGATCCTTTCTGTCTCTATTATGCTCACTTGATTTCATATTGTACCGATATTAGTAACTGTTTTGCTGGTTATCATATAAATTCAACCAACCATATACCTTATGAAATTGACATTTTCAAAATAAATTCAGCCAGCCAATTATATAAATCCAACCAGTCATATTGTAGTGATGTTGGTAATTGTTTTGGGATATGTTAGTCAAGGTTTATTTATGTCTTGTATTAAGATGAAGGCATGAGGTGCTGGTGTCACTTTCCATTCATTGATCTGATATTGTTAACTAACTAGTTATATATGTATTGTGCTTAGCTATATAAGTATATTCATCATAAATCATCTAACACTAATTAAATTATGGTATGCATAGGCACGGATACAAGTTAGACTGAACTACCAAACAAGCATGTTAGACTGTATTAAAGGGGTCAAGAAATTCATAGAATTAACTAAAGAAAACCTCGTGGAAGGTAGATATCGATGTCCATGCAAAAGATGTGAAGTGTATAAGTGGGTCTAGGAGATGAAGTCGAACAGCATCGATTTTTTAAGTCTTATAAGAAGTGGATTTATCATGAACATGGGGATATTCCTTCAGATTGGTTGGGTATATAATGATTTAGGAACTTCAACTGAAACAATTCTTGATAATGAATCAAAGGTCGTAGGTCAAGATGATATGAGTGGGTTGTTTAGCGTAGCATTTGATTTGCATCCGAGCTATCATTTAAATGAAGTGACTACACAAGTTGATAATGAGGAGGAATTCTTAAAAGAACCACGTCAATCTGGGAAAATCCGTACTTCCCATGTGGAATTTTTGTAAAACAACTCCCAATCGGAAAAGTTATCCCATCCATACTTTTGGATGATCAACCGTTGCCGTCGTTGTAACCTATATAATACAACCTAGATTATCTCCGCACTCGCATCCGATGTGTCAACCTCTATAGGATTGTGCATATCCGAACCGGATCATATCCAATTGTTTAACACCTTTGTTTGGTGTTTAAACGGCATTGTTTTGGAAATTATAATTTCTAAATAAATAAAAACCTAACTGTAAATTTTGAATTAATTTAATATATATTCAAATAATATATAAATAACCATATGAATAATCTCCCACCCTATAAAAGATACTCGTATCAAGAAAATCTTTCAGAATGACAAATAAGTTGATTTGATGTGTCATAAAATCTATACCATAAATTATATATTTAACAAATGTTCTGACAATTTTTGTTATTGTTTGGACTCCCTTACAAAAAAATGAACTGTCCACGTCTACAAGACTACAAAACAAGACCAATTACCATTAATTCGTAAGCCAAGTTGTAGCAATCAAGGTTTGTAATCAACAATGGCTGAATTCCAACCTGAAAACTTGGTTCCAATCTTACTAACCGCAGTACTCATTTTGGTACTCACTACACTCAAACTCCTCCAATCATTCAGAAAGCCATGCGTAAATCTCCCACCAAGCCCTCCAAAGCTTCCGATAATCGGAAACCTCCATCAGTTAGGAAACATGCCCCATCTCTCCCTGACTCGAATAGCCGAAAAACTCGGGCCAATCATCTTCCTCCAGCTGGGCGAGATCCCAACGGTGATCGTTTCATCTGTGGAAACAGCAAAACAAGTGTTGAAAACACACGACCTCGCCTTGAGCAGCCGGCCTCAGCTCTTCTCAGCCAAGAGGCTCTTTTACAACTGCACCAACATCGTCTTCGCTCCCTACGGTCCCTATTGGAGACACGTGAGGAAGATATGCATACTCGAGTTGCTGAGTGCCAAAAGAACGCAATCATTTGGCTTCGTACGAGAAGAGGAGGTTTCTCGTCTTTGTTGCCGAGTTAGGGAGGCTTGTTTTCCGAATAGGCTGAATCTTACCAAGGTGCTCGGACTTTACACGAATGATGTGTTGTGTCGGGTGGTTCTAGGTAGGAGTTTCTCCGAGGGAGGTGAGTATGATAAGCATGATTTTCATAGCATGCTTAATGAGTATCAAGAGTTGCTTGGAGGGTTGAGTATAGGAGACTTCTTTCCTAGCAAGGAGTTTGTCAATACTTTAACGGGTTACAAGACGAGGCTTGAGAAGACGTTTTATCGATTCGATAGCTTCTTCGATGAGGTCATCAATGAGCATCTAAAAAATCCAAAACGAGAAGACAAGGGAAACAAAGATCTTCTTGATGTTTTGCTCGATTTTCATAGGGATGAAACTGGGGAGATGCCGCTCACCATAGACAACGTTAAGGCAATTGTTTTGGTAATTAACATTCTATCAACATTTTAATTCACAAATCAAATGAAACTGCATCTAATGATTCTGCTAGTGTAGGACATGTTTGCTGCAGGAACCGATACGACGTTCATCACAATGGATTGGGCGATGACAGAACTTATTATGAATCCAAACATTATGAAGAAAGCACAAGAAGAGATCAAAAGCATCATTGGGGAAAGAAAAGTGGTTATGGAGACTGATTTACCTCAGCTTAACTACCTTAAAGCTATTGTGAAGGAGATATTCCGGGTGCATCCACCCGTACCCGTATTGGTTCCAAGGGAGTCCATTGAAGCAGTGACCATCAATGGGTACGACATTCCTGCCAAGACGAGAATCTTTGTCAATGCTTGGGCTATTGGGAGGGACCCGAGAAGTTGGACCGACCCCGACAAGTTTGATCCTGATAGATTCATTGGGAGCAGCATTGATTTTAAAGGCCAAGATTTCGAGCTCGTACCGTTTGGAGCAGGGAGAAGAGGTTGTCCCGGGATTGCATTTGGTGCGGTGACGGTTGAGCTTGCTCTAGCGCAACTCCTTCATAGCTTTGATTGGGAGCTTCCGCCTGGTGTGGAAGCTAAGGATCTGGATCTTACTGAGGCTTTTGGTATATCAATGCATAAGGTTTCTGATCTTATGGTTGTTGCTAAACCACGCTATCTGTAAGTTAATAGCTAGGTTGCTGAAAGCAAGTTGAAGTGTCAACTGTGCTCATATTGCTTCTCCCTCAATAAACTATACACACAATGATTTTTCAACAATCTGTGACAAAATTTCTTCAAAAACAGCCCAAGTATGCGAGCGGAAAGTATGCACTTATGGAATTTCCGTGTTTGGTAATGAAATTTGCACGTACCATTACATTGGCAAATGCTAAAGCTAATCGATCGCAATATGGCATGAATTTGAACAAGAAAACAAAGATAAAGAATGGACAGTAAGCCAATAAAGGGAAGCTTCAAAGGACTACAGAAACTACAAATCATGCAGCCACCAAAAAATGAAGATAAGAATGAATAAGTATTACTGTCAATCATACAACAGATGTAAAATACTTTCAAGTATTGACAGCAACTAACAAACTGATCTTAGACTCTCCTCCGAACCCAGCAAGTTCCATGGGATCATCATTGATTACAAGGGGCAAGATCATGAGCCCATACCATTTGGTGCAATGACGGCTCCGACACATTTCCTACACGTGAGCTTAGTATGCGAGCGGAGCTTCTACATTGTGTACAAGCTCAGCATCTGAATCTTACTGGAGTTTCTGCTATATCCAGCAAATGTATGTTGCAAATACATTAATACTATAATGGTTGTAATGACCGCTCATAGTAATATGTCATCAAATCCTTGTTTCAAGTTTATTATCTCCAACGAAAACATCTTAGAGAATCGACAAATTTTGTATGCTCTATATCAAAACCATGCGCTCAAGCACTACATTTTTTTGTTGTCAATTGATCTTAGGTACATAATGGTGAAATTTTGGAAGATAAATAAAAAGCTGAAAATTTGAAGAGTAACAACAGTTGCACTTTAGAATTTCATACTATAATTTGAACATGAATCTAGCATAAGTCTTCTAACGATTAAACATTAGAAACTTAAAAACATAAATTTCTAAGTTATTCTAATATTTTGCATTAGAAACAATTCACATCTTAATTGTCTAATTAATTTCCAACGTATAACTCATCATCGGGCTTACACTTTGGGTTTCCAATACATAATGTACTCATACAGTTACAAAACCCAGACAATCATATATATTCCCGTCAATATGATCAACGATCAACCTACTATGGGCCGAATTAAAATATAAGATTCCATATGATGCAATACTGATTTAGCACATGATTATGAATGATGAAGGGAAGTCTATGGTGCCTACTGCACTCTTCCACTAATTTCTTTGTTAAATAAATGAAGATGAAAAAGAGAGACAAGTATGATTACTGCAAATATTCGGCCCAAAAGGAGCCCAATTATGATGCCCGATTCATGATTGGGACCATTGGGTCACCAACGAAAAAAGATAACCTAATGCTCAAACCTTATCTTCAAGTCACGACACATAAAGCTTTTACAGAAGCAAATCATATTATGGAGACTCCACTTATAACGTCTACTCAAGAAAGTGAGACACCAATGTTAAAGTGAAGATTCGAGACAATTAAAGAATTAGAGTCAATTGCACAATGTGAGACAACAAAGTTGAGTTGCTTCTTATGAAACTCAACTACCTTTGTTTTCATACAGCAAAATCATTGCGCCTATTTTAAACTTGTCTCGCACGTTGGTTAATGGGATTTCTTAATCTTAAGGATATGCCCTATAAAGTATACTACTACTACGACCCTTCCATATTCGTTTTTCTTACCCCTTTTTTTTGGCGTTTTAAAAGTTACGATTCTTCGTCGTGGATGAAATTATGTTTTTATAGGCTTACCCTATTCATTCGGCCAACTTTATAGGTAAAACGTTGACTTGTTTGGTTCATATTGTGTGCTACATATAGACTCAAGCGAATAAATAATTAAATAAAAAATTATAATTAAATAAATAAATTTTAAAAAAAAGTTTGGACCAAGGACATTAGGTGCGAAAAATAACTTTCAAATGCATTATAATATCATGTATGTTATAAATAGTTTCATATCTTATTTAATCAAATTATTGATTTTATTAAATATATAAACGATGTACCACTGTTGCAACAATAAATTTTAATGTATTATAAATTATTAGTATTCATAACTTTTTATCGTCCGTAAATGAACATGAATAACCCGGTCACCAAACGGATGATAAATAAATATATCCGATAAAATTAACAGGATGATATAAGTATATGTTTAACTCACCCATCACCCAACTCTCTATCATCCCGGCCTACTGCCAACCTTATGAGTCAGACATGTTCTAACTTTATATTTGATTTAGTGTATACATTTCAACCATTAGTCTTACCTATAATATATTGGAAACACCTCTAAATTTTTTAATTTTTTTGAAAGGAAAAAACACCTCTACATCGATTTCAAGTGAATGATGAAATAATTGATGGGTTTTGAAATTTAATCTAGATATATAATGAAGAAAATATTATAAATTTATATTTCTTCTAGTTATCATTAAAATTTTAAAATTTTGATTCATAATATATGTCATTATAGATATAATTAATACTCAAACATTTCAAAAATAGAATTTTCCTGTTTTTATTTATTATTTATATTTTTAAAAAATTATATCATTTTTTCACATATAACTCTTAATATTTTACCATCGTTTTTATATAGAATTTTTATTATATAATTAAATATTATATCTTCTACTTTTAATTTTCTTAATGATATCAATTGAGAATTGAAGTAAGTAATTTAAATGAAAAAAAAAAACCACTAAATTATTTTTGTTAATAAATATAAAATATGCTTATATTTATTTTCGTTATGTTTTCATTGATATGATTACAAATAATTGACTCATTAATCTCTTTGCAGTCCAATTAAGCATAAAAAAAAGAATCTGTTTGTAAAATTTAGGTTGCGTCGTCCACTTTAGCCGCGGAACTCAAAAAGAGCAATGTGAAAATGAAGTCCACAGGTAAAGATGATAGTTTTCACATTGATGCACACCAAATTAGATCCCATAATTGCAGAAATCGTGTATGATCCAATTGTAAGAGTAAAGGCCAGATTTGTCCATAAGCGGAAACAACCAATCAAACCAATGCCGGTCGAATAAGCACATGAAAATAAGGGCTCGGTGGAAAAAACGTGTAAACAATAACCTTTTTAACAAAAAAAAAAGAGAAGAAAATTAGCCGGTGAAGGCGGTTGCAGAGAGGCGTCACCGGCACAGCGATTAGTACAGTGGCGCAGCGTGTGAAACTTTGCTGGCAGTGGCAGCAGGAGGCTGTTTTTAGTAGAAGCGTGTCAAAGTTTGGGCAACAGTGAACCATGTTTGACCGCTTTTCCTACCGGTTTGGTCATCTTATTCTCTTCATTTCGCTTTTCTATTCTTTCTTTTTCTAGTAAGTTATTTATCTCAAAGTTAAGAGTTTGTGGTTCACAGTTATTATTATCTTCTGTAAATCTAATAATTTTACGTAATTTTTTTAATTAAATTCATGTGATATTTCAACTGGTTACAAATTTGTCTACTGTTTGTCAATTAAGTGAGCTAGTCAAATAAAAAATATTATATCCAATGCCTTTCTGTCCAAAGTGTGAATTATTGTATTCAAGAAATCGACATTTTGATTGGAGAGGCCTTCTCCTTTGGACAAAATATGGATAAATAATTGGAAAATATAAAATTTTGCCAGTTTGGCTGCAAACTTATAGACGAATTATCGACAATATTCTAGCCAATGCCTTTCTGTCCAAAGTTGCAAATTTCCAACCACAAGTACCAAATCAAACTTCTAACTTGCGAGTCTATTCGGTTTGTTTATTGGGTTAAAGTTAAAAAAGAATTTATTCTTATGATTTTCAAAATGTATTAGAGAGATCATATACGAAATTAGGGTGAACTAGCGTTTGCTGTAGCCCATCCGAAATTTTATGGTTCATTTATTTTGAATGATCAATGTTTATTAAAATTAACTTAGCTTAATGAATGTTTGTTATGTTTAAATATGTAGAGGGTACAAGTGGTTTTTGGATTTAAACCTTCTATTTTACATTATTTTTTTGGCGATAAAAAATTGTTAAAGATAAATTTAGTCTACTAAAACTTTAATATGGAATTCTACGATGCACGGACACTTCTAGAGAGTGCCGTTTCACGTGTTCTCCCGTGTCGGAAACTTGGAAACTTCCGAAAACTTCTCGGACACGGTTAAAATAGTGAGGACACGGTCAAGACACGTTTTCAACACCGGGAATGGGCCGCGGACACATCCAAATCATGATCATAAATGATGGTTCAATGTGGGATCAAAGAGTAATACAAAAGAGATGAACAAGACATCCATGACCACTACGAAGAAATTTTGGTTTATTTTTTCGAATTCAGAATGAATAAGACATTCATGACTACTACCTCAATATCACTTAACGCAATCAATATTCTTATTTATCAATATTTCTACAACTAATGACGCATTCATGTGTCATTGGTTGTATCATACATGCATCAATTCTTATCATATATAAATTTCTCTTCGCAAGAACTTCAAAATGATATATTATTTATATCTTTTAGCCGTGTCCCCGTTTCCTACGATTTTTATGATTGTCGCTTTCCGTTTCTCGCCGTGTCCGTTTCCCGTATCCGTATCCGTTTCTGTGCAACATAGATATGAATTCATCCCCATAGTCAACTAAAATTCCAAAATATTCATTTTCTTCGATCCATAAACTACCCATTATTGAAGACAAAGTACGTTTAAGTATACAATTATATTGTGGTGGTAAAACCCTCATTTCCGAGATTCGTTATATTTTTAAAGTAGTTTTCATCTCACAAGTATCCAACGAGAGCATATTTAATCTCGGCACGGAGAATGTTTACGGAAAATAAATTCAAAAATAAATAGTTGATTATAAGTGGTAATAAATTTTATTTTGTAAAAAAATCTAGGTGAAACATTGAGAGAGTCTCTTTTCTTGATTTGGTCCATCTAGTTCTGATATATTACTGATCGATCGATCACCAACGGTAATTAATTGTCTAATTTAAATATTCAGGGAAACAAAGATTAGGTTTAGAAATTTACTGTGAACCTAAATTGATTTGAATGTGTCTACTGTGCACATAAATTATGCCAAATCCTTGTACAATCGTGTGCACAAGTTTTCTATAATATGAATATTATCCTAAGCTGATTTGGTACATGGCCAATTCATAAGAGTTGGCACACTTAATTGTTAATGATATTTTGCGAGGATTAGTAGATCTCTTTTGGCCTTGAGATCCTAAAATATCATCAAAGATTGCATCTCTCTTTTTATATTTTGTTTTTTAATAAAATAAACTAATAGGTCGATACAATTATGCAAACAATCCACTTTTTATTATAATTGATGCAATATATAATCTATATTTTTTGTTGTTCTAGATTTAGTTCAGATCCACGCTTTAATCTACGTGAATATATGATATATCGAGAATCTATGTTGCACGAAAACGGACATGAGAACGGGAAAAACAAAAAAACGACAATCCAAAAAATGATAGGAAACAAGATACGACAAAAAAATATAAATAATATATAAATCTCATATGAAGATGAGTTCATATATAATAAGAAGAGACACATGTACGATAAACTAATAATATGAATGTGTCATCAGTTGTATAAGTATCAACAAATAAGCAAATTGATTGCTTTAAGTGATATTGTGATAGCAATAATAAATGTCTTGTTCATCTTAAATTCCATAAAAGAAAACAAAACATCGCAACCATGAATGTTTTGTTATCTTTCGTATCTCCCCGATAATCCACTTTGAGCCACCATGTGTGACCATGGTTTGGTTGTGTCCTTCCTATTTAACCTTGCCCGAGAAATTTTAAAAAGTGTCCAAATTTTCGACGTAGGAAACGACGTCGAGATATATTTTTTTTTTTGCAACATTGTTCTGGGTAACTACTTATGCATTAACTAGAGGTTATAAGTAATGAATATTTAAGGATTATAGGATATTATTAAAAAAATTAAAAATTATAATTTACTTGGAAGTGATCCAGATTTATAGATTTTTTTTCAGGAAAAAAAAACTCTCAAATAGATAATTCTATAAAGACAATTTAAACTTATAACTAACAATTAGGTCCAAAATTGAAGTTCTAAATTTATTTTCTTTATAAGTGTTAAAGTGGGATGAATCAACCGATAATAATTGGATTAACCTTATATATTAATCTTGGGAGTCTCCTAACTTAACTCAGAGAAGTTATATATATAATAATCTCTTTAGTAAATTATTTAATTAAAAATATGTTCGTGAATCCACTATCAGACCAATCAACGAAGTTTTCATATTTTTGAATATTCCTATAAACTTACCCAACAAACGATGTAAAAATATTTAAGTATCAAATAACTTTATTTATAAAAAAAAAATTATCCATCTTACTAAAAAACGTCTGAATCATACAATTTCGTATAGGTATTATGTCACCTATCAAATTTAATTAGCAACTACGTAAATGGAACATAGGTTGATGCCTATAAATAGAATGAAATCTTTACAGATCAACTTTTTTTTACATAAAATATTGCTCTTGTATGTGTGAGGTGCGCGTCAGAGGTGCGCATCAGCGTGTTATGTTTGACGTCGCCTGACACGTAAATCATATGATAACTACCACTATAATGCGAAAATTATATGATAATTATCACTATAATTGGTTTTAGGATAGAATCTTAAAAGTTCTATCCTAAAAATTAATGTATGTTGGTTCACCAAACATATATAATTTTCATGTCCTATTTCCGTCGGATATATAAAAATAAGTCGAATATATAAAAATAAATTAACAGTATGCACATATATTAGACACACATATCGAGTTAATAACGTCATTTAAATCAAAAATAATAATAAAAATAGGTTATCTGTTATTAATAAATAAAAATCCCACCTGATACATTGTGGATCTACCAAATCAAATATTTAAAAAAATAATAAAAAACAGAATATTTGTCATGACATGCTATACATCGATCACATATCAATCAAATTGCCCTAACACGCGAAAGCATGATGATATAACATATTAAACCCATCCCATCCCATACACATAACATTATAATATAACATCGATCACAATTATTTATCAACCCTAGATTGTAGTAAACTCCAAATCCAAATTCAATTCCTAGTGGCTGATAGAGGTCAAAGGTTTGACCGCCGGAGACGGCTTCACAAACTCCCCACCAACTAACTCTTCCGGCAACTTTCCGATTCCGGCGAGCTCAAACGTGTAAAACAGCTTGAACGGATAGGCGACATTGGTGAGCTTAACCTTCCCCTTCACCCCCTCGAAAACTCCGGTGCCGCCTGTCACGGCCAACTCAGAGTCCATGCTGGAATAGTACGGACCTTGAACTGATAGGTGGCCGAATTTGCCAAAGTAGAAGCTGTACACGGCCTCGTAACGGTCGCCGCCAGATTCGTCTTTCTCGATGTACATGATCATTCCGGCGGTGATTCCAAGGAGAGTTGAGAGGTCGCCGGAATAGAGTTTGTTAGTGAAGGTGACGATATCACCGAGGGATTTTTCCGGCGCTTTGCTTAGCTTTAAGAAAGCTGGACTCTTGCGATCTCCTTCGTTGAACTCGTAGACGCTAAGTGTCTGGTTGGATGATGTCGGTTTCAGGTGGAGCTTCTCGAGGATGCTTTGGTGGTGGTGAGCTTTGGCTGTGGAGGTGGCGGCGGATGCGGATATAGCAGCTCCACCGATAAGACGGCGCCGGGAGATCATGGAGAGACTGGTGGCCGGGAACTTGGAGGCGGTGAAGATGGAGGGATTGGATTTGGTGGTTGGGAGAGTGTAAGTTGAGGAAGTAGAAATTGCCATTTTCAAAATTGAATGAAGAGGTTGAAGTTTGGATTGAAATTACTTTTCTTGGGCTTTGGATCGCAGACTGATAGAGATTTTGGAGATGGATGATAAGCTGAGGGGATCAATGGGTATTTATAGTGAAGGAAAGAGCTAGCTGAGAACCGGTGGTCCAATTTAATTTAATTTATTTTTATTTTTATTTTGTGGCTTTATAGTTTCTTGAATTTGAATGGCGGGGGTCTAAGAGAGAGTAAAAGGTGAAGAGAGTTGAATCGTCAAACATAAACAAACGCTACACGTAAAAAAGGTTGGGTGAGGAGATAGTATTAAAATACTACGTGGTGAGGTGTCCACCTCACGAAGAAACACGCGTCTCGATTTGTCAGACCAATTTTTCACATGCTTCCCTTAATTTTTACTCTTTTTTTCATTTTTTTGATTTCTCAAAATTTATTTACTCCTTCGCCATTTCGATCTATAAATATTATTGAATATTTATTACGTTTTCTTAATAAATTTTAGAGTAGTTATAATGTTTATTAATTAAAGTATTTCTTTAAATTTTAAAATATAACATGATGCTCCAATATATTTAATTAAATATTACACAAACTAATCAAAATATGCTCCAAGTCAGGTTGATGTCAATGTTTAACTCGTTATTAATATGAGTGCTTCGTCAAAAGGCAAAATTATGATAAAAATATTTCTTACTTGCGTAACTACACGGCCAATAAAGTTTACGATTGCACAACGTTTTCTGAAATCGAGGTTGTCACGGTTTCGGAAACCGTGGAGGTTCTGAAAACCTACAAAATCAGGATTTCAGAACCAATGGCCCTAGGGCTTCTGAAACCAAAAAACGAACAACATCTTTGGCAATTTCGACCCAAATCGAAAGCAAAGAAGGACTGAAGGAGTAAATCAAGAGCGGAAATACAATGGATCAAGGCGGTGATGATGGACGCCCTTTTCTAGAAGCGGAAATACAATCCGATGGAGGTAAATTTGTCGTTTTTTCGATTACGAGTTTTTAGGTTAGATTTTGGTTTGAATTAAGTAGTTTAAGTTGGAATCACGTAAAATAGGTTAGATTAGGAGTGGTCGGAACCGATTCGAGGTCCAGAACCGAAGCCCGAACAAACGCCAACAATGGCGTTTGTTCGGGGAAGATGAACAATGGCAACCACGGCCACAGTTTCGGTAACCGTGATGCCACTGTTCATCGAATAATGCAATTTAAACATTATTTTGAATTATTTTGCATTAAATTGAATTAAGCTAAATTAAATCAAATTGAAATCAGTTGAATTAAAATTGACTTAAATTGAATTAATTTTAAATAAAATGTTTTATAATTGGTTTTAAGTTATAGCATAAATTAAATAATTGAAAATAATTTGTATTAAATTATACTAAATTATATTTTATTATATATAGTTTAACAAAGTTGTAATAATTGATTTTAATTAATAAAAAACATGATATTTTAAATTAAATTTAGTTTAATAAAATATTAAATTGATATTATTCTAAAATTAATTAGTAATTAATTAAACTCAATTAAGTGTAAATTTTAGAGGCGATGGAGTGTAGGCGTCATACGATCTCGGCTCGTAAAGCCCGCACAGAGGCTCGAGTTACTACAACACAAGTGTGCAAACACTGGTTCAGGTGTCTCGTCCACTCGGACCTTAATCTTCGGACCCATCTCCACGTGTCCGAGATGTAGATTTACATGACCCTACATATGACACCGAGGACGAGGACGAAGAGGCGGTTGGACCGTCATCTACTGCTATACATCAAGAGGAGCACGTCGAGTTACCAGCTGAGGATGTGACTCGTTTGTACGACCATGTGGAGGATGTAGATGTCACAACGGCCAAGTATAGAGATATTCCATATGACGACCATGTGGAGGATGCTTTTATCCAGGCCGATTAAGGCGGCATCAATTGTTGCTGACATGGGGACACCGTTGACCGAGGAGGTCCTGACATGCTACGTTGGTCACCGGGCATGCGGTGTTTGGATGAGAGAGGTAAATAAATGGATCATACTTGTAACAAATTACCTTACATTATAAAGTAATGAAATATTTAATTGAATGTAAACCTATTTATGAAGGAAGATTACGAGAAGCCTGTTAAAACACTTAGACGATTGACATACATCGGCCATTTGAGGGTGTGGATATCATATGTTGATAGAGGACCCCGCTTCTTAGTTTTGGCTAGCATCTGATCTACTCGATATTTCCTTCGCCGCCGGTGTTGATCATGCACTTATCCAAATATTTCTAGAGAGATGACATTCAAAGATCAGTAGTTTTCACCTACATTGAGTCAGATGACCATGACTCTCCACAACATTGTTGTTATCCTAGGCTTTAGGATTGATGGAAATGTCATGTTGACACCGCTCATCACACAGGGCCGTACTTTATGGTTGGTTAGAACCTTCCGTATTATTGAGGTTGAGGCGGCGACACATCATTCTACAATGTCTATCGATCTGAGGAGGATATACGAGATTATACGTACGTCGCGCACCAAACACCCCAACTGACAAGATTGCTTCATTCTTCCTCCTATTTCTCTTGGGTCCACTTTGTTCGTCGATAAGTCGACGATCAAGATCTAACCGTGGTTGATTGACTTTGTTTGAGATCACCGGCGCACGGGAGGATATGCATGGGGCACCGACGTCTTGGCATATCTCTACTGGTACTTACTACTATGAATTTAAATATTTTAATACGGTTTTTTGTGATGATATTATTAATCCTTCTTTTTGAAAATTGTCGTATAGGATGATGGGTGATGCTTCATGGCTTAGAGTGAGGTCCATCGGCGGTTGTACATCTTTTTTAGATGTATAATTTTTTGAAATTATTAAATATAATTATGTTATACTAATCTAATTAATAATAACAATAATTGTGTTCAGTTTTGTATACATGCACATTTCCCCTCACTAGGATGTTCATCGCCCGAAGATCCCGCATTACACGGATCGGTTCGATAGAGCTTCGAGACTATATGTCCCGATGACACCATCACAATCACTAGAGTGGTTGTCACGGTTCCGAAAACCGTTAGCGTGGATTGTTTTCCATGGTCACGGTTTTCCGAAAACCGTAACGGACCCGGTTCCCGAAATCGCCGTGCAGTTATAAAATCCACCGTCGTACCTTTATAATCACCCAATAATACATATGTTTGATGAGATGAGGTAAGAAATGATTCATATATAACTCGGTAGATAAATTATAAGAAAATACTTAATATACACCAAATGAAAATGTTAGAAATTTGTTTTGAAAGCAAAGTTACTAATTTATATCGTTAACGGATTGTCAATAGTCGACGTTGTTGTCAACTTTCAATACAATTTTTTCAAAAAATTAAGTGGTCTAAAACCAAAATGTGAAAAATTCGGAGTTGGATTCTCAAATACATAATTTTAAAGGTGTACCTTTTAATTTCTTTTTTTATATGTTTTATTGTATTAAAAAAAAAATGTCTTATTTCTAAATATTAAAGCCAAATATACAGTGTCATTTTTCAGTGATACATATCTTCATACAGATTCACATTTTAATTATATATATATATATAGAATTGGTTTAATGTAAATATAATTATCTTTATCTATCTGATTATACTTCTTAAATTACTTTATTTACTTATTATTATCATTAAGAACGAGGCATAGTGAACCAATAACTTTAAGAGAATAATGAGTTAAGATCGTTATTCCCAAATCAATTAATTTAGTAAATAATTGACGTGGTAAACGTGAGTCTTTGCAGCAGGCTGCCCCATACGGCTTTGCAGATTATTTAAGCAACTTTAAATTAATATTCTCTT
Source organism: Fagopyrum tataricum (assembly GCA_002319775.1). Lineage (NCBI taxonomy): Eukaryota > Viridiplantae > Streptophyta > Magnoliopsida > Caryophyllales > Polygonaceae > Fagopyrum > Fagopyrum tataricum. The sequence goes on along the minus strand of CM008279.1, from coordinate 11,624,075 downwards.
GGTACTTAACTTACATGGGTGTACGACAAAACTTATTTACTATATTATATAATCCAATTACATTGAGATTACGACTTGCATCGATACTTATAAACATGCCCTATTACTTAATGGTTTTAAAATTTGTTCACTCTAATCGGTGTCAAATCCACAGGAGGAATCTGTACCCACAATATATGGACATACTACCAGTCAAACCTTTCTTATTTACTCAAAAAGAACTTGTTTTTATTATATATTTTTCTATATAGATATATATGAGTATGACCTCTATATATTTAAATAAAAAATTTAACAAATATTTTAAAATTACTACAAAAATATAAAATGGCATAAGTTATAGCTCAGGACCAATAATGAGGTTCAAAATCTTTTGGTGTGAGTGGTGGATTTATAAATCTGTACGGATATAAGATTAAAATAAGTACTGTTCTAGGTAAATGGGGTAAATAACATATATTTATCTAGTTTTATAAAGAACAGTTATATATTTTTACAAATTTTGAAAATAGCGGATGATTGCAAAGCTAAGGGTACATTTGTTAATTTTGATGAAAAATGGCTAATTATAAAAATTTAAATTTAGTACTTTTATAAAAACTTATCCTCTTTTCAGATATTTTAAAATACAAAATATATATTTTGTCTATATATTCTGATGATTTAGTTAATATTACTTATAGTTGATGAGAATATTATTTTTCTCTTTCAATTTGAAGGTGGCACGGCAGCACTTGCAAAAAAAGTTAATATTAATTTTAGTCCGATGTCTCTTATCGATTCATGTATCTTATGGAGATGGAGGTTAGATATTGAGAAATGTGTGCCTTTATGGGTACTCTACATCAATAGATTGACATATTAAAAAAAAAATGTAAAATATATTTGACATATAGTTTTCGTTTAAAAATTCATTTTCTCTCTCCTAATATAATACAAGGTATTTTAATATTTAAATTTAAATAAAAATATTATAGATTATGTGTTATAAAATTATAAATAATTATTGTGTTTATTTTTATTCATTATTTTTAAAAAAACAATAATTAATAGTGTTAAAATTGATAATTTTTTTTTAATTGAATACTTTAATTAAAAAATTATAGACATATTCATTTTGTTATCATGTAAACACGTGACTATGTAAGCAGTTACGTTGAATAAACAATGAAAAAGAAAAGAAGGAAGCATGGCTTTCCTAAACTTGGAAAACATGTTCAATTTTGAGACCCTTTTTTCTAATATATTCTACATTAAATGTGTAAAACCATCCAAATAGTTTCATTCCAAAAGATAAATATATTCAACCTTTTAAAAAAAAATTCCAAATAGTTTGGTTACAAAAGACATGAGATATATTCCACATGTCCACATCCAAGTTATCGACCAAGAAACCAGAAGGAAACCAACGAGAGACAATCGGGACGGTAACCTGATTTCTATTTAGTGATCACCTAATCACAGGCTTGAAAAATCAGAAGCTAATTTCACACTAATAACGCATTTATACACATTAAAGGGGTTCTGAGTTTGAATGACGTGTTCCAACAACTTACAAACACAAACCTAAATTCAAAAGCCAAATTAAAACAACATTAAGTAGCAGACACAACTTTGAATGCTGCTGAGTGGGAATTAGACCACAACAAATGGAGACATATTTGTATATTACACTAATACAAAACTGATATTCTATTAACCCTCTTGGTTGATCCTTAACAATGATCCAACACTCAGACGAGAATATTGAAGAATACGCGAAAAAACGATGATCAATGAGACCTAAGTTCCTGAATGTAACGACCCGCTTGCTGGACAGCGATGAAAAATCCATCCGCAACCAAAAACAAACCGATCTGTGAGGTGATTAGAGCATTTTTAGTTCAGTAATTAGATTAATCAGGATCCAGAAAAATGTCAATAGAAAAAGGTGTTGATTACCAGGCGAGCAGAGTATACTATTCTGTATTGCCAGCCTTCTTTGGCTGCAACAACCCGCTGTTGATCAGTCCAACTAAAAAACCCAAAAGAACATCAAAGAAATTTCAGACCCGTATGACAAGTAAATAATACTATTGCACGACAACTTGTAGAGAACAGGGAAACGTCAAATACATAATCTTCATGATTGATCTGCATTAGATGAAGGTCAAATGTTTATCCATCCGTACCATATGATCTTGTAGAATATATTCAAAAGACATCATATTAGAGCTAAAGATCCAATAGAACACACGCCATAACGTCCTTGTCAACATATAGGTCTTAAGGTCATGCCTAAATCTAGGTCTGTTCAAAGTCCCAAACATTAAATAATCTGTTACATTTCACTTCAAAGCAAAATTTAGATAAGTTCAAATATAAAGTTGAACTTGTCAACTTAAGCAATCGGGTTTGGTCTGTTTTGAATGGATCTAAGAGACCAAGTAAATTAACTTACTTGTTGATCAAAAGACAATTTCTTTTTGGCAATTAATGAATTTGACTCTTAAAAGCAGCCAGCCATAGAGATGATATTCAATATTAGTCTTCTACATTCAACAAATTTCCTTGTTGTCCACTGCATATTCGATTGACATATGCTAGCAAGAAATAAAGTAAGTAATTACCCAAGGAACTCCGAAAGGCCCCCGAGTCCAGCAAACTTGAAGGGCTGTGGACCTTCCCTTGGCAGATCCTGTTACGTATACATAAACACCGGCATTGTAAATCGTCCAAATAAGTCAAGACCGAGAGGTATGTTAAGCATGCAAGGACCTACAGACTACAGCATACCTCTTCTTCAGCAGCTTCTAGGCCCCCTTGAACCCAAAAAATATTTTCATAGCCAGCATTGCATAATAGCTCACAAGCAGCTAAAGATCTGGCTATGTGATTAGAAAACAGTGTGATGTGTGATTTTATAATATCAGGAAACAAATTTCAAGAGTCAAAAGTGAGATTTACATTATCAAGCAACATATTTCGAGATTGAACTCTGGATCATTTCAAACTTAAAACTTGCCTTAGTCCCTTCTGACATGCAACAATGAGATCAGTATCTTCTGTAAAATTCTCTTGAACTTTTTGTATGAACTGTCTGCGAAAGAAGAGAAAAGATGGGTTATAATTTCCTCTACAGCTTAGAAACATGCATAAATGTTGTGCGGGTCGAAAGGAAGAGATTGATGAATAACAAATGTGTACCTATTGTAGGATAACGTAGGTGCACCACTCCACCAACCTCCTACATTCACAAAGAGGACATATTAAGATTTAACATCATAAGAACTCCTTGACTGTAAAACGCACCACTCCAGTCTGTATACTGTAATGATTCATTAGGCTACCTAGATAAGTTGTAAAGAATCAAATATCATGATATTTTCGGTACTGCTGACTCAAACCAGAAAAAGGTGAGATATTAGACTAGGATGGAAAGACATACCCATTATGAAGCTAGTGGCTTTCTTCGAAAGTGCTCCAAGGTCAAAACCATTATCACTGTCAAATATAGGTATCCAGATCGAACCTTTAACCCATGCCTACAAATGCAGACACTTGAATTAGATAACTGAAAGGAACAACTCTAGTTAATGACATAGACAGGATAGATGGTGACGAGTGAAAAAGGGTAATAGCACATCAACTTTTCATACCAGCACAATATTTCTTGGTTAATAGTAGTATACTTAAACTTGATACTAGGTAAAACCTTGTGTTATTTTTAGTTGGATTAAAGTATTTTCTTCATTTTCAAGTGATTTACGAATAACGCATAGAATACCGAAATCTCACTGGATCCACCCGATTTTGGGTGATGGATCAGGTGGCGGTCAATCCATTGACATCCTTATCTGTTAGATAAACAATGTTTGTTTCATGTCTACTAAATTCCAACAACATTACAGGCATAAATTTTAACCATTATATAACGTTATCAGACTGTAGTAATTAATTTCTGACAAGAAAACAAATCTGCTTCCCATGTCAAATAAATGAAACATGAAAGCAAGAATATGTTTGGAAACAAATCTTCTCCTTCTATTCCTACTTCTCCCTTACTCCATGTATCTCACAGGTCATCTAGAATCAATACTAGACTTGTTCATTTGAAGGATTGTGTGTGTGTATATCTTCACCTTCCATTCCTTCTCCTATTTTTAAGCCCAATTTCATCTCATTACCCTCCTGAGTATGTTTATTCTCTTTGCAATGTTATTGCATCTTTTGAACCAACTCATTATTCTCAGGCAAGGATCATATTGTTTGGGTCAATGTTATGAATGAAGAGTTGCATGCTCTTGAGCTCAATGACACTTGGGATCTCACTACACTATCCCTGGTCGCTCATTGGTTCTACAAGATCAAGTATAAGCAAGATGGGACTGTGGAAAGGTATAAGGTCAGGTTAGTTGCTAAGACCTATAATCTGGTAAAAGACAGAGATTATAAGCATACATTCCCACAAGTTGTTAAGTTCACAACTGTGAGAACCTTCTAGCCATCGTTGCTGCTATGTCCTGATCTTTACATCAGCTAGACATTAATAATGCTTTCTTACATGGGCTTCTTGATGAAAAAGTTTATATCTTGACTCCTCAGGGTTATACTACTGCCCTTTCTGGTCATTTTTGTCGTCTCAAAAGGTCTCTTTATGGCGTTAAGGAAGTCGACAGTGGAACTTTGAGCTCACCAAATTACTGCTTCATTTGAGCTTTGTTCAACTAGACAAGATTATTCTCTATTTATCAAATCTTCCTCGGCTGGCATTACTGTTGCTTTAGTATATGTGGATGATATGTTATTAATTAGGATATTTCTTCTGAGATTGTGTTTGTCAAACAACTTGATAAAGCTTTTACCATCAAAGATCTGCCATTCCTCTCAATCAGAGAAATGTGTGTATCACATATTACAGGACTGTCATCTCAGCGATTGCAAACCTCCTCCTTTTCCCATACAGAGATACCTTAAACTCACCATCGGCATATGACAGGACTGCCGCCTCAGTAATTGCAAACTTCCTTCCTTTCCCATACAGAGAAACCTAAAACTACCCCCACCCCCCGATGGTGGCGACTTACTTGAGCAATCTGATGCTTATGTCTCATTGGAAGGATTCTTTACTTGATTCTCACCAGGCCTGATATTGCTTACTCAGTTCAACAACTTAACCAATTCTTGGCTTCTCCTAGAATACCCATTGCAAGCTGCTCTCTATCTTCTCAGATATAGTGATGCAGATTGGGGTCTTGCGCTTATACTTGCAAGTCCATCACTGGATAGTGTATTGTTTCTTAGATCTACTTTGATTTCTTTGAAGATCAAGAAGCAGAAAACAGTGTCAAAGTCCTTTGCTGAGAGTGAATATAGGACTATGTACATGACAACAAGTGAAATCATATGGCCGGAAGGTCTTCTTCGGGGTTTACAGATCTCTATTCCTCTTCCTATCCCTATGCATTGTGACAGTAAAGTTGTCCAGCCATGCTGCTAACCTTGTATTCCAGGAAAGAACTAAGCATCTTTTCCACTGTCCATGTCAACTAGTTTGCAGCTGGCTGACCTATTCACCAATCCCCTTGGTGAATATCAACATTATTTCCTAACCAGCAAGCTAGGCATCGTTAATCCTCTTTCAGCTTGAAGGGGTATGGATAGTATAGGGCATGTATTGTAGTATCATGTAATAATAGGGTACATATTCTAAATAGAGGAAGTGTCAGCCGAATAAAAACGGTATTACAGTGATGAACAAACTTAATAAAATAGTATAATTTTTCCATCTCAATTGTATTCGATTATCTCTTTGCCTACATTGAAAGTGTACAAAGTATTCCTATTTATACAATCACATAGCATCAAGGAGACAGCTGAAATAGAAAGTTGAATATGTTCACCTTTTTGCGCTCTGTTTCAGGACGAACATCAAGGAGAGTTTTCTTAGAGAGTTGAACTGCGTATCCAGCTTCCTTAGGGCTCATAGCTTTAATCTTCCCTTCCCTAACCTATGAAAAATATTCTGAAAGCTTGAGGCACAGATTATAAATATGCACATCTGTCTACATCAATATTTATAGCAAAAAAAACTGCAATTCAACCATAAGTACAGCATTTAATATCACAGGACTTGTTAAGTCATCTCAAGTGCTCCACAAATCACAGAGAGCAATTGCATATTCCTCATTCCTAAGCTAACATGTGAGTAACTATGGGAACAATCAAGCTTGGTCAGTTAAGAATAGACTACTGCAAGGCTCAAAATATGTGTAAACATCACAGCATTGTGCTCTCCGATGAACAATTCAGTTCAAATCCTGAGGCAAGCACAAAAGTGTCAGTTCAGAGCAATGGTCAATTGAAGCGAACAGGTGGTTAGTATAATATTATATTTTTGCCCGAGCAAAATGCATTCACACCTGTTTGGCAGAACCCATCTTATGAACCAACTAGTAGAACTTCGACCAAACAAAAAGCTATTTACTGGAGTCCCTTCACTCTTTAAAAACGATCCACCAACTTTATAGGGATACCGAACATGAGCTTCCCTGATAGGCTTACTCAAGACAGTTCAGATATTCCTCAAATTTTATTATACCTTTTACATTCTCTGTCAAGAATAAAAATAAAAGTTTGTAAGACCTTGCTCAAGCACTAAACGGAAAACATTATTGGTCTGACCAGACTCTTAAGCAAATTGCTGAACAGCATCCTCTGCAGCTATGCTTTTCCTTACTTTCTTTAAATCATTCATTTCGCAGCCCAAAAATGCATCCAGATGACTGAATCTTGAAAATAGAAAGCATATAAAAGGTATACAGTATAGGCCTATTCCCTTCAAAGTTAAGCCTGGAGAGTAGTATTGGATCCAAAAGGTGCAAGTGCTTATAAAGCAGTAGCCTTAACCCTATTCATACCCTACCAACACTAAAGGTGAACTACACGTAGTCCAGTCCAAAACTTAATCTAAAACTACTCTGAGTCACAACTCACAAATTACAGTTAAATTCAGAATAGAATGAATTACTAGGGGAATAACACATCCAAGAACCACATGAGATCAAGGTTGTCTTCTTAAACTTCCATTTGTGAAGTAGGCCCTACTTGATCATGTGCATAGATCAAGGATGTTTTCCTCTCCATAGCCAACAAAAAGACGTCCAGATGGTTTCAATCTTCAAGCATTCATGAAACTATCCAGAAAATGAGTCGTGTGATGCAGTAGTGGAGTTCTTTGCTACTGGGTAAGTTTCTCGAAGGCATTAATCGCACAACCTTTATTCATACTCCCAAGGGCAATAACAGATCCAGTGTTAGTGACTTTGGCACTATATCTTGTTGTAATACCGTGCATAAAGCCTTACCTAAGCTGATTGCCTCTAGAGTTCAAAAAACTCTCCATGTATTGGTTAATGAAGCCCAGGGAGCCTTTGTGAACTACAGAAACTTCAGACAGGTGTAGCAGTTTGTCAACATGTGCCAATGAACTACAAATGGAAGTGCAGTGGATAAACGTCCATAAAGGCTTATGGTACGATTTTTTGGAAACTTGTGGAGAATATTTTTTTTTCCTTGGGGTTCCACCATGTGACGGTTGCTTAGATCATGGAATACCTAAATGCCTTACCACTACCATGTTTAGCATTAGTATTGAGGGTGAAATCTTCGGAAATACAAAGGGAGAAGAGCGCTTCACCAAGGGGGTCTAGTCAGTTGCTCCCTACAACTTCATTCTTGTACTAATGTACTTGTCGAGGGTCCTCTTGTTGAATACTCATAATGAAAGTCTCAGGCTTCATCCCGGATGTGCCAAAGCTCAATTACACCTTAATTGTGGATGTAATGTTTATATTCTCTAAAGGAGATGAGCACTCTATTAGAATCATCGAGGAGAAACCTTTTAGGATCTCCACAGCCTCTGGCCTTCATGCAAAATTTCAGAAATTCCGGGTGTTTTTGGATATATGCAGAATATTGAAACGCATAGAATAACTTTGACTTTTAGGATTCCAGCGAGGTGATAAATTTCCTATTAATTGTCTCGGGATTCCCTTGAGTAGCAAGTTGTGTAAACAATGAGAAGAGCAGGGACTATGACTCAAGGAGGTCTTCCCATGAAACAAAGTGTCCATGCTTCAATTTGCTTATGAGATCGCCGAGAGGAAACCATCACTGCAGGCAAACTTATCATGTCAATGATATCATCTTCTTTATGGCTAAGAATGGAGGTCTGTATAAGATTTCATCTGCACTGGAGGAAGAAATCCCTATTAGACTGGCTTGTTTATTTGAAGACTTTTGCTAATTTTGCAAGGGACTCTCACTCTTAATCTTGCATTGTCATTAACCATGCCAAAGACCGTACAAGTGCTAGATAGAGGCTCGTCTAGGTTGTAAAACACTTCCTAAAGCACATCAGTTGCACCACATGGCTATAGAACACTTGTAATTTTCTAACAAGTGATATGTTGAAGCTTGTTAGATTCAAAAATCACAAATCTTGTTCTTTTCCAATTATATAAAATAAGATGGCAAAATTTGCTGCACCATTTCAACTAGATAAAATTTATTTTGCACAAATGAAGTATATTGAAATGGAATTACCAAAGCCTCCCATCTCTTTCTGGCAGAAGCCATATCCCTCATTTGCTTCAACTCGTAATCCTCATCAACTGCTTGCATCCTTGGAGCCTTCCATTTCTATATTTCATCAAGTAATCACGGAAAACACAAACACACATTTCAGACGATCAAACAAACCCTACAGAATTCCACAACAACAACAAAAGAAAATTGAGACAGAGAATTTTGAAACTACGCGTAAAAAGCAGGAAAGAGTGGGAGAAGAGCTGAAATTGCGCATACCCGATTTCTAATGTGTGTTTTGACATCGAATATAAATGGGGTTTTAAGCTCGAGGGTTCCCAGTGAGCCATGTAAGGAAGTAACACGAATGGAGTGGAAACTTGGAGGGGATATCTGGTGGGTGGAGAGAGATGGAAGTCTTAACGATGCCATTGATGGCGATTGGAACGATCTCCGTTGTGTAAAAAGTGGTGGATGTCACATTTTCATTCAAAGGCTTATCGTCTCAAGTCTGAACCGCTTTCATTCAGCTGTCGTGTTTTGGAAATGCGACGTCGTTTCTATATTAACTGGGAAACGCTTCCAAGTTCCAAGTAGTAAATGAACGACAAACTTTCCCTCCATCCGACCATTGTTACAGATACATAATATTCGATTTTACAAAAAAAAAAATTGTAATTATTTATTTTGATTTACATGACTCGTCTCGAGTTGCACAAGTTCAATCTAGTTACACAACTCAATAGTTACACAAACTCAATCGAATTATACAAGTTCAAGCTCAATCGAATTACACAAGACCAAAAGTCTGAATTTTTTTACACGAGGTCGAGTTACACAATCTAATAATAGGAAATTTTTTTAAAAAAATTACTTGTTATTTTAATTTTAATTTTAATTTAATCATTTTTACTTATTTTATTTAACCCGAGAATTCAAATCAAAAACTAAGAGCTAAACTAAACGGATCCAAATCGATCGAGTAGTTAACCCAAACCGGCCCTTGTTAAGAGCTTGAACCAAACTGGGCCAGCCCTCTTGTCTCGGCCCACCTCTCTTTATTTCTTCCCTTATCTCGGCCTACCTCTCTTTCTTTCTTCTGTCTCGGCCCACCTCTTTCTTTCTTCCGTCTCGGCCCATCTTCGTACCTGACTAGTCTCGGGCCCAAGGAGCGTCATCTTCCCCAAACGCCAACGTTCTCCTCCCTCGTCAATGGCCGGCATAGACTTCAATTTCCGACATTGAAGACGAGCATTACACGTTGAGATTTATGGCGGGTTGAATGGCCGTGGATGCCCTCTCTCCACCCCAACACCAAGCTCCCACACCCTGCGACCTCCTCAGTGCGCTCTTCCCCTCTACACCAACGTCGGCACCTCCTGCTGCTAGCCATAACCGCCCCACACCGGTGACGAATGAGCCACCAACCACACCACCCTTTCCCGACCAGCTACCCCCCTCTCCACTTCCTCCTCTAGTCTTCCTTCCCCACCACCGAGACTACCTCCCTTTGCAGCGGTTATCGGCGCCAAAATCCTCCCCTCTCTCCCATCTCTATATCGGAGCAGATACCACCTCTCCCTACCACACCGAACCACCTTACTTCCCCACCTGCCTCCTATCTCCTCCGACCTATGAACTAAGTCGCCTCCCTGGCAGGCCGACGAGCTCCAACCGGTGGTCCTCCCGTCTTCAAAGACCGTCGGGGAGGGTAGACACCTCCTCACCTTTCTTCCTAGACGTACATGAGTATGTTGAAACTGTTGTGACTTGGCCACTCCTGAGGCTCGAACTAACGACCATAAGCGCTTACCTTTGTTTCCAAACTCTATCGCTCACAGGATTCAAACGCCCAACCTCCTTCTTTCCCTTGCCGCGTAGACGTTCCCAGGAGATTCGAACACTGCCCTCCGGGTACCCTGCTTAAACTCGCTTTTGCCTACATTGCTTCTACCGAGTTTCGAACTCCTGACCTGTTGTCCCTGTAATCACGCTTTCCCTTTGCCTTTGTCTCCAAGATGAGTCGAACCCGAAACCAATAGTCTCCCTAGCTACGCCTCCCTGCCAAACCTTGCACACCTGGTGATTCGAACAGACGACCTCCTGTCTCACCACTTCGACACCAACTAGTACCATTTGGTACTGTTAACTCGCGAGCTACCGATTTCCGTTTCCGGCTAGACTCGACTCCGATCTATTTCCGTTATTTTAATTCCGGAAACTTTTGATTAATATTATTTTTATTTTTATTATAATTATTTTCAGAATAAGTTTAGTGAATGTGTTTAGAGATGAAATCGGATTAGAACTAGAAGAGCTAGATGAATGATAGTGAAAGACGAAATGACGAGATCTTGCGGGATCGGAACGTTAAGTAGAAAGAGCTAGATGAGTGATAGTGAAAGACGGAATGACTGAAATGACTTCATCCCGTGCCCAGACACCCGGATCACTGACCGGCGGAACGCGAAAGATGAAATGACGAGATCCGGCGGGATCGGAACTAATATATAGGGCGAGATTTATAATTTTGGATGAAATTCCGCCGAGACCAGAACAGGACCGGAATTGGTGAAATTTGTGCCCGCCAATAATACTACTACATTTAGGTAGAATTATTTTAAACATTTTAATCAATTTCACGACTATTTAAATATGTTTGTTACAACTTCATACATATAATAACATATAATTATCATTATGTATTAAAATATACACACATTATTTCATAAATAATATTCGACTCATGTCATGTGTATACTCAAAATATAATGTTTATGCATATCAATCTTATAAATATCCGTGCACAATACGGGTCCTAAGCTAGTAAGGTACATTTATGTTTGTGAAATTTTTAAATGTGATTTATCTTTTGTACTAAAAATATAACAATACGATAATAATTTTGATATTTTTAATTTTTATATTATTAGGTAAAATATAAACTTTTAGTTTTTTCCGACTATTTTAGAAATATAATTTTCTAATATGATTTGTTATTAATCTAAAAAAAATTTATTTGTTTTTTCTAAAATATTTGTATTTTGACACAATTTCTATTTCTAAAGATGATATTAAAATCTTAGGTTTTATATTTTTAAATAAATTTAACACATTTAAAGACGCTATACTAATTTTAGATAAATCCGTAAAATCACAACAGAAAACATTTTTGAAAATTTGGCCGAAGTCTTTCCTTTTATCTTTTCATGCTTAAATTACTTGTCACTAGTCTGTCATCTGTGAATGAAAAAAGAAGAAGAAAAAGTTACAGATATCATTACGTGCAAGGCAATTACGGTTACGTGTACAGAGCGCGTTAAAAAGGACGCGTAGACCAGAATCTTGAAAATATCAAGAAGAGAGGGTGGGACCCAACTCCATCTTATGCGTTTATCGTCGAATACGACCACGACTTTATAAAAGGCACTTTCATCGCTCTTCCTCCCTTCCCCTTCTCTACTTCCCAATCTTCATATTCCAGTTCCCTAACCAGGCGAATCGCGCAACTCCTTCGAACAAAGCTAAGCTTGATCTCGGGTAAATCGTCGATCTTTGTCTTTGTAACTCGTCAATTTTGTGAAATTTATCATGCGCTTGGACTATCGTTGGTGATGCTCATGATTTGACACTGTAGATTTGATTGTATCTCTGCAATCGTTAGTTTGAATTTGATCCTGTACCGTGTTGATCCTATTTTAATGTGTGCAGATGATTTGCTATTGTGTTGTGGATGATCGAAAATTATCAGGCCTCTTGTTTGAACCCTAAACTCTAGTAATTGGTCAACGATTGTTGGGGATTTTGGCCAGGGGTTGACCAACTAGTATTTTAAAGCTTGATCCTTATCCCCATGCTTTCTCTGCGTCAGTTAGTAACCATATCTTGATCTATTTTATGCCTTGAGGCTTGATTCATGGTGTTGGTGCATTTGAAAATTATGTTTTTGTGTATTTTTGCAAGTTTTTTGGTGCACTGATCTCAACCCTAAGTTATAGGAATCAGTCAGTTATGATAGATGTATTGTTCGTGCAGACTTTGAGCATGGATACCAATATACCATTGCTATTTAGTAAAGGGTTCGGGACGATCACCTTTCTTTCCTTCAGTTTTGATCAGGTCCTAGTTGAAAAATGTAGTCAAGTTAAAATAGGACAACTTCAATTTTCATTTGTAAATGATGCGTATCATTTCGAGAGGCTTTGGTTTAAGCAACTCTTCTCTGTTGATGCTTAGATTGTTGACATACCATGGGAGGCGGAAAGGACAAGCACGGTGAAGAACAAGACAAAGGTTTCTTTTCTCATGGGCATGGGCATGGGCATGGTGGGCATGGTGGATATCCTCCACAAGGGTATCCGCCAGCTGGTGGATATCCTCCACAAGGGTATCCGCCACAACAAGGCTATCCGCCTGCAGCAGGAGGTTATCCACCACAACAAGGATATCCTCCACAACAGGGATATCCTCCACAGGGTTACCCACCAGCTGGGTATCCTCCCTATGGTGGTTATCCTGCAGCCCCCAATCAGCATCATGCTGGTCAATCAGGTTATACTGTCTTTGATGTTTGGTTATTTCAGCATGCTATTGTGTACATATCAGCAAGACATTACTTAAAGTAACATCATCTAATTTTGTCATTTAGTTTGGTAAGTACTGTTTAGCCATCCCTCTAGGGAATTTTAAGTTTCTTAGTACTGTGACTTTGACCCATTGAATATGAAACTGTTTTTTCATGGTTATACTCGGGACTAGTATAGTAGGGCATTTCATTGCCCGAACTGCATGAAAAATGTAGTTTGTAAAATGGAAAAACTTGTGCCATATGGCTCTGAAACTGTTAACCTTTTTTTGTTCTGAAGTATAAAAATTTCAGTTCTTGATATGGCTTAACCTACAAACTTAAATTAATAAATTTCAGGGCATGGCAACATGGGATCAATGCTAGCTGGAGGTGCCTTGGGCGCAGTAGCAGCCATGGGAGCTCAACATTTGGCTCATGGTAGCCATGGATCTGGTCATATGGGTCATGCAGCTGGTCATATGGGTTCTTACATGCATGGAGGAGGCAAGCACGGTAAGTTTGGAAAGCACGGCAAGTTCAAGCACGGCAAGTTTGGAAAGCACAAACACGGGATGTTTGGTGGTGGCAAGTTCAAAAAGTGGAAATAAGTATCGTTGACATATATACCTTGATGTCCTTAAACGCTTTAATTTTCTAACTGGATAATCTTGTGTGATTGTGAACTATGTATACCCTACTACGTGTGTGTAGTTGGGATTCTGCTTGGTAATAAGTATCCTATGTATTTTCCGTTTATAATGCTGAGATGTTTTTGTTGTGAATTGTTTTGCTGTTTCCAAAGCACGGTAGTATTAGATTTGGGATAGGAGACTCTTGATTGATATGTATTCATCTCTCTTACGATAAGAGTAACTCAAAAAAAGTTGACGCTGTACGATGAGAGTAAATCTTGATTGACATGTAAACATATCTCTTATGAATTATAATAAGAGTAACTCAAAACAAGTTGATGCTTTAAAGTATACCAACTTATCTGAATGCCCAACTAATCTCCCCGCATTTGAAGCGAGATGTTGGTGGACGGAAGACCGGAAGGAAAAATATTTGTGTCTTTCCGAGGTTTTATGTGGACTTTGTAAGCCAAAGCCAAAATATATTTCAACCCCTTTCATTGCCACAATCTAATTCACATTGAATTCTTTCTATAAATTTCATTCCATTTAATTCACACAGTCTCTTGGTTGAAAATCAAATCCAAATATTTAAAAATTTTAAAATATGTCAGCGTTGTTTTAGTTGAAGGAGATTATTTTAGGTTATATTTTAGTTGTAGGAGATTATTTTAGGTTATATTTTCAATGTGACTATCTATAGATTGAGAAAATAACCTAGGTTTTTCAAAATGGTTTATTTGAGTCCAAAATATATAATATTCTCTTCTCGAAGTGGTTATAAGGAATTATATGATTATTCATTCCAAAACAATCCTTCTTCCATCAAACATATTGAACTTCAATCTTTCATCAGATTTCAACATCGGCCTCCATGGTGATGCACTATGCGAAGAAGGATTTGCGGACTGTTGGTCCGGTGCACATGCCAATGTTGGAATCACAGAAGGGAAGTGTTGTTTTGTCTGCAAGGTTACATACAATTAGTCTGTTAATATGGTACACACTCCTCTTGGCAAACATAATGGTGTCGTACCGAGATATTGAGAGTAAATGATTGTATTGAGAACCTTCGCGAAATAGATCACAATTATAGATTTTGGTGGCACTGGAAGGTTCTTCAATGCCATAAAGTTTGTGGAGTATGGTGAGAGATTTGGTGTTGCTGACACTATCGATTGTGTAGTAGATTTTGACAGTAAGCAATTGTTCATACAATTTTCGAAGAAAGGGCGTTAAGGTCCTGTGGCCATTGATAGAAAGAAGTGGTCTTCCGGGCCAATGGTAGAAGCATTGAAAGTCATGTTCCTGGTAGAGAATGGATCTTCTGGACTGGGGAAGCGTTGTCGAGCTCTTAAACCTGCCTTCGTTTAGTATTCTTGAGTTCTCTTTCTGAAAAAGATTCTTTCGGCTTTCTTTGCTTTCGCTCCTCTCCTTACAGTCGAGTGGCTTTCACTCCTCCAGTTCGATTATTATTCTTGACTTGACTGCCAAAGGTCCGTCTCGTAGGTGGACGTATCGAACCGAAATAAGATCTCAAATTGACATCTTGATATACTAATTTACCATAATGGAAAGAGTCCGCTTTCATGGCGAGCCAAGCCAAGTAGCCACACCAGCATTCACCTCAGCAAGTGCATTTTGCACAATAGCCGCATTCTCAGCAACAGGCATCGTTTCAGTGGTAAGTTCTGACCGTATTGGTAGCATAAACTAGATATGAACAAGTTTCGACAAAAAATGACAGATCTAGAGTGATCTTACTCAAAAACAACAGATCTAATCAACAAACAAGATTTGGTGACGCAGTTCGGGTTAAACCCTAATCTGCGGGATTTCAGGAGGGGAAATCCGTCCCAATCCACTAGGTATATAGAACGTTTGATTACAAGTAACAACAACTTCAAATCAAGACCAGTAAACCCTAACCAAGAAGAAAAACTCAACAAGAACAGCAAGATAACAGAAGTCAGATGATGCCAACGCAACTAGATACAAGCTTCCAGTGAAACTTGTGACCCAGATCTGAACTTCCCACAAAACACACAAGATCGCTACTCACTTTTCTCTCTTTTCTTCTCTCTTTCTCTCTTTCGTTCTGAGGAGAAGAGGAACTTCAGAATCGGCCGAGGGTTGTACAGTACCTCCAAGGCTTTGCAGTGAAGCTTTTATACCTAGGGTTAAGAGGAGACGGCAACATCACGTGAAGACATCACGTGATTTCATTAATCCAACAAGGAGACGGATCAAGCAAGCTCAGCAACACAAAAGGCCCAACAACATGAAAACACAACGGCTAACCCACATATTACACATATATACATATAACACCCGAAACTTATTAAGTTTCCCATAATGGCACAATATACAAGATCACCATACACATAAGTTGCATCTTAGGTTATGTTTGAGCCATGTTAGGAATCACTTAACATTTTAAGTGCCCTTGTACACTATCAAACAAGTCCTAAGCCACCAACTAATGCATAGGCATTCAAGTATATGTGTTATAGGGATAAATGGTACAAGAAGTTGAAGTTGTAGTACATATATGTATAACCTATTGATTATTAACATAACAATATGCCCTCCTAATCAACACGTATCACAGTTCTATCTTCCAGTAGTGGACTGGTGGCTCTCCTGTCCTTCATCAATCCATAGCTCCACATATCTCAGTGTACATCATAGATATGTAGAAAATTCCTACAATAAGCAAATTTATCAGCAGTGACAATCTTAGTACCAAAATCAGAAGGATTTAGATCACCTTTAATCTTCTGTACAATTATATGCTTGTGTTTCACTTTCTTTCTAATATAATGAAACCTAACATCAATATGCTTAGTTCTTTCATGATACATGAGATCGTTACAGAGATAAAGAGCACTTTGACTATCAATATTAATAACAGGTATATAGGATTTATTATCAATTTCCTCAAGTAAACCTTTAAGCCAAGTGGCTTCTTTGGCAGCCTCAGTAGCAGCCATATATTCAGCTTCAGTTGAAGATAAGGCAACCACAAACTGTTGTTGAGATTTCCAGGAAATACAATTACCAACCCAAGTAAAAAACAGAGCAGTAGTTGATTTCCTATTGTCTTTATTACTAGCATAGTCAGAGTCAACATATCCACACAACTCATCAACAGGACTGTGTCTTTTATAAACTAAGCACTTATTTTTGGATCCATTCAAGTATCTCAGCATATACTTCATAGCATCCCAATGTAACAAACCAGGATTAGACATGAACCTACTTAGGACACTTATACCAAAAGCTAAGTCAGGTCTAGTACAAAGCATAGCATACATCAAAGAACCAACAACAATATCATAAGGTACATTCAACATTTTTTCTTTACTTTCAGGAGAAGTAGGACAGTCTTTCTTAGACAACTCTAAGTGCCCTCCTAAGGGAACAGGTGAAGGCTTAGAATTTTCCATGTGAAATTTAACTAACACCTTTTGAACATAATCAGTTTGGGATAATAACATGGTCTTATTAGGCCTATCTCTTATAATATTGATGCCTAATATTTTCTTAGCATTTCCAAGGTCTTTCATATCAAAATTATTTTTAAGGTCATGCTTGGCACCAGTAATGAGAGCTTTGGAAGAAGAAATAATCAATATATCATCAACATATAGTAAAACATACAAAGGAGTATGATTTTTAATGTTCTTAAAATACAGACAAGTATCATATTCACTTCTAACAAATCTCAGTTTAATCATACAAGCATCAAACTTCAAGTTCCATTGTCGTGGAGACTGTTTTAGTCCATAGATAGATTTTTTAAGCAAACAGGCAACATTTGGTCTATCTATATCAACAAAACCTTTTGGTTGAGACATATATATAGTTTCAACTATGTCACCATGCAAGAAGAAGTTTTAACATCCATCTGTTCTAGTTCCCAATCATAGACAACAACCATAGCAAGTAAAAGTCTCAGAGTTTTATACATAACCACAGGAGCAAAGATATCATTATAATCAAGACCTTCTTTCTGTGTAAGAACCTTAGCAACTAATCTAGCTTTAAATCTGGTTGGCTCATCTATATTTGTCCCTTCTTTTATTTTATAAATCCATCTACACTGTATTAGTTTAGATTTTTCAGGATTATCAGACAAAATCCAAGTACTATTAGCATGCATAGAGGCAATTTCATCATTCATAGCAATCACCCATTTCTTAGCATCAAGACAGCTAATAGCTTGTTCATAAGTCTCAGGAGTGTAAGGATGTGACACAACATTGACAGTCAACAGAGCATATTCAACAACATTAGCAGCATGATACTTTCTATTAGGTATAATAGTTCTAGGCAATCTGTCCCTAGTCAGTTGATAGTTTTTAGTGTTTTTAGAAGCATCAGAAATAGATGAAGCATGCTTATCAGACATATCATTTATATCATTCACATCAGAAGCATGATCATTAGACATTATATTATCAGGAGAACTATTATTATTAAACAAGAAAGGATCATAATTACCCTCCCTTAATGGTTGTATGTGCTCAGTAGCTGTGTGATCATTCATTGCAGAATGAGAATCTCCATTGTTTTCTTGTGAGCTGGTATTGTGCTCCAAGCTTACATTAGGCCCTCAGAACCCTCAATAGAGTAATCTTCTATGTCAAACTCCACCTCAGTGTTAAGTGGAGCTTCACTGGGAGTGTAGAAGTGTATAGGCACTTCACCTTTATCACCTGTCGGCTCAGTATTTGCAGTTAGTGTTTTCTTAAAATAAAACTCATTTTCATTGAAAGTGACATTCTTGGAGGTGATCACTTTGTAACCTCCAGGTTGAATTAAAAGAATTTTATACCCTTTAACATTCCCAGGATAGCCAAGCATAACTCCCTTTATAGCCCTTGATTGCAGCTTACCTTGCACTATGTGTGCATAGGTAGTGCATCCAAAAGGTCTAAGGTATGATAAGTTGGGTTTCCTGGAAGTCCACATTTCTTGAGGAGTTTTAAAATCAGTTACAGAGGAGGGAGATCTATTAATGAGGTAAGCTGTTGTTGTGACAGCTTCACCCCATAGAGTTGGCTTTAAGCCAGAACTCACTAACATACATTTGGCCTTTTCAAGCAAGGTTCTATTCATTCTTTCAGCATTACCATTCTGTTGTGGGGTACCTGGGACAGTCAAGTGTCTCCGGATGCCAACCACTTTACAGAATGAGTCAAACTCATTATTACAAAACTCAAGACCATTGTCTGTTCTAAGACATTTGAGTTTATGAGTTGTTTGATTTTCAACTAGGGTTTTCCAATTTTTAAAAGTTTCAAATGACTCATCTTTAGTTTTTAAAAGATATATCCAGACTTTTCTGGAAAAATGATCTAAGAAAGAGATAAAATATCTCTTTTCTCCTACAGTGTCAACCTGTGCAGGCCCCCAAAGGTCAGAGTGAACATACTCTAAAGGGTGATCAGCTTTGTAACTGGATGTAGTGAAACTATGTTTGGATTTTTTACCCATTATACAACTCTCACAGAAGGTTATGGTTGCAGGTTTTTGGTCTAGCAAGCCTTGTTTATAAAGGTTGTGTAAACCTCTATTTCCTATATGTCCTAGTCTACTATGTAAAAGGACAGTTTGCTCTAAAGTCATAGGATTTTTATCTTTAGTTAGATTGATTTCAGATGAGGTAACTACATGATACAACCCACCCTTTTTGACACTCTTAACTAAGACAACTCCATGCCTACTGACTTGTCTAACCCCATTTTTAGTGTGTATAGTGCAACCTAGATCATCAAAAACAGATTCTGATAACAAGTTTCTTCTAAGCTTAGGCACCCATCTTACATTTTGTAAGATTCTGACTTTACCATCATGCATAATCATAGGAATATTTCCTATGCCTTTAACAACTAAAGAAGAATTATCTCCTAGCATAACATCACCACCATCATATAAATGCAGATTTTTAAACAAATGTTTATTAGATGTAGCATGCATAGTACATCCTGAATCTAAAATCCAGGAATTATTATCTTGAGCATGGTTTGTAAAGTCACACATAAGCAGGTTATTAGAGCAGTAAAAGTCACAAGCAATATCTGAAATCATGCTTTTATTATTATCATCATATAAACTGGAGCAAAGAAGAAGTTCACAAGGATAGTCATACTCAAACACAGAAGCAAAGAAGAAGTTCACAAGGATAGTCATACTCAGATAGCCTTATGAATATTTCAGAGTGTGCTTGCTCCTCTAGTTCCACCTTTCTGTCGGGTGAAGTGTCAACTGGAAATTTTCCCTAAACTGTGTTCCAACATTTTTCTCTAATGAGAATAGCCCTCAACTTCGACTACCATATGACAAAGTCTGAAGTGCCATCATAGGGATTTATCCGGACTGTATTTTCTGACATAGTCCCTTGTTCACAAGAACAAGATCCCAGATGTCAGATATTTGTTTTTCTTTGAGTTTTTCAAAACAGAAAACCAAGAACAAGATTGAGAACACTTAAGTTCCTCAATCTCAGAGTGTTTGTTTGGTGAAAAAAGGTTTTAAAAGGCAAAAAAGACTAGTAAAACACTTTTGACTCGGAGAGTAAGATCATCAGCGGAAGCAAAGACAAGATCAAAAACTTTCAGACTCACAGAACACAAACTAGGGTTTTGAAGTTCTTTAAAAAGACTATAAAAGCTCTGATACCAAATTGATAAACTAGATATGAACAAGTTTCGACAAAAAATGACAGATCTAGAGTGATCTTACTCAAAAACAACAGATCTAATCAACAAACAAGATTTGGTGACGCAGTTCGGGTTAAACCCTAATCTGCGGGATTTCAGGAGGGGAAATCCGTCCCAATCCACTAGGTAGATAGAACGTTTGATTACAAGTAACAACAACTTCAAATCAAGACCAGTAAACCCTAACCAAGAAGAAAAACTCAACAAGAACAGCAAGATAACAAAAGTCAGATGATGCCAACGCAACTAGATACAAGCTTCTAGTGAAGCTTGTGACCCAGATCTGAACTTCCCACGAAACACACAAGATTGCTACTCACTTTTCTCTCTTTTCTTCTCTCTTTCTCTCTTTCGCTCTGAGGAGAAGAGGAACTTCAGAATCGGCCGAGGGCTGTACAGTACCTCCAAGGCTTTGCAGTGAAGCTTTTATACCTAGGGTTAAGAGGAGACGGCAACATCACGTGAAGACATCACGTGATTTCATTAATCCAGCAAGGAGACGGATCAAGCAAGCTCAGCAACACAAAAGGCCCAGCAACATGAAAACACAACGGCTAACCCACATATTACACATATATACATATAACACCCAAAACTTATTAAGTTTCTCATAATGGCACAATATACAAGATCACCATACACATAAGTTGCATCTTAGGTTATGTTTTAGTCATGTCAAGAATCACTTAACATTTTAAGTGCCCTTGTACACTATCAAACAAGTCCTAAGCCACCAACTAATGCATAGGCATTCAAGTATATGTGTTATAGGGATAAATCATACAAGAAGTTGAAGTCGTAGTACATATATGTATAACCTATTGATTATTAACATAACAGGAGAATTATTAAAAATTGCAAAACATGTAGTTGTTGGCCCAACTGATGAAGTTAAGAAGAAATCTGCTCTTTTCCTCCCGTATTTTGCCAAAAAATGTGGGAATTCATAATTTCATATGCCATTTAGCATAAAGAATGTCATGCTTCTCATAGAAGAAAGTTTTAGTTTTCTTTCTCGGATCCTGTTGAATGTGAATCATGGTTGGGTTATCTGCCTCCGGAACACCTTGAAAAATGTTGTATGTTGCTTGGAACTAATTTGGCATTGGACTAGATGAAGGTTCTTTCTTTCTCTTTAGGTTTTTGCTCTTTTGTATCTTCATCATTTTGATATCAAGTATTCTGATCCGTTCAGCTTCATGAGTTATTACCAAAAAATAATTACTGCCAACTATTGATGGATTAGCAATCAAGGAAGTTATCACTTACAATATTGACCAAAACACAACTCAAATTTACCGGAAAAGGAACCTTGCGAGGGTTATGTGCGTCCTACTAGCTACATATGAACTAGTTAAAAGCGGATCGTGCGTAGTTGCTTGGTCTTGACTCTTGAGAATGTACATTGTTTTTTCATCCTTTATGATATTCTGGTTGGTTGATTCCTACTATACCATCTGTACATCTTATGCATTCTTGGAAGTCTAAAGGGGGACATAACACAAAAAATTACCCTTTTCATGTTAGGAGCATAATATTAGAGATGAAGCTGGCCATAAACATTGGCAAACTATATGAGGTTTTTTTTCTTTCCAGAATGCATAGTTTTTTAGATCGGATTGACTGAAAAAATAAATAGAAAGAAAAATGGATTTGATAAGACTGAAAGATAAGGTGAAACACAACGAGGGAGTAAAATGCGTCTATAAATGACCAAACTTTTCATGTCTTATTTCCACTTCCAAACAAGTTAGCAAGAACTACGTTAAGGGCCCGTTTGATTTGAATTCCGAAAACGGAAACGGAATAGAAACGTATACCTATGGTCATTAAGTTTTTGGGAATCATTCCTTGTGGTTTGAAGTAATTGTGGTAGAAATTGATTAGTTTTGATACTCTATAGGGTAACAAAATGGGAAAGCTAAGTGTATTTTGTATAAACCACGTGAAATGATTTTATGAATAAGGTACAAATGTGGACTAGATTAATTTTCAATCCGTTTCCGTTTTTGGAGTTGCAACCAAACGGGGATAAATATGTAAAGGAAAATAAAGATATGGACAAAATTATTTGTTATTTGAAGAGGAAGCTTTTCCCGTTGAGAACCTAAGCTTGTTCTCTGATAGATTGAAGTTGAAAAATCATGTGCAAAGGATGACAAAGGCACTATTTGTTCCAAGGGAACCTTTTCGAGATGTATAACATCCATAAACACATTTGAATAGCTAAATACACAACGACAGAATTACAATCAATGTTTGAGTTTTTCTTCAAAAGTTTCAGATTCTTCCCTCCAATTTTTTTTTTATGACATTGAAGCGTAATTTATCATGGAATTTTTTTTAATGTCTGAAACACAGCCTCACTACGCGTAACTTTAGTTTAGCAATTTTGATATAGTGTATTGAACAACGAAGGTACCCTATGATAAGATCACCTTGGTTGCCAACTTGCTATCCCCTTGCTTTGGCAGCTTCATCTCTCTGCCAGATTGGTTACTAACTCAGTAACTCCCATCTTGTTGCTTTCCTCTTTGGTTTCGAAGGAGGGTGAGAGGTGAATGTAAACAAATTAGAAGCCGAAATTTATTGAAGAGGTTTACTCCTTAACTTAAACAAAGGTTCTCTCAAATCTGACGGTGCTTTCCTCGCTTTAAGCCAGAGATGAAGGCGTGGAGAAGAAGGCAAACTTAAACCTAGTCATTAAAATGTAAGCAGACGATCATCAATTTCATCTTTGGTTTCGAAGTTATTTTCGCAAATCAAAGATTATCATCTTACTAATTTCATTTAAAATATTCGGTCTTCTGGTTGAATTCGACATGATCCGGTTCGATCTCATTCACAAACAAAAATCAGGGACGAAGAAGATGTGGCTGTGGAAGCAATCAGGCATGCCTTGAAGGCTTTGAGGACGCGCCATTTGGCGGAGGAGGCTGCTCATGCTCCTGCCATCACCGCCCTTTCTAGGCCTCTCGCTTATCAGGTTTCGTTCTCTCTTTCTTTCTATCTGTCTCTCGCAATTGTCGATTTCACTCTTCTAGCTGTAATTAGGTTTATGGCAGTTAAAATTGCTGTGCTATCCTCGCGTTTGGCCATTTCTCTATGCTTCTTCTAGTTTGCTATCTTCTTTTGCAAATTGAAAAGTTATTTTGAATATTTGTATATCTGGGGGTAGACTATGATCAATTTCCAACGATCTGACATGAAATTTCGACTTCTCATTCTGCAATCGGGACTAAGAAAGGTGAAAATACATCTTATGATTATCTTAGTTATCATATCTTTTTCTGGATTGGAGATGAGTTATTGACCTCAAAAGCTTGAGTTGTAGTCTATGAAATGATTGATCGTGCAGAGTGTAGGTTGGGGCTCTAAATTCATTTGTATTGAAGTTACATTGATCTATCAATGATGTTTAGGGTTTGCCAAATACGAGATTCTTCCATCACGTGCTGCTGCAAAGAAAAGCAGGATCTTCAATAATATCCATATCTCTCTGCAATTATTTAGACGTGAGGTTACATTTTATGCCACAAAATTTGAAGTTTCATACACTTTCGCTGGATTGCAGCTTATGTTTGACTTTGATAGAAGGCTCTTGTGAGCAGAATTTGGGGATAAAGAAGGACCAACACTTATGCTAGATGCCAGCATTCTAATGCACAGACTAACATGTGCTTTGTATTGGAAAAGCCGAAAAAGGCTTACTGCGTGCTGCAAATACCACATAAGTGGCAACAGGCTAGTGTGTTATGCTTATTGGCTTGAATACGTGAGTAGAGTCTATGTATTCTTCTTAGTGAAATCGGTGCTGAACTTTTGCAATCGCCTGTTTTTATTGAAAACTTTTGGGACCAAGCAGTAAAAAGTGAGAGAGCAAAACTGTTTTCTAAACAAAAACAGTTTCTAGATGTGCTGCCAAACACACCCATGAACATGTATATTTGATACTTTGATTCATAAATACATCTGTTCATATACATTATCTGTAATTTTCCTTCATGTGCTGTTAGCTGATTTCACAATTCAAGCTGTGCTGCATAAAATGGATTAAGCTTGAGTGTTGATGTTATCTTATAACTAGTGCATATTAATATCACAATCACAACGTATTTTTCTCATTAAAGTGTTGCTTGGGTAGATAATACCTCCATTCACACATCTTGGAAGGTAAAAGTTATGGTTGTTAAGTTGGAGGACTTCAAGGTTGACGATATCAGCTTGAATTACAAATGACACGTTTTCTTGTGTAACTCAAACCATCCCATTGTTTTACTAATGGAGAAAAAATAACATGCTTTCTACACTTCGACGTTTCAGTTTTGGTGCTTTTGTTTTATGAATTTCCGGGTTGTCCCATTCACTTTATCATTTAGTCGATTCTGATTTATTATGTGATTGCCTACTAGTGACTTTTAGGGCTCAGAATGGAAAGAGAAAGCAGAAAAGCTTGATCTTGAACTGCAGCAATGTTACAAAGCGCAATCAGTGCTCTCTGAGCAGCTTGCTGTAGAAGTAGCAGATTTGCGAACTTTGAGAGCTTTAGTACAAGAGAAGGAATCTTTGATAGCTAATTTGCAAAAGGAGGCTACTGAGCTGAGGTTAGCCTTATCTAGATTATTGTTCCGTGCCTTGTACATAATTTAATATAATAGAAGATCATGTTTAATAATCTCATGAATTTTAAAGTTTACAAACGAATTACATCTCATGCCAAAAAATATTATTACAATAAATTTTAAAATATTATCTCAAATAAAATAACCATGATTAATTAATAAAATCCAATAATAAATTGATCAAATAATAATATAATATTTTAATGTATGAAATTACAATCTCATGCCAAAAAGTTTTGAAATATAATAAATACTATCCAGTGATAATATTACTCTTGCGCCCGATGCCGTCCAGATTCTCAGTAGGGTGCTGCGGGTCTTGCTATCCAGAAAGGGGTAGCGGCGCAACTTGTTGTCCGCCTACCTTCTAAGTGAAGTCGGTGTAAATTCTGGGATTCATGAATTTGAAATATTAAAAAGAAAAAGATTGATAAAGTGGAAAAAATCTTATATATATTTTTTATCTGAGTAATTGATAGATTTATTTGAGAGCTAAGATCCTAAGATAAAACCTATAAATATATTTATAAAAATAATTGATAGATTTATTCTTCTCCTTCGGTATATAGTGTAGATAATTGCTCCTTTTGAGCCTTTCATTGTAACCAACAAGGATATCTTCTGATGCCATACTTTACCTGGGATTTATATTTTCTTTCTGATGCAGGGGTGAGTCTTCTCAATTAAAGTCCCTTCTAGAAGAGAAGACTAAGAGCGTAGATCTGGTTGTCTGTGAAAACAATGAACTGAAGATACAGATTGAAGAGGCAATGTTGAAAGCTAAGACAGCTGAAGATGAAAATAAGATGTTAATTGATCGTTGGATGCTGCAGAAAATGAAGGATGCTGAGCGCCTGAATGAGGTGATTGCCACATAATAGCTTCTCTCTAAAATATTCTGTTTATTTCTTACAATCTCTCTCTCAGAATATTAGTTGCCTGAGTGAAGCTGTTCATTTTGCACTAAAGTATATTGTCTGTTTCGTGGAAGTATGATGTCTGGAATGATTTTGGTGAGATAACAAAGAAGTCTAGAACCAAGTCTTTAAAAAAGCGGGGAATATGCTGTCCCCCCCGTATAATATCATGGTATAAAAAATGCATTCTAATAGTAATTGCGAGATCATGCATCCTCCTCCATAACTGTGTTTTTACTTGTGAACCAAAAATAAATTTTGATTGCATTCTGCTGTCTTTACTTTATCTCTGTTTTATACATAGGTCAATGCACTGTACAAAGACATGCTTGATCAAGTCAAGGCAAGTAGTATAGAACAGCTTGCTCGCCAGCAGGTAGATGGTGTGGTGCGCCACAGTGAGGAAGGTGCTGAATATTTTGTAGAATCAACCATGCCAGGTGCATGCAAGAACAGGATCCATGCCCATGATGGTGGATGTGCTTCTTTGCTCTTCGAGCACAATTCAAGTAAATTGATCAGTGGTGGACAGGACAGAACAATTAAGATGTGGGATACCGCCACTGGAAGTCTAACCCACACACTCCATGGTAGTCTGGGCTCTATTCTTGATCTTGCTGTGACACATGATAACAAAACAGTTATAGGAGCCAGTAGTTCCAACCAGTTGTATGTATGGGAAGTAAGTACCGGTCGCATCCGTCACACTCTAACTGGTCACACTGACAAAGTGTGTGCTGTCGATGTTAGCAGAGTTTCTAGTAGGCATATTATCAGTGCTGCTTATGATAGAACAATAAAATCCTGGGATTTACAAAAGGGTTATTGTACCAATACCATAATGTTCCCAAGCAACTGCAACACTGTCTGTTTTAGCATGGATGGTCGGACAATATTTTCCGGCCATGTTGATGGTAACCTTAGGCTTTGGGACATACAGACGGGGAAATTGGTAAGTGAGGTTGCTGCTCATTCTCTTGCTCTCACATCTATCTCTCTATCACGCAATGGGAACACGGTTTTGACGAGTGGGAGGGATAATATACACAACTTGTTTGATATGAGGAGTCTTGAAGTTTGTGGGACATTGAGAGCAGGTGGAAACCGCGTGGCGTCTAACTGGAGCAGATCGTGCATTAGCCCAGATGATAATTATGTGGCAGCGGGGTCCGCTGATGGATCAGTCAGCATCTGGTCAATACAAAAAGGGGAGATTGTTAGCACAGTGAAGGAGCATGGTGGTTCAGTCCTTTGTTGTACATGGAGTGACCTCGGGAAGCCTCTCGCTACATCAGACAAGAATGGGGTAATCTGTATCTGGGTGTGATGTCTGTTTGTATCTCATTGTGATCTTTCGATCAAGTTCTTCTCCCTTCATTCTACTTACAGTATGAAAAACTCATCGAATGGGATGGACTATGCACATAAAACAGTAAAAGCTGCTTGATTCTACAGTGTTTTCGTCTGGCTTTACTAATTTCTAAAACCTTATTGCCTGGATATCGGAATGGATAAATTTCGAACTTGTGGCTTTTTATTGAAGTTGAAATACAGTAACTTCTATAAGAAACATTTGAATTAGAACTTTCAGCTGAAGAAGCTTTTTATCTGGACCTGGAAAGGTTTTCTTGAGATCTTTCCACGAAGCGTCCCATATTTTCAGTTGTATGCTTCTGACATTGATATTTGATTATCTAATGAGACTACCGCAATATGTTCTATTGAGCAACAGTGTGCCTGAAGTCAATGTTATCTTGCTATGTTTCACATTCTGTAACTGTTATAGCACTAGCTGGAGTAGTTGCACTGCTTGCAAGCTTGCTCCTTTTTAGAAATAACGTATCTCTCATGTATTCAGTCCCTCATACCGTCATACACAAGGGGTCTGAACCAATGGTGGGTAATGGTTTTGCACTCAAGTCCGTTTCTCTTTTATATCTGTCTTGTGCTTCCATTTCCGCTACTGCTTTGTTGTTCATGTACTGTACGGCGTGGTGTGAGTGAATTATTTTTCTGTTTTTTTTCATTGCGATCCAAGATGGACAAAGCACTGGGTGTTAATTGATGTGGTAGACAAGAGTTGGTGTTCGATGGCTGTAATCAAGCTAGCTATGGAGGCACACACTGTACTGGTTCACACACAAGGACCGGAAGCACTCAGGTGCTTGTAGTCTGTAATCTTATTGGTTGCAGGCTTGCAGATCTTGTATTATGTTGTATGATTGAATGTAGAAACTATCAAACACGTTAGTTTCTGTGGCCTGAAGGATCCACGGGACAACAAAAACTTCTATAGGGAGGGATATCTAACCATCTAACTTTGACAGTCCATTTGTTGTTGATATTTAATAAACATGTTTAGTTAGGTGAGTTTTCTATTATGTCTTGTGGATGATGGTCATAGCTGGAGGGGGATCTAGTTTTGTTGCAGTGGAGAAAGAGGCTGGGGATAAGGTGGTGTACAACAGTGATGGCGAGGACCGGGAGAACAGGGAAGAGAACCTCGCGAAAAAGAAATGAATAAGCGTTCTACTGTTCAAGTATAGCTTGTAAGAATGCCATGAGAGGTGGTTAAAAGGCGGATGAAACAGGGAGTATGGGACCAATCAAAAGGCAGCGTCAAGAGGATGAGGATATGTTCCGGACAAGGTTGCCAATGACGTGTGAGGAAGGAGTGGGATCAAGATTAACGGTGAGCAGGAAATCAAAGGGGTTTAATGACTTGGTGGGAACGGGTTTTACCAAACAGGAAAGCAGTTCTGGGGCAGCTCAGGCGGGGATAGTTATGGCGGCGCCGGGTAATGTGAGTAACAAATGATGTTGCGATGGGTGATGTTGTGGAACTAATCCGGACTTGACAATGACAATTTTTATTTGTGCTGCCGCTGTAAGGTCGATATGGTGATGTTGTTCGAGATGAAACTCTCGGGTTCCCAACCGACAAAGGTGTTTGACTAGATGTTTTCCAAGTGTCCATTTTGGTTCCGTGCATCCAAATGCACATTTCATATATTAATAAAAAGCAAGATTAGTGATCATTACTCGGATAGCCCGACCCTTTACATTAACAGATAAAATGTTAAACTATATACTCGGGAGGGTCAAACAATACACTTAAACCCAAAGACAAGTTATAAGAAAAACTAGATAAAAAGTCAGCCGTGATATTTGCCTCGCGGTGCACATCGGAAATGGATATTCCAGTCCCTTTGCAAAAAGTCTCTACGTAACGGACTAGAGAGAGGTTGGTGACTCGGAAGTGAACGGAGAAGGAGGGTTGTTACCAATTGCCATTAAGGAGATAACAAAGTTTGCAAAGAAGAAAATGGATATTCTAGTTAGACCTGTTCATATCCGGACAGCCCGCCCGGAAAAACGGGCGGGTATGAACACAGAGGGAGGCCCGACCGGGCCGAAAAACCCGGCCCGTCAAGCCCGCCGGGCTGGGTACGAACACCACTACAGGCCCGGCCCGGCGGCCCGTATAAAAAAAATATACATATATATATATATTATATTGTATATATTTAAAATATTAAGTATAATTATAGAATATTTAGCATAATTATCATAAATTTAATGTATATTACATATAATATCTTAAATATATTTTATTTTTAAATAAATTTTATATTTAAAATAGTTTTTAAATTATTTTTAAAAAAGAAAAAATAAAACGGGTACCCGGAGGCCCGCCCGGCGGCCGGGCCGGGTACGGCACGTATTTGAGGCCCGCTAGCCGGGCTTAGCCCGGCCCGGGTCCGGCTAAAGGGCCGAAAATTCAAAAAAGCCCGGCCCGAGTCCGGCCCGAGCCCGGATATGAACAGGTCTAATTCTAGTGGATGTGAAGCTTAACAAGCAAATATAGAGCCGAGGTATCCGAAGTGTCACAAGGAGGATCCAGAGAGGAATGAAGATGAACATGCCAAAGAAGAATTTTATTCACTTGTAACTCTGGCAGAGATCCCATTTAAAGGACTAAAGGGATTAGGCACCAAGGTCATCGACGATGAGGATTAAACTCCTTTATCGAATTTTGTTTTTGTGATTTTTATTTGTTAGTCAAGATTCGGATGTTCACCTTTTGCCTATATAGACATGAAAACATAAGTTTTCATTCACTCGTGTTTTGAGTTTTTATTTCTTATGTTGTCGGGATAAAATGTTTGTTTTTGAGTTTTTAAGCGGTCAAGGAGATGCATATGCTAAAAAGTTAGTCAGATATTAAATGAGGTTTTTACCACTAATTGAGGAACACATGTGAGGTGAGGTGAGTAGAAGTTGAGCGGCGGCGGCAACACCTTGTACTCTTCGTAGACCAAGGCAAGAAGAAGTTGAGCGGCAGTGAATCTAGGATCGCATGTGAGGGAATCATTGTTATATATCTGACGTAAATTCAATGACAAGTAGAGGCAAATGAATCTTTTTCATAAAATTAAAACTCTCTGCAAAAAATACCACCCGTGCCAAACACACACAAGTGTTTTTAAAAACCATAACACTACAAAAACACAAAACACTCCCCCAAAACACTAAAAATTACATACAATAGTGTTTTTTTTTTGTTTTCTGCAACAAACACAACCTTAGGTTTTTCACGCATGGTAAGCTACCAAAAGCCTTAATGACACGCTCCTCGTGCTACTAAGGTGACTATCTTTAAGGATATATCCATTGAGGATGGGATGTGTTGGGGGTTTTTGTGCCTAATGATCTCACGCAATCAACTCTATGTATGCTCTTAGACTCTTATTGTTGCGGTTTGGGAGAGGTTCAGTTTGATACATGTTTTCGACAAGGTTTGGAATATTAAATGGTAGGAACATATAAGTTTTTTAAATGAAAACTGTTGTTGGTAGGCTGGAGCGGTGAGTCCTTGCGTAAGGTATACATGTTCGTCGTCGGTCCATTGTGTTATTTGTTAAAGGCATGATGAATCCTTTCTCCATCTACTTAGGGATTGTAGAGATGCGATATCGATATGAATTGCACTAGAAGCCCAAACTAGGAACAATGAGTTAATCAGTATGCTTTCGTGACATGGAGGCAATAATATACTTAACCAAACTCGCTCTAATAATGTTGTGTGAGAAGATATATGTTTGTAGTTACCATCTAGAGGATCTAGAACTGGATGGGTGTTTAGTCAATAAGCATGGAGGTGAGTTAAGGATGTTTTTGTGGTGGAACGGACATAAGAGTTTGAGCGTGTCTAGAAGAAGATAGGAGTAGAAGGATTCGTGTACGTGTATAATGAGATTTATTAGACGAGAAGCAACAATGGATTGATGGAAGAAGGTCCACTTGAATAGATCGGTTAGGAGTTATGGAGGTATTAGAAATAACGTGTGTTATAACGTGGGTAATAGAAACTTAGTGAAATCTACGGTACCGATGAGATATCTACGATGGAGGCTATACAAACTTAACTTGGCTTGAGAGTGGCTATGTACGGGAAACAAGGTCTCCCTTGTATTTACACTAGTAGGTAACAATTGCCTTGATGACACCTAGTCGCTAGCCCGATATGTTAATGTGAAGACGTTTGAATCTTGGAGATTCAACTTTGACACGTGTTTGGTGATTGTGAGGCTAATTAGTGTCAACTTTAACATCAATTTTTCTAAATTTATTTAAAAAAATAACTATGCATTAGACAAAACTAGTGGATCAAGAGGCCACTAAATGGTTGACAAACTGACCGTCGTGTTTTAAAGACAAAAGTGACAAAGAAAAACATCAAATGACGAGAAAATAAGGCACAAGCATCTGATTGTAAAGAAGCACGGAAAAGTAAGACAATTAAAGAAAATAAAG
This sequence comes from Fagopyrum tataricum, assembly GCA_002319775.1. Taxonomy (NCBI): domain Eukaryota; kingdom Viridiplantae; phylum Streptophyta; class Magnoliopsida; order Caryophyllales; family Polygonaceae; genus Fagopyrum; species Fagopyrum tataricum. The sequence continues at coordinate 11,592,224 of CM008279.1, read as the reverse complement.
CAATGAGAACACATCTACCCAAATAAAAGTTTGGTATCTTGAGGAGCAATAGTGAAAACTTCATCTTTGGACTTAATATGAACCAATTAGGTTTTGATCACACCTCCACAACCCCTTCAAGTGGACAAACTTGATTTACCATCCAAAATATACGCCAACAAATACAACTAAATAGAATACAAAAGTGTAACATGATATCTCACATGATACTCAAGTTATCATTTGATACGAAAAAGAACAAACAATAGGTTTGAAAATATTAAAATATAAAATATAAAATTAATGTTACGAGGGACAATAATTTTATCATTGATTTACCCTTTCTAGTTTCATTTTGTTTTTCATTTAGTACTATTTAGTACTTTTTCCTTACTCCTAATAAAGAAAGAGTATGGTGAATGTTGAGCACCTTTTCTTTCTTTTTTTTCCCAAAAGCTTGCAAATCAATAATTGTGGATGCTTCGTTTTCATATTCTTTTAAGAATTTTATTATGCTAATAATTTAATTTTAATTTTTTTTAAATTTAGGCACTTGGTTCTGATGAATCAAAACAAAGAAGTTGTTAGCTTGTTGATTGAGGAGAGGTGGACTTAAACTTACTTAGAGAACAACTTACAAGATTTCTGATGCTTAAAAGCTCGAAGTTGAAAACGGCTTACAAGGTTTCTAATGATTAAGAGCTCAAGTTTTTTAGCCACAAAGGATGTATTTTGTTCTTCGAAGCGACAAAGTCATCAAAGTTGACTCTCACTATGGACTACAAGTTGCGCCCTCAACCCTTTCTGAATTATATATTCGTAATTATGGACTCAAATCGTGTCAGATCTTAGAGATCCGGTTGTTTTTTTGATAGCAGAAAGCAGTTAGGTTGATAACGGAAAGAGGTAGTCCAACCTAAAGTATCCTTGCGAATGAGAACATATAAGAAAAATTGGTGTTGGGGGTCGATATTCTCATATGAGTCAACCAGTCAACAACACAGTTGATTCTCTAAAAACATGTCTGACATGGACTTCGTCAAAGAAACGAAGATCCAGTCTGGAGTCGGATAAATCATCTCGACCTCCCGTGTACAACTCCACAAGCCTTAGAGTGCCTTGATAAATGATAACACAAAGATTATCACCCTTGATTTCGATTTTTTTGGATATGTAATCTTATAGTCTCTTATAAGCCAAATTTAAGAATAAAAGCTTGAACTTTTATTACCGAGTTGAAACTATTTTTTTGAGCATCAAGGCTAACTACCTAACATCCTAATCGAGTTTTGATCCATCAAAGTTATGTTTATGAAAACTAGGTTTGTCCCACTTAATATTGTGTTTTTTTTCCTTTTGGTTGAGATAATGTCCTTTTGTTTCTGTTTTATATCGTAATCGTCCTCCTCAATGATGTTGGTTTTCCAATTGTGGATCTGATTTTGATGAAATTGATTACCTTATTACTAGGTCCAGTAGACTCATTATTAAAAAGAATTTTGTTCCTAAAGAACAAGATGTTCCACCAGACAGTTGCGAAGCATGCGAACTTATAAAGTCTAATTTTGTTTTTTTATTTCATGTAGAAGATCATGAGCTTTTTTATTTACAAGGCTGATGTTGTTAAGTTCTGTCAAGACTGACCCGTCGATTTTGGTAATAGTTTGTTTACTAAAAGGACATTTAATAAGAAAATGGACAAAGTCCTCGAGATAGTGGTTTCACAATTCACAATGCCTTGTTACGACAATTCTTCTTTCGTCAAGCTTTATTTTTGTTGAAATTCCGTTTTTTTTTGAAATTTTCCAAAGGAAATTTTAATTCTAGATTAGGTATCAAATTTCCAAATCAAATCACACGCATTGTTTAGAGATATGTTGAAATCCTCCTCAAACATCTCCGAAGCATATCTTGTAGTGAACCAACCATTTGTATTGCACCTCCAATATAATCTATCATGATTTTTTTTTTGTATAATTGTTTCCTTAAATTTTTCCTAATTTCTGGACTAGTGATGCTTTGTAGCTCGTTGTCAAATATTGGTGACATCCCAATCTCTCGAGTCATTAATAAAGTGACTAACTTTGATATTTGTGTCAATTTGATTGGTGTTATGTACCGTTTTTATAAGCAAGTGTCGATGAGACCAATTATCGTGCCAGAAGTTGATGTTCTTACCATTTCCCACTTTCCAAATAATACCATTTTTAACTAAGTTTTGAGCTTCATAAGGTTATTCCATTGTCAAGACGCTAATCCTTTCTTTTTATAATGGAGAATATTATGGTTTTTCATATATTTTTCATTGACAAATTTAACCCAGCTTTTGTTTGGTTCTGCTAATATTTTCCACAAGAGCTTCATTTGTAAGGTTTTGTTCATGATTAGAGATTTCCTTGGCTCGAGACAACCATTCTTTTTATGTTTTACAAATTACATCCCAACTAATTATAGGCATATGTTGGTCCCCTTTGTTCCAGAAGAATTTTTATATGTTTTATCTAACTCCTCCATATTATTGATCGGAAGCATAAAACTTTGCATAGAAAAAGTCGGTTTAGCTGTCAGGTTATGTTTTATGAGGGTGTTTCTGCCTTCTTGCGATAAGTTAACTTTCCATTTCAGAAGTTGTTTTGTTTTAAGGTTGATGACATCAAATATATCTTTTGTCACTCTTCCATTAATGATTGAACATCCCAGATAATTATCGAGGGTTGTGTGTGACTCATGGCCAAACCATTTTTTAATGGGTAATGCTGCTCTCACTAGTGTTTTTGTTGTTTGGAAATCAGATTTTTGAAAGTTAATCTTCTGTCCCAATATAGAGCAGTATATTTCCATGATTTGCTTAGTTCTTTGACAATACGTTACATTTGCTTTAGCAAAAATAATCATATCATCAGCGAAAGATAAGAACGGGATTGGTGTTGCTTTTCCGCATACAGAAAATCCAATATGGTTGTCGTAACTATTGCAATCTTCTTGCAACATTTGTGTTAGGATTTCAGCCCCTAGGATGAACGGTTACTGGATAAGGGATCTCCTTGTCTAAGTCCTTTTTTGGGAAATAATCGATCAGTTGGTCCGTTGTTTACAAGAACAGAGAAAGATACTGTAGTTATACTTTAATCCATCCCACAAATTATTATTAAACCCAAACTTTTTAAGGATGCTAATGATGTAATCCCAATTGACTTTGTCATATGCTTTTTGCATATCAAGTTTGATAGCAACTCACTCTTTCTTACCCTTTTTATAGCGAAAGTTGGGAGGTAGATTTCGTGTGCAATGAGAATATTATCATGAATTGATCCATTTGCTACACAGGAGCCTTGAAGAGGGTGAATAAATTTAGCATGATGGTTTCCATTCTATTTGTGATTATTTTTGCAATAATTTTGTATACTCTTGAGCAAAGACTTATAGGTATGAAGTGGTTGGTTGTTGTAGGATTATCCATTTTCGGGATTAGGGTTATAAAAGTATGGTTAATTTGTTTAAGATTTTTCCCGCTTCTGAAATATCCTTTCACGACTTTTGAAACGTTTATTCCCACAATATGCCAGTATATCTAATAACCAACCGGCACATCATCGGGTCCCGGAAATTTAAAGATTTAGTTGTTGAAGGAAGTGAGAATTCCATCTTCTTCTTTTTTTTAATCATTGTTATTTTTTTTCTTTTTATTTTAGCGATAACAAAATCCAAGAAAGAAAAAGAAAAATAAGAAGGCAAAATAATTATGTTGGGTTGATGGAAGGTAAAAGTAGAGGTGTTATACCCGATGAAAATTATCCTTTGGGTTTATTTTTTTCATTAGAGATGAATGAGATTTCTCCCGATAATAAAGGTTAGAGGTTGCTCAACAATTTTCATCTAATTTGATAGTTTTGGTTATTGGGAGGTTTTCCACTTAGGGAGATTTTGGGAGTTTTTACAAATGTTCGGTAGTGACGGAAGAACACGTGTTGGTACTGATGGAAGCTTAGACGGAAAATGCCGAAAGGGGTATCACAATTGCGCTTTACCTTAGATGAAGTGGAGGCGGGCGAAATGAGTCAACTTCTCTAGTTTCCAGCATATATGAGAAAGAATGAATTGGAATTGGTTAAATATGACATCATCTTCTGATTGTTCCACTTTTTAAGGAAATTTGTGAGGTTGTTTGAAGTGGAAAGGGGGATTAAGATCTGTTGAGCAAGTAGTTGGACCCGAATTTGAAGGTTGTTCTAGATATAAATTTTATTTGTGATTCTTGTAAAGTAGAGATGTATTTTTTCTCCAAAGATTTGTAGAGCGGTTGTTGAACTTGGGTTTATAATATGTATTCTCTAGCAATCATAATTTTTGTCTTTTGAGACTAAGAGGGATATTTGAGTTTGATCGAAGTTGCGGGTGGAACAAAGATAAAGGTAGGGTTATACATTTTGGATTTGGTTCTTGAAAGCTTTTCTCATTACACAGAGGACCCCGTTCTAATAATTAAGCTACAAACGCATTACTATTTTTCGTAATTGTTTAACTTTTTGAGGGCGATTTTCCTTTATCTTATAGGTTATGTTATAGGTCCGACTATTGACAACTATTTTTACTTTGCCTATTTTATTAATAACAAAATATATTTAGAATATCAAATTCTTTTTAAGTAATAATAATATATTATTTGAAGGTAATTTGTTTAGTGTGAGTACAGTCAAAGAACAAGTAGAATAAGTCCTCAAGATGATAGTTGCAAAATTCATAGTGACCTTGTTATGACAATCTTTCTTTCGTCAAGTTTTGCTTTTTTCAGAAGTCTATTAATTGAAATTTACAAATAAAGCTTTTAATTTTGGGTTGGATACCTAGTTTTCAAAACCATTCACATAAATGGTTTGGTTGGATATTCGATTCTTCTTCAATCATATCAGAAGCCAAATTTATGGAAAACCATCCATTTTTACTACATCTCCAATATAATTATCCCGGATCTCGTTTTTGAAAATGATTATTTCCTTTATCTTTCTCCTAGTATCTAGGTCTATGATATTTTGTAGTTAGTTATCAATTTTGTTCTCATCTCAATTTCTTGAGTCATTTATGAAGTGTTTGATTTTAATATTTGTGTCAATTTGGTTAGTATTTTGAACAATTATTATTAGTGGTATCGTTGGTACCTAACTATCGTGCTATAAGTTGATGGTTTTTTCTATTTCTGATCTGTCAGATAATACCTTTTTTAAACTCGGTATAAAAAATAAAAAATTGTATTTATTGTCTTTTAATATAAACGTGATATTTTAAAGATAATCTCTTCATTTTGCTTATGAGTATACGAATTTGAACCATACCTACGATCAGGTTCGAACACAAGAATCTTTTTTCTTATAAGTTTCTAACGCAATTGGAACTAGCCTTAGCTTTACCAGCGTAAATCTAAATAATGGTCATGGAGTCCACTTGAGATAACCAATTATATCGAATAATGCATCCACCTACGGGCTCCATCCATATAAGGTAGTGATGGGCTCGGTTTGGTTCAAACTGGTCTAAACTGTCGGTTTGGCCAAACCGACGGTTTAGGTTTACCGGTTTAGGTTTGGGCCGATTCACGGTTTAGGTTTAGTTTTGCGAAAATAAAAAATCTGAACTGTCGGTTTGAACCGCCGGTTTAGACTTTTTAATTTCTTTTAAAAAAAACATTCATTCTGACGTAAACCGACGGTTTAACCACAAAAACCTTCGGGTTAAACCGACGGTTTTGCTTCAGAACCGGTTTTTCATTTTTTTTTAATAAGCCGTGGCTAAACTGCCGATTTGCCGGTTTTCAATAGCTAGGTTTAAGTTTCCTACCCATGTCTAATATAAGATCGAATACTTGAATACACAGGAGAAAACAATACTAAAGCTCATGGGCCAAATAATACAGTTTAGAAAATTATATATCATGGAAAACTAGGAAATTGCATATTACTAAATATTCTGGAAAAAATTAAAAATTAAAAATCTAAATAATGGAATAAGAATTTAAATTTTTAGCTGCATCATTTTTTTTTATTATAATAGGATATTGAGTTATAAATGTATATCTGGTTATTTTCTTGCTCAAATCAAACGAATAACACAAATTAAATTATGAGCTCACAATAAGTATAAAATATACATAAAATCATGAATGCATAATATAACCATAATCCCCCACTGGTTTTACAACATGCAAAATTTGTGTAATTGTGTGGTGAGGTTTTTGTAACGATAGCTTGTTCGTAGAAGCAATCTATGGTGATGTAAAGGAACCTGAATTAGTTATGAGCAGACGCCGTTGATTAATAAAACTTCATTTCATTTCACACCTATGCTTGTACAATTTATTTACACCTTGGTACGTTGATCCTAATGTAAAATCATATACGTATCTAAGCTTGCATCATCACCTTCAATGTTCACAGTATGCATACAGTACGCCTACTATGCTATACTTATCCATCCATGTATAACTAAATAACTTTACCTGCTGCCCATGCCGTAGCTTTTGCCCATATTTGCGTATCCTATATAAACCCTTCTCCTCAAACTCAACAAAACACACAATACAGTTGAGTACTACAGTAAAGAGAATAATAAAAAAAGAAAAGACATACTATAACAATGGAGATGAAGATGAAGATGGTTGCCTTGGTAGCCCTCTTGGTTGTTGCAACATCGCAAGCAGCGATAGACTTCAACGAGAGGGACTTGGAGTCGGACGAGACTCTATGGGATCTCTACGAACGGTGGGGGAGCTACCACACGGTGACCAGAAGCTTCGATGAGAAGCAAATGAGGTTCAATGTGTTCAAGGAGAATGTCATGTACATTAACAATGTTAATAAGATGGGCAAACCTTACAAACTTGGCCTCAACAAGTTTGCTGATCTTTCTAACAAGGAGTTCCGCAGCATCTATGCTGCCTCTAAGATGAAGCACAACAACTTGCTCGCTGAAAACAGGACGTTCATGTATGCTGACGTGGCGAGCGTGCCACCCTCTGTCGATTGGAGGATCAAGGGCGCGGTTAACCCTGTCAAGGACCAAGGCCAATGTGGAAGTTGTTGGGCCTTTTCGACAGTGGTGGCAGTAGAAGGCATTAATCAAATCAAGACGAAGAAGTTAGTCTCACTGTCGGAGCAAGAGCTGGTGGACTGCGACACCGCTCAGAACCAAGGCTGCAACGGCGGTCTCATGGAGTTAGCCTTCGATTTTGTCAAGAAAAACGGCGGCCTTACCACTGAAGAGAACTACCCTTACAAGGCTAGCGATGGAACGTGTGACAAGTCCAAGTTGAAAGAAACAGCGGTTTCCATTGATGGGCACGAGGTTGTACCACACAACGACGAGGCTGCGTTGCTCAAGGCCGCGGCTAACCAGCCTATTTCTGTCGCCATAGACGCTGGAAGCTCTGATTTCCAGCTCTACTCTGAGGTTATTACTTCTTTTTAACTGCCGCATACGAGTCCGTTGGACTTTGGCAATCAATATGTCCCACATCGACTTCTACTCTGAGGTTATTAATTTTTATAGCGCGTCTGTAAATAAATGCAGGGAGTGTTCACAGGGGAGTGCGGAACAGAGCTGAACCATGGGGTGGGGCTGGTGGGCTACGGAACCACAGCCGACGGGACCAAGTACTGGATCGTAAGGAACTCATGGGGACCGCAGTGGGGAGACAAGGGCTACATTCGAATGGCTCGAGACGTGTCCGCCAAGGAAGGCCTTTGCGGGATAGCCATGATGCCTTCTTATCCTATCAAGTCTTCTTAGATCCGCAACCCTTGGGCGGATCAACTTTAAGTCATTAAACAAGATTTTATTTGTTTCAGAATTATTATGCGTTATTAAGTAATCTCTGTTGTCATTGCATTCATGTATGGCTTCTCATCCGCACACTATGTGTAAGGTGTTTGCCAAAATAAATTGAATTTCGGTTTATTCTACCATATAATTACGTTACTCATGTTGTAATCGATCCAAAAGCAATATATTCAATCTCCTTCCCCTGTTTTCTAAATTTTTTTTAACTGTTTTGAATGATTCAACAAACAAAAATATATAACCATCACTTTAAAGTTTAAACAAATAAAGTGATTATTTAATAGTACATCTGCATTTTACAAAATATAAAACCATTTCAACTCATTCCCCCAAATTTTACACAAGCCACATTTTATACAAGCTTCTTTTTTTTTTGAGGAAAATATAATCTATTTATAACCCTTCCCTGTCATTTTCCGACAGTCCGTATCTCACAAACAGGAACGACATATTCAACAAAATCTCAAAGCTTTATACCTAAAATCTTGTTTTTTCAGTTCATCCATATCAGCAAACTCTCAAAGCCTGTAATCCTTTATCGATTTGTATTGATTTTGGCTCGGATTCTCTTTTTCTCTTGACGGAAGACAAAGAAGACGCAGCTTTGGCTAGCACAACTTTCTTAACCAAACGCCTCCATTTCCCATCATCTCGCCTCCTCTCTTGCTGTATCTTCAATTTGAATTGTCTGTCAAGTTAACAGCACCAGCAAGTTATACAACTTTTTTAGTATACGTATATAGAAGAAAAGAAAATTGTTGAATTTATGATGATATCATTTCACAAAGTAGGAATAAAGTGTAAAACATTTCATAATTAGCAAATGCAAATGCTTTTCAATTTCTACATAGCAGCCAAAACTCAATTGGCTTATTGATCAAGGAAAAGGAAGTGTGTCATTGACAGAATAAGGAAGGCTCTTCACCATGAATCGTGATATTTATGTCAAAACGATACAAATTAAGATATTAATTTATAGTATTTGTTCATTTTCTTCTTTATTAAATACTGGACAAACGATATTATTTGCTCCTAGCTTTTGGATCTTGTGGGTGAGAATATTGTCCTTTGTCAAGACTTCCATGTGGGTCCAATACACTTGCACTTCTGATAAACGTTTGGGAATATTTTATTCCGGATTTCTAGAAACAAGCTATGAATATCTGAATTATATCATCCAAGTTTGTTATCCCGACAATTTTTTATTATATAAAGACAATTAAGCTTATGTAGTAATTATCACTTATACTAAAAATTAATCTTCAAATTTAAAAATTTTACAATTAAAAAATTTTACCGAATAAATATACAATCATGGTGCCATAACCCATTAACTTATCTGTTAGACAAATCTAATTATTTATTTATAGTTAGCAAAAAAAGACAAATCTATTTATTTTGTATGTGAGATTACCTAGTGCATCCAACAAATATCAAAAGATAATTCGTGGAAAGTGGACGAAAAGAAATGGAATCTAATTGCAAGGTTGGAGTCCAGGCCCCCCATGGCCTATCTTGTGCAGAAAGGCAGACAATTCTGCTATTGAACTAACCAACAACATTCTCTCTTTTCTCTACCTCCCCCAGAAAACCCCAAAAAACATCAGTTACAGTATTTTAATTCAGAAAGTAGAAAATTGATGTACCAATTAGATCAATTTTACACATAATTTGCAAAAAGATGCATAAAGTATTTATGTGTTCTATTGAACTTTGTCATTTAGAGATAAAGAAATAGCAAAATTGGTAATCTTGGCTATATTATGATATTAAGCAGTTGTTTTGAGTTAAGTGTAAGTTACCTGCAAAGAGGAACTCTACAAAGATCAGGATGTTCACAAATGTGAGCATGAAGTCTGAGGAGCTGCCACATCCTCTTGCAAAGGCAGCAGCCGCAATTCACCCTCTTCTTGCACGTAGCAAAGTGTCGAATAAGAAGCTGCAGGCCTTGGCACGTCGAGAATTTATCGCAGGGTTGTCGTTTTATCTTCAGTTCCATGTCGTAGGGACCTACGTTGGTGCAACCCTCGGTGCATATGTGTCCTAGGCAGTCCATCGCCTCACTCAGCTGTAGATACAATTTCTGCTCTTCTCTGTGCCTTCTTGTCCTCTTCTTCCTCTGCAACATTAGCCGATATTTCAGCGACACGATTCTTGAAATCGTATGGTACAAAGATTTGTATTGTAGTAAAGTTTCACTTTCAAAACGTGCAGCTGGAATGCATTGTATTGGTAAAACTAGTTTTACTTGATTACTGAGTGTAATTTGATTAATTAATCTTACTGATTCGGTTTCATCAATGAACTGCAAGATCTCCAGCTCTAGATAGGGGTCGTGTTTGTTGAGGAACTTCCATGCCTCAGTCTTCTCAACATCCTTGAACTTAATAGAGACCAATTTCATGCATTTTAGATAAAGATGAGAGGCGTCGCAGAGCCTGGCAAGTTGGAGCACGTCGATTACATTTTCGACTGTTAGACGCTCAGCTAGCGTCTTTGTGCATTTCTGTTTTAGTTGCATGACTGAGTATACATGTGAAATTGCCAGTAAGTGAATTCCATACTTCTCTAGCTCCTCAGCAGAGCATCTGCAGTAATTAATTGGTAACACAACTTTAGAAACATGACACAGAGGACTTTCACATAATTATAGGTCTTTTTCACCGGAAACGTATAAACTCATCTCATATTAAGGAAAATATTTGAATTTGCAGTAATATGTACTACACTTGTCAATGAAATTGAAACTTGTTGATTTGACCTATTAAATTTATTGATCATTAGATTTAAATCTGTCAAGTAGTACACGGTAAGCTAGAACACAACTTGCAAGTAACATTCAAGTCTATCGAGTTCTTTTCTAATAAAAAAATTCCAAGGATTCAGGGAAAATTATAGAAAAAAGTATAGTCATCTAAGAGTAAAGTTTCTATAGTCAACATGAACAGTTAAGACGAAAACTTCTCCTACGAGTTCATATTTGATGGCTAAGCAAAGAAAATTCATTAGTCTGCGATTGAAATGTTTGGACTTTGGAGGATTTGAATTTCTCCGCTAAAAATATTTAACATCATCACCATTATCCAACAGTAACCAAGCAAAAATCGTGTGGGGCCGGCATATATGACGTAACAGTCAGATCAAACGTCCAAAATTGACGGACCGAAAAATCAAACGGTTGGTAGAGCATGATTTGAACGTTTAAATTTTAATGATGTAGAGTTATCCACCCATCACCGGTGAATTTAAGTTTAAGAACTACAACCAGAATAACTCTGAACAAAACTGACCTTGATGTGTACAGAAAGCGAACGAAAGCGTAAACGGCGTCGCATGGAACGCCTAGGATTGGAATCACTCTCTCAGATCTCCGATGCTTGTCCGGCTTATCCATTATGTTCTCCAGGACTGGTGATGCCATAGCCTACAGTTCCCAATTAATAGGCATGATTATTAAAGAATTCATCGCGAAACAATGTTAAAAGTGCTTGAAAAGTTTCCAGATGAACTAAAGCGTGGACAGTGAAAAGAGAAAGAAACTGCATAAAAACCGTAAGTGGAGAGAAATCGTCGCTACGGGAAGGATTATATCAAAAGAGACGATTTGATTGAAAAACAGATCGATTTTTTACGCCCACACGACAATCTTCAAATTAATTTGCTCAATTTCTATCGAATCAAGCATTATCTCAAATCCAGAGGATAATGAACATAATTGTCTTCCATGGCGACCGACGTACCAGGATGCTAGAGTGCGCAGGTATGCGTTGACCACGAGAGGTACGGATCTGAACATCCGGCTCTGGAAGTTCGCCGGATAAATTATCCGAAACCGGATGATCTCCGGCGATTTGGTATGAAGAATTGGTACGGCACATTGAATACTCTTCGCCAAAAAAAACTGAAGTTCGAGTCACTGTAATTGTGCTTTGGAGAGCGGATGCAGGAGAGATTATAAAGGCAACATGAGAAAGATGGAGAGGTATGACGTGGCACTTCAACCACGTGCTCGCCTTTGCGACTGACGACACGCGCTATTGCAAAATCTTGCACATTGCCGCATTGGCCACTGCCAAGTCTTATCTGGTGTGATATGTGAAAAAATGCCAACTTTATCCTCACGATTTCAAACTATTTTCAAAAAGGATATTTTTACTTTTCGTGGACGGATGAATTGGATGTTGACATGTCAATATGTCATACATATTAGATCAAATTACATAAAATTATCCTTTAAATATTTCTTTTGAAATATAGCCCTAGTTTACAGGGGTGATTTACCAAAATATAGGTAATAATTCTATAATATAAACAATTATAAATATATAAGCGGGTGGATGCGTAATCGGTGGATGAAACGTCCACTCGAATCTTACCTGATCCACTTCACCACAATTCATTTTTATCACGTTAATAATTTGTTCGGTGAGTTTGGGTAAAAATATATAAACCCTTTAATTCTCTTCGTATGTAATTTCCCATAATTTTTATAATCTATATATGAAAGGTTAAAGAAAAATCCATAATTTCTCAAAATTTTCATTCTAACAAGTCTCGGCTTTCACCCTTACTATTAACGAGTACACTCTAAATGTGTATAATGTGAATGGCCGAGTTCTTTACTAAAATCAATTGATAAATAAAAAATATTGTCCTTATATTATATCTAAAGTGACTTTTTTCTTTCCTTTTTTGCACTCCTTAAATTATAAACACACTCGACTAAAATGATACTCAAAGGTCATCGGACATGATAATTATTATATAAGTTCACAATCAAAATCTTAGTTAGAACAGGGTCGTTAAATGAGATGAGTTACTCGGGTCCGGTTCGAGCTTGTTTGTTTTTTAAACGAATCGAATATATATATATATATATATATATATATATATATATATATATATATATATATATATATATGAACATATTTTAAAGCTCGTATATAAGTTAGGTTTGACATGGACTTGACTCGCCAAGATTGAGCATGCCAATGTTCATGTCGTCCGGCTAAAACTCTGTTTATTTAGCTAAACTAATGTAAAGAAGTGTTATATTAGAGTATCTCGACTCGAGCTCGTTCAATTTGTAGACGAGCCAAATACGAACACATTTTAAAGCTCGTTTAAAAATTAGGTCCGATCCGTATTCACCATAGTTTGTAAAGTAGCTGAACTTGAACATATTAATGCTCCATTCCTACTTATGCGAACACTATAACAACCCTAATTAAGAACAGCAAGTCCTATAGTAAAGACTCGAGCTCTATTTGTTGTAAACTCCTAAAGAAAGGAGACAACTAGATACTTACATAAAATTGGAGGTGTATGGATGAATAAAGATTGCAAAGTTGGATGGAAAACTTGTACAAATAGCGCAAAGGAGACCAAGTTTCAAAAGGTTGGGGCACAATATATATGAGAAGCGGCTTTTGGGGAAATGAAACGCCTGGACTTTTTAATCCGACGTGGCCGTTTTGTTCCAATCCCTCTTCACAGTTGTACATCGCCACTTGGACCCGTTTTCTGGATAAGATCTACACGTGGCACCCAACCCCATTCTCCTCTTCTCATCATGCATGCAAAGGCAGAGACATTCCAAACTTTTCCCTACCAACCATCGCCTTATGAATCAAATCCAGATTTATTACCTACTCGATCTCACACTTTCACTAGATCACGACCAACCGCTTTTTATTTTAAATAAATATACTACATTTGGTAATGGAGATTATTACAAAGCTACAAAAATTAATGTTATAAGTTATTTTAATAGTAAGTAATTATCATTTCATCAACAAATTATAAGTTTGTGTCTCGATAGTGAGAGATAAACAAATTCATCAACTGGGTTAATTAAGATAGAAATTAAAAATTATTTTACGCCAAACAAAAAACTAAAAATAATTAGAGAAATACATTTTTAATAACATGAAATCAAATCGTGACGTGCTGAAATTTTATGGTTGACTATATCTTGTCCATTACAATTGATCTTGTACTAAGGACAATCGACCCACTTACCATCATAAATGGCATTGCCTTCTTTTTAATACCGAACATACGGTGTTTACTTAAGAAACATACTTTTCTATATCTGATAGTTTAGTATATAATGTGATCCATGTGGATGTATAATTTTCTTTTGTCAATTAATTTTAGTATAAGACTTGCATTGTGATATTTAAATGTGTGCACGTTATAACAACTGAAATTTCACATGTCAATATAAAAATATTAAAATTTATATTTTTCATGGGGTAAATTTCACTAACTCATTATGCTCCGGTTTTGAACCATAACATACGATAATTTTCTTTTAATGTCAATTAATTTCATATGTTTTTTTTGAAATATCTATATAAGCGGTCCGATCCAGATTTGGATATGAGCATATTAAAAAAGACCAATATGGTATGGTCCGGACCGTATTGAACCCTATTTTAGATAAAAAATTAACAAAAAAAAAAGGTTAATACGGTCCGGTTGGAATGGACCATTATGCTCCGGTCTATGGATCGTTAAAGTATAGAAATACTAACGGTTCACTTCGATCCGGTCTACTGCACTGCAGTTTGGACTGTTTTCGCCTTAATTTAAGTTACAAAAAGGAACAAACAAGAGCTAAATTCGAGTAATTTACTCTTTTGATATTTCATAAGGTTTGCCGGTCTAACTGCCGATGGTAAGCATTAGCACTTTATGTCTAAATCATCAATCAGCTTTATATGAAAAGAATTCTAGTTATATAGTACTTTAAGTCCCTACTTGACAAAAACAATGTATCCCATGATTTGTAGAATAATATTACTTTTCTATGCCTATGTGTATACATTTTACCCTTTTTGATAAATAAAAGAAAAAGTGCATAATCTCTATCCAGTTGGCCGATCTAATGCATATATAAATAATACACATGCCTGATTTGGTCCTTTGGTTAGGGTCAAGAGATCCAACATTAATTAACACTACACGATTAGGTAAGCCATTGGAGAAGTGAGCCATCAATTATCACAGTGGATGACTTATCCCGACCAAAAGGAAAAGTTGGAAACATGTTTCTATCATGTTATATACTTTCAAGCCTAAACCTCTACCATATATAAACGGTTTATTAAATTGTACAAAACACCAGCTTAACATGATTTTATTATACCATATATTATCGGTTTATTTTTATACACTGACAATTTAAGTGATGACACGAACGGTTGGTTGCGGTATAGTGACATGCAACAGTATTAGTTGTGCGGTTGCCTCGAGAGAGTCAAGTTGACCGCGAACAATGTTGGTTGAAAAATGAGTCAAAGTAATTAATATAGATCAATTAACTCATAAAAGGATGGTATTGTTTATAGCCGAAACTATTATTGATTACACATCCTTACTAGATTGTATGGATCGCTCCCAACTTAGCTCTTATTCAAAAAGAAACAAAGTCGTACGTCTACAAATCAATGTGACTTGATTATAGAACGACTCATGGCTTGGCCTTACACCTACCCTTTCAACGAACTAGGTCCCCGTGACAACCACACCCATCGAGATTGTACGGATCCTCAACCGGGACGTTGATATAACTTTGTTTTATTCCTCGCTTTGCTTGTTGGCGCTTATTTTGGTACTCCTCGACCGACTCGTTGTAATCGAAGTTTTTATTCAATTGTTCTTTTTTTTGTATGTTCAAATTCTCTCATGACGGTTAGTCCGTCATAAGAGAACTGCTTTTGATCGACCTTTCTATCCATAGTGCATCAAATTGCTTTCCTTTATAAAAAAATTACATAGATTTTGAATCTTTTGTATTAACGTTTGCATATGTAGTATGTAGGATAAGGTTTTGTTGGCGAGATTTGTTAGAATTGATGTCTTAGTTCTATTCTCAACTTTTGTTATATATTCCATGATTCGCAATGTCTCGAATGGAGATTCCGTGTTTTGGTAATAATTAAAACATTGAAGAACATGTTCAATGAAAGTTGAGACTCTACGTCGTCTATTTCCAAGCACCACAAATTTACCATATATGTTTCACATTGCTACATCAAAGTCAATGTGGTCTGACAACGTTACTTCTCCAATATACTCAACACGAGATCACAAATTTACCATGTTTCACAAGCACAACCCCTACCCAAAACAACGTCGTTTTCAATGGATTAGCTCATGTTGTGGAATATTCGAGGATTATGTTCCAATCATAGACCATCATCTTCCTCACCAACTACCAATCTTGCTAAAGACGAAGATTATGATCCAATCACAATTTTGCGTTTCTCCGCCTTTTTGTTACGAGTTCTTGACGGAAGGGACAAGATACTGGATCTCTAGAGTAGTCAAATCAAATATTAGAACATTGAAACTAAATACATCTTTATATTTGAAATAAAAAAAATACCCGCATTTGATTGAGTATTTCTTAACAAAATCTCGCCACCGTTTGTGATCGAAGCCAAGCTCGATCATCACAGATTCTCAGCTCGATTTTCAACTTAGCACCAGTTGGCAATTTGAGAGACATATTTAGACAATGACTTCCCATGCTCTTTGATGAAGGCTCTAGGAAGTTCATGGCAGAAATATATAGTACATATGCAGGTGCAGTTATGTAGCATCATGAGATTGAAAGGATTGAAGAAGATGAAGTTGTGAAGAATTTTTTGGAGAGTTTTGCTATCTTTCAGTCGTTCTTCAATTACAGGCTTGCATCAATGTAGCAATAGCAAATTAAGGCGAACATTTAAACTTTAAATGCACTTTTCCATGGGGTAAATTTCAGCAACCATCACACTTTATGCCGGGATCCATCAGAGAAAATGGAAGTCACCGCAAAAATTGTTTATAACAAGTTTACGTAGAGGTGACGTCAAGTGTTTATCTTCAAGTTTCTCTCTTTCATATTTCTTCTGCAGAATTTTGCATTGTTTTGTTGCCTCTTATTGACGGCACAATAAGGAGATCTCGGAGATTTTCTATCTCCTTTTAATGTCATTTTGACTTCTCATCCCCTCGTTTTATAATTTTAGCATTATGTGACCTCAACTCCACCTTATCCAATTTCATCGATGAGCAAACTTGACATCACCGATTTTTCACATGTTTTATATCATTAATTATCGTATATTCTAAAATTATCATCAAACGAATCTCTTACAAATGGGCTTTGACTCTATCCCAACTGTAGATGCAACGGTCCATTATAGAAAGTTTGCGCCAACAATCGAACCTCCAATTTATTTGGTTTTGTTAGGGAGTTATAGCCGTCAAGAAGTATCGAACTCGTGATCTTTTGGCAGCGCCGGGTCTGAAATTTTGTTTATGTTATAAGAGTGAACCGGGTTCATTTAAACAGAGTTGGTTCATTAAACTAAGCGACATCGTTTTGATGTTAGCCTATACTACATAAGCCAAAACCCTAGCCGGCCAAAGATGAGCTTCTCTCTCCTCCATCTCTTCTCTTCTTCTTCGCCGCTCTCTGGTTCAAACCCTAGATCTTGACTAAGAGCGAAGAGCTTCTTCTCCTTCCGAGATCTAAGCTTCATCTGAGTGTTTCCACTAACAGATAGTGAGATCGAGCGCTGGTTCCTCCTACGGTTCTCTGCTTGAAAGCATCCTGAGTCGGCAGACAGTTTTGTATCTGTTCTTGTCGTTGTTTGATGTTCTTTCTACTCTCTTTATTCTTTGTTCTTGGCTTATACTCCTGATTTACTGTATCTGTAACTCTTGTCTGGATTTGGTTTGTTCTCTAGTGGATTGGATCATCTCTGAGATCCCGGGGACGTAGGACTTGCTCCGAACCTCGTAAACAAATCTTCTTGTTGTTTGATGCTTTGTGTTTGGCTAAACAGTCGCTCTAGACTGATTTTTCGTCTTATGCTTAAAAGATTTGTTCAAACTGCTCTTACAAATTGGTACCAGAGCTTTCGTTCTTTGGTTTTGTACTCTTCCTAAGAATCTTGTGTTTTGTTTGACTCTCTTTTGAACATAAATCGGCGTTAACCGTGTGTCCATTGACCGGAGGTTCGAAACGTTTGCGATCTTCTAAGTTTCAGAGAGTTAGATAAACCTAGATTAATATTCTATTCAGTCTCTACTTCCGCTGCAAAGTTCTCTTGTGTGTTAGATCTTAAGAGTAGCTATGCTTCCAATAGAAGCTAGTTGCCTTGATCTTTACTGCTGTCTAAAATCTCTTGTCCTCACTTATTTTGACTTCTTTTCCTCTGGAGATCACCAATCCATTGATTAAATCTCTAGAAAGACCAACAAATTCCAATAGTGCTTGCAAGAGTTGATTCTTGCCGCTCTTCTGGAGACTGTTGTGTTATATTGAGATTAGATTTGGTATAAAGTGTTTCCAGAATAGTTGTCAAGTTCTGTTAAGTGATTGTGACGAGTAAAATGACTGATACAGCTAAAGTTAAACCTTTTGATGGCAATATTGACTTTGATATGTGGCAGGTCAAAATGAAAGCTATTTTAATAAGGGAAAAATGTTGGAAAGCTATCACTCAGGATTTTCCAGAAAATGCAAAAGAGGAGGAAAAGGATGAGCTAGATCAGATAGCTCACTCTGAGATTATGTTGAGGTTAACTGATGAAGTAGGACGACAAGTCCTTACTCAGGTTACAGCTAAAACTCTCTGGAATACTTTGGAATCTTTATTTTTAGTAAAAAGCATGCCTAGTGGAATTTCCTTGTTGTGCAGATTATTTCATTTTAAAATGGATGTTAATATGACATTGAATGATAATCTGGATGCTTTTCTTAGGATGACACTTGATCTAGAACGTTGTAGTGATAAAATTGATGATATACATCAAGCTGTCATTATCTTAAATTCTTTACCTACTCAGTTTAACAATTTTAAAGATGTTATACAGTATGGTCATCAAGATTTAACTAAGAAAAAGCTACTAGAAGCTATTTTACAGAAAAATGAAGAAATGAAAATTTTCAAAGTCAAAACCAGTTCCAGAGAA
Organism: Fagopyrum tataricum; assembly: GCA_002319775.1. Lineage (NCBI taxonomy): Eukaryota > Viridiplantae > Streptophyta > Magnoliopsida > Caryophyllales > Polygonaceae > Fagopyrum > Fagopyrum tataricum. The sequence continues at coordinate 11,573,438 of CM008279.1, read as the reverse complement.
CCTAAAAATAAAATCATGTATGTTAAAAATAAAAAATCAGGATAGAAACAAAAGCAATCAGAATATTTTTAAAGCTAAAAATAGAAATACTGAAAGCTTTGCTCATAAAGATAAAGATAATGTTTCTAAAAGGGACAAAGAAAAGGCTATTACATGTTATTACTGTGGTAAAAAGGGGCATAAAACTCCACAATGCAGGAAAAAGAAAAATGATGATGCAAATAAATCAAATAAAAATGAAACTTTTGCCTTGTGTGAAAATATGTCTTATTGTAATAATGAACTCTTGCTTTGTTCTGATATCCTTTATACATCATGTAATTCTGATTCAAATGCTTGGATTCTTGATTCTGGATGTACAATGCATGCAACTCCTCATGAATGTCACTTTGATGTTTTACATAAAAACAATGAAGGAGAAGTAAGATTAAGAGACTATACTTCTCTTGCTATAAAAGGTATAGGTTCAGTTCCCTTTAGAATGCATGATAATAAAATTAGAACTATACAGAATGTTAGATGGATTCCAGACTTAGGAGAAATCTGTTATTTGAAAGCATGTTTGATGATCTAAACTGTGATATTAATACACATTCTAAAATAAGATCTATCACTAGAAATGGCAAAGTTCTAGTTAAAGGTATTAAAAAGAATGGCCTTTATCATGTTGTTGGAACCCCTGAGTTAAATAATATTGACTCACCTACTTGTCTAACAGATGAGCAAACTCTAACCTGGCATTCTAGATTAGGACATATAGGCAATAAAGGCCTATATTATCTCTTTAAAAGTGGCAGCTTATCAAATAAACCTAGTGATCTTAAGTCATGTGAGACATGTATGCTAGGTAAAGCCACTAGAAAAGTGTTCAACAAATCTGAGTTTAAGGCTAGTGAACCCTTAGAGTATGTTCATTCTGACTTATGGGGGCCTGCTCAGGTTGATACAATTGGGGGTAGAAAATACTTTATGTCCTTAATAGATCATTTTTCCAGAAAAGTTTGGGTGTATGTCCTTAGGAATAAAAGTGATGCTTTTGAAAGCTTTAAACACTGGAAAAATACAGTAGAAGGTCAAACCAGTTATAAACTGAAATGCCTTAGAACTGATAATGGGTTGAAATTCTGTAATACAGAATTTAGTAAATTCTGTCATGAAGATGGAATCAAAAGACATTTAACTGTCCCAGGCACACCTCAACAGAATGGTGTTGCAGAGAGAATGAATAGAACTCTATTAGAGAAAGCTAGATGCATGTTAATATCCTCTAGCCTAAAACATTCTCTATGGGGTGAAGCAGTGACTACAGCTGCCTACCTCATTAATAGATCTCCCTCCAGTGCTATAAGTTTTAAAACACCTCAAGAGCTTTGGTCTGGAAAACCTCCTAATCTCTCACATCTAAGAGTGTTTGGATGTGTTGCTTATGCTAAACAATTTGAGGGTAAACTTAATCCTAGGGCACAAAAATGTGTTATGATAGGATATCCTACAAGTGTTAAAGGATATAAACTTTTAATCCTACAACCTGGAGCTTATAAAATCACTATAAGCAGAGATGTTACCTTTGTTGAAAATGACTTTCCTTTCAAAGTTACTACTAATGTTAATATTGAGAATGTTGGCAGGAATGCAGATTTATCTTTCTATAATCCAAGTGTTAGTGCAGATATTATTGAGGAAAATGATGACAATGGATATGCTGACTATAATCTCTCGAGGGGGAAGGAGTGTTTGTCGAGAGATTTAGTTACTACCTTCAGTACTAGTCACTCAAATTCCTCGATAAACACTTCTTCTTCCATTTCAAGAGGTTCAGACAGTATAACTCCTCCACAATTAGGAGGGACAGTAAGCAATTCTGAACTCTCAAACTCAAATTCTTCTTCTGATTTAGTTACTTGGTCTTCTTCTGAGTTGCCTGCCATTAATAATAATGATGATGTGATTGATTCTCTACCTACCTTGTCTGATTATCAGCTGACTAGGGATAGAAAACCTAGGCAGAAGAAACCAAATGCTAAGTATGTGAATTTAGTTGAAAATAAAACTGATATACATAAGTATGTTACAGAATATGCTTTCTTAATTGCTGAGGTGATTTCTGTTCCTACTCCTGAGCTATTTGAGCATGCTATACATTCTAAACACTGTAATGAATGGAAACATGCAATGAATGAAGAAATTGAGTCTATGAAAGTTAATAATACCTGGACTCTAGTTCCTAAACCTAAAAATGTTAGTCATTGGGAACAAATGGGTTTATAAGGTAAAAGAAAGTCAAAACTCTACTGATCCACCTAGGTTTAAAGCCAGATTAGTAGCAAAAGGTTTTACCCAAAGGGAAGGGGAGGACTATAATGATATATTTGCTCCTGTGGTGAAATATAAAACCTTGAGAATGCTTATATCCATTGTTGTTGTGTTTGACTATGATATTGATCAAATGAATGTTAAAACAGCTTTCTTACATGGAAACTTGGATGAAACTATATACATGAGTCAACCTAAAAGATATATTGATGAGAGGTTTCCTAATCATGTTTGTTTGCTTAATAAATCTATATATGGTTTAAAGCAGTCACCTAGACAGTGGAATAAAAAGTTTGAGTCGTGTATGAAAGCTCTTGACTTTACCCAGAGTTCTTATGATTCTTGCTTATACTTCAAGTTCATTAAAACTGAATGTCCTCTCAATGTTCTGTTATATGTTGATGATATCTTGATAATTAGCAAATCTAAGAGTAACATCAGAGACATTAAGACTTCTCTGAAATCTACTTTTGATATGAAAGACCTTGGTCTTGCACAGAAAATCCTTGGAATTACTATTGTTAGAAATAGAAATAAAAGGAAGATTTGGTTAACTCAGCATGATTACATTTTAAAATTGATGGATAGATTTAATATGAAATCTGTTAAATCTACTTCTATACCTCTTGGTGCTCATCTTGATTTGACTAAGACTTCTCATCTTTCTTCTCAAGAATGTAATGATATGAAAAATATACCATATGATGCTGCTGTAGGTTCTGTGATGTATGCCATGATCTGTACAAGGCCTGATTTAGCTTTTGTTGTTAGTGTGTTGAGTAGATATATGTCTAACCCCTCTTATAAACACTGGTCAGCTATGAAATTTTTGCTAAGATACTTATCTGGTACTTCTTTTCTTGCTTTAGAGTATGGTGCTCACTGTGATTCTAATGATCTTGTGGGTTATGTTGACTCAGATTATGCAAGTAATAAAGATACTAGAAAATCTACTACAGCTTATGTGTATACATGGTGTGGAAATTGTATTTCCTGGAAATCACAGCAACAATCTATTGTTGCTCTCTCCTCGACAGAAGTTGAGTACATTGTTGTCACTGAAGCAGCAAAAGAAGCCATGTGGCTGAAAGGGATTCTAACTGAAATTCTTAATCAATCTTATACTGTTTCTATATATACTGATAGTCAAAGTGCTTTGTTCTTATGTAAAGACCCTGTCTATCATGAAAGAACTAATCACATTGATGTTAGATATCATTACATACGACAGAAGATTGATAACAAAGAGTTAATAGTTGAAAAGATAAGAGGAGAGGTAAACCCTGCATATTTTGGTACAAAAATTGTAACTAATGAAAATTTTGTTTTTTGCAGGGACTTGCTTCATCTGTCTGAAATTACTTAGCAGATGATTGTTGGATCGATGATGAAGATATAGAGTCTAAATCCACTAGACTGAATGTGCCAGAACCACAAGAGTTAGAGGGGTGAATTGTTAGGGAGTTATAGCCGTCAAGGAGTATCGAACTCGTGATCTTTTGGCAGCACCGGGTTTGAAGTTTTGTTTATGTTATAAGAGTGAACCGGGTTCATTAAACAGAGTTGGTTCATTAAACTAAGCGACATCGTTTTGATGTTAGCCTATACTACATAAGCCAAAACCCTAGCCGGCCAAAAATGAGCTTCTCTCTCCTCCATCTCTTCTCTTCTTCTTCGCCGCTCTCTGGTTCAAACCCTAGATCTTGACGGAGAGCGAAGAGCTTCTTCTCCTTCCGAGATCTAAGCTTCATCTGAGTGTTTCCACTAACAGATAGTGAGATCGAGCGCTGGTTCCTCCTACGGTTCTCTGCTTGAAAGCATCCTGAGTCGGCAGACAGTTTTGTATATGTTCTTGTCGTTGTTTGATGTTCTTTCTACTCTCTCTATTCTTTGTTCTTGGCTTATACTCCTGATTTACTGTATCTGTAACTTTTGTCTGGATTTGGTTTGTTCTCTAGTGGATTGGATCATCTCTGAGATCCCAGGGACGTAGGACTTGCTCCGAACCTCGTAAACAAATCTTCTTGTTGTTTGATGCTTTGTGTTTGGCTAAACAGTCGCTCTAGACTGATTTTTCGTCTTATGCTTAAAAGATTTGTTCAAACTGCTCTTACAGGTTTTGGCCATCCGGTTCATTGCAAACCAATGCTTTAAATCATAATTAGGGTTGCCAATAAAAATTTAGTTAAAAATATATTCAATTAGATAGGCCTAGAATTCAAGAAATTCCAAGTGTTCGAAAATACACCAAATATATTATAGTTCATCATGCATCAACAATAATATTGTGATTTGAAAGAACAAAAAGATCTCAATCTGCAAATTAAGGGCATGTTTGGTATCAGTTAGATGGGGATACAACCACATTCATTTAGATTCTTTTTAGGGGGATAGATTAAAATCTGTGTTTGGGATGAGTTACATATATTGTATGGTATTATTTTTCGGGATTCTTTTTACTAAACAATCTCGAAAAAACAATCCCAGAAATTGAAGATTCTTGGATATTGATGAGATTGTATTAAATTTTTACCCTTGCTATCCTCTTCTGTCATTGTGAATCTTCTTAATAATCTCATACCAAACAACAAAACATTTCATTTAGATTAAACCCCAATAATCCCATCTAGTAGAGAATTTCCAACAATCCCGATAATCCTCATCCCGAAGAATTTAAATGAAGAATCACCATCTGATACCAAACAGGCCCTAAGTTACAATGTAATAAATTCTACTAGTAAAACTTGTTTGGCATACAATCTCATTTGCCTTGATATCCTCCAACAATTCGACTCCAAAACCAATGCTCTCTCCAAACACGATCCATCTTCTCAATGGGGACATTCCTCGTCTCAGGCAAGAAAAAATACACAAACGCAGTCATAATGAAAACCCACCCTCCAAAGAAGAAGAAAATCCCGGCCTTAAAATGACACAACATAGCCAAAAAGCTTTGAGCCACAATAAACGTAAACACAAAATTGACTCCCACGTTAACACTTTGCCCAACTGACCTTATCTCAAGCTGGAAAATCTCACTAGGTATCAACCACCCTAATGGCCCCCAAGACCAACCAAATCCGGCAACATAAACACATATCAAAACGATCAACAAATAAGCATACCCTTTCTTCACGTCCCCATGATCTCCCAACTCCAACGCCATTATAACCCCGATCGCGACTTGCGACACCAGCATCTGACACCCTCCGAACAAAAGAAGCGTCCTTCTCCCAAACTTATCAACGATCAACATCGAGATAAACGTCGAGATCATCCCTACCACACCCGTCATGACACCCGACAAAAGCGATGCGCTCTCTCCGAACCCGATTGTTCTGAAGAGAATCGGCGCGTAGAAAGCGATGACGTTGATTCCGGTGACTTGTTGGAAGAATGGGATCAGAATCGCCATCACGAGTTGAGGCCGATACTCCGGTTGCAATATTGTTTTTACCGATGATCGGTTTTCGACTTCTTTACTAGCTAGACTTGCGGTGATTAAGTCGCTGAGCTCGGTTTCGACGTCGGGTGTGCCTCGGATTCTTTGGAGCATGGACTTTGCTTTGTCGGAGTTATTAGGGTTTGTTTGGATGAGGCTGTTGGGTGTTTCTGGAAGGAATAAGGCGCCTATGGTCAGGAGAGTAGCGGGAACTGCGGCGGTTGCCAGAGAGACGCGCCATCCCCAATCGTGTTTGATTTTCTCTGTGCCGAAGTTAATTAAGTTTGCAGCGAGTGAGCCGATTCCAACGCTGAGCTGGAAACCGTTGTTGAATGCTCCTCGGTATTTTGCTGGCGCCATTTCTGAGAGGTAGAGTGGGACCGACTGAAAGGATCAAGTGCAAATTAGTGTTATATTTTCAAACTAATTTCCTCTTATAATTGTGATTTTATATTTTCAATTAAGTTTGTCGTGATTATAAATATAATATTATATACTATTTTGGATTTACTTTAATAGTTTAAGCTGAATTAAGTCATTTTCGTATTTGTTTCTTTTTAACAAAATTTAGATAGCACTATCAAATCTCGGAGCAATAGAGTAAAATTTATCGAAAATTTATGATTATTACAATTCATCAATATTTCAGTTAGTGGACAAAATTGGTCAATAATCATTAATATATAGTAAAATTTGTCAAATTTTGTGGCTAAAATACAAAAGTCTAATGATGTAATGACGTACTTGGTTTGCGAAGCCCACCCCGACACCAAGCAAAACGCGGCCAAAGATGAGCATGTAAACATTGGATGCGGCGCCCCCAAGAACGGAGCCGACGAAGAAGGCAATGCCGCCAATGACGATGGAGGGCCGACGTCCATAGCAGCGGGTGACCCACGACGCTAAAAAGGTGGCGAAGAGGCCGGCCAAGTAGAGGGAGGATGTGAAGGAGGTCAGGAGTTGGCTGTCAAACTTGCAGTAGTTGCTTACGCCGCTGTCTTCATGCATCTTTATGTACACTTTGTGGAAGAACTTCTTTAGGAATGAGTCCATCGATGTCACACCACCTGTAATTTACATTTGTAAACCACATGATGACCAAAATTTATATAGGTTCGCAATAATGATTTTATGTCAGATTTAACTTGAAGGATTTAGTCGCATATCTATACATAAGTGCATTTAGATTTAACACATAACACATAAGTTTAGCGAGACTTCATCTAAAATCAATTAGAACACAATTGAAGAAGGCATAGGTATGACAACTTGTCAACGAGATTGAATTTGGAAAAAATGAGTAAAAATGTGTTCGAGCTTGGTGGAAGTCTTGCGAGTCGGATGTGAAAAATAAAAAAGAAGAAGATTTTTTGTTCGTTCGACACGTATAATAAAGCTATACGAAAGTTAGAGTGTTGAGATAATTAATATAAATATATATTTTTATAATAAAAAGGTAATTAATCAAAAGAACCATAATTATATTCCAATGTCATAACAAAGAGGTGACCACAGCTATGCCACCTCTCTATTTACAGGCTTTGAATAAATCTCATCTTCTCTATGGTTGATGAGTTTGTACGAATTTGAAAATGATCTCGAACTTGGCTCAAAAAATGAGTAAAATGAACTCGATTTAAAAGACACATGACTTCAAATCAGTTGAATCTATATAGGTCGAATATGAGCGTATTAAAGTTAGGTCATTCAACCCATTTGAATGACAATCACTTCACTTGAATGATAGAACGTAGAGAAAATGAAGTTAAATATTTTTAAAAAAATAAAATTAAAAATTCACCTGAAATTCCAATGTCGTAACCAAAGAGGAGACCTCCCATTGCAGCCATCATACAAGACACCACCACAAAGCTTGTGATCCTCCCACTATAGACTGCCTCCCCGCCATAGCCTGTCACCACGGATACCACAGCCATGGTGATGCCGCGCCGCCTCGAGATTACGGGAACTCGCCTGCTTACTAGAGGTGAGCTTTTAGGACCAGTAGATTGTGTGAAGTGCAAGGTAAGAAAAAAACTCTGGATAAGGTGCAAATTTATAAGGTTACAAGTGCAAAGACAAATATGTTAGGTTCCTGGAGGGAGCGGACTTTGTTGACTATTATTCACATTTGACTAGTATTGCATCCAACTTCTCATTTTATGTATACTAACAAATTTTCTCTTTTAATCATAATCTAACCAATCATTTGTGTACACATCACTATATACCTTAACATCTACAAATCGAAGTTATTTTAGTTAAACTCGATTTTGATGATATCGATTAATTATTGTCTCAAATTTGCACGTTAATAGTACAATTTACCTTTTCAAGCACTGAATGAGTCCAATAAAAAATGGTAAACATTTTTATTAATGGATTTTAATGTAGTAAAATTGATTTTTTTTTAGATTAGAACGGAGGATTGATTTGTTGTATAAACGCTTCATATTGGGGTGAACTATTTTCCAATAATAACAAATTTTAATGTAGTAATTAATATTGAACGTACTGGTGACAATTAGTCAATGTAACATACTAGTCTTATGAAAAGTATAAAATAATTTATACTTTTAATATATATATATATATATATATATATATATATATATATATATATATATATATATATATATATATATATATATATATATATATATATATATATACTGCATACTATCATAAAAACATATTGGATTCTATGTACAATTGTATGGTAATGTTGCATTATATTTATATTAATTTCCAAATTTTTTTTTTTGAATAATAAAAAATAGTAAATTAATTTATTTCCAAGTTTTTTTAATCTTTAAATTATATTAATTAAATTTTTTAAAATAAATCTACATAACACACCTAATCCTATTCTTTATGACATTTAAAATACAAGTTATCACATGATCGTCGGAGTTAATTTTTTATCGGAAAAACAAATCGTATTATTTTATCAATATGTTGAATTTGCATTATTATCGGTGATTTTTATAGTTGATATTATTTTGATTTAATTGTTAGCCGGTGACATTATTTTTAAGGATTTGGAACTATAAATAACATTTGGTTAATTTGCTAATGTCATAAGTAGATAATTATGGAACATTAAAATTTGTATTATATTAAGATTAATATCATATTATATTTCTAGCATAAATTTGTTTTGTAAAATAAAACTCACGTGGGAATGCTATGGCTTGTGGGCGAGGACTTTTCCGATGAAATGAATGGGGATACGGTTGATGTAATTGAGTTTGTAGACGTTACGTTTCTTCCTCCATGTCAAGAAGTAAGACAAGGAACACATTTATCTCCTTCCCTCATTTCCCTATCACGATCAACAATTAAGGTCCATTTTTAGGTTGGTTTGAAATTATGATAGATGAACTTAGATTGAAGTTTGTGATTAAAACGAAAAATAAGAAGAATAAAAGGTAAAGGGGTAAAATAAAAATTAAAGACGTATTTCGGTACATGCGAAGATTTATACATACTCGAATTTATTAACTGAAATATATTGAAGGTATAAAAGTAATTTTAATGGGTAAAATTATCTAGGTATGTAATATAAATGTTTAAGATGATATGAGGATTGTATCATGACAAGTCTTTTTCCTTTGTGAGATGGATGTTTTTCGGTTACGGTGAACCCGTCGAAATCACAAGTCTGATGAAGGGGAGATCGAAGCTCCTAATCTCGAGTATAATATGAAATCAAAGCCCCAAAATTTCGCATAAGAGGAGAAAGGAAGAATCAAAAACTTCAATTTTTGTAAGACTAGACCAGTTGAAGACAAGATGAGAATGGGTAAATACGTTTTTAAAAAAAAAAACTTTAACCCCACCGATCGTAGAAAAAGGTTTTGTTCCCCTCAATATCTTAATTCTCATCTTCATTCCCTTCTACTAGTGTACCGAATGGAAAGAACATTGAAATATTAACCTCAGTTTCATTTCCTTCAACTAATGTACCAAACAGACCCTAAGACTCAATTAACTGGACATTTTCTCTATTTTTTAATTTTTTTTGTCGTCGACTAGATTATCGTCAATAGTGTTATCAACTATGTATTGTCACCAAATGTGTTCTCGTCAAACTATTGAGTTGTCACAAATTATGTTGTCACTAACTCGTTGTCGCCAATTGTGATATCATTAGCATTTGTGTGTTTCCAACTCACTACATGAACCATGTGACAAATTGTCATTTGAGGATGACAGTCTCATCCGACGGGTGTAACAAATCCGCACCGAAAAATGGTAAAAACACGTAAATAAACGAGTGAAATTCGAGTGTAGTGGGTGATGGACTATTCGAATACATATGACCAACTCAAAACCATCACACATACCAATCATCAGTTTTAATATATTTCATATAAAATTTTGTTATATTTTAATGATATAAGCTTATATAAATTTTTTAAAATTTATAATAATATATAAGCTTACTTTAACATTATATGAACTAGTTTAGTGACCGCACCTTGTGCGGTTTATATCTAAAATATAATATATATTATTTTTTAGGTTTTAAAAAACTATACAAAATTGATTTTGTGAACCGTTTGTGTATTTTGTTTTAAATCAATTTAAATTAATTAGGTAAAATATGATGTATTTTTACTTTTAAATTATGGGTTCATTTTTTTAAAGTAATTAAGTATTTTTTTTTAAAAAAATACCTATAAAATTAAATAATGGATGGATTTTAAAAACATTAATTAAGTAATTTAACAAATGATTTTAGAAACAACTACGAGAAGAATAAATTGAAAAAGAAAAAAAAATTTATCCGTATGTCAACAGTTTTTAAAAATTATATGTACAACGACCCACATAACAGTAGGTCAACTTCCCGAATATTATTTGGTCACAACCTAGAAATTAGTAGGTCAACAACCCCACATAAGTTAGGTTAACGACCCACATACGTTAGGTCAACGACCCATATAATATATATTAATCCGATATGAATAATAATTATACTTGAACTTAGTGAAAAGAAACAAAAAAAATGTAGGAATGAACCGATTTACATGAGCTAATGGACAAGAAGGGGACAATTTGATGAGTAAGTTTCGAGTTTCTCTCTTGAGGAAGTGGAGTTTGAAGGGAACTGATTTACATGGGATAGTGGATAATAAGGGGACAATTTGATTAAGGAGCGCTTAGATCTGGCCTTCGCTAATAGAGCATGTTTTGATTTGTTCCATAGGGCGAAGCTAATCCACTTGCAACGTCTTATGTCGGACCATGCACCGATTTTTCTGAACACAAACGGCGTTGAGATGTGCATGGAGAGCCGACGTACAAGGGGTGAAACCGTTCAGATTTGAGGCCCTTTGGAATCTTGATGAAGGTTAAAAAGTGATTGTATCTAATGTTTGGAATAATTCCGATAGTAATGAAACCGTTCAGATTTGAGGCCCTTTGGACTCTGGATGTGCATGGAGAGCCGACGTACAAGGTGTAGTGCGGACTTGAAAGACTAGAGTATGCAGACCTTTGGTCATGTTGGCTTCGAGCTCCGTCGAATCGAGAAGGAGTTGTGTCGGATGCAGGAGAGCGGGATTAACGGGACCATGATCCAACATAGGAAGTAACTAGAGCAACAAGAGAAGGAACTTATGCTTCGGGAGAAAGTGTTATGGTTTCAACGAGCAAAAGCTAATGAATTCAAGTTGTGAGGGGGTTAAAAATAATACTTGATTTCATCAGAAGGCATCAAGTAGAAGGAAAAGAAGCATAATTTCTAAACTCGTGGATGATATGGTCTGACTTGGAGATCGGCGGATAGAAAAGAAGTAGTTACGGTGGATTACTTTCAACGGATTTTCACACCTAATCCCAACCCTTCGGAACATTCGCTGCTGACGGGAACGCGCAAAGTCAAGAATGATGTCAACGCCGACCTTATCAAAGAGTGTACGGTGGAGGAGGTTAGAAAAGCTCTATTTAATATGCACCCTTCTAAATCCTCGGTCCGGATGGCTTTCCGGTGCATTTTTCCAATGGCATTGGCATAATCTTGGAATTGAGGTGACTCGTTTTATTAATGTTTTTTTTTTGAAAGGTTATTAATGGTTTATTTAATTATAATGAGTTTTGTGCCACTATTAATCACACTTTTATTTCACTCATTCCAAAGAAAAATAGTCCTTGTTGTATGGGTGATCTAAGACCCGTCAGTTTATGTAATGTCATTTACAAAAATTTTGCAAAATTCCTTGCTAATCGTTTGGAAGTGTTGCCTTGATAATATTTGTTTCTATCAATCAAAGCGCCTTTGTTCTATGATGATTAATCACTAACAATGTGCTGACGGCTTTTGAGATCTTTCATTACGTGAAAAGTGAAAAATAGAGAAGAAAATCATTTGCTTTGTTCCATCTTACCAAAAAATATTGACTTCTTACCAATCCGTGAAGGGTTGTGAGACTAGACAGGGAACGCAAGAAGCCGAATTCATTCTATCAGTCAATCAATTGGGTATTCCAAATTGTTTAAATATCCTTATCCAACCTTTAAAGATTTATTTAATCCACCTATAGTACTCATGCACCCTGTGGCAACGATCTCTAAATAATAGTGAAATCATCGTGATCGAATCATTCGAAGTAAAAAGCAAGCATAAAAAATGGGAAGGATCTATTCTTTATTATTGAATAAAATAGGGGTGGATTCCTAGCCCACTTCTAAGAGCCTATAGACGCCTCTTCTCGATTAAAAGAAGTGCTCAGTCCTAACTCCGTCTATAGGTAGCCTATTTCCTCCAATTTTTTAATATCAAGAGATTAGGGAATACAACCGAGTTCCCTACGAGAACACCAGAGGTCTCTCAAGCATCATGGCTTTCCTTGCACTTTTTGAGAGGCTTTCAAATGAATGTATGACCATCCGCAACTAATAGAGAACAATAGATCACCCCAAGTTAGTAAACTTCTATTTTCACTTATATTCTAGTCAAATCAATAATCAATAGAAGTACTCCTAGCAACAAACTTGTATGAAGCCATGGAAAGGCAAGAGATGAGGAGCCGCCAGCCGGATCGACAATAAATGATAGGCCAGATGAAGCCACTGGCTTCAATGATTAGAGGGAATGAATGCATTCTGTTTGAAAGCATGAAATTTAGTTGATAGTTGGACTGACTTCCAGGCGATTAGGTGTAAGCCTCACTGCTCGAAAACACCCAATGCTCGCGCTTTACTATTCGGAGAGGATAAAGAGTTGTTTTGTCTTTGACTCATTAGTATAAAAGAGTTTGTTCCCATGTAACTTCAAAAAGTAGCATTTTGACTCAAAGACCTTTCTCTCTTTGCGACTCCCCGAGGTCTTTTGAGAATAGTATAAGTTAGGTTCAAAAGGTACCTTTAAGCATAAGATGGGAATACTGTTCGTTGGAATTATGACCTTATAAATCAATATCAATAATGAAAAAGATTCGTAAGTTTACAAGACACGATATGGATAGTTTTAAAATTTATACTTGTAATAAATACCTAATTAGTAGCGAACCCACAATATATGGATCGTACGAAGTAGAGTAAGTATTCCAAGGTCGAACACATGGACGTTGAAGGACTAATTTGCAAGTAATGATCAAAGATAGTGTTAATCTAAACTAGGAAATAGAAGAAGAAGTAAGGGTAAGAAGAATTATATTTTTGAAAGGGTTTTTGTTGTGTTCTTAATTGAATATCAATTTCAATCAAAAACAATTTAATAATACTAACAAACAAAGTATAATCAAATAATATGGAAGAATGGATTTCAAGGGTTCAAGATCATTGTTTATGACAACTGGAATCAGGATAACTCATAAAGCTATGGTAGATAAGCAACAGGGATCGTTTCTTCAGTGATAATCTATTACCGAGTAAGTCTCAAGATCATCTAATTTCAATCATAAATACCTATTACTGGGTAAGTCTCAAGGTATCTAGGACGGAAATTCAATACAAACCGGATTCTCTATCTAAGGACTAAGTAACCCCTTACCGGTAAGTCTCGGGAATTACCTAACTCAGGTAGTAATCTGGCACATTCAATCCAATAGAGGTTTTCACCTTTATTACCTCTGGTCAATCTACTTTTGTATTCAGGAAGGAATATCACCGGGTAAGTCTCAATTCCAATCAGATTGCTAGCTTAGAAAGTTCTAACCTAGATTCATTCCAAATCAACTATAGGGCTTCAAGCAATAAAAACCAATTTTAACATACAACCTAATCCATCAAAGTCCAAGCCATAAACAAATCTCTATCCACCTTAGAATCACAATGGTTCTAGCCAACAATCATCATATCAAAGTCAGAAATCAAATTGAAGAAAGACAAACAATTCATAAAATGAAAGTGCAAAAGAGGGGGAAAAAACGAACTCAGCTTTAATAACTCTAAATCTAGCAAATGAAATAAGTCTCGATCACAAACTGTATCCGAACAATATCTGACAGCAAAGTTGCAATCTTTAGCTCTAAAGCTATGAAAATGTCAAGAAAATGAAGTAGAAGAAGAGACAAGGTAGAAGACGACTCTAGGTTTTCAATTCTCTCTAATTGGACTCTAATCCAACTCCGAGCTTTAGGTTAACAACTTTCAACTCTCAATGGAAAAACAATCGGGCTTTCCTTTTATACCCAACCACCTGCCATAAGGCATGGGCTGAATAAAAAGGCCCGGAAATAAAATACAATGCTCAGGGAAGAATCTCGGGTACCAATCTCGGGCCGAGATTTAGGCAATATCGGGCCCAAGATTTTATGCTTTGTTTTTCAATTCTTCAGCATCAGGGAAATCTCAGTCTACCTTGCTGAAATCTCGGGCTGAGATACCACCCGAGATTGCTCTCGACATAGTAACTCTCGCCCTGAATTAATTAAATTAAATGGATGTCGACCGAGATGATGATCCGAGATGGATCTAAAGTCTTCTTCATGCCTTTGGTTCGATTCCTTGCTCTTCCCTTCGCACGTATGATCGCTCCAATGCATCCACTCCGAGGCTTGATCCTCATATGCGTTGTTTAAGCTCCTAAATGCGCCAAATCACCTACAAAGAAACCAATAGAGTGTGTAGACATATATTCTTGCAAAGTAGAACAAAACAAGTATAAATGACACAAACTAAAGCCTAAACATGGATGCGGAAAGGGATCATCTACCTAAATGCATGTCTAAACTAGGGCAATAAACCATGTTATCAAATACAAGATCTGGGGTGACCTTTGGATGTTGTTATGACGCTTTGGTTATGAAGGTTATCATGGTCTAGGTTTGTTCATGGATTCAGTCAGCTATCACAGGATATTGTTGGATCGGGCTTTCGCCCATTGTCCAAGATTCCCCACTGCTGCCCCCGGGGCGTTCGGGTTGTGTCTCGGTCCTAGTGTGGCCGCTTCTACGATTGCCTTCCCCGGCCGTTGCAAACACTGAGAAAGAATGGTAACGAGTGGCACCGCACAAAGAATGATGTTGCGGGGGATGCGATTTGTGAAGCTAGAGAAAACAAAGCTGCCCGGCCCAACCAAATTAGGAATGCGAAGGCCTTTCCTTCGGAAGGAGACCAGGGAAAGAAAAAAATATGCCATTGACCGATCTTTTCGTAGTGGCTTCGAATCTTGATCTACGACCACCCGGTTGAGATCGGGAATTGGAGAAAAATGATCCCCAGGTCCTCCAGACCCCCCCCCCCCCCCCCCCCCCCCCAAAGGTCCACCAAATGCATAGGGTAGTTCTACCCCACCAAGCAGGCCACCATTCATTAGAAGTGTAAGAGCTAGAATTCTCAAATCCTAATTAATTGTGATTAAGTTAGATTAGACATAATCATCGACAATAATTGAGTTATAACTCGCGAACAATGTAAACTAATGAGTACAAATTTCAGTGTTGTGCTTCCGGCTTGGATTTGGTCTTGTGGGGGGGTTTTTACTTTTCGCTCCGGGTAAATATTTTTACCTTTGGTATTATTTGGAGCATTTGAGAACTCCAAATAATAAATTTGCAATTGAGAGACATGATCATGACATCGAATATGTACTAAAGATGAAATAATATAGAAAAGCAAAATGGTCAAAAAAGTTGATATTTCGATTCTTAACGGTTAAGAAATACAACTCAAAAATGTCAACTTTTTAAGAAACTTATGGAGTAATTATCCTGATAATATTCTGAATTTTCTATTTCAATTTCAGAAAATTTAAAGATCCAAAAATATATTTGCATTTCAATTAAATAATCTCGATAAACTTTATATATAATATTATATAATATAATATCTATATAAATAAATATTCAAAAGAAGCGGCTGGATGTCTTCATTTACATTAAATACATATATAATATGTTATTTATAATTTATATTTATGTTAGTGCAAAACTTAGAGAGCACGACTCTCTCTAAAATTCAATGAATATATAGTTATTTAAGTACAAGGAAATAGAATGACGGTTATAAACTAACAGATGAAAGGCGGCCTATATCTATATATTCGATGTTGGCTCTTGTAAAATTGGATTTCATTTTTGCAATTTACAGATCAAAGAAGTCGAGAGCGATAACGACCTATATGACCACCATTCATCAACCCATATGTTATTTGTCTTCAGTCCGATTTTAAGTCCGACTGTGCCAATGAGTTTCTTATCTCATTCTCTTCATCGTAGTACAAATTTATTTTCCGTTTGTTAGTTTTTTGTATAAGCCTCCGTTTACAGCTATCGGAATGTCTAGGATCACCGAGAGCCATCGGACGTGTGTTTTTTACCGTGCTCTTACTCCACGTTGTTAGGAGTCTTTTACTTCTTTCGGATCGTCAACCGGGTTAATAACGAATAAGTTATGAATTTATTCGTTTTCCGTATTGCGGGTTGATTGAAATTGACCTTACGCTTGTCGAAATGGATAAACTACATTGTGTGGGTTAATTATTCTGATCATCTTATGCTATTTGTATGCTATGATCTAATGACATGTGGTTCAAAAAATTGTCCGTGGGCAAAACGCTATTATGGCGAAATTTAATTAATTCATTAAAAGATTAAGTAATTAAATTAAGATTACGAGATGCACCGTAAAGCTAATTAAATTCAAAGGAAATATTTTTTATTTAATTTGGAACGAGAATTTTAATATAAGGAATGTGATATTCATTACATGTGTTGAAGGTTTTGATTTAATTGTAGCTTAATTTGTTTTATGAGTGTATATATTGGTAAGTCTTCGGACTTACTTAGAGGGGTGTATTCAGTTAAGATTTTACCGGAATTTTTTGGAGTTTAAAAGTTTATGGGTATTCAATATAGATTTCTAAAAGTCTATATAAATCTTTTGATATTTAATTAGGATTTTAAATTTTCCATAAAATTCCTATGGTATTTAAAAGTTTCTTGATTTAAAAAAAGAATCTATTATTTCATTGATTTTGTAGGATTTTTTATTACTTATAAACCCTATATAAGTCTTCTCCCAACACATAAGATTTCAACGCCAAACTACAACACTGAAGAACCCTAACGGCCAAATCAACATTTTTTAGCGTTTTCGAGTTCTTGGACTCGGTGCGTCGTCGGAGGTTAGTTCTTTCTCGTGTTTTCCGTCATGTTGATTGTATGGACTTCGAGTGTTTGGGTTCATCTTACTGATCTGTCATAAGAAATGTGTGAGCGTTCATCTCAGTTTTCTCTTTTCATTTTGCGACTTCTGCGGTTTCGGAAAAAGCACTGTACCGTATGTACTCTTTTTTTTGTTTATGCAGTCTCGGTATATATATATATAATTGGATGATTAAAGTATTTTATGTGTTCTACAGTGCAATTGCACTTTTCCATATGCTTTAATATATTATATATATTGCTATATAATTAATCATAAAATCAGTAGGCACTCGATCGAAAATCAATAGAAGTTATTTGATAAGTAGGTACCTAGGCTTACTTACAATAGAAATTAAAATCCTGATGTTGATTGTGAATTTTAATAGATTGATAATTGTATGTTATTTTTCTAGATGATTTCTTTTGATCATGGATAAGTTGTTAGTATATCAACTAATTAAAAATTGCTATATAAACTAGTCATACTACATGAATGATTTCTTTTGGCCATGTATTAATCTGATAGAATCTGACAAAATCTGTATTAACTCTATATAGAATTAATATATCCCACATAATCAGCAAATTCTATAGATTATTAAAATTTAGTCAAAATCTTTAAAGTTTGGATTGAGTACACCCCCTAGTTTTGATATGTGGAGTTTACTACCTGAGATATTCGAATTGTTTGACATGATGTTGTGATACCATGATGATTTTGACACTTGTATGATATGTTAGCATGTTGTGTGTTATAATGATTTTAATATGATATTGAACGTGTATTTATAAACATCCTCGTATATATATATATATATATATATATATATATATATATATATATATATATATATATATATATATATATATATATATATATATATATATATATATATATATATATACACGTGTGTATATGTTTGTGTATATTATATATGACACAACAATTAGCTTTGACGTGTGGTTATGTGTATATATATATATATATATATATATATATATATATATATATATATATATATATATATATATATATATATACACGTGTGTATATGTTTGTGTATATTATATATGACACAACAATTAGCTTTGATGTGTGGTTATGTGTGTGTGTATATATATATATATATATATATAATTTAAAGTGAAATAATTATCTAGGACATATAGCTAATGGGCATAATGTGTGAACACACGTGATATGTGTGTATGTGGGAACGAGCATGTTATCATATGGTCATAACACATATGGGGCGAGAACATGGTGCGCCTAGATTAGTGTTGGTTTGTATTGATAATAGGACTCCTAGAGTCACGGCCGAGATTCCCTCAATACTAGGAGTGGAGGGTGCGACTACAACATACAAGGTCTCCCTGCTACTATGGGGTACCAACAGAGGAAGTTGGCTTCATGGGGCGATCAAAGTGCAAATGAATAATAAATTGATATCATTGACCTATAATAAGCATGTAAGTGAATGTTTCGGCCATAAGTGCATGTGCATATAGTATGACTAGGTTGATGTGTTGCATATATTATATATGTATTATTAGTATAATCTCTCATGGACATAATTATGATCTTGAACTAATGGTTTATACCGATATCTTTTTAGCAATTCCTACTCATAGGTTGGTTTTTATATTTGGTCTGCCGAGGATGTGGTCTGCCGAGGTTGATGGGGTGCTTCGGGGACGTCAACTGTAGGATGTGCATATAGTATGACTAGGTTGATGGGGTGCTTCGGGGACATCAACTGTAGGATGTGGTCTGCCGAGGCAGTGATCTCACATAGGTTGGTTTTTATATTTTTAGTTTCCAACTTGTTGGAGGATGTGTGCGCTTGCCTAAGTGTGGCATTGTCAAATATTGTTTTTGTAGGAACGGCGGTTGTGTTTTCACATCTATGAAATTGTTGTTGTCATTTTAGGTGCATGCAAGTGCATGGTTTTGATGTGTGAACTTTTAAATAATAGGTCGGATGTTTTCATTATTTTTTGTGCTTTTTATTGCAAGGTCCTATAACTGATGTTGTTGTCAGGCTAACTGATAGGACCCACTATATGGTCCCTAGCCAAGTGACGACTTTAAAAATCCAGGTCATTACAAGAAGAAACCAAACCGAAATATGGCCTTGAAGGTTGATATGAGTAAAGCGTATAATAGAGTTGAATGGAGCTATTTGGAGTGTTGTATGAAAGTCATGGGTTTGATGAGCAATGGATAAATCTAATTATGAGGTGTGTGTCAACGTTTACTTTCCATGTGCTTATTGATAGATTGTCTTCTCAACAAATTATCCCTTCAAGAGGTGTGAGGCAGGGAGACCCGCCGTCCCCTTTTCTTTTCCTATTATTTGTTGAGGGATTCTCTAATATGATCCGTTTGAGCGAGGAGAGTGGTAAGATTCATGGGATTTGGATTGCTCCTTTTACCCCTTTGGTGTTTCAACCTGAAAAAGTCCGAGCTAGCTATCTTTTTACAGCAATGTGCCTCAACTCTTGAGGGAGACTATTCAGAATGTGATGGGAATTAGCGAGGTAGTGAGGCACGAGAAGTACCATATATGGTTTACGAACTATGATAGAACGGTCAAAGAATGTGATCTTTGAAAATGTGAGGGAACGTGTACAGAAGAAACTTAAAGGTTGGAAATAAACCATGTTAATCAAGACATGGAAGGAAGTGTTGCTAAAATCAGTGGTTCAGGTTATCCCTCCTATACAATGTCTTGTTTTGATATGTCAGAAGGTGTGTCATGGCATTGAGAGGATAATGAGCCAGTTTTGGTGGGGTGGGGGGACGGGAAACGGAAATTACATTGGATTCGATGGAGAAATCTCTACAAGTCCAATGCCATTGGTGGCCTTGTCTTCCGGGACATGAAGACTTTTAATCATGCCATGCTTTATAAACAGGGATGGAGGATTATCACGGAACCAAGCCGCTTATTGCAAGACTGTTAAAGGCCAGGTATTTCCCTAATGGTGATTTTATGCCTCAGTTGGTTTTAAGACTAGTTATTCACGGAGGAGCATTTTAAAGGGAATGAACTTGTTAGTGAAAGGGATATGTTGGAATGTGGGAAGTGGCGCCTCTCTTTCGGTTTGGGGGTGATCCGTGGATGCTTAGACCTTTCTGGTTTAAACCGGTGGTTCGGCCGGAGGGCTCTCCTCCTGAGTTAAAGAGTGATTGATTTGATTAAATGGGAGATTGGGTGCTGGGATGAGCATGCACTGAGCGAATTCTTAGTTGAAACCGATAGTGAGGAGGTTCCTAAAAATAACTCTTATACTTTAGGACTAGACCTGATCATATCCGGCAGCCCGCCCGGCCCGGAAAAACGGGCGGGTATGAACACAGAGGGAAGCCCGACCGGGCCGAAATTCCGGCCCGCCAAGCCCGCTGGGCCGAGTACGAACACCACTACAGGCCCAGCCGGGCCGAAAATATTAAGTATAATTATAGAATATTTAACATAATTATTCAATTTACATATAATATCTTAAATATATTTTATTTTTAAATAAAATTTAGATTTAAAATAGTTTTTTAAATTATTTTTAAAAAAGAAAAAATAAAACGGGTACCAGGAGGCCCGCCCGGCAGCCCGCCCGGGCACGGCACGCATTTTAGGTCCGTCAGCCGGGTTTAGCCCGGCCCGGGTCCGGCTAAATGGGCCAAAAATTCAAAAAAGCCCAGCCCGAGTCCGGCCCGAGCCCGAGCCCGGATATGAACAGGTCTAGTTAGGACCTTATGGACGAACCGTTCTTGTTCATTTCGTCGGGTGGTATCTTTTCCTTCAAGACTGCTTATCACTTGGCTCTCGGAAGTGGTGAGACCGGGGATGTTGCTTCCACTTCTTCAATGAGCTTTGAGAAGTCGGTATGGGCACTTTTATGGGTTGTTGAGATGACCGTGAAGGTCAAAAATCTTGTCTGGTGGCGTGTAGGGAGGCTCTTCCCTGTAAGAGTCCTTGGAGAGACGATTAAAAGCCATTAATCCCAGGTGCGACTGATGTGGTATGCTTGAGACTCAAATGCACGTTTTTTTCAATGTCCGGCTATTGCAAGGTTGTGGAGACCGGTCAGAATATTCGAACAAACTGGGAGGAGGGCGGACTCTATTTTGAGTTGGTTTAAACCGGCTATTGCAAGGTTGTGGAGATCGGTCAGAATATATTCGAACAAACTGGGAGGAGGGCGGACTCTATTTTGAGTTGGTTTAAACTCCTGCTGAAGGAGGCTTCTATTGGGGAGTTTCAACGGTGGATGACATTATTATTGTGTGTTTGAGAGCACGTAATTATCGAATATTTAAAAGAAAGCAATTGACTGCCGAGAAGTTGCGGAAATACACCGAGCCACCGAGGAGTTGTTGAACGATTTCAATGAATTGACTGTCAGGTCCTCACAAGGAATCAATGTGAATGCGAATAAGCTCAGTTGATTGTTTGCGCCGGTACACGGAGTTATTAAGCTCAATTGCGACACAACTTTACGTGGCCTAAATGGTTGCGGTCGGAGTGGTTGCGCGCTCTTATTCCGGGGAGGTTGTGTTATATTAACTAGAAGTATAGTCAAGTGAAGTTTTATTGGGCTAGTCATGTGATGGACGTAACTTTTCCAACCCAAAGCAAACCCTTAATTTATTGGGCTGACATTTTAGGCCCAATCCTTCCCTATCTTGAAGTTTTATTATTGGCCTGCATTTATGTTTATTTAAACTTTTAAAAAATATGAAAAGCGATCAAACGCTGCAAATAGACTTTATACATCGAGCATCGAGGTCAGGCCGCCAGAGATCGAAATTTTCAATTCTTACTGAAAAAATAACGGAACTTATAAGGGCACGACGGAAGAATTAACAATTGCACGACGGTTACGGTTTTCGGAACCGTGAAGGTTCCAGAAACCGTAACCGTGGTGCGTTAAACCTAGAAAAACAACGCATTCGCATCCCGTAGCCGCAAGCGAACCAAAACCCGACGAACAACGGCTGAAGACAGGCGACGATTTCGGGCGATTTTAACACGATTCCGGAAACTGATCGAAGCATGGATCAAGGTGGTGAGCAAGGACGGCCGTTCAAGAAGCGTAAACATAGTCCGACAACGGTAATTTAACGGTTAATTTCGATTACGAGTTTTATCAATTACGAGTTTTCGATTACGAGTTTTTAGGTTTGATTTTGTTGAAATCGAAGGCATGAATTGAGTAGATTATGTTGAAATCACGTAGAATAGGATTTGTGGTGTTTGATTTGTTGAAATTGTGGAAGAAACGACCCCGGAAACGCTCGTAGAAGCACGGCCGAACACCATTAATGGCGTTCGGCCGTGGAAGATGAACAGTGGCTTCCACGGCCACGGTTCCCGGATCCGTGGAGCCACTGTTCATCCGATAATGCATTTTATGCATTATAATTCGTTAATTAGAATTATAATGCATAAAATGCATTATTTTGAATTAATTTGAATTAAGTTAAAATTAAAATTAAATTTAATTTAATTTAATTTAAAATTTTAATTTAATTTATTTAAATTCAAATTAAAATAAATTAAAATTAGTGAAAATAGATTAAAATTAATATAAATTAAATATAAGTAAAATAAATTGAAATAAATTAAAATTAAGTAAACTAAATTAAAATTAATTGAAGTTAAGTTTAAATAAATTTAATTTAGTTTAATTTAATTTATTTAAAATGAGTTAAATTAAAAGGAAATTAAAATGTAATCAAATAAATTTATTTTAATTTCAACTAATTACTAATTACATAAATTAAATTAATATTAAATGTAAGTCTTATTAAATTAAATTAAATTAATTCTAAATTAACTATTTATAATTAAATTTAAATCGATATTATTATAATTGTAGATATTACAGGCGATGTCTCATCGCCGCCGTCCTACGGCGTCGGTTCGTAGAGCTCGAGACCAGGAGCGAGGCGGTGCGACACAGGCGGTGCAAAGACCGGTACAGGTGCCATACCGACCTTCAGCTTCCGATCCTTCTCCACGAGTACGACATCTAGAGATACCATCCGCGGATTATAACACCGAGGATGACGATGAGGGCGAGGAGGAGATATTTGGCCCTGCTACACATGTCGTGGAGGAGGACATAGCTGGACCTTCACGTACCCCTACTACACTTGGGGTGGAGGAGGATGTAGCTGGACCTTCACATACCCCTGCTACACATGGGGTGGAGGAGGACGTAGTTGGACCTTCATGTACCCCTGCTGCACATGGGGGTGGAGGAGGACGTAGCTGGTCTTGACGAGCATATTCCATACGACGACCACGTGGAGGATGCTTTCATTCCGGCCGATAGAGACCGGGTTGTTGCTGACACAGGAGCACCGTTGACTGATGAGGTGTTGACATGCTACGGTACTCATAGGGCTCGCGGAGTATGGATTGGAGAGGTACATAATTGGATCACAATTGTAACAAATTAGCTTAAATTATACTGTAATGAAATTTTTGATTAAATGTAAACCTGTCTATGAAGGAGGACTACAGGAAGCCCGTGACGGCATTGAGGCGAGTGTCGGACATTGGCCATTTGAGGGGGTGGATATCAGATGCTGATAGAGTGGACCCCGATTCTTGGTTTGGTCTGGCGTCTAGGAGCGGTCTTACTGAGTTACTCGACATCTCCTTTGCTGGTGTGGATCATGCTCTGATCCATGTATTTCTCGAGAGATGGCATCCAGAGACCAGTAGTTTTCATCTACCATGGGGTGAGATGACCATTACTCTCCATGATGTTGTTGTTATCATGGGGCTTAGGATTGACGGAGAGGTTATGTTGACACCACTCAGTAGACGGGACCGTAGCGTATGGTTGGCTACGGTATTCCGTTTAACTGAGCCCGAGGTAGATGCTCATACTTCTGCGGTGTCTATCGATCTCGGGAGGGCATATGAGATTATTCGTCGATCACCAAACACCCCAACCCATGAGATTGCTTCCGTCTTCCTTCTTTTTTTCTTGGGGTCCACCCTGTTCGTCGATAAGTCGACGAACAAGATCCGCCCTTGGTTGATCGATTTTGTCCGAGACCACGACCGCACAGGAGGATTTGCTTGGGCCACCGGAGTCTTGGCATATCTATACTGGTACTCACTACCACAAATGGAACTACTTTAATATGGTCTCTTCTAACGATATTAACAATTATTTTTTGGCTTATTTGTCTTATAGGATGATGGGTGATGCGTTCCGACTCAAGGTGAAAACCATCGGTGGTTGCACATCTCTGTTACAGGTATTATTCTTATTTTAGCTCTGTAATAATTTTGTTCATTTTTTGAAAAATACTAACAATATTAACACTCCTTTTTGTTCAGTTCTGGATATATGCACATTTCCCCTCGCTTGGGTGTTCTGCGGCCGAGGATCCAGCATTGCACGGAGCACCTCGATGGGCCACGAGACTATCTGTCCCGAGGACACCAGTACAGACACTGGAGAGGCTTAGATCCCTACGTACCCAGCTAGACCAGATGAGAGCGGAGGACATCAAGTTTATGCCTTATGGGGACAAAGTTCTAGATTTTCAGGGCGAGTTCAGATTATCCACCTACAGAGGCACGATCCGGATAGGCGACATTGTGGAGCCCTACATGCCTGACAGGGTACTCCGGCAGTTTGGATTTGTGTAGACCATCCCACAGGAGAGGATCGTACCTTACCTATAGGTTCGTCCAGAGACCGGCAAGGGTTACAAGGTCCGATTCCACTCCGTTGAGGACAGTTGGGAGAGCAGACACGACGCCACGAGCAGAGTATCACTTGCGGGTCGGATTCCGGCACCTGATCCATGGACTGTATCAGCGGACTACATGGACTGGTTCAGTTCCCGGTGTCACCCGTTTGTTTTACCCTCCTCGGCAGTTCAGATTCCCCCACCGGAGCGCCCCCCTCTAGTTCCAGTTTCAAATACTAGGGTACGTCATCATTAAATGTAGTCTTTAGATTTGTATCCTTAGTACAATAAATTATAACACATGTTTGTATCGTTGCAGTGTTTACACATACTACAGGCGAGTCTCAGAGATCTCATAGCACGTGGTGGGCCTGTTCCGATTCCGGAGATTTAGAGGATCTATGACGAGTCTATTGCACATCAGGCCCCTATTGCACAGACTCAGGTTAGGGCATCGCAGCCCAGACGTGATTAGTTCGACGTTGATTTTTGTATATTGTTCCTCGTGTTCATGTATATATACTTCGGATGTTATGTTTTTGTATACTTCTGCGGTGTTTCTATTTATTTAACTTTAGTCCTTATATCAATGTTTAATCCTTATATCAATGTTTAACGCATAATATGCACGAATAACATCACGACAAGTCCATCTATTTCTTAATAAAGAAGAACAATACTAGATAAAGGAGTTCACATGGATACGAAAGAACATCAACACGAAGGAACAACATCTAACTACTCTAATGGGGTTGAATGGACTGTTACGGTTCCTGGAGACCCTTCTGCGTACCTCTTTAACCTATCTTCAAAAGGTTTATCCCATCCATTTACGCTTGCATGATGATGATGTTTCCATGAAGGGGACAAAATCGGTAATGGTGCATCGGGTTTCATCCATACCTGCAAAAAGTAGATTCAAGGATTTCCTTAAAACAATAGAAATTCATATCGTGGGGAATAAGTTTTTAAAGTAAACAAACTTACAGATACATAGTGATTGCCGTTGACATGTGCTAGTGCATGAACTTCTGTCGGTGGCTCTTGATTCTCCACCGTTGCAACCATAGGTAAACAAGTCTCGGGATTTCCCCCAAGTACCACCACAACGCAACGATAATATGTTGCGGCTACCAGAGGAATGACTGGTTGCTTAAACCAATTCTCCGGTCCGCATCCTATGTCCTCGGTCCAATAAATAGATTGAAGGACTTGATCAATACTCCATTGGTATGTCGTCTGTTGCCATTAAACGAGGAAAGATGAACAAACATAACAAATACTCACAAGGAAATAACACAAAAATGACTAAGAAAATAAATGAGATACTCACGACTTTGTAGAGATCCTTCTTCATGTATAACTCCAATGCCATGTCCCTTCTAATGGTCAAATAATCTTCCTCCGTATATCCAGAAACAAAAGCGAGGGCTCTATATCCACAATGTCCATCGGATTTTACATCTATAGCTTTGAGGATGAATGGTCTCACTACATCCGCAATCTGACCCTTCTTCAAGCGATACACCTTAGATCCTCGAGAGGTAGCTTTCTTGGCATGTGGTTGAGTGCACGGAATTTGTTCCTCTGGTTCGGGCTCCTCAATCTTAATCCCCGTTTCTCAGCCTGATTTTGGTGGACGACCCCGGGGTCGTGGACGTGATGACCCTGGACCGTGCTCGAACCCACTAGGATCTCTCTTTGTTGAATGCATACCATTTTTCGTAGGTCTTCCTTTAGTTCGCACTTGTTGTTGCGGTTCCCTCATGTTTGTCATTCCCGGATTTATCATATCCTCATATGCGGAAGTCATTCGCTCAATGTGATCTTTGGTCAACAAATTGTTATTCATCTGCTCCATGAAGTTGTTCAGCGACACAATGTTTGGATCAATGTGGACAACATCATCTTCTATGACCGGATTCACCTTTTCCCAACGTACTTGCCTCCAGTATGGATGAATTTGATCCAAACGAATCGGCATCCGATCCCTAATAGCAATAAAAAACTCATGTGCACAAGGTAATCCATTGGCTTCCCTCAAATATGAATCGCGACCTGTAGTGAGGCTCCTAATTTTCTTCGCCTTCTCAAAGATCTCCAGCAACAACTCGAAGCACTCGTTGCTTACTTTGTTTCGGAGCAAATCAAATATTGGAACACGCACATTCAACAACATTCTCTCGCGTGAAGTCTCTATGGATGCTTCAATCTTCCCAATTTGATCGACTACCATTAAGTCGATGTTGTCCACAAGCAATTGAAATCCTTGCACGCTAGAACGCAATGTTCTCTTCAACAAAGAGTGTGCGGACTCACACCTACATATCATTATAGAATCAGTACAATTATTACTATAAGCTTTTAATAAATGTAGGTTTGATATCTTACGTGTTTGTTGTCCTGGTGCCAAAATGAAGATACAAGTCACACCATGCGCGAATAATTGTCTCCTTGTATGGAATCAGCCATATGGTCTCCAAATACTCCATCAATCTCGGGTAACTTTGCCAAGCAACTTTCATCTCAGCCAAGCGCCTCTCGTAACTCGCCGATGATCGGGATTCAAACAAGGCATTGTATTCTGCTATGAATTGATTTCGTGCTTCCAAGGATCGTGTCACTGCCCAAGCTCTTTGGTTAATTTTGCACTTGGCATGAAATGTGCAAATCATGTGCAAATCATGTGCTTCACATTTGGAAAGACATCTCCTAGTGCACGAATAAGCCCAAGCTCTCTATACGTCACAATAACTCCCGGTATAAGATTTCCGCACACATGTCAGAGTCTCCCTAATGCCCACTCGTAGTGATTCGAGTTTTCCTTAGACATGAAGACAAATGCTATTGCGAACGTCTTCCTCGTGCTAGTAATTCCAACGATCTCTAACTACGGCATCTTGTACCTACATATTTTTAGGCACAATCAAGACTCTAATGTCCAATTAAACTAAAATAACAAAAATGTTCATGTAATATGAAGACACTCAAAAACAAAATTATTGTTAACACTTACTCGTTCGTCTTGTATGTCGTGTCTATTACGATCACATAAGGAAATAAGCTGAGAAGATGCCTGGAATCTGGATGCATGATGAAAAAATCTGAAATTTCATCAGATTGTGGACATCTTCTCACATTCACATAGTAACGACGGTTTTGTAGACTGTGTAGTGCTTGTTGTAGTTGGCCTCGTCCTTCGGCTTGTAGCGTCCTGATCTTCAAACCAACATTGTATATTTGTCTCATGGAAGTGACATTGTTGGGATCATCCAACTTTAGTGACTTCAAAATGTCACCCGGCTTTATACCTGCACCGAGTTCACGTCCGACCTTCCGAAACTGTTTCGGAGTCAATCGGCCAACAAAACTATGTCCCTTCAATTTCTCGGGAAGTGTATGGTTGTGCACTCCGCATTTAACATGCATCGTCCATTTATCAATTCTGCTTTGTACGCCTTCAAGCTCAAATGAACACCCGTCTTTTATCGATTTACGTGCTCCCCTAGATGATGGCTTAACATCTGGATCAACGTCTTTCTTCTTCCGAGTTGACCCGAAACGTCACAAATCCACTCCCATTTCTCCACGATCTACTTGTGACAAACACCATATTCATAGTTCCTCCCATGAAACGAACCCAATCAACCATTGTCTCTCGATCGTAGAAATAACCGTTTATTTCAAACATTCGACTATAATCGGTCCCTTCATCACGTGAATAAATCGGAAGACCCTAATTGAAAATAAATAAAATAAGAATTTGTTTTTTTCCGCTATAACTACAAACTTACAAAAAAATTATTACTTGAAAATGAGGAAGAAATTCATCCGGTTGACTGAATTTTGAATCATCGAAAGGCATCAACATCTCTTCATCGTCTTCTGTCGCCATTTCCGCTACCAATTTTTTGGAGAATTTGGGTGAAAGTTTATTCACCTCCCTCCTCTATCCCTCTCAATATATAAGGGTTGAATTCAACGGCTATTTTTACAACGTTCGAATTCCAACGGCTATTTTTTCGCACGGTAATGATAATTTTCATGGTTACGGTTCCCGGACCCGTCACGGTTCCGGAAACCGTGACCGTGACAAATTTCCCACGGTCACGGTTTCCGGAACCGTGACGGGTCCGGGAACCGTAACCGTAGTGCAATTGTTAATTACTCCGCCGTGCCCTTAAAATCGCCCAAAAATAAAGAGATGCACACTAACAAATAAATATGCAAATTGATACATTAGGTTTAAATATAAGGAAAAATGACCGAAAATAATACAAACTATCACTTGTGAACCAAAAATAATATGAACTTTCAAAATTACTATCTCGTATACAAACTATGGACTAATAAACCAATTTTGATATGGTCAATATTTTTGGTCAAAATTATAGTGAATGTGCTAATGTCAAAATTGAAAATAAGCTTTGGGTTCAAAATGTAATTTACAAAAAAATTGGAAAAAAAGTGTAAAGAATAAAAGAGAACGTTCTTCTTCTTCCCTGTGACTTCTGTGGAATGTCCCTGCAACTTCAAAACAAAATTTTTTTGAATGGAACGAATTTGATTTCACTAGTTTAGATGACGAATAAACGAATATTTCATTTGAATACCATTGTTATTGTTTTGTTTGATATTTGTATGGTCAATTTTGGAGAAAATCGTTTAATTTCTGCTTTCGATAATTAGGGTTTGAATCAAAAACCTTATTTCGTTAAATTGAATGGAATTGGTGGAAAACATGAGTCTAATCATGTGCTTACGACAATATATGATATAGATTTGCAAAATCACTTATTCAAATTTGATGATTAATTCTCAATACCTCAATACCTCTTATCTTCACATTTCTTCTATTTAAGATAATAATGGAGAAACAAAAGTATATCATCTCGAAATGACCCATTCATGGCTCATTTGGGTGCACTAGATTAGCAAATAATTAGATCGGTTTTATTTTAAGAAGGTTGAATCTGATGAGTATGAAAAAAAACTTTGAATGATAATGAAAGCAATAGGAGTAGCAGAGATTCAGAGAACGGGAGGACGAAGAAAATATTTTCTTTTATTATTACAATTTTTCTCAAACTTAATATAAATTACGTTTGTGGTCTAAAACTTTTGTTTGGTTGTAAAGCTAACACATTTACTGAAAAATTTGGATAAAAATATTGACCATATTAAAATTGGTTTATTAATTCATAGTTTGTATACGAATTGGTAATTTATAAAGTTCGTATTATTTTTAGTTCACACGTGATAGTTTGTATTATTTTTAGTCATTTTTCCTAAATATAATAAAGATACGGATATTGTTTGACAAATTGGTGTCTAGAAAAACAATTACAAAAGACGAGTTGGTTTTTCAAATTGCTTCTATATTTATAGAATATTAAAGATTTTTATGAAGAAAATTTAATCGAGTTTTAAATAAGTGTGCGTCGAAAATTTGAATATATTTATAGCCGGATACACTGTATAAGAAACATAATTAAAAGAAATAACCAATATTTCAAAGGAATTTGTATATTGAAAATTTGAAACATTACATAATTTGAAATTATAAGTGATAAATCAAAACTTATCTGTAAGTAGTCTTTTAACCCGAAAATTTGACTATATGCATTGAAAAGACTGGCAATATGAAGCTATAAGGGGTAAAATATCTCCAAATGGAGCCCTGTGGTAGAAGCAGAAGAATAAAAACACGCAACAACACATTACACATGACACACCCCTTCTCCTCTGCTTCTCCGCTCTCTTTCTGATCTCCCCCTTCCCCTGTTCCTCCAATCTCCCTCTGTAAGAAATAACAGAGCACTATACAATACATCTTCACAAATATGGAAATTGTTAACTGAAAATCAAATTGAATTTACGAAAGAAAAAACAATTATACAATATGTTTGCGTCTTCTTCATGTCTTTCTCGTTCCTCCACTGCAATTGAACTTTGAAGGATCTCTCGCGGGTGCTAGTTTCTCTCAATTTTGTTTTTGCTTTTAGGTTTTGCTTCCAATTTCCTTTTCTTTGAAATATTGATGGGTGCAGAGCAAGTGAGTGGAGAGGTACTCACATGGTTGAAAACCCTACCATTAGCACCAGAGTACCACCCCACAATTCAAGAGTTCCAGGATCCAATATCTTACATCTTCAAGATTGAGAAAGAGGCATCCCAGTACGGAATCTGCAAAATCGTTCCCCCTGTTCCTCCCCTGTCCAAGAAATCAGTCGTCACCAATTTCAATCGCTCA
This sequence comes from Fagopyrum tataricum, assembly GCA_002319775.1. Lineage (NCBI taxonomy): Eukaryota > Viridiplantae > Streptophyta > Magnoliopsida > Caryophyllales > Polygonaceae > Fagopyrum > Fagopyrum tataricum. Next base: position 11,542,107 of record CM008279.1, on the reverse strand, counting down.
ATCGCGTCACGAAGCACTTCATCACAAACCCAAAACCCCAAATCCTTACCCACATTCACCACACGTCAGCAGCAAGTCGGATTTTTCCCTAGGAAGCAACGTCCTGTTCAGCAATCGGTTTGGCAGAGCGGTGAACACTACACAATCCAGCAATTCGAGGCCAAGGCTAAGGGTTTCGAGAAGAGTTACCTGAAGAACAGAACAAAAAAGGCGGTGTCGGGTCTTGAAATTGAAACCCTTTTTTGGAAGGCAAATGGGGCTAGACCGATTTCCGTGGAGTATGCAAATGATATGCCTGGTTCTGCTTTCGGGCCTGTCAAGGAGAGGACATGGGAAACAGGGCTTGGGGCGTCACATGTGGGGGATACGAGTTGGAATATGAGGGCTGTTTCGAGGTCGGATGTGACTTTGTTGAGGTTTGTGAAGGAGGAAATACCTGGGGTTACTTCTCCCATGCTGTACGTAGCTATGATGTTTAGTTGGTTTGCTTGGCATGTTGAGGATCATGACTTGCATAGTTTGAATTACTTGCATTTCGGGGCAGGGAAGACTTGGTATGGTGTGCCACGAGACGCAGCTACTGCTTTTGAGGAGGTTATTAGGGTTCATGGGTATGGTGAAGAGATTAATCCTCTCGGTGAGAATACCTTACTCAAGAGTTTGTTGATTTACTTGATCGCTATCTCTGTTCAATGTTGCTATTTTTTGTTGTGCTATCCTGTTTGAGTTCTGTGCCATGATCATCTGCTTAGGATAGTATTGAAGCTATGATGCTGGTTTCTGTTGATGAGGCTACACTAGGGGTTCCAATTTCCTAGATACTGCTAAAGTAGTTGGAAAGTTGTAAGTAGAAATGATAGGTCTGTGCTGAAACGGAAGTTGATGTATGTTTCTTCTCTGTTCTTCCGGTGCTGCATCGAGTTGTTTTTTAGTGATCGAAGTCGTTACAAATGCTTTTGTTATCTGTTTTTCTAATGGTTTTGATGCCACTTTTGGTAGGTGATTTATGTTTTGTCATTATATGTACTGGATATCAGGGTTAAAGTTTACTTAGTATTACGTGATTTCTATTAAGGAAGGTGATTATCCGGGTTCTGTTGACGACTCTAGTGGTTCCAATTTTATAGTTATTTAATATAGCTGGAAACTTGAAAGTAGAAATGATGGGTCTGCGCTGAAATGGCTGTGGTTGTTTGTTTCTTCTCTGTTTTTCGGTTGCTGTGTTGGGTTGTTTCTTAGTGCTTGAAGTCATTATGGATGCGTTAATTATCTGTTTTTGTTATGACTTTGATGCCAGTTTTGGTAGGTCGTTATATTTGTCACTCTAGGTACCAGAATATCAGGGTTAATCTTTACTTAGTATCACGTGATTTCCGTGTAGAACGGGGATTGTCTGGATTCTGATGACGAGTTAGTGGTTCCAGTTCTATAGTTATTGTTAATACAGTTGGAACTGGAAACTTAGAAGTAGATTTGATTGGTTTGTGCGAAACGGATGTTGTTGTCTAGATTTCGCTCTTCTTTGTTCCTTGGTTTGCAGCATCAAGTTGTTTCTTAGTGCTCGAAGTCATTGCAAATGCATCAATTATCTGTTATTGTAATTAATTTGATACCACTTTTGGCAGGTCAATTATGTTTGTCATTGTAGGTTCCGGAATATTAGGTTTCATGTTTACTTAAGAAGTATCATTTATTTTCCATTTTGGGCTGGGATTATTCGGTTATCTCCGTGGTTTTGACATATAAATTTCATGTTTAGGTTATAGCCGAAGGAAATACTAGGTGGATTGCATTCTGGAATGAGATTGTCCCTGATAAGATTTGAACATACCTCAAGTTAACAGGGTTTATGGAAGTGTGAGTAAATAGATGCCCAATAGCTAATAGCCACGTGTGGAGGATTCGTTAAGTTAGTTTATAGATCTGCGCTGGGTAACAGTATTCTTGTAGCCATTCCTTTGGTCATGGCTGGCTTAAAGTCGCCGTGTTCCGTTGGATGCTGCTATTTTCAATCTTTAAATGCATCCAATTCTATAAATGAATAAATGACTGATTGTTGCAATGTGAAATTTTGATCAGTTACCTTTCAAGTGCTTGGCGAGAAGACCACTGTCATGTCACCTGAAGTACTCATCACTGCTGGTGTTCCATGCTGCAGGTGTCTATTGCTCAATTCTGAAGTCTAGTTGCCTCAGTTCTTGATAATTGTTCTTCATCACAAACTTGTTATAGATATCAATACATCCAACTGCTCTCTCTGAACCTTAAATTTCATAAAGCAACAATTTCTTGGTTGTCTTATGCTTACCAATTCTTCTTTTTAACAGGTTGGTCCAAAATGCCGGGGAGTTTGTTGTCACATTCCCGAGGGCATATCATACAGGATTTAGTCATGGTAGTGCTTCTTTCTTGTTCTACTTACTTCAACGAATATATTGAATATATAGTTTCTAATGTATGACCCATTATGTTCGAATTATTTCCATTTAGGGTTTAACTGCGGGGAAGCATCTAATATTGCTACACCAGAGTGGTTGAGGTTCGCAAAGGATGCCGCAATTCGAAGAGCTGCAGTTAATTACCCGCCGATGGTGTCTCATTTCCAGTTGCTGTATGATCTTGCTCTATATCTGAGTTCAAGGTGGAGTTGTTTCTCGATAATAAATCCATTTCTTTCGATAACTCTTTTTATGCATTCCTATTCTTCTTCTAGAAAGATACTTGTGCAGTTTATATTAATAGTTGATGTTCTGTTTGATAGCTTCAGAAACTCTCCACGACTCATTGTGGTCATAGGATCAATGTTTTGTTGGTCTGTCTTGGAAGAGTTTTTAATGTATCTCCGGTTAGACTGTCTCTTGTAATTGAAAGTGTGACAGCAGGATGTGCAATCTGCTTATACTTTGATAGTTCACATAAATGTCCGACTCAAAGGGTCTTTATGTCCTTTCTCTGCTTTGTTGATGAGTGGTAGAGGAGTTTTTCATTGTGTTTTTGCATGACTGATGCATGATTGTCTTTTCATTTTACTTGTTTCCCATAAATAGGACTTGAATATATCATGATGGACTACTTGTTTCTTACACTGCTTGTTGTACCATGCAGTATCACTTCCGATACAAGTACCACACTTCGGAGTTCTCGGCTCAAAGACAAAAAAAGGGGCGAAAGGGAAAATATGGTGAAAGAGCTCTTTTTGGAGGACATAATGCAGAACAACAGCTTGTTGCACTGTCTTGGAAAAGGATCTAAAGTTGTACTCCTTCCGCGAAATCCTTCAGAAAGGTTTGCTCGTTCCAGTTTGCATATTGGATCCAGGTACAATGTGAAATCTAGCCTGCTACAGCGCTTATCTAGTTCTGAGGAAGCAGTTAAACCATCAAAGTCTTCATCTTCTGATTATGTAGACACCAAAAAACAAGTTGATAAGAGATTCATAACTTACTACTCGAGGAAATCGAAGTTGGCTTCCATGGGTAAGCCGATTGAAGTTCTATCATGCAATAGCAGTGATCACAGCACTATGTTTTCACATTCTGTGGGAGCCGAAAGAGAAGAGAGTACAGTGGTTGATGGGTTCTCTGATAGAGGACTGTTTTCCTGTGTCAGATGTGGGATTTGGCTGTTTGCTTGTGTTGCCATAATGCAGCCAACTGAATCGACTTCTCAGTACTTGTTGTCTACAGATTTTAGCTTTGATAATCTTCTGGGTTTGGGAGAGTTGAATGCTGGATCTAATGGTGCCAATGGTTATAGTGTGAAGCCCAACTGCAATTCCGGTGAGATACTCACAACCTTTATATATATATATTAATTTTAAATTTGTTTATTTCAAGTATTCTCCTGCTGTCTAGATTAAATGGCTAATTCATTAGCAAATAACTTATGATAATGTCAAGGACAAAAAGTAGCAGGTTTGAAGCTCTATTTTTGCTCTGTTCTGGCACTATTACCCTGGGGTTTCATCTACAGGTCTACTCCAACCATTATATTGTTCTTCCTAGATTTTATGCAGTAAAGAGAAAAACTCAGGGAATGTACATTGGATAGTTATACTTGGATCCAAAGTCACGGCTCTATTGGTGACAGTACTTATGGGTCCGTGATTTAGTCAAATTTCATAATCTAGGAATATTTTTGCGCAATAATCATTGCATTCATGATGACTTTGACTGTGATCAAAACAGGTTCAGCCTTGAAGGATGCCCCAGATGGACTATATGATCAAATTGAAACCACAGATCGTTGTACTGACTTGAATCATTCTTTGTCTAATGAATTTGAGAAAGTAGAGGATAAAGATGCTGAAATGAGAAGGTCATCTGCCCTTGGTCTGTTGGCTTTGGCTTACGGAAACTCATCTGATTCTGAAGAACTCGATGTTCCACCTCGCGGTGATGTTTGTGGCAATGATAGTAATTCAAGAGAGGGTTTATGTGAGAGTAAATATCAAATTGATAATTGTGAATCACCACTCCGATCGTATAGAGATCGTGAATTCTCGAGAGTGGATTCCGATGACAGCAATCTTGAAAAAGCTTACTTGGCTGAAGGATATGCAAACCATTTGTCCAGTTTAAATGATGTTAATAATGCTGGAAGGAGAAAGCGAGGTCTCAATTTTTCCAAGAGGCCCAGTGATGATTCTTCGATGCTGCATGTCTTCTGTCTTGAGCATGCTTTGGAACTAGAGCAGCTTCTCCGTCCTGTTGGCGGGGTTCACATCATGCTACTTTGTCATCCAGGTATCTTCTCACTTGCTAATATATTAGCAAAGATCATAATGTTTATGCGACTGAATCAAACTTTGATCAACACTGGATTATTGTGTTCAGCACTTTAGTCGGAGATTATAATTTCCGTGAACTCCTATAGAGTGATGTCCTTTTTGTTTCTATCTTGTTCATTTTTTGTATTTTTTATTATGTCCTATGATCTTAAGTTCTAAACAAGTAGTTGCTTTGCTTAACAAAGTCTCTACCTTACTTTCATCCGCCTTCCACGTCCATTTGTATCTCTAGTATTGTGCAAATTAGGTTGGTGACCTTAGTTTCCCTTTTTAGCCTATTCTTGAAGGGGTAACTTTTCTTTGTGCTATGTGTACCTTAAACTTGGTCTTTTTCAAATAGCACCTTAAATTAAGTGCGAATGGATTTGTTTCATTTGGAAATTTGTAGCAGTTCACATGACTTTGTTTTATTAGAGAGGTTCTGGATTTTCAGGTCTTTCTTGCATTTATAGATTCTCTCATGGTTTCTGAGAGAGGACATTTCTGTAAGGGTTCTGGTCCTACTTGTTGATCTAGAGGCTTTATTGGAAGATTGCAATGCAAAATGCATGCAATCTAGATTAGATGAGATCTAAACTGTAATAAATAGTTCTTATCTGAAAAGTTACGTTCCTGATATATTTTATGTCTGGTTCGTATCGAGTTATCGTAGTCCTAAAACTGCAATTCCTCTCACCTTCTCTTCTTGCATAACATGGAAGTTTCATGTAAAGGTACTCTTTTCTTCTTTTTTTTTACTTTCTGGAAACACTATGTTGCGTTAGAATTGTGATATTTTTTCGATCTAGTATTTTTATGGTGATTTTATTAGCAAACATGCTATAAGGTTATAACAATAAGAACATCTATGCTCTCAAGTTGGCCATAGATAAGTTTATATGTTGAGGTTCCTTCAAAGAATTTTGTCTAAATCATCATTATAATGAACTTTACTCCAACCTCCCGAATTCAGAGGCGTAGCTGGGGAGGGGGAAGTGGCCCCCGTTGAGCTCTCCTAAGTTAGTGTTGGATAGATACACTGGAAAAATATTAAATAAAATCGGTGAAAACAAACATGAACCTAAGTTAGCTCAGGTGGTTAGTAGTTTGGGTAGACGAGTAGATGTTAAAGAAAGTGAGCTTTTTTAATTAATTTAAATAAATTATACATGAAGAAAACTTTATTAGATCCTTATTATTTGAATGAGATTTTGTTTCTACCAATTTTAATTTAATAAAAATGAGCGCTAATTGAAAATAATATCCACAAGTTAGATGCAAAGTTTTTGTAACCATTTTGGCCCCCTTGAATTATGATATGCCTCCCTACTTGCTTTACCGCTTATGTGCTCCGATATATACCATCTTTTGTTGAACAAATTTGATTGATACTTGTCAATACATGTGCAGACTTTCCAAAAGTAGAACGTGCAGCGAAATTGATGGCAAAAGAAGAAGAAATTGATCACTACTGGCATGATACCCTGTTCAGGATTGCTACCAAGGAGGATGAAGAACGGATTGAGTTAGTTTTAGAGAGAGAGGAGGAGACTCCAAATAAGGGGGATTGGGCTGTTAAGCTGGGCATCAATCTCTACTACACTTCCATACTGTGTCGTTCGCCTCTTTACCGTAAGCAGATGCCCTACAATTCCGTCATATACAACGTCTTCGGTCGTAGCACTCCTTCGACTCTAGGTCGTTGGTCCAGTAGGCAAACAAAAATGGTTATGGCTGGTAAATGGTGTGGTAAAGTGTGGATGTCCAATCAAGTACACCCGTTGTTGGTGAAGCAAGACACTTGCGAGGAGGAAGATAGAACTCTCGATTCTAGGATGGTTGAAAATTTTGGAAGATCTTGTGCGCCAAGAAGTGCTCGGAAAAGGAAGTCCACTTTCGAGGCCATACCCATCATTAAACCTCGGGAGAGGGAAACTGCTGAGAGTGAGTCAGATGATTCAGTCGATGTTAAATCTCATCAGGAGCGTAAGAGAAATGCTTGGAAAGCGGTAACTGGGAGAAGAACAATGAACAAGGGTAGATTCTCAGCTACTGAACATAAGAAAAATCTGTTGCCAAAGATGGCAGCATGCACATCGAACAAGAAGTTACGTTGTTGTTACATGGAGATGGAAGACAGTGAAGCTGAGAATCCAGGAGAAGGGGATCCAGTGGGTTCTCGGGACATGGAGATGGAGGATCCAGTGGAGCCCCAGCAGGTACGTAGGAGAAGTGTCAGAAGTCTACGTTTCAAGGGACAAATAAAATCTGAGGTGGCTGCTGACTCGAGGGTATCTAAGAAGAGTAAAGGAAAGATAGTGACGCCAAAGGAAGAAGAGTTTGTGTGTGATCTGGAAGGATGCACCATGAGTTTCGGGTTAGCACAAGAGTTGGCCCTGCATAAAAAGAACATATGCCCAGTCGAGGGTTGTTACAAGAACTTCTTCTCCCACAAGTACTTGCTTCAACATCGACGTGTTCATTTGGATGTTCGTCCTCTGAACTGCCCTTGGAAGGGTTGTAAGATGACCTTCAAGTGGGCCTGGGCTCGAACCGAGCACCTAAGGGTCCACACCGGTGCACGCCCTTACGTCTGCAAGGAATCGGGTTGTGGCCAGACCTTCAGATTCGTCTCAGATTTCAGTCGTCACAAGAGGAAGACGGGTCACTCTATAAGAGACAAGGGCTAGCCTACCAACTCACCATCGTGCTTAGTCATTGCATTCCTCAGTCAACAACTCTCTGGGATATTGAGTTTAAACCATTCCGAGTTGAACAAGGGTTGTTTTCTGACACAATTCTTGCTGTTAACGACATCAATTCATTCCAAAATTTTACTTGGTTTTTGTTACTATGTTGAGTCCTTTCAACCAAATTTTTTCATGATTTATGGTATTTAAACTTTATTCAAATTTTAGAGGTGGATGACATATCGATACCACGACATGAACATGTTTCTAGAAAATATGTAACTTTAACTTTTATAAAATAAATATATTTGATGTACCAGATAGAGCCGTTAAAAGTTGACAGAACCGATCCCGAATCCGACCTGAACCTGTAAAACCGACCCGATATGGCCCCGGAAATTTTGATAAAGAGAATATCCAGAATAGACCCGCTTGAAACCAATTTATCCGAAGTAATAAATGATCTGAACTAACCCGACTCGAATGACTCAATAGCTCAAAGTAACCCGATAGTCCAAAGTAACTTGACTCGATAAATGTAATATAACTAGACCTGGGCATCCCCGGACCCGGGCCGGACTCGGGGCGGGCTCGCATAAAAATTTTACCCGTTTTTGCGGGCCGGACTTCGGGCTTATGGTCTTGTCCATACCCGCCTGGAGCGGGCCTGGCCCGTATATATATATATATATATATATATTTTAAATAAAAATTATACATATTAAATATAAAATAAATAAAATTATAACACATAATTCACCGGGATTCTCTAACATGCCCTTCTTGTCTGTGCGTCTACTGGTCGAACCTTACGCATAGATACACACATGTTACCAAGACGGCAAACTCTTGCTTCATCTCGTATACGATCAGGGCTCGATCTTCCTGGACTCTTACAACGCTGGACTACTCAGTCACGTGCTCGACCTAGTAGCCCAGACCAGAGGCTAGTGCAGATCGAGTGGCGTCATCACCTTCCCTCGGGTATAGTTTGAGCAAGCCAACAAGTATAAGTGCCCGTTTGGTTGGAGTGATAAAATGGAAACGGAATGAAATCGGTTAAGGGGAAGGAATGGAAATAGAAATAATTAGGTTAGTTTAATGTGTAAAAGACCTCTAAACAAACATAGCTATTTATTGATTCGGAATATTCCGTTACCGAAAATGATTCCTAGCGATATCAAACGAGCCCTAAATGGTAAACGTCGTTAATCCCTACGGCCTTATCTGGTATGAGTCTATTAGACTATTAGACTATGGGTGAGGTTTTAGCAAACCTAGTATAGCAAGTGAAAGATGATTTTTGGTACTATTACAGTAGGTGGGTACTTCATAAAGTTATGGAGATACGAAGAAGACTGTTGGAATACACTCATCTGCTAACACATGAACATGATGGATAATTAGTAGAAGGGAAAGGAATTAATTAATGAGAGTGATTCATTTAGTCGTTATTTAGAAGTTTATCAGGGTAAAGTTCGTGAATTTTGGGATATTGGAGTGGGTCACACAGTGCAATAAAGGATGAGGTTAAGTGTTTAGACAAATTAAATAATTTGAGTATTTAGAACCAACTAACTAAGAAGATACTAATTTACGCAGAGTAGGAGATTTACCTAGTGTTAGGGAATGATAATTTTATTTATTAAGGAAGTAGACATGAAAGAGCTTTGGCCAAATTGGGTATAGTTAATGATATGTTATTTCGATCACGGTTCAATCATATTCCAATCGACTTTTGGGTAGATAGTCCGATAGAAGAGACTAGAGAATGACCTCAACTAAGTAAATAACTTTAACCGATGGAATAAGGCTATATACCGGTACAGTGTTGTGATTCGTATTTGGAGATTCTCTTAATTGTGTTGGATATTGATTATTAATATTTTAAATATATTAGGTGTCTAGTCCGACCCAGATAATCGAAAAGTGTTAGTTGGATCATCTTATTCGAATCGAGAAAAGTCATCGAGATTCACTTACCTGTCTTTCTGCCATGATAGTGGTGTATGTTGTGTGAATTATTATTTGCGAACTTAAGTAGAACGATGTTATCAGATTGTTGATTAAGACCCGAGTGTATGTATAACGGGTCGTGACATTACTGTCTCGCTTTGATACGGGTCGGGGAGGTTCTCGGCGACTAGCCCATACATGTATATGTTGAGATGCATAGGATCTAATCCTGTTGGTATACGGAAACGGAGGCGAGGGTCAGGGAGGTCGTTAGTGCCACCGATAAGTTAACATAGTGTGAATTACCTATCGAAGATATAAATGAATATTGTTTGAAAATATGTTGATTTGTTAATATTCATTTATATTTGTTTGTGCTATCTTAGTTTTAGCTATGCATTTTAGGATTGTTAGCTAACGCTTTATACCTTTTTGGTTAATATATTGCAGGTATGATAAAAAGTTATGAAGTGACCTAGAGTGAGTGGTCAGCCGGGTCTACGTACTTATTAGGATTAAGTTGTGATTTTTGTTATTTTGTCGCATTTATTTCCGACAATTGTTATGCTAGAATGTTAGGTGTTATTCGATTCTAAGGCTGACAATGCCCTTGCATGTAGGGATGTCAATGGTTCGGGTGGTGGGTGGTTGTATCACTTCCATCAGTCGAACCGTACTCTAAAACCGTTCACCCGAACCATCACCTACCCAAGCTCCCCTTCACCCTAAACCATAACCGCGGTTGATCGGTTTTTTTCGGGTTCAACCGGCAAATTAAGCTTGTAAATTGTAATTACTTATTTCTATTTTTTTTTAAAATTATGGTAGTCATGAAAAAAAACCAGCTAAACGAGCCGTTTTTCAACAATTCAACAACTCGTAACAATGGTACTAATGAATTAAAAAAACTACATAGAAAATAACAATTTGACATTCAACATTTAGCAAACAACATTCAACAAATCAAACAGCAGCTCCACAACTCTCAATAACTCAGCAATTCAGCAACACTCAATAACTCGCACCAACTCAGCAGCGCCACAACTCAACAACTCATTGGAAGTGTGAACTAGAGACGTGGAAGGCTGGGGAATGAGAGCGTTCCTGCGTAACTTGAGTAAACTAAAGACTTAGGGAGTTAGAATATTAAGGTTTGTCAAAATTAAAGGTTTATTTTATTTTATTATATTATAATTTTATCTTATCTTAATTTAATTAAAGTTCGGGTGATTATCGGGTTAACATCGGATGAATGTCGGGTCGGGTGATGGCTCGTGTAGTGGTTTTTAATATTCTCACCCTAAACCGTAACCAGACCATCAACTGATTCACCCACATTCCAACCGCATTTTATCGGGTTTTTGACCATTCGAGTGGTTCGGGTTTTCGGGGTAACCACTTGTTGCGGGTGAGATTGTCATCCCTACTTGCATGACTTGAATTTCCACATGATAAGTATTTTCGTGTTTTATAAATTGTCATGTTGCAATATATACTTTTGTCACTGTCAAATCAGAGTCATGACTCATTGTGAAATCCTTGCTTGTAGCGTTCTAAATTTTAAAATCCAAGGCATTACACACAATACGTGACAATGATTTAATACCGGATGACACACACTCAAAACTCATGAGGGAACAATAAAAAAAAATCATCGACGGCCAAATTTATGAGCCATCTGTACAATTAAGGGAGTTTTCAAGCTACTTTTAGACTATTTTGCACCATAAAGCATGATAGTGTTTAACACCGCGTGACACATGTTCAAAAAAGAGCAATTAAAAATCACCGGCGACCAACTTTATAAGCCATTTGTACAATTTTACGAGTTTTTGGACTACTTTTAGACTATTTTACATCAGAAAGTACGTGTAACGTGTAAACAGATAGATGATACGTAACATACATGCAGGATAAATGAAGCCATTTGTTACACTCCATCGCAAGCTTTGAAACTATAAGTACCTTCGCTACTAAGATAGCCTAGTAAATCCTATTAACAACCGTATTCTTTCGGGAAAAAAATACTCTCAAAATTTGACCAAACTGTGAGTAAAGAGTTAACCTATGGTGTATCACTTAAAATCCCTTGCAAAAGCATTGTGGAAGGGCTTGAGACTTCGTCGTGTTGCTGTAAAAGTAAAACGACCCATTAGGTAAAGCAATACAAACTCCTCTGTAAAAGAAAATTACCCTATATTAGTGGTTTATTTCCTTATAGTTTCTTGCTACTCCACTTGGTTTATACGTACAACTGCAAATTTGCTACTTATGTACAACATGTATCAATCCAGTTTATTATTTTATCTTTATCGAATATTCAAATTATTTAGTGGTATATTTAGATATTTTTTTATAGATTTCATATAGTTTATCTACGTGGTTCAGTTTTTTTCCCCGAACCTGTACTACCTACAGCCAATAAGAAAAGGGTGGGCCATGGAGCCAATAGGCCCAAAATAGTACATAGACAAGGCCTGCCGGAGCCCGTAGGCCCAATAAGTAGTCCACAAGAAACGAGAAAAATGAAAAAGTGGGGGCCCACTGACGTAAAATTTAGAGATATTTTTCCTTTTTCCCCTGAAGAACTGAGCACCTCTTTCCCCTCTCTTCCCTCCCCAGGCTCCGAAACTGGTTGAGGTCGCCGAATTCCATCCTCTCCCTGTATCCGCCATTGGAGTTCCTGCTCTTTGTGAGCCTTCTTCTACCTAGCTTCTCATTTTGGTTCCTAGGTGAAGCTCCTGGTTCTGTATTTTCCTTTTTAAATACTTTCTCGCTTCTCAATTTCAATATTTTGAACAATTAAATAAGGGATTATGTTACCATTGTAAAAGTGGAAGAAGCATATTGCGGAGTTATCTACGATTATGTGAATCTTTTTTCCCCTTTTTCTTGATTTGTTTTAGGCGGAATTGAGAGCTTCAGGTTTCGGGGTTTTTTTTTTTTGTGTTCGGTGAATTAAAATTTTGACTGCTAACGCGTGGCGATCTGTGCCGAGAAGGATGAATTTGCATTTCCATCATAATTTAGATGCTTGGAACTTCTGATTTTGTGCTTGAAATAGTGAAATCAAATCTATCGAGCTATCCAAGTAGAAGTAGCGAGAGAGTTTGTTGTTTTGCATGTTGGCTTGAGCTAATTGTAAGATTTTATGGAGTCAATGAGTAGAATTCAGATCTCAATGGATCATGATCTAATCAAATTTCCAAAAGTTGGAATGAACCAGGGATATTTAGCCCACAGATATTCCAAGTACTGTTCCTTCGTGAACCCAATTAGAGCTTTTCATTAATTGATTACATTTTTTATCAGATTCACACAGTTTTAGTAATCGGAAGCACTTAAAGTTAAGTATCTGAGAGCTGATATGCTTCTTATAGAAGGACTAAAAATGTCATCATTTGGAGAAATGGTAGGGAAATTTGTTTATTCAGTGCTGTTTGTTTTTGAAAATCCGTTATTTTAAACGGGCGACTTTGCTTTTATTGTATAGGTCAAGCAATGATTGATGTTGTAACGATCATAAATATACTTGATATATTCACTTAAGGAACCTTTCTCTTCTATTTGATTAAGTAATGATTGACCTAATTACTTCTTGCTGTTCTTGTCTCTGTCGTTGCGTATAACTTTTTCATCTGATCTCATGTCAGGAAAATGGAAGTATCAGCCCGAGGTGGTACCGGTGCAGATGTGTACTTACAAAACTATAATCTTGGGAAAACTTTAGGCATTGGTTCGTTCGGTAAGGTGAAAATTGCAACCCATAAACTTACTGGGCACAAAGTTGCCATCAAAATCCTGAATCGGCGCAAGATAAAAAGCATGGAGATGGAAGAAAAAGGTATCAATCATTTCACCAATTACATTATTTACAATTTGAACATTTCTTTAGCATTCCGAATGAAGTTATAATTTCCTATCTGGATTGATGTGAAGTTTTCTAGTTTTTGCAAGGCTTTACTCTATGACTTACTATAACCACTAGCACTTGTAAATCTACTGCCTATCCTCACCTACTGGAGTAAATAACCACACATCAGAAATTTTTAAATGTAATTATGTCAAAAATGTTGTATTCCATTAACTATCGTTAGCTTTCTTACCTTCTTTTCCTGCATACTGTTTTCAGTATTCTCCTTAATTGTATGATATCACTCAAACCCATCTCCATATTTGGTAGCAAGCAAGGTATCATAATGAGTGATTCCATGGAATGAGTGATTCCATGGGATGAGTGATTTCATAACATGAATGATTTCACGGAATGAATGATTCCGTCATTTTTCATCCATTGATTCATATATTTTTCCTTGGCTTTGAGTCATTCCAAATTGTTACGATTGTTTTTGTTTTTCATGTGACTTTTTATTTGGTCTAGGGATTTGATAATGCATTTAGTATAAAAATTAGTTTTTTGAAATAAATAAATGTATTTTCAGGCCACTTTTAATTTCTAGTTTCAACCAAATACTATGCTACAAAAATTAGGTTACGCCATTTCTAATTTTATTCCGATTCCTAATCCCAACCTGATTCCTACACGTGTACCATACGAGCCCTTTGTAGTTTGAAGTCATTATTTGAATATTATTATTTTTCCCTTTCTAGAAGGGTGCATTAATGGCCAGAGTTGGTATTACAATCTTTCCTTTTTCCTTGATGCAGTGAGAAGAGAAATAAAAATATTGCGTCTGTTCATGCATCCACATATTATTCGTCTATACGAGGTTATTGAGACACCATCGGACATTTATGTTGTCATGGAGTATGTGAAATCGGGTGAGTTATTTGATTATATAGTAGAAAAGGGAAGGCTACAAGAGGATGAAGCAAGGCACTTCTTTCAACAGGTTAGAGTATCATTTATTCACTGAAGCATGAAATTGTCAATATCTGAGATTCTGAGGTCTATATATTTTAACTTTCCATACTTGTAATCAGATTATTTCTGGGGTAGAGTACTGTCACAGAAATATGGTTGTTCATCGTGACCTGAAGCCAGAGAACCTGCTTTTGGACTCAAACTGCAATGTGAAGATAGCAGATTTTGGTTTGAGCAATGTCATGCGGGATGGTCATTTCTTGAAGACAAGCTGTGGAAGTCCAAACTATGCAGCTCCAGAGGTATGGAAATGTTTCCTCATATGTTAGCTTCTTTGCCATTGGTTTACTTGTTCCACAGTAAGAACAGGTTTACTTGTCACACAGTACGACTAGTCTTTCTGTAGGGTGCCCAAACATGTGATGTATAGGATCAGCAGACTAAGCTGATGGATCAGGGCGGAGTATAAGAATAAGCAGCCATTAATAATTTAGGTTAGGTGAAGGGATATTTTGAGCGTCATAATCCTACTTGGGGTAATTAGGGCTGAGAGTTTGCTTGTTTCATCAAATGTGCTTCTACACGATTCTAAATGATGAATTTTTCTTTTCTGCCAAACTAAAAAATGATTTTCCTTTCATATACAGGTTATCTCAGGAAAGTTCTATGCTGGGCCAGAGGTTGATGTATGGAGCTGTGGTGTTATCTTATATGCCCTCCTCTGTGGCACCTTGCCTTTTGACGATGAAAACATTCCTAACCTTTTTAAGAAAATAAAGGTACTTATTAATTTAGGTTTATGTACTTGGCTGTTTGTGCAATATTCTTTTTTTTTTCCTCATTGAATTTTCTGTATATTTTAATTTTGTGCATCTTCGTATACTTTTGCACGTAATGTTTCATTTGAGGCAAACAGCTTATATATTATTCAATTAAATGGTATTTGTTGCTGCATAGGCTGCCAATGCATGTCTAGTGTTCATTAATTGTTTTTAATGGTATATGATAATTAAGTTTTAAGTTGTCTAAGTAGAGAAAACGACGACTCTCTTCAGAAGAAACCTCTCTTAAAAGTAAACTTATGTACATTATTTTCTTTGCTTGGTTATATTCTTCTTGGGGTGGAGTCACATTTGGAATGACGGTTTATCTTCTGTAGTCATGTTTTATCAACTAATCTTTGATCCTGGATGAACTCCACTTGAATATTTTAAATAAGTGAAGGATAAGCATATTGAAAAATCATTTTGCATTTTAATTCTTTGACATAATGTAAAAGTTTGTTGGATTTCTTGTTAATTCTTGGAAACATAGTTTTACTAGTTGATTGTGATTTTCTTGTTTCATTTACTGATTTACAACACTGTTGATTTACAATTGATAGGGTGGGATATATACTCTTCCTAGCCATTTATCTCCTGGTGCTCGAGATCTTATCCCAAGGATGCTTGTAGTCGATCCTATGAAGAGAATGACTATATTAGATATTCGCCAGCACCATTGGTTTCAGGCTCGTCTGCCTCGCTATTTAGCTGTTCCTCCACCAGACACAATGCAGCAAGCAAAGAAGGTTAGTACTGTATTAAAGTGGTTGTGTCTGAAGATTTTAGGCAGTGTATATGATGGATAGTCGCAATGTCTCGGAGCCCATTTCTCGTGAGTATTAATTGTACATATCTCAACTATACATCTGAGTTAGATAGACCTGATCACCCCCTGATCTGGGCTTGATTCTGGACGGGCTTTAACCTCTCATGTTGGTCATTTTGTGGACAAGGCCCGGGACAAGCCAGTGTTGACACTGTCTGTACCCGCCTGGGTACCCATTTTTTCTTATTTTCCCAATTTTTTTAAAAAGTTTATTATTCATCAAACTGATGGCTCCGCCATGATCAGATTCAGTGTACGCTCGATCTAAAACAAGACTATGATAACCAAAATACTACCTTCTAACGCAGATTTAGGAAAACGAAGATAAAAACTTCACAAATTGGAAATAATTTCTGAAAAGTAGAGAATGGTTTAGGTTACCGTAATGACATCTGATACTTGTAATGCACTGGCGAGAGGCAGCTAGCGGCTCCGGAAATAAGAAGTGACGAACAATGTTATCGGTGAGAGGAGGTGACGACGAACAATGGTGGATAACAGTGACTGAGAGCTTACAACGAGAAGGTGTCGAGTGGTTTATACTAAAGATTTGAATACTAGCTATTGAGTGGTTCATAGTAAAGATGAGAGGACTAGGTGTGAAGTGATTTATAGTAAAGACGGGAAGACTGAGAATGGAAGGAGAGGGCGGCGGATGCTTGAGAGTGGGTTTAGATCTAGGTTTTGACTATAAATGTTTATACATTTTTTCCTTAAGAAAATATTCCAACTTAAGATATATTAAATGGG
The DNA here is from genome assembly GCA_002319775.1 of Fagopyrum tataricum. Taxonomy (NCBI): domain Eukaryota; kingdom Viridiplantae; phylum Streptophyta; class Magnoliopsida; order Caryophyllales; family Polygonaceae; genus Fagopyrum; species Fagopyrum tataricum. Next base: position 11,525,468 of record CM008279.1, on the reverse strand, counting down.
ATACATTCGTAGCAAGAGTGCCGCGCTCTCCTTCTGACCAAAAAAGGGGATACATTCATACGAAAGACTAAATGGCTGAGTGGTATATGATGCTCGCCATGTTTCACTGCAGCCAAGGCTTGATCCTCATCTCCAACCTTCTACAATTTTGGTGAAATATATACCATTCATTCTTAAAAATAAAAATAATTCAGTCTGCTCAAGCAGCCCTGTTGGACTGGCAACCTTTCTAGGACCGTCCTACATTAATATCTGGGCTGGTCTCAGTTGCTCGACCGGGCTGTTCCCCTCGTTTACACCCGGGGATGATCAGGTTTATATCTGTTTCAATTGAATTATTTGGAATATACCTTATTTTCTATTGACACTATGCATGCTGATAAACTCATCTCAGTTGTTTGGGTATGAATGGGTAGAAAAAATTGCACTGCAGTGTCTCTACCATTTAGTCTTTCTTCACGTGCAAGATATCCGAGTTCTATCCCTTGAAATCTGACTGGCAATTATTATCTGCTGATCACTCTGTACCACTGGTGTTTTTGTTTTGCTGTTGAGGTTATAATATTGTTTCTGGTACTTCTTATTTTTAATAGCGTGATAGGTCATTAACAGTTTGGCTCGTTGTCTTAGTTTAAGCTCAATGAAGTGCTTGTCATCTTGTCTTCCTGCAGATTGATGAAGAGATACTTCAAGAAGTTATAAACATGGGATTTGATCGAACCCAGTTGATGGATTCTCTTCGAAACAGGATCCAAAATGACGTATGGTTGTTTATCTTTTTGGCTCTATCATTTTGACGTTCTTCTGTTCTGACGGAGTTTATTTCCGTTTCAGGGTACCGTTGCTTACTATTTGCTCTTGGACAACCGCTTTCGTGTTTCAAGTGGATATCTTGGCGCTGAATTCCAGGAAACTATGGTGCATTGGATTACCTTCTTGCATTTTATCTTTTGCAAATTTCATTCATAAAAGACTGTATGGTTATTGTCAGCTACCTAGTAGTTAATGTTTTTATGAATAGATTATGAAGTAGGATTTTTAATTGACAAAATACAGGGCAACTTTTGAAATAGGAGGTAACTTCTTGTTTAGATGACCTCCTAAAGATCCATAATTTTCAACTAGGAGGTAACTTCTTGTTTATGGGCCAAAATATTCATAAAGTAATTGCATGTTCTATAGCTGGTGAATTGGTGATCCCTCATTAATACATATCTCGTTGTACATTCAGGAGTGTAACTACAACCGCATGCATCCAAATGAAGCTGTTACTTCTGCTATCTCGCCCCGCTATCCTGGATATGCTGATTATCAAGGAATGGGTTTGAGACAACAGCTTCCAGTTGAGAGGAAATGGGCGTTGGGGCTGCAGGTTTGTGATTAAAATGTGTTAATATACCCAATCTTCATTTTCCCATAAATATAATGTTTTTAACTGGAATTTTATCGAGTGGCTAATGCCTACTATTTCTAACTGGAATTTAATACCATTTTCAGTGCTTGCAAAGTAAAGAGTTTAATTTTGATGATTGTTAATTCTGGACTTTGTTTGGCATTATCGATCACCTTTGGCAAGGTTACACACATGATGCTGTGCTCGCTTTGACCAAATACAAACTGCACTAAAGAACGTATATAAGCTGTGTGTAGATGTCTGATTTTGATCAATCTGAAATAAGCAGCCTTTATTTTATACCAAGAAACTGACTTGAAATGATTTTGAAGCAGTGCTGGCTCTAGAGATTGGGAAGGATGTTTTGTTTTTTCTTCTGAAATTAATCTGAGAGCCTTCATTATCTTCAGCTTTGGATGGCTTTGACAGCATTGGTATATATCCTTAGGAATTGTCTGTTTGTACTTGATAATGAACTGTTGTGTAGATGACTGCTGTCATTTGTTGAGGAATTAAAGACTGACCTGAAATGATTTTGAAGTAGTGCTGGCTCTAGAGATTGGGAAGGATGTTTTGTTTTTTCTTCTGAAATTAATTTGAGAGCCTTCATTATCTTCAGTTTTGGATGGCTTCGACAGCATTGGTGTATATCCTTAGGAATTGTCTGGCTGTACTTGATACTGGATTGTTGTGTAGATGACTGCTGTCATTTGTTGAGGAATTAAAGCCCCCCTATTTGTGGACTCTTCATACTTGAAAGTTTTGAAACTTTGCAGTTCTCTTAGCCGGTGCTCACTGCCTTATGATTGAGACAATCTCTTGTCTTGTCTGTTTATTAATTTTATATCTGGTTTTGAAGATTAGATTTTCCATTGTATATACTACAAGCCATATGCTCTACTATTTCATGACCGGAAGTGAATTATATATGCAAGTACAGCTTTACTTTATTTAAAAAATCTTTTATCTTTGCAGTCCCGAGCCCATCCTCGTGAAATAATGACAGAAGTCCTCAAGGCTCTACAGGAGTTGAATGTATATTGGAAAAAGATCGGTCATTACAACATGAAGTGCAGATGGGCTCCAGGCAACCGTTATTATAGGGAAGAGGCTAGTATCGTTGAGAGTGAAGGAGTGGCGAGGTCCGCCAATGTTGTCAAATTTGAATTGCAGGTAATACGCCATAACCTTCCTAATGTTGACATCTGCATGCCTGTCTGTGGAAGTATGAATTAGTAGGAAACAGAAGATAATTCATTTCTTTAACCATATAGAAGACTATTTATTTCAGTGTTTTGCTTTATACACATTCCTACTACAATTTAACTAGTTGTTTCTTCAAGCTAACCCAAGTTAGCGCGACAATTAACAAAACCATATGGCATTGCAACAGCTATACAAGACTCGGGACGAGAAGTACCTGCTCGATCTGCAGAGGGTGCAAGGTCCACAGTTTCTCTTTCTGGATCTCTGTGCTGCTTTTCTGGCGCAACTCCGCGTGCTGTAGAAGAACCATTTGAATGAAAGCAACCAACTTGTAAATAAAAAACCCAATGGGCTCCAGTTATCCAAATTCCCCTGTTTCTTTTCCTTGTGCTTTTTGTATGGTTTAAGTGCGACACTCAGAACTTCAAGGCTCGTTGCTCTGGTGAAGGCCACATCTTGTATTGGCTAATTCCATTAAGCATTGTGGCTTCGCTGTTTATAGACTATAGCTTTGTAGAATGTTAAATTGAGCAACTATCAATCTAGACTATGATGATGAATCATGATTATTATGCTTCATGATTTCAAGTTATGTGAAATTTGACTTGCCTTGTTTTCAGCTAAAGGTTGTTATTTTGCAAGGCTGGCCTCTTTCTTTTTTTGGAAAGGTCGCAAGGCTGGCTTAAGAGGGAAGATAAAGAGTTTTTAAGTGCATTTATCCTATGAAAATACATTTCACTGCACTTTGGTTTTGTTCGGCATATCTTTTTTGTTATAAGTAGATATTATATTTTTTGAACACAAAATTGCCTACAAACCCTTGGCATGCAGATGTTTGCTAACAAGAGAACCCGAGAACAAATGAAACCCTAAAACCGACAAAGGGAACGTGATCTGCCACGCACTCCTCTCTTCTCTCTTCAACTCAATAGAAACCCTAAAACACCCACCTGCCGTTGCCTCCTCCTATGTTGGTTGTAGCCGGTCTGTTCCATAACTCTCATTTGGGAGCGAGTTTAGTGTCGTCTATTCTCTCCTCTTTACCTCTCAAAATCCCCAAATTCAAAAATATCATCAATGATGAATCGAGAGCCCGTGCAATCTATCAATGGTGGTCATGCTGAATCCTCCGATGGCTCTTGTCTTTCAAGAGGATGAGAAAGAAAAACTCACATGAATGATATTCTTGTCAGCGGCAAGGAAGACGAAGATGACTTTCTGGATCATGGTGGAGATCCTTGTTACGCACTTCGGTTTCTCTGAAGCGGCGCTTGACACCGAGAAATGGAGGTCCTACTGATGTGTATCACCCTAACCTCAAGCTTGTGTCCACAATCTTAACCAGTATTTCAATCAATGTTGAAAATCTAAATAAAGACCTTTGACAATCTGATGCAGATTGCCAATCAGTTATCTACCCCAATAATACTATAAACCCGAACGCCCTTTCCCTTCTTTACAATGAGGTTGGCTTCAGCTTGACAACGACTATTAGAATTTAGAACCTTAAAGGCGAACGGAAAGAGCCCTTGCTCGTATACTGTGAACAACAAAGGCCGCCAAAAAAGAACCCGCCCAAACCTTGGGGCGAAACAAGAATAACAAAAGAATAACGATTACAAACAAGAAGAGAAGGGAAACCAATAGAATGAAAATGACAAGCCACAATAACCTATAAGATCAAAGTGGACCACTCCTCTTTCGGGTCATCCGTGCTACATCAAGGAAGGCACAACACATATATAGAACAAAAGATCAATCTTGACTCTTGAGGATCAATGCACTTGTTCTCAAAGAATATCTAAAGAAATAAGTTTTTTAAGTGTTTAGATAACATCCAAGGATTACAATGAAAAAAGGAGGAACCCAACCAGTCATAACTCATAAGTGCATCCAAATTTTTGAACAAACTAAATTTCAAAAAAAAAAAACAATCGCTGAGAGGGGAATCGAAGGCCTAGCAAAAGTTGGATCAAAATATATTAATTTTATAGCAAACTAGAAAATAGTGTGGGTAATATGGTTGTGAGTTTTGTACACAAAGATGATCATAAACAAAACGATACAAAAGCGATTTATAACCATTGTCAATAGTTTAACCATTGTCAATTGTTTAATAAAGAAGTGTGGGGAATTTGGTGGTAATATAGAAAATTTTGTAACATTCTATATTTTCTATATTTGAAACTCTAGCTTTCTAAAAGAACAAACGAAATCCTTGCTAAAATGCAATCACAATTGAGAAGTCTCTCAACAAAACAAGCAATGGGTATGCTTTTCCATCCTTTGAGAAAAGTACTATAAATTAAATATTATAAATTAAATGTTAGCTGATTTTAGAGCGCACAAATCCTTGACGAAAACGTCAACAACTTGTCCGCTCACAAAACGCGAGATGCTTAGTTTTAAATTTATAAACTCGTAACAAATATCGAAACTAGTAGCGAACCTACAATGTATTGATCGTTACGTAGTACAACAAATATTCCAAGGTCGAACACAAAGACGTTGGCGGTTCGATTTGCACAATTGATCAAAGATATAGTAAAGGTATAGAATAAGAAACAGAAGGAAGGAGTGACGGTTAGGAATATCATACTTTTGATTGGTTTAAAGATAGATTCAACGAAGGATCAAACTTAAGGACTAGTGAATCAAATAAACACACAAAGCAAGATGTTATCAAATTAACGGAAAAAGATATTCTAAGGTTTAATAGATCGTTATTCATGGCATCGGACTCAAGATAGTTGCAATCGAATAAGGTAAAGAAATGCTACAAAGACGGGTGTTTCTTCGGTGATGATTAATTACCGTGTAAGTTTCAAGATCATCTAATTCTAATCTTGACTACCTATTACCGGGTAAGTCTCAAGGTAGCTAGGACGATTGGTACAAATTGAATTCTCTATCTAAAGGCCAAGTAACCCCTTACCGGGTAAGTCTCGAAATTACCTAGCTTAGATAGTAACTCAACACACCACAATCCAATAGAGGGGTTTTACTCCTCTACTACCCAAAGTTCGTCATCGTCGGTATATAAGGTAGGAATTACTTCATTAAAAAGGCATACTTTCTTCTACACAATCCAATTGAGGGGTTTTACTCCTCCAAATACATTTGAGAAATATATTTACTTGTGTAAAAACATTAGCGTGTGAGTTAACAAGGGGTTATATTGGAATTACTTCATTAAAAAGGCATACTTTCTTTTACACAACTTTTTTTTTAACCTAATATTAGTAAATGTAGACACACTTTACAAATTCACCCGTGATAATTAATAATAATTATTATTATGATTAATCACGAATTAATAATAGTTATTATTAATTAATAATAATAATATAATAATATAATAATAATAATATTACTTGTTATTTAATAATAATATATTATGATTAAGGGATACAACATTATTTTTTTATAAAAGAAATCGGTTTGAAAACACTACACGACATGCCATCTAGTGGATCGAAAGGCTGAAAAAATCAGCAGACGGACTAACCGTCGTGAATAGCCACAAGAAAAGAAAAAGAAACACACAAAATACAACATAATACCAATATTGGAGCATTATAATAATGCCTACAAAGTTGAATGAGTGTTGCATAGTTATTGGATAGTACTATAGCCATAAAATGATACTTGCTAGAATTGTTTTTTTTGAATACAAGGGTAAGCATCTAGGCCTGGTCAATATCTATTACTGCACCATCCTATGTCATCCTTTCGGATGAGGTTAACGACTTCTTGTGGCATGACTTCTCTTGCTGCAGAGTTGTCCTGACCTATATAGAGTTGTGAGTTTGTCTGCAACGCTATTGAATTCTCTAAAAATGTGGCTAACTTTGACCTGCATAAATTCGTTCAACAAAATTGAAATATCCGAAATGATTAGTTCAATTTTTCATGGTGGTTTCCATACTTTGTTTATTGCGTTAATGATTGTTAAGTTGTCTCCTTCAAATTCAATGTTTTTTTTATTATTTATTTCTTTTGCTTTTAAAATTCCTTTCTTGAGTGCAAAGGTTTTTGCATGTAAGACCGATGTGTATCCACATTGTCCATAATCAAAGGCTTCTATTTTTGCTTGGTGGTCTCTAAGAATATAGTTGAATGATACATGGTCATTATTCCTTTTTTATCCATCAAAGGTATGTTTTATGTTACCTTCTGCCGGTTTAGTCAATTGTATATTTTTTCTTTTTCTGATATTGGTTCTTTTGTTCTCCACCTTATTTGCTTCTATTGTTATATTCCAATCATTGATTTGTTTAGCAGACTCCTGTCGGACGCATGTAACTGGTTTATTTTCAAAGATGCTTTTGTTTCTCATATACCAAATATTCCACCAGATGACAGAGAGTTGGATGAAGTACTTTTCATCTAAATTGTTGTGAACGAGGGACATGATTTCTTGTATTTTCACTCCTGGGGTGTCGATATTGGTTAAATGGTTTTGTGCCGCTGTATTAATGTTATTGGTGGTGATTGGGCATCTAGAGAAAAGATGTTTTGCAGTTTCGTACGGGTGTTGACATAGTGCACAATTCATTGGTATCGGTACTTTTTATTTTTTCAGGTTTTCTTTTGTTGGTAAGTCATCTATAGAAAGTTTCCATAGGAAGTTTTTTTTTTATACTTTTGGTAATGTGTTGAGGTTCCAATTCCATGAGTTATCGATTGAGTTAGCACTTTTATTTTTGTGAAACAAACCAAGTACTGATTTTGTGGAGAATCATCCGTCTTTGCTTGAGCCTCAGTATAGTCTATCTCGAATGTTATGGACTGGTAGAGGGTACCCTAAGATTCGGTTAATCATGCTTTGAGGTATGATTGATCTAAGGGTGTTTGATATCTTATTTTGGTCCCATTTGTTATTTGTCATTAGCATGCTTACAGTGTTTTTTTCATATATTGTTTGTAAACTTGGGGTGTATTGTTCTAGTGGGAGTTCGGTTATCCAAGGGTCTTTCCATATTCTGATTGTTTGTCCATCTCCTACTCTCCAAACAATCCCTTTTCAAACTTTGTTATTAGTTTCATCAGTTGTTACCATTGTCATGAGGTGTTCGATTTCATGTTATAGGACCATAAGTTATTTTCTCTCAGGTATTTTTCTTGTAAGACTTTGAGCCAAATGTTATTTGATTCTGCCATTATTTTCAATAGTAGCTTCATTTGTAGAGCTTTATTCATATCTTCTTCTTTTCTTATTCATATGCCTCCTTTAGTCTTTGGTCTATATATTCTTTCCTAGCTTATTAGTGGTCGGAAATTTGAGCTCCTTGTGTATGATTGTCGGTAGCATGATATAATTTGGTTTAGCATTGAGGTTTACATTAATTAGAATAATTTTTCCTTCTTGGGAAAGGGATGTTGCTTTCCATTTGGTTAGTTGTTGTCTCGATCTTGATACGACGTCTTCAAATGTAGACCTATTCATCCGTCCGTTAATAATTGAACATCCCAAATATTTTTTCAGGCAAGTGCATGATGTTATTCCCAGATTTTGTTGTATTATCATCTTGCTTGCACCATCGACATTGTTTGTTGCTTGGAACGTAGATTTGTGGTAGTTTATTTTTTGGCCTGAAATTTGGCAATATTTGGATAGTATTTCGATAATTTGGTTGCAAGTTGTAATTTGTTTCTTTAGTAAATATGATTATATCACCTGCAAATACTAAAAATGGAATAATTGTTCCAGACCAAAAACCAATATTTTTACTATTCTCGTTATTTGCTTTTTGAATGTTCTTAAAATTGAATAATAATGGTGACAAAAAATTCCTCGTCTGAGACCACGTTTTAAAAATAACATTTTAGTTGAATTGTCATTCAATTTTAATCGTATACTGAGATATAACATGCTTGTTAGAATTTGATTGAAAGCTTATGAGATGTAATTTGCTTTATAAAGTAATTTGGGGTGTAATATTAAAGGGGCGTATTTAATTTCCCTTCAAAATGAATGGATGGCAACAGAGTAATTAATTGCAATGGCGTTGGCGTGAGAGAAACTCAAGACTGAAGTAGCAAATAGTACAGACCCAGAGTATATTATTACTAAGCTCAGCACCTCACCTGTGTCCAACGGAGGTTTGTTTTTGTTTTGCATAGTTTCTGAGTCTGTTGTCTTTTCAATCATTGTTGATAAACTCAAATTTTCCAACCTCTTTTTCATACTTTGGCAGCTTGATCCAAACCAAGCACGAAACTTTTTCGATTCTCGCTAAGAACTTGAGAGGTTTAGCTTCTTGTCGTTACGATTATCGCACAAAACTAGCTGTTTTGACTCGCCATTTGTGAGCAAAAGGTGCGTTTTTTTTTTGCCCCTTTTAGGTTCCTTTTTCTTTGAAAGAATTGATTTCACTTATTACTTTAGATTTTGTGCTGAACATGCTCATCAAAATGGGTAATGTTAAAAAGAAACTACTATGTACTTTTGATTTTGATAACTAACCCAATGGTTATTTTGTTCTTGTGTTGTTTTTGTTCTCTCGGTTCTCTAATATGTAGTTCTTTCCATCTTCCAGACTTCCAGTGTTCTTTAGATCTTTCTAGTAAGTTCCGTGATAATCTGATAAGAAAAATGTTTCCTTTTTTACATTTTAAACTAAAATTTCGTATTTTTATGCAGGGAATTTTATTACATGTGTGTCTTGCGAAATTTGTTCGGATTACTGATGATCCCTATGAAGTTATGTTGTACTGCTTCCTGTTGTTGGTACTTGATGGTTAATTATACTGTATTTTTCAAGTTTCCATAGCTTTGAATTTGGAAAAAGTGGGAAAGTCGTGTGCCCTAATCAATGGGATCCCTGTTGTTTTTTGTGTGCCAGTGCACAAGTCACAACCCACCTATCATGTAATCATGAAATTTTACTAACATTATTAGATGAAAAAAAAATTTTGGTAAATACATTATTAGATGAAATATGCATAACCTTCCTATCTCTAACTTGTTGATGCTTTACTGCAATGCACCTTGCAATGGTTAGAAAAAAGGTAATTTGTGATTATGTGAAATTATAGAGATGTTAAACTTTGTAGGTTCTAACTTTTAAGACATGGCTGTGATGTGGTTAAAGCTTCAACTCTGGTTTTAGTACCTTCTTTCGACTATCTCATAACATCTCTTAGTATTTTACATGTGCCAGATTGGGAAATAGGTGATGAGATGGATGCTTGCAAGGAATCTTTTCTGAACTATTTGTTGATCCATGGGAAGGATGGTCCAAGTCCGGTCATTAGATCATTTTTCAAAGTTATGATAAACAAGAGATTCTCAGATGTCCTGGTAAGATTTATCCTGTAGTAACTGCCTTCCCTATGATGTTGGGTTAGTGAACTGCATATCATGTGCTTTCTCTTCTTAACTTGATTTAGGAGCTATCTCAAAGCGAATGTCCTTGACAACATTTATTTGGCACACCTGTGATTTGTGATGCATATGGTATACTTATCTGGCAAGTGTTCATGAAGAGCAAATCTGGATTTTTTTAATACATTCTTTTGAACTAACAATAAATATGTGGGGCTGTATTATTTTTCATCTTACTTTCGTGATACTGATTTTCCTTGCATCTTTATTATTTAGTTATTGCCTTCTCTAATGGCATTTCCTCTGCAGTTTTTACCTCCTAAATTTGCCAAAGAACTTTCATTTGCTGGCAATGAAGTACAAGTAGAGGACATAAAAGGAAGTGGACGACAATGGATCATGGAATTATGCTTTGTCAAAGGCTATCTTTCTTTCGGTAAAGGATGGCATGATTTTGCAACAGACCATGGGATTGAGTATGGTGACATTGTGATAGTCCACCACATTTTGGATGCCCGCTTTGTTGTTCAAGTCTATGGAAAAAGTGGGTGTGAGAAGCTTCCGGATCCTTCCACCTCTCACAATACCAAGAACAAGAGATCTGGAACTTCCATGGATAAAGATTCGGGTATTTCTATCGATTCTGATGTGAACATGGATATTAGCCAAGATAACGATGACGGGTTTCCTGAAGCACAGTTGAGTGACTCAACCGATGGGCCAATCTCTGAAGATCCATACGTTAAGCAAAGTAACAATCAAGAATGTTCTAAAGCAGATTTAGGTGATTCAACCAATGGGAAAGGAGTAAAAAGGCCATTCTTTGAAGATCCATACGTTAACCAAGGTAACAATGAAGATTCTTCTAAAGCAGATTTGAGTGATTCAACCAAAGGAAAAGGAGTAAAAAGGCCATTTGTTGAAGATCCATGCTGCATTATTATTGACAGGGACCTCGATTCCACGTCAAAGGATGATGTTAGGAGATGCTTCTTTGATCTTTCTGAGTTTGAAACGTGCAGCACGGCCAAACCTGTTGGCGAGAATTGCAGTGTTCCGGTACAAGATGGTGGATTCTCAAATCCTGTTGAAGAAAACATATTTTCCTCGTTTGAGGAAAATATAATCGACTATGCAGACTTTGATGCAGCTATGAGGATTCCATGTGACGATGGGAACAATGATATTTGTTCAAAAGATGGAGAGATTTCGGGGAAGGTTTTACCGGAAAGTTGTCCTTCCATGTCTGCTCTAAGTGCTACTGATTATAAGAAGCATGCCTGTGTTTCTGCACAACCGTCGCAGGAAGCTCAAACAGTTACTGTTGAAGATGAAGGTCTGTTCTTCCTTTTTGGCTTCCTTCGCAAATATTGTTTTAGTTTCTAATATAAATAGCTTCTTTATTGATTTTAATGCTGAATTAAAAGCATGGTTTTTGATATTTCCAAGGAAGAAGTGGTTGTGTGGATGCATGATATTTATATTGTATCTTGAAGAATTTTCTCAACAACCATTATATCTCAACAATTTTCTCCTGTATGACATAGCTGTTGTGAAAGAGTGCGAGGATTTCAATCTCAAGTGCTCTGTTGGTGAAAGAGCACAATCAGGTGGAAGTGTGAGAAGAACCAATGATCAGCACAACAAATTCAATTCTGAGAAGTTTGGTAATGAAGTGTCACAGAACAATCTGTTTATTTGTCATCCAACAAGTGGAATCACTTAATAAATGTACCTCTATTTTGTCTGGCATGCAGGCAGAAGTGTGGGCATAGTCAGGAAAGAGGGCAAGGGGTTCAATCCTCAAGGGTCAGGTAAACAATATGGTTACTTTCCATCAAACCAGTCTATCACTGAAAATTGTGTAAGCTTATTTTGTCTATCATACAGGCGCAAGTGTGAGAATAGCCAAGAAAGAACCCAATGACTATAATCCTGGAGCGTTTGGACCGTCTGGTAATGTTTTGTGAGTGATCTGGTTATCTATGATTAAACAAGTCTATCCTCGAAACCTGTGCATTTATTTGCATGTCAATGGTGTCATACAGGTGGAAGTGTGAGGATAGGCAAGAACGAGTGCAAGGAATTCAATCCTGGTCGGTTTGTTAACAAAAGACTGAAATATCACAGATCAATAATATCTGGCTATTTGTCCTTAAACAAGTGTATCACCTAAATATACATTCATTTCATCCATATGCAGGTGGTAGTGTGAAAAGAGTCAAGAAGGATCCTAATGGATTCAATCCCAAGAGCTTTGGTAATGAAAGATCAGAAAACAATATGGTTATTTGATCTTAACAAGTTGATCACTTTAAAATGTATGCATATTCTCGAATCATACAGGTGGAGATGCAAGAACAATCAAGAAAGAGTTGAATGAAATCCCTTCACCGTGTTTTGGTAAGGAAATATGAGAAAGTTTTTCTCACCTTTTGCCTTCTATTTATTAGCTAATTTGGATGTTTCCAAATTTCCCCTATGTAGGAATGAATCACAATGCAAATGAGCATCTTCAAGAGAATCAAGCATCCGGTTCTCGCCCAGCTTTAAAAAGAGCGAAGGCGGAGGCTGTAGATTTCGCTGAACCTTTACCCCCGCTTCAAGTTAAATGCCTGGTCAAATCAGATAGTGATCTTTTCATTGTATGTTCTCTAAAACCGATTCTTCTAAAGATTTTACTATGTAGTTTTACTTTGATTTTCCTTGTGATTCACTGAGTGGCATATGTTGTGTGTAATTTGTTGCCAGAACTGATGAACCAACATGAGATGGGTTGTCTGTAGTTTTTTCCATGCTCGTTGAGATTGTTTTGCTTCCATTTTAGTCTATTCTGATGAACTTTCTGTGCAGGAATTGCCGATGAACTTTTCGTCACTTGGACACAGGGGAAGTATGGGCGCGGAAGAGAAGGTGTACCAGAAGAAGATTGTGTACCTTCAAGGATCGGGTAGTAGACTGTGGCCAACTCTGTACCAGAAGCATATGGGTCTGCGGGTTCTAACTGCTGGATGGAAATCATTTAAAGAGGCTAACGGGATTCAAGCTGGGGATGAATGTGTCTTTGCTCTCGAAAATGATTCCGAGGGCATATACGGAGTAAATGTGGTTAGAAAGTAAACCATAACTCTTAACTATCTTTGATGACTTTTGTGATCATGCACTTAGGCAAAAACATCTTGCTTCAACTTGAAGTAGTGCTGTAACTCGTTTGTAAATCAGTCTAGGCATCTTAAATGAAGCTTCTGTAGTATCTAATTTGTTCAGCTAATTTTAAAATGCATTTTGAATACTCGATCCTGTCGTGAATTAGCAGAAGGCCCTAAGACCTGTTGATGCCGATTAGACTCCCATTATATCCTTCGCTTTGTTTCTTGTACGCGTGAGATTAGTTGATCTGTTAATCAAATTAAAGTGCAGAGGGACAGAGAATAAACGAGGATGAACTCGGAGAACGCCAAAACATACTGCAATCCATAATACGATTTACAATCAGTCTGTAACATACTCACAGCTAACTACATTTATTTAACATGATCGACTCATGCAACCCTAAAACCAATTGTTAAATAGGTTTCAAAATCTATGCTAGTAAAACACAGGTTAATAATTCCGATTAGGCTTTTCTTCAAATCTATTTTATGAGGTTAAATGTGGTGTTTGCAGCAGAATAGTTTCTAATGTGACACTTTGGCATAGAAAACTATTGTTAAATTTGTGCGGTCGGTTGCTAGATGTGTTCTTAAACTTGACACGGAAATATACGTTTTAAATAGGGTTAGTTATATGAGTCGAGAAACTTGAGCTCGATTCAGGCTTATTAACTTAGAGGATGAATATGAACACATTTTTAATAGCTTAAAATTTAGGCTTGACTTGATTATCCATCAAGTTGAACATGACTCTACCAAAGTTCAGTTCATTAGGTTGGAATGTCAACCCGTAAAAACGACTACGTGAGATGAGTCAAACACCTCAAACTCGGCTTATAATTGGCTTGAAACAAGCTCCAGCCGGGTTTTCTAGCCTTGAAACAAGCTCCAGCCGAGCTTGCTCACTTAAGAATACAGGGGCATTCTTTGGTTTGTTTGACTGGATTAACAATCCTATTCTCAAAGCACTTTACATTTTATATTTGGAAATTCAATTATACATCATTAATACGCAATATAAGTACATATCATTAACATCACAAAAACTACCTCTATTGACGTTCAAGTAGGCACAAGTTTGAAAAAATGGACACGTAGATTACATTCAAGGCCCAATTTGGAAAATCCACAAATTCAAAACTTGAAGCTCCAAAATGGACATCAGCTAGTCAATCTAATCCCAGTTCTAAGACACTAGCGAGTCGCAAAAAGCTGCAGCATTGAACAAAGATTAGATATTTTCAGTTCACTATGTTTAGCAGATGTTGATCAAGACCTAACATTTGGCAAACCAACGAAGCCGGTCAACTGCTGATCTGCCCTATCCCGTGCGCATCCACATAAGTTACAATTCTCCAAATTTACACTAACCAACTGTCATTTAAGCTCCTTCCAAAGGAAAGTCAACCTTGTCACTGAAATAAACATTACAGAGATCAGGAAACTTGTCTTTGTATTCCAAAACAAACCTCCTCAAAAACTCAGCATCAGTAAGAGCCATGACAGTCCAAAAGCTCAAATTAGCCTCCATCACATTGTTCTCTTTCAGAACTCTAATAACGGCGTTCCTTGGCAAAATCCGGTTCTCCAAACTAAGCTTCAACAGCACCGGGTGCGATACCAGGTATGAAGAATCAAACCCAAGCTCCTTCATGAAGTAATCCAACCGGGTCCTGATCTTCGTATCGGATATCCTCAAGCAAGAAGGAAGCTTCCTTCCCAATCTCAACACATCAGATTGACTCCATCCATAGCTCTTGAAGATAGCATACTTGGACTCCAAAGTCCTCTTGCTCATGGCAGCAAGTGTATCAACTCCGTACATAAACATGGCGGCCTGCCGAGGAATTCCTAGTTCCTCCTCAACCCTAACCACCACATCCTGAAGCCATTCTGGCTTTCCATAAAGCGTCTTTGGGAATTTTAACAGAAACCTCTGAATCCTCTGCTCAGAGACGCCATAGCTTCTCAAAAGCTCAATGTTTCGACGAGCGTACGTTGTTGAGTTCAATATCCAAACACCTCTTTTGATTGCCCTAACCATGTTCTCCTCATCTGAGGCGAACACCGACCTCATCAGCTCAAGATTGGGAAGAATGGTGGCGTTCAAGCTTGCTTCTATAATCTGGGGATTGTTGGAGATGAACTTGACAAGATCCGACCCGGAAACTCCAATCTCCACAAAAACAGCAAGTTTAGGCCTTAGATTCTTCTCCACGCTGCTACCAAGGATCTTTGGCACTGAGGAGACGAGCATTCTTATTTGAGTTTCATCAAACCCCATCTGTTTAAAGAAATGTGCGACTAAAAATGGGCGTCGCTTGGACTTGAAGGGACTGACCTTGGCTGATATGGCGACAGCCTCTGCTCTGGAGAAACCGAGTGAGTTGACAAGAAATTCGGTAACATAATCGGAGTTCTCAGCGGATGTGACTGGCGATGGAGGGTACTCGAGAAGAGGGCTGACGCCATGGATGGAGAAGCAGCGAGTTTGAAACTTGAGAAAACATGGATATAGAGGTGGGCGATAGAGATAGAGGTGGGAGGTGGTGGATGGAGATGGTGAGGAGATTTGAGGAGTTAGGGTTAGTTGATTGGAAGAGAGGGTAAGGACTAGGTTTGCCATGGAATTTGAATTAGAAGAAAAAGAGGGATTAGGGTTCTAGAACAAGAGCATGAGGATGTCTGTACGGACACATGGCCAAGCGTCGAACTTCCCATCGTCGGGTAAAATTCGCAACACACTCCCCATTATTTAAACATAATTTCTTTTTGAAGAAAATTATATTACGCCCATTGTCTAGGAAAAAAATAAGTAAGAACTAAGAAGCTCTTTTTGGTAGTATTAAGACTCTTAATTAAAAAAATTAATGGATAATTTTAAATTTTAGAAGTTAAGTCCAATCTATTCAAAAAAAAAGTCTAGCGCACTTACTAATCTATTTAATAAAATCAGTCGAATTACACAAAACTGCAAAGATCAGACGAAGGAAGGGATGAAACTGCAACATTACACAAACTACAACATTACGGCCCAGATTTCATGTCAATACCATTCAAATCTGTTGCCCAAGCGTCCAATTTTCTCCGGGACGAAAACCGCTTCATTCCTCCAATAGTTGGCGAATCCGACGAGCTTCCTTCGGCGAGATCTGGGGCTCTCCGACGGCGGTTGCATCAGTGGCGGCAGTTTCGACTTGGGTTAGGGTTCTTCGTAGATTTGGCAAAGGCAAAGAAGACGAGACGAAGGCTAGAGTCTGATCTAGGGTTTCTTGGGTAGACGGCGGCGACCTTCCATCCCATCAACGGCGGCGACTGCTTTCCCTCCGTCGGAGGCGGCGGTTTTTCCTCCCATCGGCGGTAGCGGTGTGCAAAGTGATGGTCGGTGGTGGTGGGCGAGTGGGAGAAATTGAGGACGAAGAATGGATGTGCGTAAAGTGGTTATTGTTTGAAGCCTTTATGGTTGGTGTAAATCAAATCTGAATAATTTATAGGGTTTAATTTGTCACTTTTCCCCTTATGCCCTTTTAATAAATTATATTTAGATTTAATATTTTATCATTAAGAAGCAGGGGCCTAGTTTGTATCTCGAAAACAAAAAAAAGCCCTTCCACCTCATTATTCTCCATTATTTATGAGTAATGTTATTCGGGTGCCTCAAAAAACGCAAAAGTGACATGAAATCGAATTCCGCATGTGTCTTATTTAAACGCATGCGCAGAACCAGGGCAGGATGCGCCTTATGAGGTGCATGTTGGGGCGCATGCGGACCAAGAATTCTCAATGAGAAGAGAATTATTTTCATGAGGCGCATTGTTGCGTCTGGTCTGGTCACGGGCGCATGCGCAGCCCGCATGCGCATAAGGTGCATGTTGGGCGCATGTGGACCAAGAGTTCTCAATGAGATGAGAACTCTTGCTTCATGAGGCGCATTGTTGCGTCTGGTTTGGTCCCGGGCGCATGCGAACCGGAGTCTGGATGCTCATGGCCCTGGTGCGCATGCAGACCAAGAATTCTCGATGAGATGAGAACTCTTGCTTCATGAGGCGATTGTTGCATCTGGTATGGTTCCGTGCGCATGCGGAGTCCGCATGGTTGCTCAAACGTTAAAAAATTTCTCCCCGAGTAGTAGTATCGTTATTTACATATATATTCAGTTTTTTATATTTATATTTATTAATGATGTCGTGTGCGTAAATTTCATTAAAAAAAACACAATATAAAAGAAAAATGATCAGGGTTGGGACGGGTTATCTAATGCCCATAATATAGGTTAATGAACTTGTGTATAAGTTCGGTAAATTACTCATTGTATTGTCGAATGTTCCGCCAATGGACTCTCGTATATAATGACCTCTAATTTATAGTCCGTTGAACTTTAATATAGTATCAGAATTGTTTAGCTAAATGACCTAACTTTCGATCTTAATTGTATACTAGTTATAAAAAGAATAATCTCGTTCCCCTAGTTGAACTGGTGAAACATGTTGATCAGTTGTATTTCACTTCAATAATACAGGGATTAGAGTTTGTATGTTACTATTATTATTAATTTAATATTAAATTTATATTTATATTTGGACTTCGATATAAGGTATAACGGAGTTCATATGCACATATCCGATTTTAGACTTCAATGAGATGTAAAACAAAATTGAAAGGAGGTGAAATGATGGGTTCTCGTGTGCACATAGCCACATACCCCTAATAATAACAGCTTAGCGATTACAAAAGGTCATTTAGTTTAAATAGTCGTATGTGTCAATCGGGCCACGTACAACTCAGGTAGTCTTTCTCTTCTCCATTCTCGACAAGTCCACTATGTATTCCTCCCTAGCCGTTGAATTTCCCAACCCCTGATTAGTTATGAATTCCAGGCTAATCATGTTAAGACCAACACTTCCTCCAATACTATGTCCCTTAACAATCAAAACCAGAACCCTAAATGTTTTACGAGCCATTCATAATGCCCAACAACAGTACCCGCCAAGTGTTCGACAAAATGCCCATGACACATCTGGCTCCATCTCCACCCCCTCCTATCTTCTCCCTCCTACCTCAGCCTACATCCACCTTCCTTTCTGCAGAAAACGCTGCCACTACTGTGATTTCCCCATCGTTGCCCTGGGAGCATCTTCTCCATTCCCTCCGAATGATGATCCTCGTATGGTGGACTACATAAATCTAGTTTGCAGGGAAATTCAGGCTACCAAACGGAGTTCTGATACCCACCCACCTCTTCAAACAGTGTTCTTTGGAGGCGGAACGCCTTCTCTGGTGCCTCCTAGGCTTGTTGCAATGGTGATGGAGGTTCTGGATTTGAAGTTCGGGGTCTGCCCGGACGCTGAAATAAGCATGGAGATGGATCCTGGTACCTTTGGTGGTGAGAAATTGAGAGAGTTGATGGGATTAGGTGTGAATAGAGTGTCCTTAGGGGTTCAGGCCTTTCAAGAAGAGCTGCTTAAGTCCTGTGGGAGAGCACATGGTGTGAAGGAGGTCTATGAAGCAATCGAGATTGTGAAGTCGTGTGGGGTTAAGAATTGGAGTTTGGATCTGATCTCTTCTCTTCCCAACCAGACACCTCAAATGTGGGATCAGAGCTTGAGACTTACCATTGATGCACAGCCAGTCCATGTGTCGGTATATGATTTGCAGGTGGAAGATGGCACAAAATTTGGTAGCCTGTAAGTGAATTCTCTCTTCACTATAATCTACTTTTGAAATGAAAACTTGATGCTTGAATCTCAAGATTATGTGCAGGTACAAACCGGGCGAGTCTCCTTTGCCATCCGAAACGCAATCTGCAGAGTTTTACAAAATGGCTTCCAAGACTCTCACAGGTGCAGGCTATGTCCACTATGAGATAAGTAGTTATGGGAAACCTGGGTTTGAGTGCAAGCACAACAAGGGTTATTGGGAGACCAGATCATTTTATGGGTTTGGTCTCGGATCTGCCAGTTACACTGGTGGATTAAGGTTTTCAAGGCCTAGAAGGATGAAAGAATACTCCGGGTTTGTCCAAGGCCTGGAAAATGGGAAGATAGAGCAGTTTAAGAACAGTGTTGATGTTGATCTAAAGGATAGAGCCATGGATGTTTTAATGTTGTCTTTAAGAACATCAACAGGTCTTGAAACCAAATCTTTTAGCCAAGCCTTTGGAGCTTCGGTTGTGACATCTCTTTGTTGGGCATACTTACCGTACGTTAAGAGTGGGCATGTTCATTGCTTGGATGAGCACAGGAAGGTCATAGAAGCAGATGAATTAAGCTCAATGTTAGGTGATGAAAGCAACCTACAAAAGATCCTGGGGTTCATTCGCCTAAGTGATCCCGATGGTTTCCTGTTATCTAACAATCTGATATCTGTCGCATTTAGGGTTGTTGCTCCCTGAAATAATGTTTCTCCACTGGAATTGTTGCATTCATGATCAACTGTGGGTCGACTATTTTGTAAACATGTATACATGTTAGTTTTGTTTGAAAGGTTCTCAAAGTTCAGCTACTCCAGCTCAGTAAAAAAAAAATGACAAAAAAGCAAATAAAAGAAATAAAAGAAATTGCAAAGTGTTGCCTCTGTTTGTTCGCTGATTCTTATAATCCCAAAAGTATGAATCATCAATACACATGACTATCATTAGTATACAGGCTACTATCCATGCTTCCTTTACAACAGCCCAGGAAGAAGCAGCTGACTTCCGTGGAAGACTTGGTCACTTCAAGTACCTGCTTCTTTGTGTTGTGTGGTCTTGTGACGTACTGAGAGCCCCTAACTGACACAAAGGGCAAATGGCACAAACGTCAATTGTCGTGGTCCTTGCCGATGTCAATTTAGCATGAATCACTGTAGAATTACCTGTTATGATGGTTTTTCTTTCCGTTGCAACTTCACTATTCGCCTGAGCTTTTGGGTGTCGTTCCTAATCTCACTGAGAAACCAAGAAAATTGATTTTCTATTCGCTTTTTTTTTTTGGAGAATAATCTTAATTAAAGAGGAGAACAGGGCAAATAGGGGATTACCTATTGTGTAAACAAACAATTAGATAGAATAGCGGAAGTAGCATCAACGTCAGTATTGAGAGGGCCAAGTATAACACACTGGGATGTTTCTGCGCATGCAAGTTTGGTGTTAACCAACAAGGTAAGAGAAGCTGTTGATCATTTTTGTAAGCCCACTAAGCAAAACTTCATCTCAGACTGACATCTAATAGGGTTTAAAATGGATGAAATCTTCAGAAAACCTTTTCTGTTTCGAAGTTAAGAAGAGATGCTTACCCGTCCACCTCTTTGAAATGGTTTACTTCCCCCAGAACACGTATGAGCATCACAGAATTGGTGCATAAACAACTCTAATCATCGAAATTTAGCCAGAAATACAAAATTGATTAGAAAACAGAACAATCAAAGGATTAATCAACCCAATAAACATCAAGAATAACCACCCATTCGTGCCCACTAATCCCCTATGCCAAAACACCAGCACAGAAGGGCCTTTCCAGATATATTTTTATCATACGGTTGCGTTGTGGAACACCTACTTCCACTCTTTTTTTTATTTTGAGGGAAGAAATACATTGATGCTTAGAACTATAAGTAAAACCTACTTAAACAACTTCAGATTAGGCTAGAATAGTCTAGAACTTTGGCCCTCTATCTCATTATCCCAAATATCTATTTTGCATTAGGCTTGTTGCCTTTGGGCTCTTAGGATGGTTGAGTTACTTTGAGATTGGCTCTTGTGGAGTTGCTCCATTGAGTGGCTCTATGAGAATTATATTTCAGCTCGATTATCATACTGTAGCTGTGTTTCTTTTATCCAAATTGTGTGAATATGTTAGTCAATTGAGTGGCCCACTGAGAAATATATTTTGGTAGTTTAATTAACATTATTGACCTCAGCTTTTCAGCATCAAACCAAACATAGGCAAACACAAAACTACCAAGATATGAGACAGGTGCAACGAATTGATTTTCGAAACATTGTACCATGAAGACGGCTTGCTGATGGTCCTCGGTTGACAGGAAAGCAGTTGTGAGCAAGGCTCTGCGCATAATAACATACTAATTACAAAGTGTCTACTAAAATGTAAAGTGATAATAATACAATCATGAAACGCAACCTCACACGTGTGCCTGTTTCTCACAGCAGCTGCGGCATTGCACTTGCTTCTAGGTGATTTTGACTTCACAACATAGTCACAATGCAACGCCCCACATAGATCTGCCAAACACTTGCCTTGACTCTGCATTCATAAGCACTATCAGACAAGAACTCCATAACTGGATCCTATCATCCTAATGTATTGATTATGTTATGCTTACACATTTACACTATGTCATGATATTAGTATAGAAGGACATGCTGTTAGAAAAACTGGTTATGCTGTGACGAGATGTTTGGGTGACTGACAGAGACGAGGGTTTATTAAATCACTGGCAGTGACTTGAGTGATATAAGAGCAGTATAAATAAGGCATGTAGCTTTCTAGCAAATTATCCATCATCTGTCTTGTAATTTTGGCATGCCTCAGGACTAGTTCGGATTTCCTGAAAAGTTGGGAGATTTAAATCCAGTGGATCCTCCTCCTCTGACTCTGGTTATCTCTTGAGTGTGTTCTCTTGTTTGTATTTCTGGTGTTTTGTGATTAATTTGTGTGTCCCGATATGGCCTCAAACAAGAGCATATGAATATTGATACCATTTTTCACAATTCTCTTGGAAATAGATGCCAGTTATGCATTTTTGGCAAAATATTGTTTCGATGATCAGATGATGTCATTGGGTGCACAAATTCATTCATACGTGTTGACAGATGTATAATGTCATAACATGCAGGTTAAAAACCAATAAATTGATCAAAGATGCAAACAGGTTGCACTCACAATGTTTAGAAGATTGTAATGTCTATTTTCAAGGTGATGGTCAAGGAATTCCTCAGACACAAAGCTTTTCTTGCAATAACCACAGCGCCATTCATTCACATCGACATTAACCTTGTTCTCCTCTTGATCCCTAAACAGATCATTGTCCGGATGAAGCCTACAGCTCCTCGGAATATCATATTTTTCACGTTCCACATATGGCATCAAATACTGCAAATTCATTTGTAGCCCTGTTAACCTAAAATTTAAATGTGAAGAGAAAAGTTGACCTATTAAAACAACATTTTAAACACATACCTCCTCAATGATGTTCCATGCTGCTCTACTCCTTTCTCTAGAACAGTGCACTTCATGTCTACGACCTTGACCTTGACCTTGCTCAAAAACCCTGCACACTTGACCAATCTAAGCTAGCTAGACACTACACTATTACTTAAACAGAGAAAGCTACAGCAGATAGCATCAATCACCAAAATAAACTCCTAATAACAAACGCTGATTTTTCTTGATAGTTAGTGAGGATTGTTACCTGGCACCAGAATCTTCATTGTCCTGGTACAATAACATCAACAAGTCAACAAATCCGACAATAAGTCATCGAAACGCATACGATTCAGTTCAACGCTAGTCTAGAACCGAATTATACAAAAATCAATCCAAGAAATAAGATAATAAAGACCTCAGCAAAGGAATTGCTAAATTTCAATCAAACCTATTCAGTCGTCCCCAAACAACCACAAATTTTAAAAAAAACCTAATCCTCGTTGATCCTCGAAAATTCTTCGCAAATCGAATACAAGTCAAATAACTCGCAAAGAGGGAGAGATCTGAGTGAGGTGATAAATACTGACCTGACTGTTATGTGTGAGAGTTTCGGCTGTGGAGAATGGGGAAATAACTTGGAAAACAATGGCTGTCGCGAGGAGGAAATTGGCGAGGGAACCTGAAACCCAGCCCATCTCTACAAAAATTCAAGAAGAAAATAGGAACCGTTTTTCCCTTACTTCTCTACGTTTGAGCGCTTTTCTCTTCTCTTGGTAATTTTATTTAAAAGAAAAAAATGATTTACCATCTAAACCAAAACTTGTCCAGAGAAAAAATTACATTTGCGCGTAAGGGCAAGTTTTTTTTTTTTAATCCGAGGTAAGAAAAATAAGCAGATCAGTTTTGCAGAATTAATATGGCTTACAGGTTTTGTTAATCGCATTAATGAGTTAGAGTATCTCATTCGATCTTGATGGAAGTGGCCCCTAAAAGTTTGGCCTTTTGTAGATCTTTTCGTATAGCAAAAGTCTTTCCTTCTAATACCGATTCTGCTTTGCATCTTCCTTTTCTTGAAGTCAGAGGATAATCATGATTATCACAGATAGTAAGTCCGAAAGCATATTAGTTGTTTTTTTTTTTAACGCATCAAAGTTTAGTTTGACAGAAGTTGTCCTTTGATTTTTACCATTTAATGTTCTTAGTTTGGATATTAGTTGTTTTTTTTTAACGCATCAAAGTTTAGTTTGACGGAAGTTGTCCTTTGATTTTTACCATTTAATGTTCTTAGTTTTCCTTCTTGTTTTTGTTGTAGAAGTATTTGTTGATTTTGGTTTGATGTTTGCTTTATCTCAATCTTCTAATTGTTTTAATGCAATTTGTTTGAGGTTCGAAACATGTTTTTATTAATTAAATATAATTTGGTTCCTATCCAACCAGATATTCGACCAAATCATCACTATTTGTCTCAATTCTATTGGGGAAGTGTTTTCTTTTATTTTGTAACAATGTATCATTAATATTATGCTTATTAGTGTCGAAGTTATTCAATATTGTAGAAAGTTTAACATTATTTTGAACTTGATGTATACATGGACATATAAAGAATAAATGGTTAGCACTTTATGTATGGTGGTTACAAAATTCGCAATGCATTACCACTAGAATTTTTTGTTTGTCGAGGTTGTCTTTTGTAGGATCCCGTTTGGGGCCAACTTCCAAAGAAAAATTCTGACTTTGGGCATTATGTTCATCTCCCATATCCAAGATTTATCTTCAAATACTCCTACTTTTCGTTGTTGGATCATTTTCATGCCCGGTTTAGTTGAGTATTATCCTTCTTCATCCGTACACCAGTAAATTATGTCTTTGATGTCACTTTTTGGTAGGTTGTAACTCCTAATTTTATAAATGATGTTGTTTGGGAGAACTGCATTTAATTGGTCCACAGGTTGATGGTTCCAATTCCCATCCGAGTTGAAGTGTGAAGTGGTCTCTAGCTCATTTATTAATGTTTTGTCAAAGGCAACATCTATCGATATTTCTCCATAAGCCAATTATCTTTCTAGAACCTTAATTGTTTTCCCGTCTCCCACACACCATCTGAGATCTTTACCAAATTCTTCTCTAAGTTTGGTCAATTTCTTCCATTGTCAAGATGTGTATTTTCCACACTCATTTTTTCAAATACATTTTCCTTTAAGGTATTTTCTCCTATTATTTTGACTCATATGTTTTCCAGTTCTGCCATAATTTTCCATAGGAGCTTCATTTGAAGCGCTTTGTTCATGTCTTCAGTTTTTCCTAATTCTAGTGCCTCATAGCGACCTTGGTTTACAGATTTTGTCACAACTGATTAAATGATGGAAATTAGGTCTCTTATTCCAGGAAAAAAAAATATATGTTTATTTTATCCAGTTCTTTGTGGATACTTGTGGAAAGCATAAATGCCTGCATAATGTAGCTCGGTTTAGCATTCAGATTGGCTTATATCAGCGTTGATTGATAACATGATTTATCGACATGTTACACTCATGCATTTAGTTAGATTTCCCCTTTCTGCATTCATGTTTTGGCCTTAGTTTGTGCCATTTATACTTGTTTAGTTCTACTTTACAAGAATAGATATCTACACACGCTATTTGTGGCTTTGTAGGTAAGTTGGCACATTTTGGAGCTAAAACAACGTATTTGAGGATCAAGTCTCGAAGTGGACGCATTGGAGCGAGCTACGTGCACGGGAAAGGGCTAGGAATCGAGCTAAAGACACGAAGGAACGAAAAATGGCCTGATCTCGGCCAAGATCCACCTGATCTCGGCCGAGATGGCCTGATCTCGGCCAAGATCCACCCGATCTCGGCCAAGATCCACCTGATCTCGGCCGAGATTTCCGAAGTCCCGATGAGCTGAGCGTTCTGTTGCCAAATCTCGGTCCCGACCAGGCGTGATCTCGGCCGAGATTTTTGCCCGAGATTTCCTGTTCGGCGATTTTATTTTATTTTTGGATCTGATTTAGCCCAGCCCATTCTTTGGAAGGTTGTTGGGTATAAAAAGGGAAGTTCCAAATAATTTTTAAGGGTCCGAATTAGTCCGAAATTTAGGGTTTGGTTACCCTAGAGGGGGGAGTCGTCTCCTTCCTCCTCCCTTCCCTTCTTCTCCACCATTGTTCTTTATAGTTTAGAGTAAAGTTAGAGACTTTTTCATTCAGTTTTGTTGGGAATGCTTTGTTGAGACATTGTTGAATCAAGATTTAATAAAATTGAAGGTTTTTAAGCATTGAAGTTGAGTAGTTTTTTTTCCTCTCCCTTTGTTATTTAGTTATTTGTCTGTTTTATATGATTGTTATTGGCTAGTACCTTGTGGTTCCAAGGTTGACAGAGATTTGTTTATGCCTTGGATTATGATGGATTAGATTGTACTTTGTTTTGGCTTTGAATTGCTTGAAATCCTTATGGTTGGCTTGGACTTGAACCTAGTTAGAATACTTCTAGCTAGTAACCTAAGTTGAAATTGAGACTTACCCGGTGATATTCCTTCATAGATACATGAGTGACTGATCATAGGTAATAAAGGTTTATCCTTTATTGGTTGAATGTGCTTAGATTCCTTTCTAAGTAGGGTAATACCTGAGACTTACCCGGTAATGGTTTACCTTTCCTTTAGTTTGTAGTCTGGTTTGTTTAGAATTTCCTACCTCTCTGCCTTGAGACTTACCCGGTGATAGGTGGTTGGTTTGGAACTAGATAGTCTTGAGATTTACCCGGTAATAGACTGTCAGCCTATAAACGTTCATCCCTGTGGCTTTTCTAATATATATCCTTTATGAGTCTTCCTGAAGCTATATGTATAAACAATGATCTTGAACCCTTGGAATCCATTTTCTTTCCTTTAACTTGATTATCTTTGTTTTTCCCTTTTTGTTTGTTTGTTTTGACTTTCAATCAACAGTGACAATTGATTGCGAGTCCTTAAACCCTTTTAAAAACCCTTTTGATTTATTTCCCTTATCTTTTCCAATCTCCTGTCCTTAATTGAGATCTATTTTATATTTAATCATTGGTGCATATTAATCCTCTCAGTCCCTGAGATCGACCTTGGAATACTTGTCCTACTTCGTACGATCCATACATTGTGGGTTCGTTGCTATTTAGGGAATTATTACGGGTTATAAATATAAAACTATCCCTTCCTAGTTTTGCTATCCTGTGGATTTCTATCTCTTTTGATAGTTGTTTATAGGGATGTAAAACCAGCGAACATTGATCTACCTTCTTGTAACATAGACGACGCTTTCCATTTTGTAAGCTGTTGTTTAGATTTTTGGATAACTGAGTTGACCACCTCCTTATTAACTCTTCCATTAATATTGGGGCATCCTAAGTATTGTTCTATGTTTGTAGAAGACGTAATGCCTAGATGGGCCTAGATTTGTCTTTTATTGGTAGAGTCTACATTGTTAGATGTTAGGAATGTTGATTTATGGTAGTTTATTACTTGCTCATACACGATACAGTAATCGTTCAAAACTGATAATATTTTGTTAGTTTCTTCCGTTGTCGCTTTAGTAAAGATAATTATATCATCGGCAAAGCTAGAAAAAGTATTATTGATCCATTCTTCGAAATGGGAAAGCCGATCGATTTTGAATTTTCTACGCTTATTTTTGTAGGTTTTTTGCTAGGATTTCGGCCCCCAAATTGAAGAGTAGAGGAGATAGAGGATCCCCTTGAAAAAGTCCTCTTTGTGGGGGAAAAGAAATTGTAGTTGGTGAGTCATTTATCAATATGGAATAAGAGACATTTGTTACACACTTGGTGATCCAATTCCTAAATTTCTCATAAAAAGACAAATTGTTTTAGCACCTCCTTTAGAAAATTTCATTCTAATTTGTCGTAGGTTTTTTCCATATCTAGTTTAATAGTCATATATCATTGTTTTCCTTTTTTTTTTGCTCTAAATCAATGAAATATTTCACGTGCAATTAGTACATTATCATAAATAGCCCTTTTTTGGTAAAAGCACTTTGTAACGGTGGATTAGCTTCGGAGTATTCTACTTAGTCTCTTAGCTAGTATTTTAGCGATTGTTTTGTATATTGTTGAGCATATGCTTATTGGTTTGTAGTTCGTTGTTGTTGACAGATTATCAACTTTTGGTAAGAGTGCTATAAATGTGTGCCTTAGTTGTTTTAGAATTTTTCCGGTTTTGTAAAAGCTTCTTACAGTTCTAGTGACTCTTGTACCTAAAATGTGCCAATATTTTTGATAGAAACCAACAGTCATACCATCTGGCCCCGGAAATTAGTCACTCCTAATGTCAAAAGGTGTGTTTTTAATCTCTCTAGTGGTGAAGGGTTTTTCTAATTCTATGTTCTCATTATATGTGATTTCCGGTTGAATGACTTTTATCATATTGTTTAGTTTATGATAATCTATATTCGATGCTCGGAAGCATGATTGGTAGTCGTTCAGGAACTCGTAATTGATTTCATTATCTTTGGATAATATAGCGTCGTCATTTATGGTAATGTTTGCTATAAATTTCTTATTTCTTCTACCAGTTGCTCTTCTATGATGATTTTTTTTGTTTTTGTCACCTACGCATAAGTTCTTTGTTTTCGCTCAATGCATCCAATATTGATCTTGGTATTCTAGGATGCACTCTCGTTTATTAGTTAGTCTCTTTATTTAGTCATTTAGTTATTGGTTAAAGGACGAAAACACTTGTTTTTAGCATTTGTAATTGTGTTTTGTTTGACTAAGTTCTCACGATCTTTTCTTTGCAACCACATTGACTCAAATCTAAATGGTTTGTTCTTAGCATTTGTCATTGTGTTTTGTAGAGTAATAGATATCATACAATGGTCCGAGTTAGTACAAGCATAGTTCCTAGTGTGTATACCTAGATACTCTTCTAAGATTTCAATACTCGTCATTGTTCTATCCAATTTTTCGTAGGTCTTATCCTCTCCGTCTCTCCTTTTTTCCATGTGAACTCGTTACCTTTGGTTGGGAGGTCGTTTAGGCTGCACTCATCCGCGAAACTATTTAATCTATTGAAATTTGTTATTTGCAATTGGATCCCCTCCTTTCTTATCAGAGTGTGTTCTCTAATTTCATGGTAGTCAATGATAACATGATTTGTCGACCTAGTTTAGATGATCATATAGGTAGATTTTCCCTTTCCGCATTCATGTTTTAGCCTTAGTTTGTGCCATTTATTCTTGTTTAGTTCTACTTTGCAAGAATAGATGTCTACACAAACTATTTCTGGCTTTGTAGGTGATTTGGCACATTATGGAGCTAAAACGACGTATTTGAGGATCAAGCCTCGAAGTGGATGCATTGGAGCGAGCATACGTGCACGGAAAAGGCTAGGAATCGAGCTAAAGGCATGAAGAACGACTAAGGAACAATCTTGGGCGAGATCCATACATCTCGGACCGAGATTTGGCTACTGTTTTCTATCTCGGTCGGCATCTCGGCCAAGATCCTCATAATACTTAATAGCCTTTCCTTGTGTATTGATAGCTGCTCTTCAAGTCCAGTCTCCAACGCGCTTTTGTCGCCATCGGAAGCCCTTTGTAGAATCTCGCCTTGGTATAGTCTTCCCCTTCAGTGTGAGCTGACCACCATTCTTCATGTGTGTTTTCCATCTGAACCGCTTTTTGCACCATCTTTGCTTAGATTTTTCCTTTCGGGCCTTCATAGTTGTCCTTTTTGTCTATCTTCTGCCCTCGATTCTCCGCCCAACTATGGTTCTAGATGTGAATCTCGTCTTGTGCGTGGAGATAAATGATTTTTTTGGCCTTGTTTCACCGGAGACGACTCCCCAAACGAAGCAACCTTGGTTTGGAGGCTAGGGTTTATTGGGATTTTGGAGGGCGACATTTCATGCCCTAGCGCGAGTGACGGCACATTCTTTCCTAGGATTAAGGTTTTCTCCAGTTCGTTGTAACAAACTCCTCAAAAGGTGCGTAAGTGCAAGTTGTGTAACCATCATTTTGATGTCATTTACTTTTGGATTGTACTTTTTCCAAACAAATAATTAACTAGTGTATTACCCGTGCCTTGCACGGGATTTTGATAAAAATATCATTTGTTATTATATTTCTTTAAGGGATTATATATAAACTATCTTTTTGTCATTAGATAGAGAAGATAATAAACAATAAATATTTGTACATTTTACCTATAATATTATATAATACATTAATAAAATATCTAAGCGTATAATAATTCATATTTTGATTTTTCTCCCCCTTATTATGTTGATTCATATATTAATAGAAATAGTACATTGGTAGCATATGGTGTTAAATTAATTGTTATATATAAATTAATTTAATAAATAACACAATCTCAGGTAACAAAAAAGTGATTTGAATGGATGGAAACCGTAACATTTAATTGTAGTGAGTATTTTTCTGCGTGACACGTGGCAAGGAGTGCTACTCCTATAATATATATAAGATAAATATGACAAAATAATTTTGAATAAAATAAATAACATCAAACATGAGAATTGAAAAACAAATGACATTTTTTAGTGAATTAAAGATAAAATTTGACAAAAGAAGTTCATATGTATTGTTATTATATGGTGGGGCATTTGGTTCTCTAGGAATAAAATGATTGTTAACGACTCTCATGACCAATTTTAATAACACAAATGTCTTCATTAAGAGTCAAATCTTTGAATAATGATTAAAAAATGTGAAAGATGAGGATGATTATGACATTAAACTAACGCTAAAAAATAAGAATTTCACACGATTTTTTTTAAATGGAATAAACCGAAAACCTGGATTTTACAAACTTAATTTCGACAGTTCTAAACTTGACTCTAGAGTTGCTTCCATCGGGTTTGTTATTCGATATCACAATAAGGAGTTTATAAGTCTTATGTTCGTTAGGATTAGGACCTATTAAATCCGTATCAATAATGATAAAGATTCTTAAGCTCACAACACACGATATGGTTTAAATTTATACTTGTAATAATCACTCAATAAGTAGCAAACCCACAGTGTATGGATCGTACGAAGTATAACAAGTATTTCAAGGTCGAACACAAGGTGTCAAGGACTATGGTGATTCAATTTGCAATTACGATCAAGAATAGTATAAATCTAAACTAAGAAATAGAATGAAAGAGTAAGGGAAGGAAGATTTATATTTTTGGAAGGTTTTGTTATGTTCTGAATTGAATATCAAATTCAATAAAAAACAATTTAATAAAACAAACAAAGGAAGGATAATCAAATATATGGAAGAATGAATTTCAAGGGTTCAAGATCATTGTTTATGACAACTGGACTCAGGATAACTCATAAAGCTTTAGTAGAAAAGTTACAAGGATAAACGTTTTTTCAGTGATAATCTATTACCGGGTAAGTCGCAAGATCATCTAGTTCTACTCCTAACTACCTATTACCGAGTAAGCCTCCAGGCATCTAGGACGGAAATTCAGTACAAACCGGATTCTCTATCTAAGGACTAAGTAACCCCTTACAGGGTAAGTCTCGGGAATTACCTAACTCATGTAGTAATCTGACGTATTCAATCCAATTGAGGTTTTCACCTCTATTACCTATGGTTAATCTACTTATGTATCCAAGGAGGAATATCACCGGATAAGTCTCAATTCTGACTCAGGTTGCTAGCTTAGAAGATTCTAACCTAGATTCATTCCAAATCAACCATTAGGGTTTCAAGAAATTTCAAACCAAATATAAAATACAACCTAATCCATCATAGTCCACGTCATAAAACAGATCTCTATCCACCTTAGAATCACAAAAGTTCTAGCCAATAATCATCATATCAAAATTAGAAATTAAATTAGGGAAAAACAAACAATGCATAAAATGGAAATAGCAAAAGAGGAAAAAAAGAAAGAACTCAACTTCAATAACTTGAAAAATCCAGCAAAACGAAGTAAATCAGTATCACAAACTGTATCTGAACCGAATTGAACAATAAAGTCACAATCTTTCCTCTAAAGCTATGAAATGTGTCAATGGTAGAAAGTAGAAGTAGCAAGGTAGAAAAGACTCTAGGTTTCCAACCTCTCTCTCCACTAACAAATCGGACTCAAATTGAACACCAATTGAACATCCTTAGGAAAATAATCGGATTTTCCTTTTTATACCTAACCACCTGCCAAAAGGCATGGGTTGAATAAAAAGGCCCGAAAAATATAATACAACGCTCAGGGAAGAATCTCGGTCACCAATCTCGGGCTGAGATTTAGGCAATATCGGGCCCGAGATTTTATGCTCTACTCTTCATTCTTCAACGTCGGGGAAATCTTGGTCGGACTTGTTGGGATCTCGGGCCGAGATACCACCCGAGATTGCTCTCGACATGGTAAATCTCACCCTGAATTAAATTAGTTAAATGGAATACCGACCAAGATGCTTCTTAAGTCTTCTTCACACCTTTGCCTCGATTCCTCGCTCTTTCCTTTGCTCGAATGATCGCTCCAATGCATCCACTCCGAGACTTGATCCTCATATTTGTCGTTTAAGCTCCTAAATGTGTCAAATCACCTACAAAGAGACAAATAACGTGTGTAGACATCTATGCTTGCAAATTAAAATCAAACAAGTATAAATGACACAAACTAAGGCCTAAACATGGATGTGGAAAGGGAAAATCTACTAACTAAGTGATAAATCATGTTAGCAAAATACCCCATACTTATCCTTGCTTGTCCTACTCAATATCTATTTATCTATCTATATATCTTTATTAAAGTATGCGACGTTGATGCTGATGTGACAACTTTGTGATTTTTTTCGAAATATTTTTTTTTATAAAATCACTTATTAAGCCAATAATTTTTTTATTACTAAAACTAGTAACTAAAAAATAATTGTGGCCGACGTAAATATTTGATTAATAACAATCTTGTTGGAGAAACTCTATTTTAACCTAAAACTTTAGTTAAAAAATAGTAAAACTTGTGAAATAATCACAAAATAAAAATTCTCACATGAGCTATTTACTATTGTAAAACATGCGAGACAAACGTCTTGTGGTAATTCATCAATCTCTCACATTTTTATAAACATTAATACTTTTTGTACATAAACCATATTCGATCACACATTCACCCCTCCCAGATTTTCCCAAAGAGCTTTCCAAATAGCATGCTCCCCAACTCTCTGTACTCCTGTACGGTGTACACTTCTCCATTTATAACGAGCTTTTAGGTCGAATGAAAATCTTACGGGCTTTTAAAATCTATTTGGGCTTTTGAGTATTAGGGCAATCAGTGGCGTAGCTGGGAGGGGGCTGGAGGGGGCCACAGCCCCTGCCGGTTTTTGTATATAATTTAAGTAGGTGGAGTATAGGACGTAAAGTCACTCTAGCTCAATTGGTTAAATCACAGGGAAAAGGTTGACATGTATATCCCCAAGTTGGGTGTTCGACTCCCTCTAGTAGCACTCTCCTCTCTATTTACATTTTTTTTTTCCGAACGGTGCACTGAGTAGGCCTTTTCCTCTTTACTATTAGCTTAATCGATTGATGAATACTTCATTATAAATAAATCTTAAAAATTTCTAATTAATTAAATCATAGTTTTACTAAATACATTTAAATTTATTATTAAAACTCTTTATTAATCTAATCGACTAAAAAACAGTTAAATTATTAAAAAAAAAATCTAATCGACCCATTTAGTTTGGATTTAATCCGTTTTATCATAATTTATTCTATTTCATAATACATTTTAATATATATGAAAAAAATTCTATCATGACACCAAATAAAAGTATATAAAAATAGGTAGAATAAATTTGCTCATCCTACGATCAAAGCAATATATGTTACGCAAAAAAACTTAAACTTATAATATAAAATTATTTTATCATTCTTCAATTTATCATAATTTATTATTTAATACATATCAGTTTTATTCATTGATTTTAATATAATAATTGAGATAAAATGTAAAAAAAAAACCCTTAAATATTTGACCCCCTTGACAAAACGCTCCGGCTCCCTATTGAAATTAAGCGCAATTCATATTCATTTGAGTCCCTAAACTTGCATCATCTGCAAAAGTTAATTTTGCAATGCTCATGACATGGCTGTCAATCCATCATCCAGATTCTTAAGTGAAAAGTTGATTGAGGATCGTGCAGATCTAAATAGCTATGAATACAAATATACATGTATTAAAATACAAAGACTTTGTATTTCACACTTTTTTTTTAAATTTATTATTATTAACAAAGAGATTGCACTTGAAAATAAACTTCACACTAATGAATTCAAGCGCTCCTCTCTTTTTTATTCTTTACAAATTTTATTTGTTAAAATAATTTGTAACACAAATCTATTATTTAAAATTTATATATATATATATATATATATATTATTTTGATAACGGAAATAAAAACAATAAATATAGATAAATCTTTTGATTGAGAGACTAAAAATTATATAAAAAGTATACTTGAAAAGTAAAAATTGATATTAGAATAAGAAAGGGATTTATTCAAAAACATTTGATGATATATTAAACACTGCTGAACTAATAAAAAGGTAGTTAGGCAATTATGAACTGGAAATCAAAATGAACGGGGATAGTAACAATTGGAGTCTAATAATATACTGTAATAAAGCATTAGCAAGGACAGAGGTGTGCACCCACGTACTATAAGCATTTAATTTTCTTTCAAATGTTAGGCAAAACGCAATCATTTGTGTTAATCATTTTACCCTGGACAGACAAAAAACATCAGCGGCATGAAGACTGGCCAATACATCAAAAAAATTGTGATAGCGGCATGAAGATGGTCCGTCCCATATTATGTTACTATAAATTAGGTAACTCTAAAGCGTTGGTTGTCAGACCATAAAAGAAAACAAAAAAAAACTCCGTATCAATTTATTAAAAAAAAAATCATTGGAAATATGAAGAAGGTCTTAAAGTAAAACCAGAATATTCCATTGCATAAGGTGATACTGAATAGTAGAGTGGTCCATTGCTTGATGATTCTACCGTTATTTCTCTAACTTTCCGTTTGGGGAACGTTAGTCGGACTTGAAGCTCCTCTATCTACATCCACATGATTCCTGCTCCGGCCCAATTTTCAAACACCGTAAAATAAAACTGGATTTCTACATTAGCGATATCTCCCACATAATGACATAACTACGTGGTGATTTGCTTTTAAATGAATGAATATAAAACTAGTGATATGAAATTAGTATAACACGTACCTCAATTGACATCATTCTGTAAGGATCAAGATGAGTGTACTTGGCAGGCCAGATTATCTGAAATAATATCCATTTTCATCGTTGATGCAGTATTATGAATAAGATTTTTATATGTATTATTTTTCACTCAAATATCCAGTATATTCACATTATTTCAGGAGTTTATATTTTTCCAATAAATCTAATGAATTAAATTTAGTTGGATGAAAAGCCATCCAAATGATCCTAAATTTTAATCTGTAATAATCATTGTTATCAAGTAGACTCGTACAAACAATATATTTTCTGAAATTATTACATAATCGTTTGACATATTAGTCTAAGGCTATGGCCGAAAATATTAGAAAATGAATTCGACTATTCGACTAATTCGAGTGACTTCTAAATACTGGCTGCATCTATTAAAAAAAAAGAAAAGAAAAAAAGGTATACTGTCTGCCTGTCATCTTCTGCTTACTCCGTCACAAAACTCATCATTCACGCTCGAGATCAGTCCTTTTCTTGACCACTAACTCAATCGGACGGCTGTGACACGCATGGCGCATCCTACAAACAAGGATCCACCACAATAGTGTAAACCGCCGAGACAGCGGATATTACCCTCTTCAAAGGCCTCGCTGGCTCTTCACGCAACTAATCGGCCATCCACTATTTTTCCAACCCCCCTATACTCCCTATTTAAGCCTTTTATTTCCCACTAGACGCCTCCGTTCACAAGCTCGCTCCTCTAGAATCTTCCAAATCTCAACTGTGCTCACTCCTCTCGAACTCTATGGGTAATCTGAATTTCCTTATGTTTTCTTTCTTGATCTAGTTGATGATTTCATGGCTAATTCCCTTTGTTACGACGTTCTGATTTTGCTTCTTTTTTTCTTTCTTTCTGCTTCCCTGTCGTTTGGTGTTTTTCAGCAAAGATCAAGATCGGAATCAACGGTAACCACTAATTTTTTCTTCACGAACTCGTCGTTTCTGTTTCGATCTGCTCGATTCATGCAAAATTGGCTTGGTATGATAGATCTGAAGTGAACTCGTTGTTCTTGTTCAGGTTTCGGAAGAATCGGCCGTTTGGTCGCTAGGGTGATTCTTTCAAGGGACGATGTAGAGCTTGTTGCCGTCAACGATCCTTTTATCTCCACCGAGTACATGGTAATTCCGATCTTCTATTTTTGAAAATTTGCTTCAGATCCATGTTTGGACTCGCTATATGTGATTTGGCGGATGCGATTTTGTTTGTTTGTTTGCTTATTGCTGCTGATTGGATCTTAACTTGTTTGTACAGACATACATGTTCAAGTATGACAGTGTTCACGGCCAGTGGAAGCACCACGATGTCAAGGTCCATGACGAGAAAACTCTCCTCTTCGGTGAGAAGACAGTGACAGTTTTCGGAAACAGGTGAGCCATTCCTCACATAATTATTTGTGAAATAGATCTGAAATTGATATTCGTTGCTCCGTTGATGGATGCCATATAAGTCATTTATAAAAGCACGTGAACTTCTGCTTATGATGGATTTGTTTCCTATTCTTAGGAACCCAGAGGAGATCCCATGGGGTTCTACTGGTGCTGACTTCGTCGTTGAGTCTACTGGAGTTTTCACCGACAAGGACAAGGCCGCCGCTCACTTGAAGGTTTGTAGTGATTGCTGCAGTTTGCATTTGCCTTTTAGTTTCTATGATTGTGATTGGCATGTTTGCATGATAATTTGGGATTATGTATTACCATATTTGTGGCTATATACCTGTCTCATTGTTCACCTTTGAATTATATTGGTCATCAATCATTACTCATTGGGCATCGAGTATTTTGTTTATGTAGTAACACTGTTGTAAGCTTTGCTGTTTTAAATTGTTCTTGAAATCGTATTACAGGCCCGTAGAGGCGTAGACTAGATGATGCAACTCTACATGCTTGCTTAGTGTCAAAGGCTTCTTATATTTCTGTTTTTTTATTACTTATTGTAACCTTATAGTTATGTCTCGTCACATGCTCTACTTGCTTTTTTATTGCTTTTTATTTATTTATGTCATATCAATTTCATCTTGCAATTTTGTTGCATCCTGCATACCAAGATCACATCAGTGTATGCTTTTATAGCGCCTATTGTGTTTGCTTATGACATATTGAGTTTTGACATGAAATGGCTATTTGTGTGCTTTTGACATTTTAGGGTGGTGCTAAGAAGGTTGTCATCTCTGCACCTAGCAAGGATGCTCCTATGTTTGTTGTTGGTGTTAATGAGCACGAGTACAAGCCTGAGCTTGACATTGTTTCTAATGCCAGTTGCACAACCAACTGTCTTGCTCCCTTGGCCAAGGTACAGTATACCTAATGCTTAATGCAGGCGAGTTGTTTTGATGACCAGATATATATGGTTGGTATAATCTAATCTTATTTCTGTTTTTAAATCATAGGTTATCAATGACAACTTTGGCATCGTTGAGGGCCTAATGACCACAGTTCACTCCATCACTGGTATGTTTATGATTGTGAAGGCTTATGTCATTATTGTCCTGTACTAAACCTAAATATTACTGCAAGTATACTGGGAATGTGTTTTGATATTAATATCTTCTATTTCTATATTTAGCAACACAGAAGACCGTAGATGGTCCATCAATGAAGGACTGGAGAGGTGGAAGGGCTGCTTCCTTCAATATCATTCCCAGCAGCACTGGAGCTGCTAAGGTCTTATTTTGTTCCCTGTGATGTACTTGGTAGTCAATGACGATTTGTAAAAAGCTTGATGTCACAATTCTCATCTTTTGAATCAGGCTGTCGGCAAGGTGCTACCATCTTTGAATGGAAAGTTGACTGGAATGTCATTCCGTGTCCCAACCGTTGATGTTTCTGTTGTTGACCTCACTGTCAGAATTGAAAAGCCAGCCTCCTACGAGGACATCAAGAGTGCTATCAAGTAAGTAAAATTAATCCCGTTGATCTAGTTTGAAGTTATGTAATGCCATCATTATTCAGCGTTGTCCCTTGTACTTCTACTGAGATTAGAAGTAATTTGGTATATCTGCTTCGGGTTTGTCTCGTTTTGCAGGGAAGCATCCGAGGGCAAGTTGAAGGGAATTTTGGGTTACACTGATGAGGATCTTGTTTCCACTGACTTTGTGGGTGACAACAGGTAACTCTTCTATTTAAAGTATAAAAAAAGATCCGAAACCAATCAAACCATTGCCCTTTCTTTCCTTTTGTTGGTTGGCATAGTCTGATTGAATTGGATACGTGATGGCAGATCAAGCATCTTTGATGCCAAGGCTGGTATTGCTTTGAATGATAATTTTGTGAAGCTTGTCTCCTGGTATGACAATGAGATGGGTTACAGGTAATCTCTCTTGCTTCAGTCTATCCTTGGGTGTTTGCTATACCGATGCCTTGCTATTATTGATGTTATGTTTAATTGCTGAGAAAATTGCTTGTCATATACGTGCAGCACTCGCGTTGTTGACTTGATTGTGCACATGGCCAAGAGCGCATAAACAACTCACGCCAGATGAAGTATTACAGTTCCTCTTTTTGTCTTTAATTTTGAGTAGCGAGGCTCTGTGGTAACTGGAAAAATAAGAAACAGAGATGTTATAGTGGTTTGGTTTGTCTCTCCCCTGTTGTACTAGCCTTCGGGTTTGTTTTACTTGGACTTGTGAAATCTTCTAGCGTCTTATCCCAGAGAGATCTGGCAAAGGGTATTTGTACTTTGGTCGCAAATATTTGGGTAAAATATATGATTTCCCCTTTGGTAATGCGTTGCACCTGCTTATTTCTGTTAGCAACTTTGCGGACTGTTTTGGGAAATTGTCCCACAAGAGTAGCACAAGGAAACTCAAAGCTGATAATATATCCTATATATCTCCCAAAAAATACTACTGTTCACCGGAGCTGTTGGGTAACCTTAATTTCTGTTTTTTTTTCTTCATTCATAATTATCCAAAGGGTTGACACTAACAAGAGTACAGCAGCGTAGCATTTTGGCTTTCAGCTTCTCCTTGCAGTCTACAACCTAGAAGGGACGGCCTTGTTGACTAGTTCTCGTCTCAGGATCTTCCCTGCAGGTGATCTTGGGATAGCGTTAATGAACGATACACGCCGAATCTTTTTATATGGAGCCACCTGAAATAAGACGCATTGAATCAAACCATGCAAATCATTGCTGTACCAAAATATCTTCAGTATAATAATGGTCATAGCTAGAAAAAAATGTTTGATGATTTCAAGTTCAGCAAGAAAGGGTGTTGGCATTGGGTCCTGGGAAGAAGAAACATGCCTGTTTAGCGACATAATCCATGATTTCGGTGCCTGTGACAGAGCTTCCTGGTTGTCTCACTATAAAAGCCATTGGAATTTGGCCTGCCTCCTCATCCGGATACCTGCATTTACATTTTTAAGAGCGCAATCTCAGTTTAATACACCTTCCTTTCTTGGAAATTAAAATCACAACAAGCCTAATGTTTACAATTCTCCCAATAATTTACACACGGAATTGGAGTTTATTGCCTTAAATGAGTAACTCCTAATCACGTCTAGGTACACACTTATTCGTGAACTTCCAAGATGTGGGTGCCCCTGAAGAATTTACACAACTCCTACTCCGGGCCAGGGAATTGACAACGAGCATTTAGAACTGGTGTCACAAGAGTCTTACCGATTGTTTTCAAGAGGGTAGTATATATAATATGTATGGTAAATGTGACATGTTTGACACGCTTGTAGAAAAAGCTACCTAATCCAGCTTTAAGTACGACTTGTGAAAATAAATATGATTTCTTGCATAGAATTTTTACTTTGCTATGAAGCTAGAAACAGAGTTAATCACAAATTGAAGGTGTGAAAGGAAACTTACGGGACAACAGCAGCATCTGCGACTTGTGGATGTGACAACAGCACATTTTCTAACTCAACTGGTGGCACCTGCACATACAATTCGCCATTTAGATAATCTGATCAGTCAGCTCAATCCAGTAGGAACAACTATAACCAAATCTCTTCACCTGATATCCCTTGTATTTAATCAACTCCTTCAACCTGTCGACTATGTACAAGAATCCTTCAGAATCAAAGTAGCAGACGTCTCCAGTCTTTAACCATCCGTCAGAAAACGTTGCTTTTGTTGATTCTTCGTCTCCAAAGTAACCTGCATATTGAACCGTATACTTCCCTCCATCAGATGAAACATTAAACCTTGAACTATATCCAAATTTCTATAGCAAGCAATGGAATTGAGCATAAGACACACAAAAGACAGCATTTCCTCATCAAAGTCCTAAGGGTCGTACTAGGTTCAGATGAAGAGTTGAGGACAATCATACCTTTCATGACTATGGGCCCACGAAGCCAAAGCTCTCCTCGCTGGCCAGGTGGCAAGGCCTCTCCAGTTGAAGGATCGACAATCTTGGCTTCCATTAGCTCAGCTAATCGACCAACAGATCCATAGCGTTCGCCTTCTTCTGGGGTTGTCGGTCTTGCGGTTACACCACATGTCTCTGTTAGGCCGTATCCCTAAGGTGAAGCCAAATTTCGTTTCAGATAAGTAACTATCATGATCATCCAATCTACAAAATAATGTTTGGCCACTACATTTTGCAAAAGAAAGATACTGTAATTCGGATAACAGTAGCAGAATAATCCGTAGATGATTTTACAAACGGGTTATAATTTTCCAAGATCAGAAAGCAGCAGTTTAACCCTTCTCCAAATCCTTCCAATTCTCCCCTACTAGCCCTACACAAAACTCAAACCAGGTGACTCCGCCATCACACATTCAATCAGGGCTCAAGTGCGATCCAAACTATTAAATATGCAAAAGCAGAAATTCCCTTGAGTAGAGAGAGAGAGCAATCCCTCTGAGGAATTTTCTCTATGTATAACTCTCCCTATACGTAGCGCAAATGTACAATCACCATTTGCCTACTCTTTAACTTCATCTAAAATTTAACGATAGCAACATTGCATCAAACTCAACTGAATTCACAAAGATTAAATATTCATAATATCCTGCAAAACCCTTGCATCTAATCATTTAAGCCCAAAAGAACATCCTGACGATAGATCATCACTCTATCATTATCACTTTTCAGTTCAGGTATTGGTGTGAGTACTTAGTAGCAACTAGCAAAGAATGGATTTGCTCTAAGAGTTCAAACTGATGACAGCTCTTTGTCATACCTTTTTCTGACCTGACAAAAAAGAGAAATGCCAGGGCTCTGATTCTCAACACATAACCAAAAAGCTATTGGGAAAACATTTTTTAAGGTATTACACTCTTATAATATGCCATAGTATTGAACTGAAAGCCCAGCAGGATGGCATGAATTTATACACTCACGTGTTCTTATACACAAAGCGCAAAAATAATTGGATATTTAGGAGCCCATCCCCTTAAAATTCAAATGCCTTTGGCCTTATAGACCTACATATATTAATCTAGTTCAGTTCCATATCTAGGGATGACAATGGATGGGACGAGGGTGGATACAGTTCTTTTATAAATTTATAAAATTATAAAATTATAAAATATCAAATATTTTACTAGAAATCAATAACACACATAAATCCTAATAAAATAACATAGGATTGTACATTATATCAAGTACAACACTATAACCAAGCAAAAAAATTTTATTTTATTTTTTATAACGAATCAATAATAAGGACCGAAATATATCAGGAATTGGAAGAAAATAAACTAGAAAATAAATTATAGTGTATACTTTAATATAAATTATATACTAAAGAGATAAGGTTAAAAAACTTATAATATAAAATTACAAATATTAAAAAATACATATAATTTTAAGTGGGTGAATACGGGTCGGAGAGATGGGTGGATGAAACGTTCCTGGATTCCATCCGATTCACCACCCCGCTTTCACCCGTCTTTTAACGGGTTTTCACCCTTTTTTGTTAGATCGGGTGGTCGGACATCCGTCGGACCGTCAGGTATGGGTGAAATTGTTATCCCTATCCATATCCCATGAACCAAGACCCGCAATTACAAGTCATCGGTTCTATAATCACTACTGCCTGTAGAAGATAGCTTAATTTCACAATAACTGATATTTGATTGTTAATTATACCAATTCATTTTTACATTTTGTTAATGCCATTGAATCTCTTAATACACGAAAGGAAAAGACTTGTAGCCTAATTAATTCAATCAATTAGTAGCTACTAAAGTTTATATTCAACTGCTGGCTTAATACTTTTTGGCATTTTGAGTTTGATTTTCTAGGCTCTTTCCAATGTGATGAATATGGGTGTGGTCCGTTTATGTTCAAATAGGAGTTTAAATGCGAAAACTGTTAGAACTTCAGTGGTGATTTATTAAAATAGTTTAAATAATTGCATGGTAGTTTGCATTGCTACTAACGAAAAAAATTAAGAGGTTAAATTGATATTTTTTTACTACAAGAACACTGAACACTAAAAAGAAAAATCTATAATCTATTAAACACTAAACTAGTTTATAACACGTACTTGGATTTATTTTATCGAACAAACACCGTATATTAAACACGTATCTAATTTATAAACTAGCAGGTTGTTGAAACGTTGACACTGCCATTTCCTAGATTTGAATGGAAGGTGCGATACAGCTCCGTATGGTTGCTGGTGACTGGTGAGTAAATTTGGCCACACCAAGTCACCCACACATACTTTACAAAAATCCTATTTATAGACGAACAAAAAACATATTCCATTTTAGTGGCTCAAAACCACAAAACACAATAGTAAGGTCATAGGTAGGTTAAGAGTTTCTAACTCTATTAATTAGCTTTATTTTTGAAAGGAATTTCTCTAAGATTTTGTAGCTCCGTATATATTATTATATTATTCTAAAATAGATGTTGCAATATTGATTTAATATCTTTACGAATTTGCCATTTTTTTTAAAAAAAAGTTTTCATAAAAATAATAAATAGTCACCATATCTCAACAAATTTACATGTCAAATGCCAAATCAGTTATATTTAAATGAAAAAAAAGTATATACTAGATAATTAATATCTTAATAATTTTTTTAACAATTAATCTTAATAATTAATAATTGTTAACAAAATAAATTAATATCTTAATTGATTTTACCACAAAATAAATAACACTTTTTCTAATAAATAATAGATATAAATATCAGATTTGAAAATATAGTACCATAAATTTTATATAACCAAACCCACG
This sequence comes from Fagopyrum tataricum, assembly GCA_002319775.1. NCBI lineage: Eukaryota > Viridiplantae > Streptophyta > Magnoliopsida > Caryophyllales > Polygonaceae > Fagopyrum > Fagopyrum tataricum. Next base: position 11,482,827 of record CM008279.1, on the reverse strand, counting down.
GACAATAATCTAGTTTTCGTTACTACCGGCTACAGCATAAGTCAAAAAAATCAAATAAAGTATAGGATGTTAAATATAATTAATCTAAAATAATAAGTAGTCAGATAAAGATAAACGGCCCAAATTACGAGTACTATATTTTTTACGGTATACCTGCGCACAGTCGATCCAGGGGAACTTAGCTTTGAACCGGCGAGCGACGGACTCGCTTAGGGGAGCGCCGCCGGAGCCGATCCCCTCAAGTGACCGGAGATCAAAACGATGAGTCAGCTCCGACTTCGCCATCAGCACGACCACCGGCGGTGACACCGGCATGTAGGTTACCTTATACTTCTCCACTGTCGACAACATCCCTTCCAAGGTGAACTTAGCCAAGAATACCGCCGTCTCAGCAAGCGCCACAACCCTCAGCAACATGAAGAATCCGAACACATGAAAAAGTGGCAACGTAAAAAGCGGCACCGGCCTCCCTGGCGCCTCCCGCTCCGGCCGCGTGTGGTACAAGCCGGAGATCAACGCGATGAGGTTCCGATGAGTTATATCCACTCCTTTGATCTTCCCCGTGGTACCCGAGGAGTAGAGGATCGCCGCTCGATCGGACTGCGATATAACGACCGACTCGACTCGTTCCAATTCATTCTGGGTCATCAACGAGTTGAACTCGAGCGAGTCGGTTACGAGGGTGGGGAAGGAAGCGAGTCTCCGGCGAGGAGCTACAGAGGAAACGGCGAAGACAACAGCCGGATTCACAAGGCCGAGGATGTGATCCAACTCGGAATCAGAGAGGAGCGGACTAGCGGGGGAGACAACGGCTCCGATTGAGAGGAGAGAAAAGTATAGAACGGGGATGCGAAGTGAGGAAGGAGAGATAATGAGCGCAATGTCGCCTTTCTTGATCGGAGGGAGACCATGGTGTTTTCCGCGGCGGAGTGCGGCGGAGAGCGAACGGACCTGTCGAAAGAAGGTGGAGTAGGAGAGAGAGTCGCCGGTGGCGGCATCGATGAAGGCGAGAATGGAGTCGAGGGAATCTGTGGTGGAAGATCGGAGGAAGGAGAAAATGGCGTCGGTGATTGAGAGAGGAGTTGATTCCGGCGGGAGGGGTACGGCAGGGCGGAGGCTGTGGTAGATTTTTGTGGAGGAGCAGTAGCCGGATTGGGGATCTAGGGATTCAGGGGATGCCATTATTGGAGGAGATTGGTAGAGAAGGATAGAGTGTCATCAGTCCATAAATATATATAGAGATCTTTTACAGGTTTACTGACTCCGGACAATTATGCTCGCGTGAGCCTCACTTGCCCAATCAAGGAACCTTAATATTTTCTCAGGATCCCCCAAAAGCTTTGGGACATATCCGAAATTTAATACTCCAGCTTTTCTAGTAAAATTAATATGTATTGTTATAAATTAAATCTATATCAATCAACGTGTACAATAGGAATTTGGATAATAAATCATTTTAAATATTTAAAAATATATTATTAGTTAATTTAATTTTAAAAATCAAATAGTCAATTAGACATCATGAATATATATATATATATATATATATATATATATATATATATATATATATATATATATATATTCATCAAATTTAAACAATAAATAATTTAAATACTTTTTAATCTCTTTTAAAGAAAATTCTATATATATCATTTTATTTATTTTTTTATTCAATCAAAAGTAAGAAGTTTAATTATAAAATAATTCAATACCTTGGTGTTTAATCTCTTGAAAAATCTCTAATCTTATCTATGCATATATTTTCTAAATAAAAACCTCTCACATTTACCATTTTATCAAATATAGCTTATATGATGGAGCATGTAAATTTTGAGTATACAAGAACACTTTAAACATTTAAAAAAACACAAAATATTGAAGAAAAAAACTAAATAAAGATTACTATTTTTAATAACAATGAAAATTATCTGTTAAAAATAAAATTATTCAAAATGGATATGTAATGCAACATTAATCTGAACAACAGTAATGGTATGGCGTGGCAAACCAGACGACAGACACGCAGTCAGACATGTGGCACACCAATGCAGACATGGTTCATTTACCCATGTTAAGATTTTCTATATCACCCATAAATTATGTATTTGATTGGTGAAATTGTTATTGTTTATTATTTTTCTCGTAAAACATTATTACTTTTATACTTTTTTATTTAGCTTTAACCAATCACATAAAATGTATATATGTATCAGTGATACAAGAGATTTTAATTGCATTTATCCTTACGATGGATGAAAGCAAAGATCTAGTAAAATATAAGCAAAGTAAAAAAAAAAATCAGCATTAATTAGAATGCATTAATATCATAATGACAAATAAATGCTACGGAAAGAAGAAATTTTTTAAATTTACCCAGAAATACCATAATATAGTTTAACGCACCTAACTAATAAAAATGAGAACACAAAATTTTTAGGCTCATACCGTCATACGTAGCTAACATTTAGGAAGATAAAAATAAAGTATATAAATTAAAGTTAAGTTTTATAAACGTACTTATAAGGGTGATGCTAATGTACTAACGAGGATAGGCATTGTAAATGCGTTGCTGAGGTTATCAGTTATAAATTTAGACAAGGTAAAAGATCAAAAATCATTAGTAAAAAAAAAATAAAAAAAAAAAAGGAAGAGGTTAAAATTTTCTTTTATATCACTATTAAAATAAAATTATAACTTTTTATTTGGCCCGTATTTATAGTATATAATTCACTACAAAGGCGTTACGTTTTTCTTTGAGCCACCAAGTTGACTAAAAAGGGGTTGAAACCTGGTCAAGATCTTTTGTATACTCCTGACCGCCTCCTGATATGTATCCTTGTATTACTAGGATATCTCAATTGGTTGGAACCAGAAGCCGTCAGTCGTCATCAATCAGCATTCCGGGAGAAGTTCAAACCTTCTAAAAAAGTAAGGATTTTGTTAAGTTGATCGATGACCTCTTGTTAGCATTTTACATTAACTAGGTTTACCCGTGCGCGGTTGATAATACTATAATGACAGACGTTAACGATGTTGACACATCTATATCTCTGCAGGAAATTTACCATTTAGTAATACCATGAGACTGATGTTGATTTAACTTAGTAAGATGATGATACATCTCGAAATGATTATTGCAACAATATCCTTATTTGCTGTTAAGGAAAATTTCATTATAATGTGATAAGGTGAGTAAATTGAGATGCCTAACTTACATTCCTTTTTTATAAACGGTAGTTAAGGGCCTGTTTACTTGCAGATTGATTTATTTTCGGGTTTATAGCTTATTTTCGGGTTTATTTCTCAATGGATTTATGTATATAAATCGGATAAGGTTGTTTACTTGTAGATTATTTTTTGGGTTTATTTTTGTTTAAAATACACTTATGCCCCTACAAAAATTGGAGAACGACAGAGAATACATGAGATGAGCAAAGAATATCGGGTTGGAAAAGCACAAGGACAAAATCGGGTTTTAAACAAAAATAAACCCATCCAAACAAAAATAACCTTGATCGGATAAATTTATTTTTGAGTGGTTTATAAACCCAAGAAACCCATAGGGAATTAAACCAATTTTCAAGTAAACACACATAAAAATAAAAATAAAAATTTATAAACTAAATGAAACAGAAATAAACTACAAGTAAACAAGTCATAATTTACCCTTGGATAATATTCCAAGCTTTGACAATTAAAACAACTAAAATAAATGTCAAAAAGTATTCTCAATTTATAAAGCACAATAGAACATTTATCTTGCCATCTTTGGTTCTCAATTTATAAAGCACAATAGAACATTTATCTTGCCATCTTTGGTTTTATCTTCGTTGTTGAGCTCTTTAACCATACTTCTTCATATTCCTTTTGTTTAACACCTCATGGCCCTCCTCCTTCATTTGCTTGTACTTCATCTATTGTACCCCTCAAAGTTGTCTTTCAGGAGCAAGCTACATCTTTATCAATAATTTGCAAGTTCAGAAAAAAAGATAATATAAATAAATGACACAAATATCTTGAACTTAGACGTCCTTCTCCTTAAACATTCTACAACTACATATTATATCCGGAAGAAAAAGAGGACTTCTACTCTGCAATATAATTCATGAAATTAATATCTGTAACATAGTTGATAAGGTCAGCAGTAAAAAAACACGGACATATATAATGTAAGAAAAAGGTATACGAATGATTAAATGCGTAGAGGATCCATAACCAGTAAAATATATTTATAAATTCAAAACCAATTTAGTTCCTACAAAATTATAGGACCTTGTTTGAATAATTCACAAGAGATGAGGAGAAACAATCATGGAGAAGTACGAGATTACCTAGTAGCAGCAACAATAAAATTAAGGCAGGTTCTCTTGTACTTTGCCTTGTCAACATGCTCAACTAACAAACCAATGTTCTCAACCTACAAGGAAGGGTACATCTTAGATTTTAAGAACATATAGAATATCTAAAATGCAATGGTCTTAGTAGAAGAGGAATCAGGGCACAAATCTAGAAAATGTGAGGCGATATTTGCTAATATGATGTTCAATCGAGTAGTCGGGATGGAGAATCACTCCTCAAACTCCTTGTATTTTGAGTAGTCTCCCTTGTATTTTTTGTATTAACACGTCAATAGTTACTTCTAACCTCACTATTAAACTCTAACAGAGGACCGACGTTACATATTTTCATCATGGATCTAGCAAAATGATCAAAGAACAATCTCTTATCCACTCTGAAGATAAGAGAAGGTGAAAAATAAATAAAAAATTTTGATAAGAAATAGGATAACAAGAAAACAACATGGGTGGGTTTAAATCTGCTTTATCAGAATATGGAGCTGCAAGCGATCACCAATCGTAGACCATGACGACATCTTCAAAAGTTGAAGAAGAAGGAATTTGTTGAGCAAAGTCATGTACAAATTACAAAAGACGGAGACGGAGACGGAGAATAGGGGGAAAAAAGCTGGAAGAGTTTAATGAGACAGTGGAGGAGACGAGAGACATAGAAGACGAAGATATCGAAACAAAAGTATCTAGTTGCAACAATTGTTGTAAAGATTGTTGAGCTTCTGTTCTTAGGGTGTTGCCCTTTATCTTCCACTTCAGAAGATACAACAACAGGCAAATGAAAGTGAGAAATCATCGAAATGCAGTGGGTTACTTGTAGCAATTTCATCGTTCATTGTTTATTATCTTTAAATTATTTGAGTTGAATCTTTGTTTTGGTTTATTCATGATCCGATCTGTTGTTGTAAATTTGAGATCTCGAGAGAAATTGATGTTGGATTTATACATGCTGTTTTTGTTTACAGTTTACTTGGAGTTTCGTACCAATCTACTACATGTAGTGATATAATTCTCTGTAATTTCTTCATAGTGCATGTGAATCAGATCTCAACATTTTATGCTTACACTTGATTAGCCTCATAGTAATGTTTTAATAATTATACAACAAGCTGAGCAAAATGCTTAACACGCTAACTTCTACATTGGTTCCCATCTGAGCTCTAACAATGTTCTGAAAATTGACTATTAAAATTCATAACAACGAGTTGGTTAATATGATCAAGCTTGAATATATTCACTAACAATGCAATCTCACCAAAAATTAAGAAGCTTGATTATATTCACCAACTAATAGAGCCATGTGTCTGTTGGCATAAACTCATAACAACCTCCGGTCAATATTTGATCCCTCTCTTCATGGGAACTTTGGCGTTATCATGTTGAACTCAGAAATCAACAAAAGAGGTTAGTGTCCCACCATCCATTGGTATTGTATATTCAACCTGCATCAAATTACATGATGGAGTTTTCTTTTAAAAGACGTGGCATTTAACTCAGGTTTTCAACGAACAACGCAATCTCACAAAAAATTAGATCAAAGCATTTAAATAAATAGAAACGAAACCTGATGCATGATCTTGGTATGTTCGTTCTCTACGATGAGTATTAGCCATACAAAATCCAAGGATGAAAGTGAGATGTATTGAAGATATGAATCCGATCCGGTCAATTTGTAGGAAAATTCCAAATAAGAAGTGAATATAAGACAAACAAAGACAACCGAATCCAATATAGGTTGAATAAAGAGAATTGAAGAAGATCAATGGAGGTTGTAGAGTAACCAGTGTGGAAACACACAAGATTGAACGAAGAAAAATGAAACTCACCGGGAAATTGAAGTAGCCAGGAGGAGGGTGACAAGAACCGGGAGTGCTCAATTTCCCGCTAGGGGAGGGGGGAACAAAAGGGAACGAGGGTAAAGAAAGGCCTGGTTTTTCGATAGATAGAAGAGGGTGGATCCTTCCTTCTTGGCTTAGTCTTGGCCGAAACTAGCAGATCGCTCAATGCGCATTGAACGCAATTATAATGAATACCATTTTTTAGCATCTATGAGTTGAGCGGCGACCTCTTCCTATCCAAAACCCCCTAGAATCACAAGGAGCGATTATGATGTTGATCTGACAATTAAGTGAAGTAATTAGTGAGTCTATCAAGCTGAAACTAGGACTTAGTAAGACTCAGGTATTACCTTTCATGGTTTGATGGAGACCTTGGCGAATTGCATCCCGCGCAACGGCATTCTTTGCGCACTGCCGCTCTTTACTGTTTTCGCTCAGTGTTTGCAACGGCTGGGAAGGTAGTTGTAGAAGCGAAGCCTAGATATAGATTTTAAGCATATATTAAGGGGTTGATAGACGTACTAATTTTTTAAAATTTTTTTTTAAACTTTGACTACGAAATCCATATGCGTAGTTGAGATTCAAACAATTAGGTACGCGAAGTGTATAGTTTTGGCGTCGAATAACGGTTTTCGCCTGAACGTTTAGTATCCCTATATTAAAAGTTGTGGAAGAAAAAACCCTTCATCTCCTCCTTTACCTTGCCGCCTCTAGCGCCGCTTCTCGGCTTAAGCATATTCATCCGAGATTGGAGTCCATGTGCGGCTCTTCGAACTTCCACCATGAGTGCCGAACGTGGTGGTGTCAAGGCCTCTCGATTTTCCGCTGGTTGGAACGAACAACTCCTATAACAGTCGTCTAACAAAAAGAGTTAAGGTCTTTTAATGGTGTATAACCATGGTTTAGCAGAGGTTGAGGTGAGTAGAAGGAGTTCTATGTCTTTTTAATGGATCCTTCACTTTCTTCTGCTTCTCTTTCCCGATGTTCCACGAACAAATTGAAAAAATTTCAACATATGAACAAATTTTTAGTTTTCTTCATCTTTCTAACGAAAAATAAAGAATCGAAAACACAACCTTTTTCCAATCAAACACTTTTGGAGAGGGCTTTTAAAGTTCTCCTCAGTGGAACAAAGACCTTAAACATGTCGAATTGTTACATCGAGAGGCTTGATTATGGATAATGACAAGCTCCTGTGATGGTAACAATGTTAGATCAGATCCGAGTCAAATCTCATATACCCTTGTCCTGCGTACTGATTCCAACCCCTTTCCACCGTTGACCTACTAGATCCAACATTTTCTCGACAACTTTCTTCGTTTCTCTCTCAATCGAAGCCTCCTTCTCACCTGTCACAATGTTCCCTTGCTCCGGCTCTGTGGGAGCTTCGTTGCTTTGAGCTTGTCGTCGCCTCGCCATCCACGTTTGGTAGAACAGTGAACCGAAAGGCACCACTGCCGGAGCCAACCCAAGAACCGGATCGGTAAAACTCACGAGTTTATTTTGGTGACCTAAAGTCCGAAACATACTTAGTTGGTCCAACCGGATGAGTTACAATGAATTCACTAGATTAATTGCACATTGAACTTGAAATTAGTGAATCTACTCACTTGTTGTAAATGTTTCTCTTAAATCATCATTTTTCCTGAGCAAGCAATCTTAAACAAATGAACAAAATCGGGACCAAACTTGAACAAACCGTGAAACAATCCGGTGAGTGATGACAAAGAGCCCCATACTTCAAACTCGTCAATCCGGTGAACGGTGATTATTCAACTTTCTTTTCTAGGCGAAAAGTTGCAAAACTTTTTACACAAGCATGTTTACTTCATAAACTCATCGAACCTAGGTTTATCAATGGAGTTCCAATCACCATCTCTCAAGAAATAAAAGCTTTAAAAAAAAAAGAAGCCTAAGGCCTTGCAACCAATGAAAGCTAAACAAGCACCAACGATTTTTATCACAAATGGTGGCAAAAAGAAAGTAGGAAAAACGCTTTATTTTTCAAAGAAGGAAAACCCTCGTTTTTTGACCTAAACCCTTGTTTTAAGAACACCTAAATGATATATCAAGAGAATAATAATGACCATTTATCCCATATTTGTTTTGAGAGAAATTCATCTTCATGGTTAAGGTACGAAGAAGCTATAGAGGAATAAATAAAAAAATTCATTTTCTTTCGTTTTCAAATTTTTTTTGTCAATTTTCGTTTTTTTGTGGGGTAAGTTCTTTTCTTTTTCGCTGCATATTTATCTCCTTTGTTGGGTTTTCTTATCATTTTCTTTGTTTTGTTTTTTCTACCTAAATTTTTTTATGGGTCTTCTATCATGTTTATTAAATTTATGTTGTTCAAAGATGAGATTTTTAACCGTTTTAGTTGTTCTTTAGCTCTTTTTGATCGGCTTAGTTAATTACGGTTGTGTATGGTAGGTTTAAACTCCTTTGTTGATTTTGTATTTTTCTCTTTGTTGATAAGTTTTCTTTTCTTTTTTCTTAGATCCAAACTCTTAACCTCATCTTTTAGTTTCTTTTGTTCTTCTTAGTTCTTACACATGTTTTTTCCCCCCAAGACTTATCTTTCTTCAAACCAACCTTTTATACTACCTTCGACTTCCTTTCTTTTATCTCTAATATTCGGCCTTATTTGAAATTTCCCTCAAAATCGAATTATATTATGAACAATTGAAACCAAGAACCTTTATCCTCCCCAAAAGTTTGTTTTGGTCTCTATCTAACTTGTTAAAGAAAACTACCAACAATAGTTGATATATGAGTTTGGTGAAAGAATAAGAGGAATAAGAGCGAGAATATGTGAATCTCTCGTATCGTAAATTTTTCCTAACCAAATCTCGAGTAATCAAATTTACATTTCTAACAATCTCGAGTAAGCAGTTCATACTTGAACAATCTCGAGCGTCCTATACTCATGTGAAATTTTTTGAGTGTGATGTTCTATTATCTAACTTATGTGACTTATATTTACCATTCTAGTGTACCCGACTATTCTCGACTACTTGGGGATCTTGGAAGATGAAAACGCCCGTTTTGGTGTCCTTCTTCTCCTAGACTAAATCCACTCACGAATAATATTCTTTCAACAATTCTTCATATCCGAAAGCTATCGATTATAATGGTAAACTTAAAATTTTATCAATTTCCTTGAAACTAACATGAAATATTAAAAAAAATAATTTAAAGGTTGTTTGACTTTTGAATAAATCACGAAGGTTTAAACAATCTGTTTTTATTCTTGAACATTTGATGATGTACATGTATATGTTAGATAATAAAAAAAAGAAAAAAAAGAAAAGGAAAAAGGTCATATGCACATGCTCCTATTTTTAAACAACAAGAAAAACAAATGTAAAAATCAAGTTATCGGAAAATAACTCGAAAGAACCCGTTTCGGAAGTTGACTTTTCTTTTGAAGTCGGTTTCGTAATTTTAAGAAATGTAATATATAACCTTTGCTTAGTTCGGATGACACTCCCTCTAAAGTCGTTTTTCGAGTGTGGCATAAACGAATGTTCCAGAAGATGCCGTAGTCACATGCACATGCTCCTATTGATCGTGTTTGATCGTGGTGGTGTTCGAGGTTTCCGAAGATTCTCCATCTAGGCGGGAGAACGTCGTGAGATCCAGATTTCCGCAGGAGGTATGATATCCCATGAAAAGGGTTTCTACTATCCTGCTTCTCAGCGGCGAGACACTGCAGTAGTTCAGCTATCCCGTGCCCTCTCCATGTTTTTGTCAGCCTCGAGTGCTCATCGCCTTCTCCCGTGATTTGTTTGTTCCAGCCTTTTGGATCTTGTTGGCTTTTGCGATCATTTCTTGTTTTTTTTTTTTTCCTCTTATATCTCTATAATTGCATGACGGTTTGTCCGTTTGCCGGTTTTCGGCCTATTGATACACCAAATATGTTTGGTGTAATCGAGTTTCTTACTTTCTTGATAAAGAAAAAGAAAAGAGTTGTGGATAGCTGTTTTGAAATCCGTGTAAATTGAAATTGTATGGGTTGTTTTATGAAAAATGATCTAAATTAGTGTCGATCTATGCAATTTACCCTTTCAACCTTCTACGACCTAGATTGTAAAATGGTCGCATTTATATATGCCAGGCGATCGAAGTTCCATCTTCCAGAGCAAAAAAATAACGAAGAATCAGAAGAGAGTGATAATGGCGAAGTGTGATTCATGCACGGAAGTGGCATCTGATCTCATCGACTTTCTTAACGATTCTCCAACTGCTTTCCATGCCGTCGGTACTCTCAGTGACTAAGCAATTTCCCCATTTCATCTTTTCTTTTTTGAGATCTTATGACCCTCGGGTCGATGAGAAACGTGTTTCTATGTTGTTTCTAGTTGATATCGATTTTGTTCCTTATTCTCTGATACTTCGTTCTTGTATGGTTTGCTGTCAGCCGAAGCTAAGAGGCGGTTGACAATTGCCGGCTACGAGCAGCTATCCGAGAGAGAAGATTGGGAGTTGAAAGCGGGAAAGAAATATTTTTTTACCAGAAATTATTCTACCATAGTCGCCTTCGCGATTGGTAAAAAGTATGTGACCATCATATCGATTGGTTGGATTGACGATTTAAAATTGTTTTTGCTCATGAAGTTTTCATCTAATATTTGATTCGAATTGAATTCGTACTTCAATAGTTATGTCGCTCTGCATGTGATGATACGGTTGGTGATGTTTGTGAATTTGGCTTAGATATGTTGCTGGAAATGGATTCTACATAGTTGGTGCTCATACTGATAGCCCTTGTTTGAAATTGAAGCCTGTTTCAAAGGTATTCTTGTATTTGTGCCGTGAAGAAATACATCATACATATAAATAGACTTTGCACTCATAATTTTTGTGTATCTGATTCAGATAACCAAAGGAGGGTACTTGGAGGCTGGTGTTCAGACTTATGGTGGTGGATTATGGCATACTTGGTTTGATCGTGATTTAACTGTTGCCGGACGAATGATTATAAGAGGCAAGAAAGATGACTCCGAAGCCTACTTGCAACGACTTGTTAGGATTGAAGATCCTATTATGAGAATTCCTACTCTGGCAATTCATCTAGACAGGTTGCTATTAAAAGAATTCATGATTAGATGTCTCTGTTCGAGTACTGGTGCTTACATGAATATCATATTTCTTAGCTGAGATAGCATTCATTTTTGAGCAGGGGGGTCAATGGTGATGGGTTTAAGCCAAATACACAAACACAAGTTGTTCCTGTCTTGGCGACAGCAATCAAGGTAAATTTGAAAGCAACTATCAATGGACACCATCATGCACTGATAATAGCATTTTCAGGCTGTTAGAGTTCCTTTTAACTTTTAATCAGGATAATGTTCAGTACAATTATACTCTTGTTTCCCCTTATCCTTATGCACATCATATAAGCTCAATGCAAATGGAATTCAAGCACTTATCATTTCCAGGTTTTGTGATGGAGAATTTACTGCAAGGTAGTGCCCATTTGATTGCATTGATTTCAGTTTTCAGGCTACAGCCTCATTGATTTTTATCATCTATGTTTCACCCTAAAATTATACTACATTAGTACTTCTAGTTATAGTCGCACAAATCTTCCTTCTTTTCTTGTTCCATTTTTATCTTGAACTTTTTTTTTTGTATGGTGGTAACCTGATTTAGCTTTGAGCACCAGTAGAATTTCTCAACAAGACATTCCCATCAAAATCACTTGATATGTTTGAGGTGCTGTAAGTTGGTCTATACCTTATCTACCATGATGGTCTGTGATGTACTGATGTGGGATTGGCAAACCTGGAAAGTTGATAAATGAATTATTTTCGTAAAAGTCTGTACTGATAAATTTCTTGTTTGAACGTATAATTGGAGAATAATTCTAATCATTCAACATGTTTATGTTATTTTCTTATTTATTTATAGAATATGTATTATTTCGGTGAACTGCTTTATATGATGAAAATCAAATATATTGCTAGGCGGAGCTCAACAGAGGTGCTCCTGATAATGTTCCAGTTGCACGTGGAATTGAATTAGCAAAGACTGAAAGCCAGAAACACCATTCTCTTCTGCTTAAGGTATCAGAATCAATCCCCTTTACTGTTAGTTGGTGTCCTGTTCTGTAGCCTTGGCCCGTTGCACCTGTTGCTGCTCATTCTTGTTAATGAAAGCAGTATATTGTCTTAGTCATTTATTTCATATATGTTTTCTCTGCAGCTCCTTGCAACAAAAGCTGGCTGTGAAGTTGATGATATATGTGATTTTGAACTACAATTATGCGACACTCAACCAAGCATCATAGCTGGTTTATTGAAGGAGTTTGTTTTCTCAGGACGGCTTGATAATCTCTGCATGTCCTTTTGCTCTTTAAAGGTAACATTTTCCTCTCATAAGAGAACATAGATGAAGAAACCACTATCTGGCCACTGGTGACTTCTCATTTTTATTAAACATGTTTGGTGAATACGTTAGATGAAGAAACCAATTTGTGTTGAACTGGGCTAGGAGGGAGAGTAATCAATTTATGACTGTGTGTGCGCGCTCTGCACTTTACTTCTGATAGGGTATCTTGGTTGAAATGCAGGACTGTGAATTTCATCAGTAGCAAATACAAATAGGGATATGCTCTGTGCATACTTCATTCTTTTTATCCGTTATCTCCTGATTTTTTCCTCTACCCAGCTTAGAATTTTAAACTTAGCAAGCACTGAATCAAACATGACAATATTGCTCGATACAATTTATCACTTTGTGTATTATGTTACTGATTGTGACTTCAATCTTTAATATCAAGTAAAAAAGTTGTTTTTTTGATAATAGAAATGGTTTAGGTCTTTTCTTTATTCATCTCAAGTTGGAGATCTGCTGTATATTATATCCTTTAAAGTGTCAAGGACTCAAAAGAACCATTGTCTTTAAAAAATAACATTGTCAATTTGTTTATTGAATTTCAGGCTCTGATAGATGCAACGACTTCTGAAAGTAGCCTTGAAGATGAGACTGGTGTTAGAATGGTGGCACTTTTTGACCATGAAGAAGTTGGATCAAACTCAGCACAGGGAGCTGGGTCTCCAGTCATGTTTGATGCTTTGTCTAGAATTACAAATTCTTTTGTTTCAAATTCCAAAACGGTATTACTCAGATTTTGATAAACAAAGCATTTTTTAGCAGCCTTTCCTATATATTACCTTTATCCAACTATAATATAGACCAATGCTTCTGCATATTAGTATAGTGTCATAAAAGAGATATTTTCTATACATCAGTAGGTCATGTAGGAAATTAAGTATCCAATTCTAGGAAGATGGATCTCATGCTTATACAAATGGAACTGCTGCTTTTAAAAACCTTCACTTTCTGTTATACTTGTGGATCTGAATCATGATTATTTTGTTTTCATTGCTTAGATTCTTGAGAAGGCAATCCAGAAAAGCTTCCTGGTATCAGCAGATATGGCACATGCCTTACACCCTAACTACATGGTATGTTTTTTGCTCTATATTTAAATGTGATTATGTGGCGTGTAATGTGTACGTTGCACTCAATAAATGTTCTATCACCAGGACAAACATGAGGAGAATCATCAGCCAAAGATGCACTCAGGACTAGTGATTAAACACAATGCAAATCAACGCTATGCAACCAATGCTGTTACTTCATTCATTTTCAGGGAGATAGCCAATAAACATAAGATTCCTGTTCAGGTTCGTATCTCCTCCTCTCAAATACTTGTTTCTTAAAAGCTACTGTTTACCAAATTTACTATTGGGCCATCCATTCTCAAAGGTTTAGAACTAGAGTACCCCTATAACCCTAGGTGCCTACAAATAGTGTCATTGGTGGAACCAAAGATCCATGTAGTTAATTGAGCTTGTGCAATGTAAAAGGACTTCTCTTTTTTCCCACAAAGGGATTTCATGCTTGGAAGTTGAAATTGACCCATCAAACTTTTTGCATAGAGTAAACTTGCTGTATTTCTCCATTGTGTACGGGATATGGTTACTTTTCAACACAAGGGAGGGCAGTTCTTTGATGAGGGTGTAGTTCAGTTTAAATAATTTCATTCAAATCATGCAGGATTTCGTGGTCCGCAATGACATGGCTTGTGGTTCAACAATCGGGCCAATTCTGGCCAGTGGTGTAGGAATTCGAACAGTAGATGTGGGTGCACCTCAGCTTTCAATGCACAGCATCAGAGAGATGTGTGCCGTTGATGACGTGAAGCACGCCTATGAGCACCTCAAGGCCTTCTTCCAAGAATTCTCTCATCTTGATTCCATGCTCGAAGACACAATTGAATGAACTAAATAGTTCACTCTGCTGCTGCCGCTGTTGCTTCCATGTTTCATCAGAGTTATGTTGCAAACATTTTGTACTTTTCAGTTAGGTCATAACTTGGAAAGTTATAAGCTCTCTTTTCTGTTCTTTCTTCTCTCCTTGCACACTGACACAGATAAATAAGCAAAACACGGAAACAAGCGAGTTGAGCCTTCTAATATTAGGGGACTAATCTTTTAGAGAAAGGGTGAATCTCTTGAGAAATATTACGAGCATAATATTTTTCATCATTTGCAAATGATTTATTTGTGCATAAAAGTGGAAATTTACTTATTTAGTAAATAAAATGCAAATATTTTTAGTGTACATTTTCTGAATACATAATATACACATTTTTTTGATGTACAAATAGGTTTTATAAAACTTGAGCGTTTGGTGAAACCAGACTTCATTGTTTGAATTTGCTGGGAAGGAAAATAGGTACATATAATAAAGAGACCATGTGAAAGCTTTGGGGGCAAAACCAGAAGCAAATTTGATATTCTAATTTTCTCTTGAAAGCTTCTTTGTCAGCTTCTCGAAATTGAGCCAAAAGGCCAATGTATCAAGGGTCAAAAGCTAATCTATCAAATAAAAAAAATGTATCAAGGCTCGATCAAAGGCTCAAAATGCTAATCTATCAAATAAATAAAAAGCTAATGTACCGAGGTTTTGTCAAAGCTCAAAAGCTAATCTATCAAATAAATACTACCGTGTAGAAGACTAGAAGTTGTGGGAGATTTGCCTTTTTGAAAAAGAATTGCACATACAACAAAGAAAATGAAGATGGAAGAGGATACCACCCAATTTTAAGGCATGAGGGAAAAAAGTAAAATATGAATATAGTCTATATGCCATGATACACTTGACAGATAATAAATATTTAACGTTGATGCCTATATCTAGTATCCATATTAAATATTTTACCTACATCTCATATCCAAATAGTGACAATTATACAAGAAGAAACTATACAATGTGACAAATTAAAATATCATATTGTTAATCTAGATTTATAAGATGGTTTGAATAAATTATATTTGTAAGCTTTTTTTTTTAATAAATATCGGAAAAAGGATAAAACTAAGAAAAAAATTAACATTAATAATATAACAACTTAAAATTAAATCAAAACATATAAATTGTAATAAGCACAATATGATAATATTATTGATTTTGTAATTTTTTTTCTTTTATTTTGGATATATTTTTTATTTCCTTGGACCTTAGTTAAGCAGATAAGATTAGCATTAGTTGAGGCATAATCTTCTTTCCCTATGTATTAATACATCAACCGGTAATGTAAAGTGTTGAATCACATTCAACCACCGACTCACAACAACCACATGACATATCACAAGGGTACAATTGATAACAGGGAGCTCGCTAGATGTGCTCGGTAATGAGGGTATATAAGCTTCCGCAATGGCTCGGATCATTTTCCTCTTAGCAAGGACAAGAGCAATTGCCTGAAGAGTCTTCCCCATTTCCATTTCATCAGCAAGTATATCCCCTTTAATCACTGTTTCCTCTTGCTTCAATGCCCAACCTAGCTATTCTTTCTAATACCTTAATAGGGACAAAACTAATTCCTTAGATGCTTAAATTATTTCACCTGCAATTTCATTCTTTTGATTTAAATCAATATCTTCATTCATATGTTCATCAAGCCATTTGATATCCTCTTCCTCCAAATTTCCCACATCAATGATGCCTTATCCTTCTGTCCCTTTGATTTTCTTTTATTCTTCACTACTGAAAAAATAATAATAGGCTCAACGAAAGCATCAAGTTCAATTTCGTCTTCAAAGTCAGATTCGTCAATTGGCTTTGAATATTTGTTAGAGCGTCCAATTCTTTTCTTAGATGATGATTGTTCCTTCCCCTTCCAATTACTACCTGCAACATGCCATTCAATATCATCAAGACAACAACACACCATTGTCAAGGGTACTTTTTTTTTTTTTTTACTGGTTTTGTTTTGTGGCCTTCATAAGACACCACTCATGGAATTAAATTTGAGTTCGGGGGATAAAAATTGAGTACTCAGATCCATCGATCAAGAGAATAAGAGAAGAGGTAGCTTCATACATGTGCGCCCATCAATTAACTTAGCTTGACATTTTATCAATGTGCATATTACTTAACTGCTTCTTTTCCTACATCATACAAAGTAATATCAAATTCAACAAATTGCTAAAATCTTTGATCGATTTTAAAGCGAATTGAAAGAAACCTCTCGACACAACAAACAACTCAAATCTTTGATCGATTCCAATTTCGAATAACACAGATACGAGCCAAAGAATTAGGTTTTCCATGCTTTGAGGCGTAGATCCCCGAAGAGAGGAGTACGAGGTTTCATACCTGTATCGATTAAAAAAAATATGAACAAAGAAAAGCCAGTCGAATGGTTTCAGTAGGGATGACAATTTCACCCGTACCCGACGGATATCCGACCACCCGATCCAACGCAAAAGGATGAAACCCGATAAAAGACGGGTGAAAGCGGGTGGTGGATGAAGCGGGTGGGATGCGGGTGAAGGTTTCATCCACCCATCATCCGATCCATCATCCACCCGACCCATATCCACCCGCTTAAAATTATATATATATTTTTAAATATTTGTAGTTTTTATATTATAAATATTTACTTTTATTTCCTTACTATATAAACTATATTAAAGTAAAACATATATTTTCTTTCCTAATATATTTCGGTTGTTATTATTGGTTCGTTATAATTTGTTTATTTTAGATCTTGCTTGATTACAGTGTTGTACTTTATATTATGTAAAGTTTTATGTTAACTTTAGTTGAATTTAAGTATTATCTTGATTTCCAGTAAAAAAAAATTTTTTTTACAAATTTATAAATAAGGTGTAGAACACCCGAAATCTCACTCGATCCACCCGCTTCATCCGGTGGATTGGATGCGGGTGAGATCCTTAGCGAGTTAGCGGATGGTGGATCGGGTGGGTGGGCAATTTTGGGTGATGGATCGGGTGGCGGTTAAGGTCATCCACCCGCCACCCATTCCTAGGTTTCAGCTTCCATAAGCTTGCCCAGACTAGCTTATGGAATTGGGCATTTCTTCAGCTACCTCATCTACTATAAGCTCCTTCATCTCCCTTCAGCTAGTGCTGCCAAACACAACGCCAAGACCAATAGTGCACTTTTCATCTCCAACAAGTTGCATAAGCTCCAATAAGCTTGCTGCCAAAATGCTACCTAAAACTCAAATATGATACTAAACGGACCTAACCTCCAACAAGCTTTCAAAAGCTTCCTGAAAACAGGTGAAGATCGATCAAAACCTGTATATAATTTAGTGAAGACCCTTAGAAAACTATCAGGATATATGGATGCTAAAATGCCAAGCAAGTTCAAGCCCTTAATCTTATTACTCCCACAAGAGTGTAATATACCATAACAAAAAAAACTAAAATTAGTCAAGAATCTGGGGAATATGCAAATTTCATGTGTGGAGAATCAACTTATTGCTTGGAGCAAAATTCAAAGTTCTCTGCACCCTAAACTGCAGTAAACAGACCAATACAGTAGCCAAGACTAACAGGAAAAACAAAGAGAAAAGCCGATGGATCAACAAGATCCAACCAAAGTGCGTTACAATTAAATTATCAGCAAAATCTGTGAAGTGTATCATTTTTGCCTAAGTTGAAATTGTATGGTTGCAGAGTTTTTTCATGAGCTGAGAGCCTTCTGAACTTCTTCACTCACGTTCTTTGGAGGCTTCTCTGCATGAATGTTTGCTAGTATGCTCTTCTTTGCATAGTAATCAATCACCTGCATTGCAACAAAAGTTGGTACAAATTACTAATTTTGCTTTAGCTCTAGGGAGAAATACTGGAACGAAACAAATGGAAACAAAAAATATACAAAACGAGAAAGCAGCCACTGATGAAACAAAGTTACTGCTGACCATCAAACATGTTTAGAAAGCACACTGAGAGCCACTGTTGAAACAAAGTTACTGCTAATCATCAAATACACATAGAAAGTACACTGAGAGCCACTGTTGATTCAAAAGTTATACAAAAACAAATAAAGCACAATGGTTTGGGTTGAACATCATAGTACATTAACTTAAGACAAATCATTTCCCAAGTACATTGGCATGCTTCTGTAAATAATCTCAAATAGACAAACCAACAAAGAGCCAAGTGCCCTAAAAAACTTCAATCTTGCAAAACATGATTAAGAAAGGATAGACGAAACATTGGTCCAAAAAAATAAATGTTGGCATATACTTCATCTGTTTACAATACACGTCTTTTTAGCAATTTTCACCCTCGTTGAGAAAGTAAAAAATAGAAAGAATAAAGAGCCGTGAACTGTTGCTGTCCTTTTGAAAATTTGATGGCTTAATTTTCATTTTCAATGCAACATAAAAGTAAACCAATAATATGTGATAAGTTCAAGTACTAGCAAGAGACGTTTTCAAACTATGAGGAAAAATTGAAATAAAACTACTTTTTTCAATCTTTACCATGAAGCATCAAATATATTTAAAAAACGGGTATTTTAAGCAAAGGGAGTATTCTGGAATTTGAAAAAGAGATGCCAAACCACCATATGGAGATAGTGTTTGAATTAGAACTTACAAGCATGTTAAAAGATTCATACGTGTAAGCAGGATACTAGGAATGAAGTTCCCGTGTAGAAACAGGAATGAGAAAAATAATGGAAAAAGGTAAAAGAGAATAAAGAGTTAAAGTCCATACTGGTTTGGTTTGTCTGTGGAATGCTTCTAACCTAGACTTCAGAACTGCAGCAGTATCATCCTTCCGCTGGATCAAAGGTTCTCCAGTGACCTTTAAAAATTAAAAAAAAAACAAAACTAATTCATCTTGTTCACAATAATCAACAGGAAACAAGAAGGATCAGATGAATAGAAATCATCATATAAATTTAATTAGGAGAGCAGTCAGACTGCAATATACATACCCCCATCATGCAGATTTACTGCAGTAAAGATTGTAGCATGAGCAGACTCTTAAGATTATTTTTCAATTTCACAATGGATGAACTTATATTGTTATAACACATAAATCAAACTATATGAAACTTACATCATCAACTCCGGGCACCTTTGGAGGAGCAAATTTAGTGTGGTAGGAACGACCACTAGATGGGTGGATCCAACGGCCAGTGATTCTCTCCTCCAATATAGAATCATCAATTGCAAAATTGAGCACCTTGTCAACCTTGGCTCCTCTCTTATCAAGCATTTCATCAAGCTTCATGCAAAGAAAATGAGCAGCAGGAGGTGAGACCACAATAATTAATATAAGGATATGATTATCCAAGAAATCAACGGAATTGTCAAAACCTTTTGTGCTTGCACCACAGTCCTCGGGAATCCATCAAGGATAAAACCCTTTTGGCATGAAGGCTTGTTCAATGCTTCATCAATAATCCCAACAACAAGGTCATCAGATACAAGCTCTCCCTGTAATATAATTCCAAGCATATAATTAATTCAAAACTACACAACCAAAAGGATAAGATCATTAAAGTATTTGACAACAATTACCTTCTCCATGGCCTCTTTAGCCTTAACCCCAAGAGGCGTTTTAGCAGCCACAGCAGCCCTCAACATATCACCAGTGGCCAAATGGCACAAACAGTACTCATCTTTGATGATAGGAGACTGGGTACCTTTTCCTGACCCAGGTGGTCCTGTAAATCAACATAGCCATCAATCAAACCCACGACCATATCAGAAGGGAGATAATCTACAGATTCTCATTGGATGCATGTTTAGAAGCAACTAGGCAATAGCCTCTGCCAATTGACAATTTCTCAAGGAAAGCAAATCATCCACCTACCATCGAAGCACTATTTTCTGCAATGTTTATTATCAGATTAAAGGCAGTGATTTAAACAATGTTCATTATCAGATTAAACGATTGACTACAAAATTGAGGTACATGAAGGAAGGAAAACAACAATTGAGTAACTCAGATTAAGTGCAACCACTAGAGCTCCTATAAGAGAAACCCAAAATGAGTTAAATCTGAGAAAACTCAACTTTTTTCGGTCACTGAATCGAAAACGAGACGAAATTAAGCTAAGAAAAACGATAAACCATACTTAGCACCTCAAGTTCTTCAACAGATAGATGAGCATTCCAATTCTCAGTACACGCACAGCCAAAAAATAGACTTGCATTTAGGAAAAGAAATAAAAATGAATCAACGTACACCAACCAAATGAACCGCTACAAAAACAACAGATCTGTAATGGGTGACAAAGCGAGAAAGAGAGGGAAACCTTACCGACGAGAATAAGGCGTTTGTCAGGCTTGTTTGCGCACTTCATACGGCGAAGGAGCTCAGTCATCAGATCGATTGAGGGGAAGTCTTCCAAGTTCGCCGCGCTGGTCGCCATTGTCGTCGCCTGCTATTCCTTCGCAGAGAAACAGATGAGAGAGAGGGTTGTTGGGGGTTTTGGTTTGGATTTCTCTTTCTGGTTCCTCACTTTGGACAAAAACCTCTTGTTTTGTTTGCTTTGAATTGAAGCCTTGGAGTGTGAGGTTTTAATGGATACTCACTTCAAAATGACGATCTTATCCTTTGACCAGCTACTGAGCGGATCGATCTGCCCACGCCTGCCTGCACGACCGCCCGCGTGACCTCTAATACCGGTTGCCCGGTTGGAAACTAAATCAAATACAACCTAACACTGATGGCATTTTTGATTGACTATTGAGATAAATAAAAGTAAAGGTTAAGAAATTGAAAATAAAACGACCATATTTATTTTTATTATCTTACAAAGATAATAGTTTAGAATTACTTTTTTAAAAAACCCTTAATTTTTTTTTATAACACAACAGGGCCGTCCAATGAACTTTGGAGGTCCCGTGCTAAGATTTAAATTTTATTTCGATTTATTAATTTATTGATGATAGAATGATAAACTATTTAGTATTAATTATATATTTATTTTATGATACCACTAATATTTTGTATAAAATAAATATTAATTATAAAAGTAAAAACAGTTATAATAATAAAACTAGAATTATTAACTAAAATAATAAAATGATGATAACAATATGTATTTATAATTATATGTGTCGTGTTTTGCATTTTAAAATATATAGAAAGTACTAATATAAAATTAGAATTTTTGTTGTTGTTAAGAAATGTTGAAGCAAAATTAAATTAAAAATCAAGTATCAACCTCCACTCCAAGACAATCTTGCAAATAAAGTATCAACTATTGAGACAAGCAATTAACTATAAATTTTTATATGAACTTAATATATATGGGCCTTGAAAATTGTGAGGCCATGTTCCGTTAGGCTTTTTAAATAGTCCATTGGACGGCCCTGAACACAACTATCATTAAGAACAAGAATAAGGATGAAAATAGGTGAACAACCAACCGTTCATCAATATGTGGGTGAAAATCCAAATAATTATAAGGGGTGGACGGTTGTGAAATTGATAGTTGGTGGGACGGGTATGGGTGGAGGTCCAACCATCCACCACCCATCTCATTACTCAACTGTCCCACCTACTCTATTTCACCCGTTTAAATTATTAAAAAATAAAATAAATAAAATCTCTAATATGTAAAAGAATAGGATGAAAGCCACTTATCACTTTGAGCCCCGAAGCCCCGATCCCCGCCTCTCTATCCCTTCAATTCGTCCTTCACGCTTGCAATCGAAGAGCCAAAGTTTCCAGAATCTTCAACCTTTGTTTACAACGCTGCTCAGTCGGAGTACCTTCGGCCGTTCTTCGTTCACTACTGAGTGCTCGCCGACCTTCAGTCTCGCAGTCGGAGTACCTCTCACCAAGTCGCCACTCTTCCTTCGCCACTACTTCACCGTCTTCAACCTTCTCACTACTTTTTCGACACCGTTTGCGTTAATCACCACTGCTTCGCCAATCACCACTACTTCTTATGCATGCAACATCCCTGATCCCTATTTGTTTCTTCTTTAATCTTCATCGTCACTAGCCTTATTCATCCTCACTGGTTCACTGCAGGTTGTAGAACCTCTTAGTGTTTCACCCTCACCGGTCTATTCTTCATCAGGTATATTGGTTTATTCTTCAACCTTATTGGTTGTTGAATGTTATGTGCTTCTTCGCTATTGTTTTCCTTAATCTATGTTGTCTTGGTTTTTTTATTGGATGTTGTCTTGGCTATTGTCTTCCTTCGTTTCTTCTTGTTGTCTTCTACTGTCCTATAACATTCTTATTTGTTTCTTTTCAACTATGTCTTCCTTTGATTATTTAAAGAAAAATGGAAAGTGGTTTTAATCAAGCAACTTCGATGATAAGTTCATCACCTAATTCAATGTTAATAATGCCTTTATCAAGTACTCAAGATACTCACCTTCAATTCTAATGAACTCAAATACGCCCGATAATGCCATCGAGCCTTACGTCCCTCAAAATTCAGTTGTAAATTCACACAAGTCTAGAAGTTTGACTTTAACCATGTGAAATCACTTTAAGAAAGTCAAGTATAAGTGTCAGATGGACATGCAAAGATATAAAACCACAACTTCAATCAACAAGCATCAAGAGTGAGTTAGCATGTATTACTTTACTAGTAAAGATTTTAAGGCTCTTATCTTTAAAAAAAACTGATCTAAAATGTCCAACTTTGCGAAGAGTGTAAAATATATTTTGGTAATTCTCGTGTTTATTGTGGCTTTTGAAAGTACTTTTGATTGAACAAATACAAGTTATTTATCCAATGGTTATGAATTCTTTCTTTATGATTATTAATCAACGTTTAAGATATTGGTTAACCATAAGTGTTCATGTGTGTGATACACTATATTAAATTTTAAAAAAATCCATTTTCAATAAAAATAACATATATGACAACAAATTTATTTTCTTTAATTGAATTTTGAGCATTTCGATCGAAATATTGCTTTTTCTACTAATTTAGATCGTAATAATGAAATTTCGATTAAAATTATCTATCAAATTTTAAGTATTCCAATCAAAATATGTTCATTTCAATCAAAATAGTGCCTTTTCTACTAATTTCGATCGAAATTTGTTCATTTTAATCGAAATAGTGTTTGATCCTATTTGTTAAATAAGGTAGATTAATGCACGGAGGGATCAATTTCACTCTCCGTATTGATCGTTAGATTAATGCACGAAGGGATCAATATTCACTTTCCGTATAAGGGTATGGGGATATATTATTTATTACAAAGAAAGTGCATATTGTAAGTATATATTACACGGATAAATTATGAAAAGCAATAATCTAATATACAAGGTTGCACGAATACCGTTTCATCATCGTCGACGTCGCAAATTGCATTGACACACATTCAAGTATAAACACGAATACTAGGTTGGACCTTCTTTGTTAATATGAAGGAATCGTTGGACCGGATCATATCCGGGCAGCCCGCCCGGAAAAACGGGCGGGTATGAACATAGAGGGAAGCCCGGCCCGCCAAGCCCGCCGGGTACGGACACCACTATAGGCCCGGTTGGGCCGGAAAAGCCCGGTCTGTCGGCCCGTATAAAAAAATTAAAATGTAAAAAAATATTATATTGTATATATTTAAAATATTAAGTATAATTATAAAATATTTAGCATAATTATCATAAATTTAATGTATATTACATATAATATCTTAAATATATTTTATTTTTAAATAAAATTTATATTGAAAATAGTTTTTTAAATTATTTTTTTTAAAAAATAAATAAAACGGGTACCCAAAGGCCCGGCCGGCAGCCCGGCCGGACCGGGTACGACAGGTATTGTAGGCCGCCAGCCGGGCTTAGCCCGGCCCGTGTCCGGCTAAACGGATTTAAAATTCCAAAAAGTCCGGCCCGAGTCTGTCCCGAGTCCGAATATGAACAGGTCTAAGAATCGTATAGTTAAACGTGAGTAGCGGCGAAGACAATGGGGTAAGGGAAGGGATTGTGCCCCTTACCT
The DNA here is from genome assembly GCA_002319775.1 of Fagopyrum tataricum. Classification (NCBI taxonomy): domain Eukaryota; kingdom Viridiplantae; phylum Streptophyta; class Magnoliopsida; order Caryophyllales; family Polygonaceae; genus Fagopyrum; species Fagopyrum tataricum. The sequence continues at coordinate 11,458,367 of CM008279.1, read as the reverse complement.
CGTTATATTAATAGAGTTTTTGGTTTAAAGTCACATTGTTTAACAATATTAGTAGTGCAAGAACAATATTAGTAGTGCATGATGAAATACGTGTAAATGTGTGAATAAGACTGTCGTGTGGTTATCAATTTTTCGTGTCCCCGTGCAAACTTCAATTCATAAACACGTGTAAGTGCGCATACAAACTTTTCAATTCATGCGAGTTTTTATATGACTATAATCGTGCATATTAACAATAATCATGGATGCACCATTCGTGCTAATTAAAGGGAAAGTCGTGCAAGGTGACAAAAAACATTTGTGCATGTTAGTTGCATTATTCGTGCATGCACCATAATTCCTATCATAATTCCATAAGAGTAGTTTTCAGTTGAAAATTGAAGAGTCGTGCAAACAATTTTTTCATCAGCGAGTATATGATAATGTATAATTGTATGCTTTTGATAATTAAGGAAAAAACTTTATTTTCCGTGTTTAATACGATAAGATGTAATCTTTTATTAATTAGTGACTATATATAAATCTTATTATAACCGTTCAATAATTTAAATCGTGTGTTTAAATTCGTTTTCATTTCTTCTCGTAATCCTTGTTCTCACTTGATCGTAACTCTCTATATATAATGATTTGAAAATAAGATAAAAATTTTAGTTTAGAAAATAGGACCTAATTAAAATTTTAAAAAAGTACTGTACACAAATCTTGTATGATTATATTTTTTGAACACCTTGAATCAATAAATTTTCTTAAATATGATTTATTTATTTATTTAAACATAGTTTAAAAAATCTCTAAGTTATTTAAATTGATTTGAAATAACAAAATAAGATTGGCTGCACAAATGGATAACATGACGATGAGAAGACTGCGTCAAGTAAGTAAATAAGTATATATATATATATATATATATATATATATATATATATATATATATATATATATATATATATATATATATATATATATATATATATAATTTGTGTAGTTTTTCTTTTTTTTATTTATTATTTAATGTCCATAAGTTTTTAAAATTCCTCTCGATGTCCTTTAATTTTTAAAACATTATTCTCATTATCCAATTTTAGATTTTTATAAAGTAAATAAAATAATTTTTTTTAACTTTTGTAAAAAATATTTTCCATATATTATAACCGGATTACACAATTAATCGCATTATTTTTAATATTTATAAATTCAACAAAAAGAATTTAACTTATTTTCTTATAAAGTAAATAAAAAATAAAAAGAAACGTATTTTTTCTTTATTTAGATTATAAAATTACAGTTTAGTTTTGTCTAAATTAGTCATTTTTTATTATATAATATGACTAACAAGTAACATTTGTGATGATTGAATTATTATTATTTTTAACTGAAAGTACATAACTAAAAATATGTTAAAAATTTATTGTTAGAGTATTGTGTTTATACCTCAATATATTATCACTTTTATTAAAAGAAATTAAAAAATAAAAGTGATGAGAGTGGAGTTTGATTATCAATGACATCAGTTACTTATATATATATAAGTTAGAGGGGTAAATTTTGAGTTAGTTTTAAATTTTTAAAAAGTGTAAACTCTAATTAAAAGATTTGCGTGGGAATTTCACAACAAAACCGAATTATAGTCGACAATTTGTTAATTTTGATTAGTAGAGAATTATATTGTTTTAATTATGTTTTTTCTAACAATTTTAATATGACATGATGATTGTTTATTATTTTTAATAGAAATTTTCTTATAAAATAATTAATGAAAAATTTGTACATAATATTGTTACAAACCTGTAAATAAATCGAAAAAATGTACGTGGATGTCCTTAGAATTTGACACGTAGGTAAACATGAAATCGTTTTGGTAATATACTAGTTTAAAACTCGTGCTTTGCACGCATTTCTATTAAGCATATCGAAGAAGAGCATAGGAGTACAATATATTGCTTTGACAATAGGTGAATCATGGATTTGAGTTGGTCAAGGCCTCGGTTGATATAGCAAGCTTCAAGGTGATTGAATTTGACTAGGATGCTGAAGGAATTGATAAAAAAAATATAAAACTTAAAATAGAATTTTTATTTTTGACAAAAAGAGAAAGAATTTTACCTAAGTATAAGAGATTTGAGGAGCTTCGATTAATAAATCTAGTATTGATACCATGTTACACGAAAACGGACACAAATACGGAAAACGGACACGGCGAGAAACGGTGAAGCGACAATACTAAAAATCATAGGAAATGAGGACCTGGCGAAAAAGTATATATAATATATCATTTAAAGCTATTGCGAAGATAAATTTATATATGATAATAAGAAGAGATGCATATATGATATAATCAATGACACAGGAATACATCATTAGTTGTAGAAGTATTGATATATAAGAATATTGACCGCGTTAAGTGATATTGAGGTAATATTCATGAATATCTTATTCATCTTGAATTCGAAAAAAAGAGACCAAAACGTCACGGTCATGGATGTCTTGTTCATCTCTTTTGTATTCATCTTTGATCCCACATTGAGCCATCGTTTATAATCATGATTTGGATGTGTCTGGCCCATTCCCGGTGGTAGAAACTTGTCTTGACCATGTCCTTACTATTTTGACCGTGTATGAAAAGTTTCCGGAAGCTTTCAAATTTCCGACACGGGAGGACACGGAAAACGACACTGTCTAAAAGTTTCCGTGCATCATAATAATAAATTGTTACCAAACTAAATGATAATGATTAACTTTATAGAGAATAGGACACACTCTTATAAGTTATCGAGAGCGAAGAGAGCTTTACTTAGGGCATTCATGATAAAGCCTTTCAAGGGTCTCAACCTGCTCAAGTGTATACCTTACATATTTTCCACTATCCATCTTACCACCCTCGCACGACATTGTCATCACTAATCACCCTTCTAAATAAAATTCTACAAATTTCATAACTACCCCAAACCCTCAAACACTAACACTATATTGACAATCCACAAACAATCAACATGCCAAAAGTAAAATATTTGGAAGATAACTTCCTTCAAAATATTTGTAGTATATATCGTAATATGGGTTTAAAATATTTGAAAAAAACATTAAAAATAGAGGAGAAGATAACAATTATCTGATTAATGAAATTTTAGCTATAACCTAGACAATGTAAAATTATTTTTACCATCCATCTCACAAAGACAGAGATTTAAAAAATTAGAAGTAACAATTTAATCATTATTCACATAGTCTTATTGAGCATTACAAAAAAAAAGGTGCAAAATTTTTCAATCGTACCCAATCCCAATAACAATTTACTCAATTAGCCACCTTATTTATTCATTTGCTCCAAAATCTTCTCTTTTATCGACGAATTAGATTCCAATTCAACGAAAGTACGAAACCTATCTTTTGAGATCATGTTTCCAAAGTTAAGCTCCATGGGACCAAAGCCATCTCGATCATCAACCAAATAAGCCAACTTGGAGGAAACAACTTTTGATTGACAACAAATTTTTCAGGAGCATGTTGTAAAACGACCTCTTGATTGACGTCGGATATGGATTGAGCTATTCGATGACGATATCGAAATGAGGTGGTTATGAAGTACAAAACCACAACCAACTTCAAGTAGTTTTAGCCTTTCCAAGACCATCTTTGAGTTCATGCCCCACGAAAACTCTTTTATCAAATACGTTTGGGTTCGATGCAAAGAGGGTGACAAGCCAGTAAGCAATAGAAGGAGCACATGTAGTGTGGATGAATGTCAACGACAAATCCAACGCGAAGAAAATTTTCGGTATATATAAAATCATTTTCTTCTAGGAAAAAAAGCCAAATTGGGAAGCAAATAAACTCAACAAGAAACATTTACCGGTACCTTGCGAGCTTCAGCTAGGGAGAGCCTTGTTATAGCAAGATAAACAATAAATACTTGGATATTAATATGTTACTCTGAGTGAATATTTATATAGGCTTTAAAAATAAGATCTTAAATCATTTGAATCACATTTGTTTCGGCCAACTATGAATATAAAATTTGTCACAATATTCAAATATGAATAAAGTCGTAGCCTCAAGTTTTTAAGGAGAATAGAAAAATATGACAGAAGAAAAACATAATTGAATCATTTGATTAAAGTGAAGTTAATATAAAATAATATAATAGAAGAAACCACTTAATATAATGCTACATAGTTCTTATTCTAAAATTGATACAAAATAATTAACAATGTAGAATAAATGAAGAAATGTCTAACTAAACTAATTATGTTATTCATGTACTGGAATTGTATATGTAGTTCATTTTACTCGGTCTTTTTTAAAACATTCTTACACTTACATGATAAAAAATGGTGCATCATGCGTAAGTTGAAAACCAATCATCATAAATAATAGCTAAATTTTTTTAAATAAGAAAATTAAATTAAGATAACTAACAAACACATTTAAAATAAAATGAAATTTGTAGGTAAAAAGTGAATAAAATATCTACAACTTGAACACTCAAAATATAATAATAATAATAATAATAATGATAATAGCAAAGGAGAAACTACCTGCAAAGCGTTGACGAAGCTTTTACTCCGTTCTAAGTACGCTTCCTTGAATTTCAACTTCTTATCTAACTAGATTGTTCTTATTCTACAAAAAGCTTCAATCCGCCGATGCGGTAATCAATCCAACAATTAAGTACGACAAAACACGAAGGTTTCAATATGATCAGCGAGGCGATGGGCACGGTGCAGGAAAGACAAAAACAAAAGTACGATTGCAGCCACTATGTTGTCGAGAACATGGGTTCCTTGGGAGTGGCGTACATGTCTTGACACGGAATTGAAGTCAAAGCATGGTCGAAATAAGTAGTATTTTTTTTCATTTTTAAAGTTTATTGATCTTTCCCTTATATCTTATATTGGTATTTTTTTTAAAAGCTTTTTCTTGCAACATTTAATGAAAGAGCTGAATTTCAAAGTACTAACACCGAGAACGCCACGTCAGCTTTTAGTATATTTGTATTAATATTGATTGATAGAAATAAGTAGCTCTTTTTTTTTGTTTTGTTAAAAATAATAAATTTAACCCATAATTTTTCTTTTTTTTTTATTAATTTTTTTACAAAATAGGTATAAACTAACATAAAAATAACAAAAAGGGTAAAAAAAAAGAGTAAAAATTAAGGACAAGAAGTGAAAATTAAAAAGTTATCAATACCTAAAAGAAAAGACAATACAAATTCTCCGATGAAAATTATGTTTTGTTGACCGCAAGCACAACTACATGAAAGTTTTCCGTTTCTTTATTCTTGCCCCTACCCAAAAGCTAATACCAAACACTCAAAAGCTATTGCCTTTGGGACTACATGAATAGGTTCAATTATACAAATAATTGTCAAATTTGGAACTGCTCAAACAGAATAGTATTCTACTAGTCAAATTGCTTTGAGCTTCCCCATTACTAAAATTAACACAGCCTGTCTAGCTAAGGCAAATAATAAATTCATCACCTACCCTCTGTTTTCCCATTTATCTTTCATATGCTGCACTTCTGTGTACACCACCGTAAAATTAACACTAGCCTACTTGTGATTCTCCTTTTCGTGTAACACATGGTCAAAAAATCATTATTTATACAGGTTTCCCTCGTCTACAGAGGTCCTCGGGAGGTTGAGAAGTGTCTCAACCCTAAAAGTAAACCTTTTTTCATGAATCTCCAAAAGATTCCCCCATTGACAGCATTTAAATAAGGCAATTCCCCCAAGAAAAGACTATCCATACATGGTTGACTCTTCACTCTGCGATCTACTGCCTCATCAAAACTTTTTTCTAATTTCTACTGAATTGTTATTATTATCCATCTGCTTAAACAACTACCCTGTTGTTGACCTTACAGACAATTCCTAACTGCTGAGAAGTGGGTAGCCCTTACATTAATGTGATGAACTGCTTGCCAGGCTTCGTAGGCAATTGGTTTGTCCTTACTGCTCAATAAATGCATTTAGCTTGAGCTACCACTTCACTGCACAATCACAAACACACACACTTCCAATCTTTTCTACAAAAAATATGGCTTCTTAGAAGCAAGAAACACAATTTTCACAAGACATTATCTGATTTTCGCCTTCTTAGATGAGTTGTTTAAGGTTATATCTTCTGTTTTCTATTTCATGGGGCTTATTTACACTTGTTAGCTCTCAGTTACTATCCTCACAGGTATCAGTGTTACTTCAAATAAGGAAGCATTTGGAGTATCCGAGTCAGTTGGAGATTTGGAGCACACAGAAGACAGATATATGCTACTCAACACCGTCTTTGAAAATGAACGTAACATGTTCAGGAAATTTGGTGACTGAGCTAAGAATCATGGGTGATAAGCCATCAAAGATCAGTAGCTTTGTTGGGTACTCAATTCCCAATCAAACTTTATCAAGGAGATTCTCTATGGATTCTTTTGTCACCACTCTAACAAGGCTTACAAATTTGAGAGTCCTCAGCTTGGTGTCCCTCGGCATTTGGGGTTCATTCCCTGATAAGATTCATAGGCTAACTTGTTTGGAGTACTTGGACTTGAGCTCCAATTTCATATATGGTTCAGTACCACCGAGGATTAGTAGAATGGTGACTCTTACAACTCTCATACTAGATGGTAATTTCTTGAATAACACTGTGCCGGATTGGTTAGGGTCATTACAGAACTTGGAAGTTCTAAGTCTTACAAATAATCAGTTGAAAGGTAATTTACCGTCTTCGGTAGGAAGGATTACAACACTCACCACTCTTGCCTTGTCAAGCAATCAGATTTCAGGTAAGATACCAGATTTGAGTAGGTTAATTAGACTAAAAGTACTGGATTTGAGTATGAATAGATTGGATTGTGAGCTTCCTAAGTTTCCTAGCGGGTTAATCATGGCATTTCTTAGTAACAGCTCCTTTACAGGTGATATCCCAAGGGGATTTAATCACTTGAATCAACTAAAACACCTTGATTTGTCACTTAATCAGCTAAGTGGAAAAGCTCCGTCCACGCTTTTTTCTCTTCCAAACATCACCTATCTCAATTTGGCTTCAAATTCACTCAGCGGTTTCATCCCATACCACTTGAAATGTGGAAGCAAACTTAGCTTTGTTGATATATCGGATAACAGATTAACCGGTAGCCTTCCAAGGTGTTTAAGGAAGGGGGTTTCCAAGTTCTCTGGGAATTGCTTCAAGGTTGATGTTCAATACCAACATCCAAGATCATACTGCTTAGGAAAAGCCCCTACCAGAAGGAAGAGCTCTAGAGGCAAAGGATTGATAGTGTTGTTTTGTGTAATTGGAGTTGCAGTTCTTGTAATGGGGCTTCTGGCATTTGGGATCCTTGTGATGTGTAGAAGGGAATCTTCAGAGAAGCATTTGCTCCGCAAGCAAGCACAAGAAATCCCTGCAACACTAACAGGAGTCTCGAATGAATTCCTAGAAAATGCAAGTATGAGCTCCAATTTCACACTGTCTCCTTTTCGTAATAGATTTTGACATCTACTTTACCTATTGAGAGTATCCATTTCCTTGTTTTATTGTTCAAGGATTGGCGTCTCAGGCAGTAAAGACTGAAGGAGCACAAGGCACACCTGTGTTTCGCCTGTATTCCATTGAGGAGCTGAAGGAGGCCACTAATGACTTCGATCATTCTGCCTTTCTGGGGGAAGGTTCAAGGGGCAAGGTAGATACTCATACTCTTCCCTCAACACACTTTAGCCATAGGCTAATCATCAGATAACTGATAACATAATGGCTTCTATTAGTTATTTACATCTATCCTTCCATCTCCCTTTTGGTCAGATGTACAAGGGAAAGTTACATAATGGAACAAAAATTGCAATAAGGTGTTTGTCCTTGTCACATAAGTTCACTGTTAGAAATCTTAAGGTGAGACTCGAACTCTTGGCAAAGATCAGGCATCCACATTTGGTCTGCTTAATAGGGCACTGCATTGAAGGTGATAAAGGGGAAAGTGAAGCAATGAACAAAGTCTATCTTGTCTACGAGTATGCTCCTGGGAATTTAAGGTCCTATTTATATGGTAAGTGCCAACTCTTGCAAGTAAAGTCAGGTTTACTTGTTAGTCAACATAATAAGCTTATGCAAAAGCCATCAAAGAACCACGCAAACCCATGATGCATGTGTGTTCTAAGCTATTAAGATTGTAAATGCAGATAATGAGGCTGTAAGAGGCCTCGAATGGCCAGAGAGATTGGCTCACCTTGTAGACATAGCCAAGGCGGTGCACTTCCTTCACACGGGAGTTATTCCAGGGTTCTTTAACAACCGGCTGAAGCTCCACAATATATTGCTGGATGAGAACAAAAAGGTGAAGTTGAGTGACTACGGCCTTTCTGTTATATCAGATGATGATGAAGGAAACAGTGTAAGTTGCCGTTGACACAAATCTGCATATGAACAGTATCTTTACTAGATTGTATATGTAAAAATAATCTGACTCTAACATTTCTTGCTGATCCAGGTATCAGGAGAATCTTCTACATCAGGGTAAGAACTTCATATACTTCAATCACTGCACTTATTGGTTCTCAGCACAAGTTGTATCTTGTAACTAACATATTTGTCAACAGGCAGATTAAAGTGCTTGAGGACGACATATATGGCTTCGGGTTCATATTGCTGGAGTCGATCATCAGACCTTCAGTATCAACAAGGACAGAAAAATCCCTGCTTAAAGAGATGGTAAGCTGTGATATTCGAACTAGCTTTCTTAGGCAAAGTTGACAAGTGTAATCCGAGAAAAGTACACTTCTAAGATATATTATAACTTTGTAGACCCTAAATGCACTACTTTAATGTAATAACAAGGATTACACATTTTTTGTGCAGGCATCTCTGGGCAGCCAAGAAGGTCGGAGAAGAATGGTGGAACCCCCTGTGCTTTCAACTGCTCGCGAGGAATCGCTATCAATTGTCATCACTATCATGAATAAATGCCTTACGTGTGATTCATCAACTCGTCCTACCTTTGAGGATGTTCTCTGGCACTTGCAGTATGCAGCTCAAGTCCAGGCAACCAATGATACAGAACAGAGGATTGATTAGTTGAGTCTACGTGCCTCTGCTGATGTATCTAATGTATAAATCATGCTTGTGAGATGAATCACATAACTTTCGAGCCTAATGCAGAAAAAATGTTCCATTCTTAGACTTTCCCAGTCATTAAATCATAAATGTCTGTAATTTCCTAGATCTGCAGAGGACAAGAAAAGATGCGCATACATGTTCTCAGCAGACTTCTCAGTACAAGTCCTGTAATTTCCTAGATCTGCACAGGACAAGAAAAGATGCGTATACCAGAAGCTCATAATGGAATCAATGTCCTTGGATTTAACATTCGAACCCAATGCAGATAAAATGTTTGCATTCACTATGCTCAAACCATAATAAAGATTAAGTTTAAGTGTTTCGGTTGAAAAATATTTCACTGAAAATACCATGAAGATAAAGTTTATTTATAAGCAAAACAGAAGTATACTATTTACCAGTCTCCTAGGTAACTTCTATTATTCATGGGAATTTAAATTCTCATGAAGAACTTCCTAAAAATTGCACTCCCTACGTTCAACCAAAATAATCATATGTGAATCTTGCAAAATAAAAAGAGCGAAACATAGATCAGAATGTTCATTAGCTATCAAGCCTAGCATTGTTGCTTGAATGATGCACCACGTCTACTACAAGACGTGATATGTTTCTTGGAGACTCCATGACAATTATGTCTACTTTTATACAGAACATATAAAGTTGTTATGGACAGCCATTTTCACCAAGTCTTACACTCTACACTCTTGAACACTCTACACTCGTGATACGCTAAATTCACATCTTTGTACAAAAGGATATTTGAAAATCTGTATTAACTGGATAAATCTTGAATCCCTTAAGGTTTCCTGATGCCTGTGTCTAGCACGTGGGAAGATTGAGCAGCATGAAGATGCTGGAGATGAAGAACGGATAGGAGTCCTTTCCAGGTTTCTCGGGGAGCACTTTCCACTTGGAAATCAATAAGCTTCTTCTGATTTCTGTAGTACTCTTCCAACAGCTCAACCTGAAGACAACGAAAACAGTTGATCAAAGGAAGAAAACAAGCTGGAGACAACAGCTCGAGATATTAACAATAAACTGCTGGTCTTTTTTTTATTATTTTATCTTCCACATTCAATATCCTATTTTTCAGGCACTTACCATTTCCTGCACTTTCTTTGTGTTTATTTCAATATCTGAATTTTTATTACTTAATTTGGGAGTTAGTTAATAGTTTTATTATAATAAAACGGATGAGCTACAATTTGTAATTCTTCAGGCGTGGTTATTGATTGAATGAACATACTGAAAAATTCATATGCCAAATTCTTGCTGCAGCCCTATCAAATACTAGCAGTGGGATCCTTTGCTTCTAGTGGGTGCTAACTGCTAACACATCGCATGCCCAAAACCCGGATATAAATAGTAAATACAATATTGCAGAAGTTCAGAGCTATGGTTATTATACCTGCTGCTTGTAGAATCTGGACATATTTGAATCAGCTTCCTCTGAAGAAAAATTTAAACCTGCATAATAAGCAGCCAAATTGATCATCAACTGATGCAAAGTGGTGAAAATTATATCTTCACTTTAGTTGCAACTTGTAACCTTTGGAGCATTTGAAATTCACAACCAGATTGATATCAGCCAGTTGGTCGAGGACTTCCTGAAACACCGTTAACGAGTGATGTTTTTAATTACATTACATCAAAATACCAAATAAATCCCAAAATATAAATATAAACATAAACACACAAATTGTTCTCCAGGCACTGACACATGTAATAATGGACTCAAGAAATTCAGAAGAGAAACCATGTCTATATTGATTTAGAAATTAAGGGCCGTTTGGTTTTAACTCTGAAAACGGAAACGGAATGGAAACGAATCTAGTCCATATGTATATCCTTGTTCATAAAATTTTTTGGAATCATTCCTTGTGGTTTGAAATAATTGTAGTATAATTTGATTAGTTTTGATACCTATATAGGAAACAAAATGGGGGAAGCAAGTGCATGGGCATTCCATTTCCGGAGTTGCAACCATACGGGGTAAGAGTAAATAACTTACAGCTTGTAGACGTGTTCTTGGGATACCGTCCAATATGAACCCAGTTTCACCTCTATAACATCCACCTTCCAGCCTCTTTGACAGAAGCCCAAAGATTATGCTCTCGGGAACAAGTTTTCCACGATTAATTGCATGTGCAATCTGCCGAGCAAGACAGATACAAGGGAGACAGAAATAATAAAAAAATCACGTCTCACAACTCCTCCGAATGCACTAATCAGCAAACCTAGGCCACAATTACTCTTAACTTTTATGACAAATTCGAATTACTAAAACTTCTTTTAACATCATCAAGAAACCTGTTCCGGTAAATTTTCTAAAATTTTTAGATTTTATTTCCCACTTTCTGTGGAGTGCCTGGTTAGTATCTCTACTTTTTTGTCTTTGGGAGAAAAATGCAGGTCCATCCATAACAATGTATTAGCACTATATTCCATTTGATAGTCGAATCACGAAATCTACAAGAATCTTTTCTGCGGCATTATCTTTCCTGAGTTCTTTAGTTCTTCCAACAGCTCAAAGCAATCAATTTTGACCGAACGGTACAAAGAAAGACTGCAAACCAAAAAATTGAACCAACAAAAGGTAAAATCAATTACACACTTCTACAGGAAGGAGCAAGGACTGAGATCCTAGCGGACTAAGCGAGTCAAATCGAACTAGACAAAACTCAAAATTCGAAAAGACTGTCACATTTCTTACCTCTTTATACAGGAAGGAGCGAGGACTGAGCTCCTGGCGGACGAGAGAAGCGATGGAGATGTGAGGAACTTGGAGTAGCTTCGAGATCATCTCCGCATAGACGTGTTTCTTAGTGTTCGGTTCCCCTATGAACGCCCAGTGCACGCACTTTACCGGACCCGAGCCCTCGAAGTCCACTGTAGGTGCCGGAATCTGGAGATCGCTATGCACAGGGCTTTCGCCTCCACACTCGTCGTAGTAGGATTCGTGGTCAAATTGCGGCTGAGCGGCTGCTGATGCAATTTGGTACGACCGGGACAGAAACATATTAAGAATTGGAGGAGCCACCGTGGTTGAGAGCCTATAGAGACCGCCGGAGGCGGTGCCAGCGGCGTCGGCGCCTCTTTTGAGCGAGTTCATTGGTAATCAGAGTAGAAAGAGACAGCAGAGCAGTGGAGGGTTTTTCTATATCGGGTGATCTTGTACGTTCATACCGATTTCAAGCACTGTATAAAAACACTTGCAAAAGTTTTTTTTTGGTTGGCAAAACAATATATTTTGGAAACATTTTCGGCTAATGATTTTTAGTAAAACCAAAATGGAGTAATAACTAATAAGTGATACGAAATTACGAATTAATATCATAATCATAATTATCACTTTTCCTTATAAATCACCTTTTAAATTATATGCTTTAAAAAATTATTTTTTTGTACTTTTTAAAGTAAAATCACTTGATGAATAGAAATAGTCAAATTAAATCACATAGTACCTTTCGTGTAACGTTAACCTCTCGTTTGGTTGTAACTCTGAAAACAGAAACGGAATGGAAACGAATCTAGTCCACATATGTACTTTGTTCATGGAATCATTCCGGTTGGTTTCATACAAAATGCACTTGGTTCCCCTACTTTGTTACCCTGTAGGGTATTAAAATTAATCAAATTCTCCTCCAATTAGTTCAAACCACAAGGAATGATTCCCAACAACTTCATGAACAAGGGTGTACGTATGTACTAGATTCGTTTCCGTTTCCATTCCGTTTCCGTTTCAAGAGTTTAAACCAAACGGGCCCTAAATTAATTTATAATAATTCATTTCATTATTTAATTAAAATCTAGTTATTTTTTAAATATATTTACGATGATTTTTTATAAATTTTGTATTTGTTATAAGAAACTTATATCAAATTTTGATTTTCAAAAACATTTTTATTTGTTCAACAAATTATTCTTTAATTAAATTAAATGAATGTTTTATTTTGCAATAAATATTAATATTTTCACTATTTTTAATAAAATTTTATACTGAAACATAACAACTTCGTATGCATAAATAAATAAATAAGGTCAAATGTCAACTTTTGTTAAAAAAATAAATTATATATAGGATGGAGTTCTTATAAATAGGGGTTTTACATTGTAAAGTTTTCTTATGATAGAAACAAATAATTGTTCAAATATTAATAAATATTTATTTAATTAAAAATTGTTGAAAATATTGTTCAACTATAATTGGTTAAATATGTCCAATTGTTCGACTATATTCGAAATTATTCAACTAATCACAATATATTAATTTATATGTCCACTTGTTCAACTATATAAACAATTGTTCAAATATATAGTTGATTGTACATCATCGAGAGATGAATTGATGAAAAATTATTTTTGCCCGTTCAAGAAAAAAAAATATGTCCAAGCACGCGGATATGTGTGGAGTGTCTTTCTTTGCATGTCGGTGGAGGGGCATTAGGAATGCTAGGAATGTCCATCGTTGATATTCTCCACTTATATGGAGCAGTATCGGGACAACAAGTTAATTTCGGTAAATCGGAACTTTCATTCAGTAAGACTGGCGAAAGAAAGCAAGGAGAGTATGCAAAGCATTCTTGAGATTAAGGAGGTTGAAAAACATGAATGTTATTTAGGGCTCCAGACCATAATTGGGAGGTTGAAAAGGTGATTTCTTTCGAGTGATAAAGAAAGGGTGTGGAGCATGCTAAGAGGTTGGAAGTTAAATTTTATTTTCATGTCCGGTAAGGAGATTTTAATTAAATTCGTGGCTCAAGCTATACCCAAGCATACAATGCCCTGCTTTGATTTGCCTGTCGGATTATGTAATGAAATTGAGTAGATGCTTTGCAATTTTTGGTAGGATAATGGAGGAGAAAAGAGGATGCATTGGTTAAGTAGGAAGAATCTGTGTATGGATAAGGATAGAGGTTGATTGGGCTTTAGAAATCTGCATGACCTCAATATTGCTTTGTTGGCGAAGCAAGGATGAAAAGTGATTAAGGAACCTAATTCTCTATTGGCTAGGCTTCTTAAGACTAGGTACTTCCCCTCTACGCCTTTCCTAGATGCGAAGATTGGATCCAACCCAAGTTTTGCATGGAGAAGTGTATTGCAGGGATGAGAAGCCCTTCTTCATGGAGTTTATTGGCAAGTCGGATGGGAGTTTGACCTTTTGGCATTAAAAGTTAAATGAGATCCTAAACCATGGTCTTTCTGTCCTGGAGTGGATCTTACGAATGACCGAAATAATCTTAAGGTTGGTGATCTTATTGATTGGGATGGGGATGTTGGAATGAACCGATAATTAGATCTATTTTTTGTGATGAGGATGTGAATGTCATTCTCAAAGTACATCTTGTAGATGATTTGGTTCGGGACACTATGGCTTGGCTCCGCGACCATAATGGTGTCTTCTCAGTGTCCTGCAACAAAGTCTACATAGGCTTATGGTCAGAAGAGGGGGAGTAGGTGGTTCTAGTGACAACAGTATGGCTCAAGCGGTGTTATTCCATGTGTGTGTTTTGTGGTAGGGTGGAATTTGAGAAATATATTTTTTTTTCCCGAATGTGTTAATGTTAAAAGGGTGTGGAAGAGGATCCCTCGGTTTGTTAGAACCAAATAGAGACATGGGGATTAGGGATCGCTTAACATTGGTTACGAATATGATGAAAGTCCACACAAAAGGGGAGATAGCTTGCTTTTTTATATATATATAAATGCCATACTCAATCATCATATTCATCCCCATCAATCAACATACACAGTTCATCCGGTAAAAACAAGAATAAATCGTATCGAACAACACAAGGTGGACATCTATCAGTTAACCAATGAGCCAGTTTATTGAACCCTCTACGCACAAAGGACCAAGAGCAAGACTCGAACTTACCCCACTAACGCTTGATAGACTTTAACATGCATCCCCCATTACCTTGTTGGGGAACATTCGACCTAAGCTTTGCCACCATCATCACCGAACCTGAGTTACAAACCACCTCTCTCCATCCCCGCTCCTCCGCTAATTTCAGTGCCCAAGAAATAGCCTCCCATTCTGCTTCTAATGCCCGCCTTGTTCCTTGGAGACTCTTTTACACAACTAGTATCACTACCCCCATACAATTTTGAGCCACAACTCCAAGTCCACACCTCTCATCTTGCTTGAGGGACACATCGCAATTCAACTTACTAACACCACTCGGTGGACGTGTCCAATTATTAATAACCTCCAAAGCTATACCAACAGAAGGTGGTGAAGAGCCATCCCTTTTCAAAAAAATTGTGACCATGTCATCGACTTCCGAAACAATATCATCACACTTTTTGGGCTTCTCCTCAAAGATCCGGAGGTTTCGAGCTCGCCATATCCATTTTGTTTCTCAAACAATGATGTCTCCTTCATAAGGCTCTGAAACCAATCTTTAACTAAGCAGGCAAACCTCCTACTTTGTCAAGGCAAGGGAACTCTTGTCACACATCCAAAAAAACTAGGCACCTTGCAAAAACGTGCATAAGAGTCTCTAATTGTCCACAACTGATCGCATCACGGCTCGATAGGAACCCACCGTTAGGCAAGCAATTCTCTGCATGGAATAGTCTCATTGCATGCCTCCAAACAAACTCTATAACCTCAGGAACCATAGGTATCTTCCACAAAGCTCGCCAGAACTCATCTTCCATGTCCTTGGAGGTCGAACTCGAGGCATTATCCCCTAGAGCTATTGTAGAAACCTGAATATTGTAAGCTGACCGAACCGTAAAAATTCCCGTATTCAAGTAGAACCAATAAAGTTCATTTGTGATCTCATGGCTAACTAGGGTAACTCGAGTAGAACCAATAAAAAATTGGCTTGTTGGATGGTTATTTTGTATGGACTGTAAGAAGCGAGGAATAAAGAAATCTTTGAGGGTGTGAATGTAATCCGGCTAAGTTGGTGGATGCCATGTTTCACCGGTTCCATACTCATGCGGCTAAAAAAGCTAAGGACGAGTCCTTGACTTTTGATGGTGATGGTGTTGCCGGAAGATGGATGGCTCCGAAGCCGGGATGGATCAAAGTTTGTGAAGCTTCGTCCACTGAGGGAGAATGTAGAGTGGGTATTATCGCTAGAGTTGAGCATGGCGCTATTATCCTTAACGCTTCAAAAAGAATTCAGAATGGCACTATGCCAATGGTGGCCGAAGCGAGAGCAGTTTTATGGGCTTTGAAGCTGTTGTCTGTGCATGAGAGGCATAGGTTTGTGCTCGAGTCGGATTGCAAAGGGATTATACACATGCTAAAACGAAACCCGGCCAGATCGAGGGTGGAACATCAATCCTAAAAAGAATTAGGCATATGAAAGGACCTATAAGGAACTTAAATGGACATTCACTCGAAGGGAGGACAACAAAGCGGCACACTGATTGAGCTGATTAGACCTAATGTTCTTTTTTTTTCTTTGAATGATGCTTTTGGTGACAAGATACATGCTATTGTACTCGAAAACCTTGTTCCTTTTTTTTTATCATAAAAAAGAAAAAAAAAGGCCCACAAATATCAAAAATTGAGTGCTTTTAAGAGATAACTCACCCAAAGAAAAGTACGATTGACCCGGTATCCTTAACAACTATAGACCAAGTAAAAAGGAGTAATTCAAAAAATGGAGATATAAAGCCTTCGCATGCTTATCCGCCTTAGTAGGGACTAGAGAATGTTGTTGAAAGCCACCTTAACCACCTCAGAAGAGCACTCGCCGAGATTTCTTTATCTTGTACAGTTTAACCGAAAACAATACTCATTAAAGCGTGTTGAACTTTAGGGGTATTATTTGTAATAAACATAAAGATCAAAACTAAGAATTAATAAAACTCATAACAACAACAACCCATTATCCACATATGATTGTTGACCCTAGATGACGTAACATTTCCATACAAGCCTTCTCATTGTTATACACCTTAGCAGAGACTATTTCTCATTGTTATACACCTTAGCAGAGACTATGGTTTAGAGCCACCTTATCCACGTCAAAGGTTTGATTCGATGAAGCTTATGTCCCTGCCTACTCACCCATTCCTGTAGACGCTTGGTGCATGGAAGTTGGAATATAAGCACATGAGAACTATTGAATCATCAATACAACCGTTGAATTGATGACAAGTGCAAATAAGCTTTAAAGTCCAAGACCAACTCATTAGAGTGGCATGCTTCATTACGTAGGTAAACAATGCATTCATATTAGTGAACCAAAGTCACTCAACAATAACCCCTATGCTCACCTTAAAGCTTTCGTTTTTAGATGTTTGGCTCCGGAAAATTAAAGCTTCAGTGTCCTTTATCATATGGCTATTGGCCGATAGGATTACAATCAATTTCATAATTTGGTTACTTCGTCCAAATTGAGCTCGTAATCAAATTTAGGTTCTCAGTATATGGGCATTACAGGCAGGATAAACATAAGAATGGCTTAAGCTGCAAAGCGGGTCCCATTATTAATCTTTGCACTAACAAATTTGAGTCTTCCACAGACAGTAGAGCTAATGGCAACTCATACGAAGTGCAAGGTTCATACTGATAGTAGGCGCCATTGATGATCTATGCCCGTTTTCCCGTTTAACAAACTGAAAATGCGGCAAATTTACGATCACAAGACCCAAAACTCTGAAGAATCAAATTGTAAAAGATTAAATTAAGATCTATGGAATTTGGATGTGGCACTATTTACTGAACCATCAATCATTATACAGAATTGGAGGTTCACCCAAGAATTTTGCATTTCATTTCCCTGACATTTACGAGAGATCCGACCTTAAAGAGGACCCGAATCCCTGCTTTTTTAATCAGGTTAATATTCTGAAAGAAAGAAGCCGAGCTCGATTACTAGAAAGAAAATCCAGACGGTGATGGAGTGATTTTCAGTAACAAGGGGAACTTCAAAACAAAACTTTAAAATAGATTAAAAAAATCATAACGAAGAAAATTGATACTTTGGAAATTGGATATCGCACTATTTACTGAACCATCAATCATTATACAGAATTGGAGATTCACCCAAGAATCTTGCGTTTTTTTATCCCTGACATTTACGAGAGATCCGACCTTAAAGAGGACCCGAATCCCTGCTTTTTTAATCAGGTTAATATTTTGAAAGAAGGACTGCTTCTTAAAAGAACAAAAAAATACGCAATGAAGATCAGAGGATAAATAAAACGAAACCTAAATTTGAAAACTAGAAAGAAAAGCTCCAGACTATGATGGACTAAGAAAATTGATACTTTGGAAATTGGATGTCGCACTATTTACTGAACCATCAATCATTATAAAGAATTGGAGATTCACCCAAGAATCTTGCGATTTCTTTCCCTGACATTTACGAGAGATCCGGCCTTGAAGAGGACCCGGGTCCCTGCTTTTTTAATCAGGTTTAAGAAAGATTGTTTCTATGAACAATGAAGAATACAAATCGCCATGGAGATTGAGGAAAAGCAAAAACGGTGAACTGACTTAATCAAGCAGAAAGAACACTTACGGCTGCGAATGGCTGTACATGGATTGAAGGCTGCGGATGAAATTTATAGAGTGAATAGCATTGCCATGGCAGCTAGTGTTTGCCTAGAGGACGCTTAACCCTAATTTCTATGGTTTTCGGGCTAAAATAATTGGGCTTATTTTGCATTTGGGCCTTTTTGGTTGGGCTGTGGTCGGGTGCAGTCCATTTTGTGCAATCACTTTAATCGCCGATAATCCTCAGGACGAAGGAAGAAATAGACATGGCGGATCTCAGGGAAGAGAAGTCGGAGAAGCATTAATCGCTGTTTGAAGTTTCGTTATTTCCGTTCTTGGTAATTCTCTCTGATGTTTGTCGCTCTTTTTTTTACATTATGCACCTTTTTCCACCATAATTGAAAATTTGAACTTGAAACGAATGTTCTTTACTCATAATTGACAGCTGCATTCTCAACTTATCTTCCGTAAACTCGTCTCTTTTGAGCTGAATTTGGGAATTCCAGCTTCAATTTGAATGCGAAAACGCTAATTCGAGGTTTTGGTTCAGAGATTTAGGGGTTTAGAAAGGGTTTTCGTTCCGAGGGCTTAGCCTGTTGATAGATGGAATTCTTCACACTGCGCTTGTGGATTGCGTGACTGCAGAATTTACACCGATAAATTGAAACCGCTATGAATCCAGCAAGGAATTTTGGGGTGCCGTCACCACTTGGGAACCCTGCGCCACTTCCCCACAACCAAACCCTAGGTGGTTCGCAACCCCAAATCCTCCAGTTTTCAGAACAACGAGGCAATATTTTCGGAACAACGGTGTCACAATCTCCTGGTCAGGCTGCATTTTCCCAGTTCCAAGCTAACCTTCAAGCACAAGCGCAGCAGCCTCTTATGCAGAACCCAATACGGACCCAAGGTGTCGGGAATGTTGGTCCTGGGGTGTTGCCGTCTGGTGCTGGAAGTGCTCGGAAGGCTACACCGAAGCCTCCTGGTAAGCCACAGGCTTCTTCCAATGCAAACACAGGCTCACCCTTGAAAACCATGGAGATAGCACCAGCTGTTCCGAGGAATAAGAAGAAGAGAAAGGGTTCAGAGCAGCAGATACCATTAAAGGTGGCTAATCTTATTCCCGAATCTGCAATATATACTCAGTTGGTTGAGCTTGAATCTAGGGTTGATGCTGTCCTTAAAAGGAAGAAAACAGATATTAAGGAATGGATTAAGAACCCGCCACATTTTCGCAAGACGCTTAGAATATATGTCTTCAACACATATGTTAACCAATCCGGTCAAGCAAACACCGATAGTAAGAGTGGGGAATCCTCAACTTGGACACTTAAGATTATTGGGAGAATATTGGATGAAGATGGGACTGAAATTGAATCTGAATCTGCTGGGGTAATGGATAAAAGAAACAATAAGTATCCAAAGTTCTCGTCTTTTTTCAAGAGGATTACAATTTACTTGGACCAAAACATGTATCCTGATAACCATGTGGTTACATGGGAAAATACGCGATCCCGTACTTTTCATGAAGGCTTTGAAGTGAAACGAAAGGGGGATAAGGAATTCAATGCTATTGTAAGGCTTGAAATGAATTATGTTCCTGAGAGGTTCAAAGTATCACCTTCTCTGTCTGAGGTCCTTGGAATTGAGGTGGAAACTCGGCCAAGAGTTGTAACCGCGTTATGGCAGTATGTGAAGACTAAAAAGTTACAGGACCCTAATGACCCTTCTGTTATAATGTGTGATCCTGCTCTTAGGAAAGTATTTGGTGATGAAAGGATCAAATTTATAGCAGCCTCCTTGAAGCTGTCGCAGCATTTGGCTCCTGTGCCACCTATTCAGTTGCAGCACACAGTCAAGCTTTCAGGGAACAGCCCTAATGGGACTACTTGCTATGATGTGCCTGTTGACGTTCCGTTTTCTTTGAAGAAGGAAATGTCTCACTTCTTGGGAAGCTTAGAAAACAACACGGATGTTGATGCTTATGATGAAGCAATAGCTAGTGCTATAAAGAAAATCAATGAGCATCGTCGTAGAAGAGCCTTCTTTCTTGGGTTTAGTGAGTCTCCAGCGGGTTTTATCAATACACTGATTGAATCACAGGAGAAGGATCTCAAAATTGTTGCCGGTGATGCTATTTGGAATGCAGAAAAAGAACAGTCTGCTGACTTTTTCACTGATACCTGGTAAGGCTCTCTTTCTTTTTCCATCTTATAAATGATCTTGGGGTCTGTTAATCCTTTTTTAAATGTTGATAAATTATCAATATATTAACTGCAAGGTAACCTAGATACCGATCTTGCTTGGAACCTAAAGATACAGTTGTTGTCAGGCCATGAAAATGCTGTCGGTATTGCTATTCAACTAAACCACATAGATTACGAAGAAGATGATATTAGAGAAGTTTATAGTAAAGTAATTAACTGATACTTCATATTGTTGATTTATTACTAGCCTGGATTTTATGGTACCATGTGAGCACTTGCAGTGTACACTTGTTGTTCGGCTTAATGCCATCCTTACTAACATCCGATCTTTTATGCAGGGTGGAAGATGCAGTCACGCATTATCTGAACCGTAAACCTGGTATGGGAGCAAACAGTGGAGGAAACACATAATAGGAATTAGCAAACTAGTTAATCAGCTATCTGCAATAGTAGATATCAAGTTTATTCTCTTATCCTTTTGTGTATGATTTTGGTTTATTAATCAGGTAACAGAAACTGCTCTTGTAGCTCGCCATCGGAAATAGCTGAAATTGTAGTCTTATTGTTAAGCTAGAAATGCAGGATTTTGTGATAACCTCTGATTTGGCATGCTGCACTTTCTTCAGCAAATGATAAAAGAAATTGGTATCCTGTAATGAATAGTTTATTTTGTAGTGCTTAGTGAATCAAGATACTGTTTATTAACTTGATTGATTTTGTATAATGTGTATGAAGGAGCTCCATTATCTTTTGATCAAATAGTATGTTTTATTTCACTTATCTGTTTTGGCATTTCGTTGTGTATTGACATTTCGCCTGTATGTAACCTTCTCGCTAAACAATAACTCGACTTTGAATCATGGTGGTGAGCACGTAATGTAGGATGGCTCACCACCTAGGGCATGTTTGAATCATGGTGGTGTTCACCAGCAAGCAAACACTCGGTGGGTCAGAACTCAAAATGTATCCAAACAAACCCTTAGATGTCCATTTTGCTTCTTCTGTGTGCTTCTTGAGCAAAAACGAATACAATCGAAGACAGAAATCCCAGAAAGAAATCATAATGTGAACCATTACAAATACAGCTTATTGAATATTAATCTGTCCCGATAAAGGGGGAAAAAATCTATCGCGTGAAGAGCATTGGTAGCGCAAACGCTTCAATCTAATAGGTGCTGTTGAGGTAAAAATAGAGGCCAGCGAGAGCAATGATACCAATAACAACCGCATATGGCAATGCCTTGCTGCAAAATTCAAAAGAATCAAGTCAACAAACAAACCCTAAACGCAACTAAGCTTTATAATAGACCTATCTACTTACCCAAGCGACTCATCTTTCTTGATCTGTTCTTTTCTCGCTTTCCTCACGTCGGTTGTATTAGCGTTCTTGGTCACTGCATCTTCATAAGGTCTAAACCTTCTTTTCGGGGCGCCACAAACTACGCAACCGAGGGCGAAACGGTTCAAATGTTGAAGCTAAAAACCCATGGCAGATTATGAATGTGAAAGGAATTGTATTATACTAGTAAAATACCAGGACAGAAGTACTTGTCAGGTAGCTTGTCAAAGGGAGTTCTATCATTGTATATGTAGCTGCATCAAGAACATCAAATTTAGTTAATGGAAGTATTTATATTACTCCAAAATTAATAGAGAGATTAGGGAATCCAAGGAAAACCCGCAATCGCGACAAATGTAGGCTTGCTTGGAGCCGGAGGCGAGGCGCATGGAGAATTTAGGCGAGGCGGATGATAACGAAGGACGCTGCTTCCGAGCAACGAAGGAGTAGAAGGGTAAGAAGGGAGAGAGCATTGGGGAAGTTGCTCCATTGCCATGATTGGATGGTGAGCTTTGGAGGAGTGGAGGAGCTAACACATTGTTGATTGTTGGCCCTAGATGCAATTTCACACTCATTTTTGCAGCTTCTTTTTTTCAATTACTTCAGTTGATTGGTAAAGTAGCAATTCTTCTCTGGTATGAGCATGATACGATGTGAAGGAGATAAGGTAAGGAAGCGTGGAGGCCATAAGTCCCATAAGAATGAGATAAGAATCGTGGATCTTCTATTCCCTTACATTACCAACCCCTTTACTTTTTTCTCGTCTTGCACTTTTTTCTCTTTTTCTTTCCAACTATTGTATTCTTCCTCAATAATCTATATAATTATAAGTTATAAATAACCAGCATCAACGTCCTAACAAATTTTGTAAGGTCTTCACCAAATAAAAAAAGAAGAAAACAAATTTTGTAAGATTAAATATATTTTTTTCTTCTAAATAACTAATTAAGTCATAAATTCTTTTTTACTCAACTAAAAAGTAAACAAAATTGTAGTAGAAATCAACTAGAACTCTAAATATTCTAATATCTGGTTTTAAAAGTTTAAAATCTGATGTAAAAAAATATCCTGAAAAACTAACTAGCAAGATTTAAAAATAAACTTATTTTTACCCAAATTTTAAAGCATCCCCCATTTTATAAAAACTACATTGGTATTTGTTTAATTTTTTAAATTATTTAAATATCACATCTTTTAATTTTAAATTACATTATTTTTTAGAACGATTTCACGTTACTTTTATTGAACGATTATATATTTTTTTTTCAGATTTTAATTTTTTTAAATATTTTAAATTTGGTATTTTGCTAAGCTATAATATTTTTATAAATGGTATAAGGTTGATTCATTACCGTGCTTCAATTTGACGAGTGACCGCAAGTTGGGCTTTTATTTGTGCAGATGTAGGTAATAGGAATACTAGCGAGATTTCCAAGATTATTATTTTTTTGGTAATGGTAAATTCATAGAAAAAGTGAAAACAACATAATTGACTTGTTAAGACTCATCTATGCTAAAATAACAGTGTTTATGTACACGTCTACAACTTGTGGTCTATGGGCGAAGAACACCATACATCTAATACTCTAGAGAGACATGCAATCCTCCTAAATATACCAATCAACCTGAATCTTGTAATCCTGAAAATACATCCAAATCCGACACACCTCATGAGGCTTGTCCACCTTCGGCAAAGCCATCAGCAGAGAAAGATACTCACAAGCAAAACCAGTGCCCAAACCTCGAGACAATGGCAGTCCACCTTCAGAAAAGCCATTAATAGACTAAAACAAAGTCCAGTACAAACATAGATAAGAAAGGTAACATCAAAGCATGGAGCAAAATACAACTCCGGTAAAAATCAACTACCTAGATGCAATCATCTCTCTATCTCTATCTCTAGTGGGAAATGCCTCATGTAGTAGGGTGTAAACATGGGTCCTGATCAATCTCACAAGGACATCTTTGGAATTTTGTTATGTTCAAACACAGAGGCAATTCTAGAATACCAAAGGTAGTAGACCGTGACAGAAAACGCTTATATATCGGATCTGCTCGGCCAACTCCTCCCATGTGTAAAAGCTAGGATTTTCGAATCCTAATTAATGATGATTAAGGCAATTTAAACTTAATCATCGATAGTAATTTTAGCCGCTAATTAACGATGATTAAGGCAATTTAAACTCGCGAATAATGCGTAAATGACGAGTATGAATTCCACCGTTATGTTTATGGTATAATTTTGGACTTATGAGGAAATTTTCACTTTTTCTTCTGGGGAATAATTTTTACCCTCCGGTGTTATTTGGAGCATTTTGGAGCTCCAATTAATAAAATTGTAGTTGAGAGAAATGATCAGGACTATCGACTTTGCTATTTCGTTTCTTAGCGGCTAAGAAAAGAAGCTTATGAATACGCGCTTTCCGAGAAAGTTGTGCAATAATTATCCATACAATATCCCGGATTTATTAACCCAATTTCGAGAAGTTTGGAGAAGGGGCTCAAACTGCCTTTGAAACGGTAAAAGGATAATTATCGTTTTCGCTATAAATAGCGGAAATTCATTTAATAATTCATTTCATTTCACATTTCTTCGTAAAAGCTCTGATTTCTCTCAACTTTCAAACTCAGATATACT
Source organism: Fagopyrum tataricum (assembly GCA_002319775.1). Taxonomy (NCBI): domain Eukaryota; kingdom Viridiplantae; phylum Streptophyta; class Magnoliopsida; order Caryophyllales; family Polygonaceae; genus Fagopyrum; species Fagopyrum tataricum. The sequence continues at coordinate 11,433,610 of CM008279.1, read as the reverse complement.
CTTCGTTTGCAATCCGATTTCAATTCCGTTTGAAGTTTCGGATTCCTCTCTTCATTACGGTACCAATGTTTCGTGTTTCTGTCGAAGTTAAGGTCATGTCGTGCATATCCCTTACCTGGCCGGTTCCGTCGCTCAGTTTCCGGTGAATTTGGTCGTGCATATCCCTTACTATCATGCTTTGATACTCGCATAAAATCTAGGCATTATAATGATACAATACTACATAGCTTTGAATTGGAATTTTCACCCCAATCCCTAGTATGGAACTATTCACTCATGTTGAGTGAGAAAAACACAACAAACAAGCATTCAATCACGGAATCCATGAGATCAAGAGAGAGATGAATCCATGAACTAAAAGTGATTAGAATTACCATAGTTGCAATCCAGCTCAAAATGACTCAACTCGGCCACAAATCGGCACAATATCCTTACAACTTGGACATACTCGTAACTAACTCGGCCAACTCGGCCCTAAACTACGGAGACTCGGCTCCGACGATGAGAGAAATAAGAGAGAGTTGTGAAGTGGTGAATTGGTGTTTGATCTATGCAGCTATGCTCCCTTTATATAGGTTGAGAAGGTGTAGAATTTGGCACGGATCGACCCCAAGCTTGGCAAGAGTTGCCAACATCAACACTTAGACTCCCTTGTAACCGTCGTCACGTGGCTTAGTTATAACCTCACAACACATGCATTGAGTCGGCCCATAAATGCCTCGATCCACGTTGAAAAATAGGTCGGTGACACTATTGTCTTCATGAGTCGAGCGGGTCAGCTAATTCGACCTCCACTTGAGCGACGCTTGACAAGTCTTCCGCCTTGGCTCAATGTCTTCGTCCTAAGAGAGCCTAAGTTTTTGAGTCCGAGTCACTTCCTCCTTCTTTGTGCAAGTGAAAGGAAATCCTGAGTAAGTTTGTACAGGTGATTCGACCTCTGAGACTTGCATCTCCGAATGATATTTTTGACCATTCCTTCTTCTCCTTTGATGGACTGTAACTTCTCGTTGCTTCTTCTTTCTTTGCTTCCATTGATGATGAGGCAAGGGTTGTTTTCTCGAGTCTTTTTGTGTTAATTGAAGCTCTTTTTGGCCTAAAATCACCTAAGCACAAGAGACAAATGAGAGTAGACATCCTTTGATACAAATAAGCTCTAACAAATAAGTAAATGCCTAAATCCATACATTCTACCTAAAAACACAAGAAAACAACTATACAAAAGATAGCATAAAAGCATGCTATCAAGCGGCTTGTCGCTTGGCTTACGAGAGTAGAAATGGTGGCCAACTTGTTAGTTGGGAGTGCATCGTCAAAGTAGAGGGGTGCGACTTCGATTTGTTCGGAGGTGGAGAGCCAGACACAGGGTCAAAGACACCCTACCATTATTCCACCAATCACGGTATCCTACTAACTTGAAGCAAACATTCGTATCATAACCATTTTTAGAGCAATGTTTCCAAAAAAAAAAAAGCTTAGTCTTATCATGTTTTATGGATGCCGACTTGGTTACTTGAAGCAACAAAGGTGACGACCTAGCTCTTGGTTAGCGTCTATATTTCGTGATATCGTCTGCAATCATTCCTTTTGAACACTTATTGAATAACTTTGTTTATCTTTGACAAAGGATCTTGATTGACAATGTTCGAGCGAAGACAACCAACATATATTTCATATGTCAACAAATTTGTATCATAAATAATACTTTTACTTGAATTGTCCCTTATTAAAGACGTCTCCTTTATCGAATTATCTTTCTATTTACTAAAAAGAACTAGTTGTACAAATGAAAAAGTAATATAAAATTTAAAAAGACAAAATAAGATTAAAACGGGATGATATCATTAAAAATTAATATTTACATAACAAAGAAAAATAACTCATTGCAAAATTAGATTTAATAAAACCATAAAGAAAATATTAATGAAGTCTACTAACATAAAAAGGCTATTCTTTTCACTTGGATTCATTCACAACCCACATTTCCCCTTACCTTAACCCGTACTTTCAAACCGCCAGCCATATGAGCGGTCAATAAAGGAATAAACCCTGGCTGACCCGGATGAACTGGTTCAAACTCAAACCGGTTGACTAACGACGCAAGCACATACTTCATTTGAATAAAGGCCATCTCTTTCCCAAGACATACTCTTGGTCCAGCCTGAAAAACCGAAAACACAAACGGGCTTACTGACTTCAAAACCCGTTTTCCCTCGGTTGATTCCTCGAACCACCGGTTTGGTTTAAATTGAAGTCGGTCTTTACCCCAAAGCTTCTCCATCCTCCCCATACCGTAAGGAAAATACGTGACACGTGTCCCCGCCGGAACCCTAGTCCCGTCCGGCAAGACATCATCAGCAGCAGCGTGTTTTGAGTCCCACGACACCGGAGGGTAGAGCCTCATGGCCTCATTCAAACAAGCATGGGCGAACTTCATATCTTTCAAGGATTCGTAGTCTAAAGGTTTGGAATCATCGAAACGCATCGTTTCGGATATTAGTTCGCTTTCAACGAAGCGGTTTTGGGTGAGGAGCCAAAAGAGCCACGTCAAAGCAGCAGCGGTGGTGTCACGACCGGCCATTATGAAGCTGACGAGCATGTCTCTAACCATTTCGCCATTGTGTCCGGCTTCGAGGAGGCGAGATAGTAAGTCGGAGGTATTGTTGGACTGTTCGTTTTGGCGACGGAGTTTGTTGGAGATTAGCGAATCGATGGAGCGGTGGACTATGGACACGGAGGAGCGGAGGCGGCGCTCTGACCCGATGTTTAGGGCACGTTTTAGCTTCCAAGAGGCGTAGATTGGCGCGGCAGCACGACGAGCACAAATTCCGGCAGCGGTTTCGAAGGAGGTGAGAAGCGGTGGTGGTGAGCGGGAGAGGTCTAGGCAATTTGGGTCTATTCCCAATGAGACTTTGCATATTGAGTCGTAGGTGAATCGTTTTAACACATCCTGTACAGATATCATACAAGACAACTTTAATCATCCCGAGGAGACAATTTTAATAACAAAAAAATACTCATGCTCCAATTGCATGGATTAAATATCTACAAATATATTGGAATTTATGGATAATAATATTTATCAATTTATGTATGATTTTATTAACTTTCATGTGTAGAAATTAATTTTACCTTTATTGGATCAAAATTGAATATTTCAACATGATGCATAAGAAAAGGAAAAACTAATAATAATAGCAATAATCTCAAACTCATTACTCCTTTTTTGAAAGTAAAAACAATTTAATTTATAGGCTCTACCTATCGCGACTTAAACATTTTATGCTAACAAAAATCATACTACTATGAAATGTTATAGAACATGCTTCTATGTACATTTTGGGCAATAATGAATCGTACAAATGTATGTACTGAGCTCGGAATTCAATTAAATAATTGGAAGATAATACAGTGAGTTCTATAGTAGCCCGCAAAAGCATTAAATAAGCGAGTAAATTACACAAAATTACTCTTAAAATATATATTTTTTTATTATAAAAAAAAAAGAAACCCTCCTAACTTACAATGATTATACAAAACAATCCTTACAAATTATTTAATAAACAAAGTGACACATCTAACCAAATTTCACCTATAAACTTGAGAAGTAAAAGGTAAATGGATGTCATTTTTTATGTGCTATTTAGAGATGAAATTTACTCTCACAGTTATCTAACTTAATCTTGATAAATACAAAATAAATCGGCAAAATTTTCTAAATATTTAATTCAAATTATTAGTCAATCAAGCTTTTTAAAAAAACAATTTGGTTAAAGCGTGACGTCGATTATATTAGAATTTATAGACGATTTGAAAAAAATATATTATAAAGTGATTTGTAATACAACATATCCCGGATTGATATTATCTCTTAGCTTACCTAGAAGTACATGTGGCATTCTTCAAACCTCATATTTGAGATTTGAGGGTCTTTTCTTAGATTATTTGTCGGTAATAGAAATTATTAGAAACAAGAAATTCTAGATAGGCACTGTAATAAACTTGTGCAAAATCACTTTCATAAGAAAAAAAGTCTTTCAACAATACTCAACATGTGTAAAATAAGTAATATTTTTATTTATTAATCTGTTTTTTAATTAAGTAAATTTTATTTATTTATTTAAAATCTAATTTGACTGAGCGGCCTAAAAATCAGGTAGTTGGTCGAATGAATACGAAAAAGTTATAACTAACTAAAAATAGAACTTGTATTTTTTAGGAAAAAAAAAAGATATATTAAAATAAGCTTTGAAGAAGTGTGTAGTCGTTTGAGTGAAAGTGTGAAACACCCATAAATGGACCACCATTACAAAATGACAAAGGCAAAGTAATGTAAGACCCATTCTTGGTATGGTGCACAGTATTGGTGGGGAGAATGAATAATTCAATCAATGAAAATACCTTTATTACCATTTTCCATATAAATTTCACGACTTTTGGATTTGAGTTGATTTCAATTGCATTTTAAAAGAGTCAAAGTATAACCAACCCCCACGAGATACGACCCGGCTCCCGCACACCTCAACACTCAAACTAGTAAATATCAACGTGGAATGTATATTAAGTGATTGACATCATCGTCCTCAAATACATATTCGAGCAAACCTCACCGAACAATACATTTCGTGGTCCATATTCAATTAAGTGGGCATTCTATTTGCCGGGTCACCTAATTTAATCGAATTGAGAGTTGATTACAATTAAAATATAATATATATATATATATATATATATATATATATATATATATATATATAATACGGAGTATTGATTTCTTTTATATTTTATTAATTAATATATAACACATGGTAAGGATCTACGAAAGTATTTAAAAAGTAACTGAATAAAATGCGTAAGCAATTAGAATATAAAATTATAGTTATTGTTTAGCTCCAAAATTATTACCGTGTCAAATCAATTAAACTGGAAGCAGCTTGTCCCAACATAAAAATGGTACTGAATAGTACTATTTTTATATTTTTTTAATAAAGTTTCATGTCGTGACAAATTATACACATATACTTTTGGCTTTTTATATGAACTAATTGCTGTAGAAATCAAATAGATCTATATATTTATTTACTTAGATCCTCCGATATATTATTATGTGCCGATTTAGCATTGATTTGTTATATTAAACTGACAATTTATCTAGCACTTTTTTTTTATTTCGTAAATTTTTGAATTTTTATTTGATTTATTCTTATCAAAATAAATTTATTTATATCTTTTTATTCAACTCATTTTTTAATAATAAATATTTTAGTAACATCAATTACAATAACTAAGTTGTAATAAAATTGATTGTGAAATAGCTACATAATTTTTTTATTATAATAATCACTTCAATATGAAGTAAAATTACGACAACGAACTATAATTCGAATATTCGATTGATGTAATCATGAATTTAGAAATTACTTTATTTTATGATTTGTTTTATTTCGAAAAAGGTGATTGCGGAAAACAATGAAACGGATGAAACAAGATTACCTGCAGATCGACGATGGAGCCATCGTGAGCAGCCTTGTCGAGCAACGGGACGAGTCGAAGTCGAACCTCTTCTTCAAGAACACTAACGACAAACTCCTTAAGCGACCTCGTACTGAACTCATGGCTAGCTAACTTCCTTTGACTAGCCCACATCTCGCCGTCGGCGTTAAATATCCCACACCCAAGCAAATCTCCGATCAGGTCGGTGAATTGCTTTCCCTTGGGATAGTTGGGGAAATTTGTCTTTAAAATGTACTCAACATTCTCCGGGTTCGCCGTCACAACTATCCGACCCGTCCCGACCCGGTTCACCACAATGGTCTGGACCGGTGACTCAGATAGCAGCTCCGTGTACCAGTCTAGGAGCCTGAACCGGTTCTTGTAGAAAGAGGGAAGGCAGCCTATTATAGGGTATGTCGGAGGCCCGTAATCGCCGGTGCCGGACTTGGATTTTCCGGTGAGTTGGCGGAGGAGGAAGGATATCAGGACGAGGATAAGGGGGAGGAAGAAGAAGAGATCTAAAGCAGCCATTGGTTTTCTTTGTTTGAAGGGCTTATGGATTTGAGAAGTGATTGAGAAGGATTCATATAAATAGCAGGCGGGTGGCCCGATTTTGACCGGAAATGACAAATATTTTTCATTTTTTCACCCTGTTATTTTGGGAATTTTTATTTAGTAGGGTTAAATTTATTGTCCAATCAATGAGTAAAGAAATTATTGCAACATATTATATATATATATATATATATATATATATATATATATATATATATATATATAACTAGCATAATACCCGTGTCTCGCACGGGATGATACAATATTTAATAATAATAATAATAATAACAACAACTGTATATGATAATCTAAAAACTAAATATTATTTTATGACAAAAATATATAATTTTATTATAAAAATATTTATATATTTAATCATAATATATTACATTTACTAAAATATATTATCATGTTTTTTTTTAAAAATAAAAGACAATTTTTTTGCCTAATATACATTGAGTTAGTCTATTGAAATATCATATTTCTTATATTTTAATATGGTGGTAACATGTGACAAAGTCCTAGGTGATTTAATGTGATTATGACATGTGGCATAATGTGACGATGACACGTGATGTTATACAATTTTGTTTTATTATTATGTGTTAAAATCTTGTATCGTCAAATAAAAATAATTGTAAGTCAACGGTATTTCTCATTTATTAAAAACAAATGACTCTAATAATTAATGTATAATCGATACTTCTAATTCATATACACTTCATGTTTATACTTTTTAGTTGTGTAATTATTTAAATAAATATTAAAAAATATATGTATAATGTTTTAAAATTTGTATTAATCTAATAAAATATAAACATATAGTAGGATTGGACAATATAATATCTTTATATATTATTTATATAACAAAGGTAAAGTCATATATAGTTATTCAATTTGGTAAAAAAAAATTTAAAAATATTTCTACTATATAAATTAATATTACTTTACATATTAATAATCTTAGTTAAGTGAAAAAAAGGTTAAAATTATATTTCATAATATTAGGATTAGATGTGGTAAAATGAAAGTTCTAAAAAGGAAACTATTAAACTAATAAATCATATATAGTTTTAAATTGGTATAAACTAACATAAGATCATTCTCTTTTTATAAATGACAACAACTTTATCATCATCTCCGTAGATAAAATTAAAAAATATGGTAAGAAAATGATGTGGCACAATAAAAAACGATGCATGATGAAATATGACGTGGCTTAACGTGGGGATGCCATGTGGCAAAATTTGATGTGGCTTAATGAGGAAACGACAACCGGACATAATTACTTCTGTTTTAGTATTATATAGTACATTATTTACATCGAGCTAGGGAGGAAACGAGCAACAAGCTGCGCCGTTAACCCTTTCTAAATTGCAAAACCAATTCTCATAAAAACAACATTTGACAACCTATGAGACATAACGTTATCGTGTAAGACCCGTTGCACCCTCTTGAGAATCAAAACAACATCGGTGACAAGGCTTATTTCCTAAGGTCGTTATTATAAGCTTATCAAGTTAAATCCGAACTTAATACTAACCAATGTATAGTGATTAAGTAAGGGTCGAACCCAAGGGAGTTGAACAAGTTTCTATTCAATTTTAGTTATTGATTTGGTAACAAAGGGGGGGGGGGGGAATTTGGATTGTTTAAAACAAGACAAAGACAATTATAATGTTGGTGAAAACAAGATTGATTTAAGAACTACACTAGGTAGGATCTTAGCATACATATAAATTGGTTGGTTCTTTTTAGAAGTATTCAATATTTGTTCTCATCTTGATCGTATTTATGCATTTAAGCCAACCGGCATTAACACAACTTAACTAGTTTATTAATCCGTAAACCTACAAGATTAAACCACTAATTAGCATTTTACCAAAGATAAAGAGATACATAAAAGATAAACAACCCGTTAATCTTATTATGTAGTTAAATTCCTTTCCCTTAAATAATCACAACCAGCTTTTACCTAAGGGTTTGCTACTAGATTAAGGACCCGAACCCGGAATCAATTAATCCTAGCCTTTTGCATGCAATTATACAACTTAGGTGATCAAACTAAGTAGAAAATAAACATGCAAACTAAGTTAAATACAAGGAATATAACACAAAATATATTGAATAAAACTTCTATTTAAAAAGAACTTACAACCACTTTATAATGCAGCTTCAATCCACCCAATGTAGCCAAGGGAGTTTAGAAACTCATTACAAAGAACACTATGAATATAGAGGTTTTTGTGTGGAAAATGAGATCAAAATACCTATAGCCAAGGGCTCTATTTATACTACAAAATGCATTAAAAAGGAGTAAAGAGGCTGTGCTAACAACCACCATTAAGGGTGAATTAAAGTGGTTGCAAACAGCCACAATAATGTCCTTAAAGTCGTCGAAAACAGCCGAGTAAAAGCCTCTGACGCTAACCCGCACCCGCGGCCAAGGGCGCCGCGGGGGCGGTTTAGGCAAAAACGTTCGAACTTCTTCTTGGCCGCGGGGCGGCTCGTCATACCCGCGGGGGCGGGTCCTTGAATGCTCTTGAAACGTTTGACTCTTTAACTTCGTAACGCTTCTGGTGAGAATCCGCAGGGGCGGCCCAGAGTTACCGCGGGGGCGGTGACACTGGATCTTCGGCTTCACAAGGCCGTTGGCATGGCCGCAGGCAAGGGCGCCGTCTTCGCTTCGTCAGGCTGGGTCACCGCAGGGGCGGACAGGGTTGGCCGCGGGGGCGGTGACATGTCTCTTCATGGCCGCGGGCGAAGACGCGGCTGCGGCTCTTGGTGGTGGTCTTCATGGTTGACACCGCAGAGGCGGACTGGAGAGTCCGCGGGGGCGGTGACAGGCTTGTCTTGGCCGCGGGCGTTGACGCAGGCAGCGGCACTCATCTGTGTTGTCACCGCGGGGCGGACAGAGGATGCCGCGGGGGCGGTGACAGGCTTGTCTTGGCCGCGGGCGTTGACGCAGGCAGCGGCACTCATCTGTGTTGTCACCGCGGGGGCGGACAGAGGATGCCGCGGGGGCGGTGTGCACCAGAATCTGAACTTCGATGATTTTCTTCAACTCCTAAGTATTGCTAATACCTTCTTTTGCTTCAATTTGAATCTTTTATCTGGATCACAGTATTAGCAATATAAACTGACTCAAAAACATAAAAACGACTCTAAAAGCTACCTAAAATGATAGTGATTCCATCACCTATCAATCGGGCACAAGAAAACCAAAAGTATCAAAAGATAATGGAAGAAACACATGTTGGTTTTCTATACAAGTCCTCTCGTGTGTTTGCCACCTTAACAGATGTTGCATGAAGCGCCACCTTCCCACCACAAAAGGCTCATTGCATAGACTAACCAATGGGGAAACCCGTGTCCTATCAATACATACATGTTTTCCACCCACCCATCCAAACACTAAGACGTCTGTCAGCCTCAATGTAGATCTTCCCTCACGTGGATCAATCAAAAAGGTCACATGCGCCTCCTTCTTAACCGAAACTCCCACCTTCCTAAACACGGATTAGATCATGACTATATTTGAATTCATGAAGCTCTTTACAATGAACAACATGCTTCCCAAAAACATCTAAACCCTTTCGACAGTTGGGCATAGGACATACCCCATTAATTGGATAAAGTTGAATCATTAGGCTATACTTAAGGATCGAGCGATACTCAACTGGGGACATACACTGTCCAAGCCCATCAATGGGTATGGCAAGAAGGAAATCTTGACTATGAACTAATTGAAGACACTTAAAAACCACTTTCTATCTCTGGGTCAAATCGAAAGCAACTTCCATCTCATGTACAATCTTACCGAAAAGAGCACTCGCCAAAGCATGTTGGGATTTGGGGATGGTGTTCTTGACAGTAAAAACATAGAAATAGAAATCGGGAATAGAAGCCTGAAGATTGCTCAAAGCTCCACAAAACTCAAAGCCTATATCCACAACTCCACTGTCTCGCAAAATGTGGTCCTGAAGGAACCAAGACTGGGCCCTGGAGGCCACAAAAGCAAATGAAGAAGCCTCTATAGCAGAGTAAAGCCCAAAACCCCCAAACCAAAGGGCACCAAAGAAGCAAACCGCCACTAGACCTGATCATATCCTGGCAACCCGCCCGGCCCGCCTGCCCGGAAAAACGGGCGGGTATGAACATAGAGGGAAGCCCGACCGGGCCAAAAAGCCCGGTCCATATAAAAAAATTAAATATAAAAAAATATATTATATTGTATATATTTAAAATATTAAGTATAATTATAGAATATTTAGCATAATTATCATAAATTTAATGTATATTACATATAATATCTTAAATATATTTTATTTTTAAATAAAATTTATATTTAAAATAGTTTTTAAATTATTATTAAAAAAGAAAAAATAAAACGGGTAGCCGGAGGCCCGCCGGCAGCCTGGCCGGGCCGGGTACGGCAAGTATTGTAGGCCCGCTAGCCGGGCTTAGCCCGGCCCGGGTCCGGCTAAACGGGCCTAAAATTCCAAAAAGCCCGGTCCGAGCCCGTATATGAACAGGTCAAGCCGCCACTAAAGATTAAAAAAAGGGTCTCACACACTACAATATCATCTACCGATCCACATAGCCCATCATCAAGAAAAAGTTGTTGCACTCTCTCAATGCTCCGAATGACAAGTTCTCAAGCCAAAATACATCTTAGAAACAACCATACAATAACAAAGCAGGAAAAGCTCATTTTCCGGGTCCCTCAAGCAGGAAAAGCTAACAAATCCGACGCCTCTACTCATTGCCCCACCCAACAACTTAACTCCCATTGCCGGCATTGATGAGTATATGTGCAACGATTTTTATACTAGCATTTATATCACAAATAACGATGATAATATTCTTTCAATTAAAATAAACTATATACTTGTGGAATAAATTAAAATAAACTATATAATTGTGACTATACAGATTTTATAATATTTGTTATTGTCGTACTTATATTAAAATAATTAGTTTTCACATCTAAGTTAAAGAGATTAGGGGCGCGTTTAGTTGTGTTGGACAGGGTTTTTTTATATTTGAATTGGATTTCACATTTTGATAACTCTGTTTAATTAGGTGTTTATAAATTAGGTTAGTTTTTTCTATCGTCTTTAAAGAGCTTTGATGGAGAGATTTTTGAAATATGAAATTTGCAGATTTGAGAAGATTAGGAAATCATATCTAAAAATCAATTAGATATACGTTCTCTTCTTTTATCTTTTCCTCACCATCGTTAATCTTTCTCTACTATCTTTGCTTGTCTTCTCTCTATCGTTGTTGGAATCAACAAACCATCATCTCTCTTCTTCTGCAATGCATCTACAACTTCTTCTTCCTCCCGAATAGCAAAATTGAAGCTGCAGAGGACACAAGTGGCGGAGGATGATCTCATATCGGCAGTGATTGGGGAGAACGGGCATCAACATAGGAGCAGAAGCCATAGGACGTGTAGAGACACCGACGTTGTGTAGAATCCAACCCTTCTTTTTCCTCTTTGTTTTGTTCGAATATCAAAAGCGAGCCATAGATCTGCTAGATATGCAAAAACGGTTCGCTGGTTTCTTCTTCCTCTTTCTTCAGTACAAACATACATTGGAAAATCGGCCTTGTGCAAAACCTTAGATTTGTAAAAATTGAACCCTAGGTCCGATTCTTTGGACTTGCTTAATCTGTACAAAAAATTGTTGATATGTTGTTGTCTGATTCTCTAGACTTGCTTGATCCGTAGAAAAAAAATTGATGATATGTTCTTCTTTCACTACTATCATCCCAACAATTTGAAACAATGACATATCACAACACGCACATGGTGATACAGGGGTATTTGTGTCTTTTACCATATTATAAACCTCTATAAATCTATTTCAACTAAACACATTACGTGTTTCAATAAGTGTTTTACTATAAATGAAATTTACAAAAATTCACTTCAAAACTACAAACCATAACTACGAACCAAAATTGCAAACACACATCTAATTTACTAAGTACGCCCTTAAATTTGGAATACGACAAATCTAAGTATAATGGGAAACTTCATATACAACCGTTATGTGTTGAGTTTGTATTTAATACACATGTGCACATGCATACATACTACCCTCATCTATAATATAATGTGCTTTAACATGCATGGTATAAGAGTGGTTATTCTAGACGATCTTTCTTATGATTCTAACACGTGGGAGATTGCGAACCTAATATATAAAATACGTAAGAATTTTTTTTCCACTCCCTTGATATTCTTAAGGTTTTAGACTTTTCCTCTTAATATTCACAAGTTTTCAGAATTTCTTTTAATATGTACTTTTAAATGTTTCTTCTCCACGCTCTGTCTCTAAAATATTAAAAATTTGTGCTTCATATACACACGTTCTTTATTCTACCGCTTTTATTATTGTCACCTCATAATTAATAAATTTTAGAGTAATATATTTTTCAAAAAAGAAATCACCACTTTCTAATACTTTTTTTTGCTTTGAATAATATGCAGTAACTAAATTACTCGTGTCTAGTACACATTCATTTGCTTATTTATTATTAAATTACTCTTATTTAATAAAAAAGAAAAATCTTTTTAATACTATTGTGTCCACGAAACACATTAGAAAAACCGAAACTAAAATCATCCCCACCCAATCCTATATCATCACGGCATCACGAACCACTTAAAAAAGGCTCTTTCCATTAAATTTAAAATTTTAAAAATTACAAGTTATCAAGTCAATCAATAAACGTAATGTTCATAGAAAGTAAATACACTTATGCTTTAGTATTTTTTCCATTTCTTTTTTTTTGTTCATGTGTTAAGGTCATTCTAGCATATATTTTCAAATAAGGTGTTCGATTTTTTATTTTTTCTGAACAAGGTAAGTGACTCGATCACCGTGAAACACCGGTGAAATGAGAGGCCGCGAAAGAACGGCAGATGGAAACAACCGTCAATAGAACAGTACAAGAAACAAAAACATGAGAAGAAAATAGCCCAAGGAGAACAACAACGGATAACCAGGATGGTCAAGGGAGAACTCCATTAAGACGAAGTAGGTGAGACAACGAGTCAAACACTGCCAAAGTAACACCGTCAGAAGCATGTACAACAGAAAACGAACTCCTAGGGGTGTGAAGACGAGACTCCAAGGAAGCATTTCCCATCAAAAGGAGTTATCGGAAAACACACGACCGCGACCACAAACCAAACACGACTCAAATCACTCACTAACATCAACAGAAGAACATTGTACATAACCACGGGTCAAAATGAACATAAAAAGATCTTGCTAAGCTCATGTTAATAAATACCCTAAACCAAGAGAATGATTGAACACCTTTTTTTTTCCTTTTCATTTTCTTTTTCTCGTTTTTTCTTCAAGATATTTTAAAAAACTTAATTTTTTGACTTTGTTTTTCATTTTCTTTTTATTAGTGTTGAGTTTTCATTTATTCTTGGCTTTTCGATCTATGTTGTTATTGATTTACTATAACAAACTAAAACAATAACTATTATTTTATAAAATCAATATATTTTCAACTCAATTTTAATTTATAATAATAACAAACATCATATTTTAAAAATTATTTCTTGTATTATCTTGATTCATTATTTCATTAAGAATCCATCTCAGGTGTAGCGTGTGCGTGAGTGCTTAATGGTGGGTCCAGGAAGCGTTTTAAATGCAAGTGAACTGGTGATGCGAAGTCAACGGTCAATTACTCAACAAGCAAAGTCAGCAACTCGGTTACGGCAGCCGTATATTTTTTCTTTTTGACAGAAAAATGTTACGGCGGCTGGTTGATTTTTGATTAACGAAATTATCTTATTTTATAATGCTTCAATAACTTTTTGGCTGGAAAACACACGTCTGAAAAATGGAATTTATTATTAGTTAATTAACTTGTCGAAACGAAAAGTAGCCTGAGGCCGGTTGTATAATGCGGCGAACCAGAGTCGGCAATTGGCAACGAGCTACGGCCACGTATGACGTACCCACGCTCTTTTTGCACGGTAATATCTTTTTTATCCCTCCTCTTGTGTATCCTTGTATCCTATTACGTGATTGGTTAAAACGTAATTGGTTAAATTTATATAGTTTATTATTTTTTTTATAAAGTAGTAAAATTTTAATTTCTATTTATTTAGCCTCAGCCAATTACATGTTAGAGATACATGTATCACTATTACAGGAGGTTCCAGGAGATCTCAACTGCTTTTTGCATAGGGTGACACACTTTCATTAGCACTTGAAGTATATTTAGAGGATGATACAGAATGGACCTGCATACGAGTATATATATATATTACAACATGTGCAATACATAATCTTACATACATAGTTGTAAAACACCCTAAATTTCACCTTTTTATCTGTGATATTGGTGAGATCCTTGACGAATAGTGGATTTATTGTGACGGGTTTGGACGGACGGTCAAGGCTATCCGCTTGTCACCAATCTATTATCATCTCTAACATATACTTGTGCAAATATAGATCATATCCATACATGTTCCTATATAATTTTCATATAAAGTCTTTTTCAAAATAAATTTCTTATAAACTATAATTATTATCTTTTTCTAAAATATATATATATATATTATTAATTAATAGACTTTTTTAAATACATGTAATCCAATCATAAATAAAACGATTCGTTAGCAAAAGTCAACTTTGATGTATTAAAAAGACTATATTTAATGTTATAAATAAATAGTTTCAGTTTCACCAAGAAAAAATAAAATAAAAAGTTTCATTTAAGTAACAAAAAAAATATTGAGCATTGGTAGGCATGTATATTAATTATTATAGTTTTATATCTAAAATATTTCTACCTTTGATGAAAATTTTATTATATAAATCTTATTGTTAGAAGGGAAAAAAAAGTTAATTTGAACTATTTATGTTAATATGTATTGAATTATGATTATCTTTTGTTTGGATTGTTTTTGTTTGATTCAGTCTTATACTTAAAGCCTAAATATAAATTTGTCATAAACCTAGGGTTTTGTTCCTATATATTGTAGGATTTTTGTAGTCTTTGATCATTTGTTCATCTGATAATCTGAAAAATCTAGGATAACCTAGTGATCATTTGTTTATCTTCTCATTTATAATATAAAACTCCTAAATAAACTCTCTCTAGAAAGTGGAGTTAGCATTCACCAGGTGAACCACTATAAACCTGTATATATATTGTTTTTCTTGTTTGTTAAATTTTATTCTTTCTCAGTGATTCCGCACAACAAACTGGTATAAGAGCTTTGAGTTCTTTTATTTTCTGTAATTTGGGAGAAAGATGTCTTATTTCAACATGATGATCGACAAGTTCACAGGGAGGAACAATTTCAGTATGTGGCAAATCAAGATGCAAGCGTTGTTGAAACAATAGGGTTTATGGGGCCGCTGTCGAGGAAGGAATCCGATAAGGAAAAGGGCGATGTTGCCGAGATGGCTACTAAAGAGGATAACGCGCATTCGAACATCATATTGTGTCTCGTAGATGATGTCTTATGCGAGGTTTCGGATCAGGATACCGCAGTGAAACTGTGGTTGAAGTTGGAGAGCCTCTACATGACGAAGTCCCCCATCAACAAGTTGTTTCTGAAGCAACGTCTGTTCAGCCTACAAATGCAGGATTGTACGCAACTTCGTGAGCACTTAGATCAACTGGACCCAATTCTTCTAGATTTGCGTAATATTGATCTTAAGATTGAGGACGAGGATGTTTTATTGATTCTGTTGGTATCTGTGCCGTCATCATATGAAAACTTTGTTCAATCAATTGTTGTTGGAAAAAGATTATATTACTCTAGAAGATGTCGGATTTGCCCTTCATACAAGATAAGTACGCCATAAGGTGAATGAAAGTGGTGGAAGTAGGGATGGTCAGGCATCTGGTCTGTATACAAGTGGAGGCAAGGAAAAAGGAAAATTAAGGAAGATGGACACTAACCGTCTTCTTCAAACAGTCCTAATCTTGATGACATCTGCAACTACTATAAGGAGAAAGGGCATTGGAAGAACGAATGTCCTAATAAGAAGAAACCGCAGGATTCTAGTTCTGCAACTATTGTAGAAGATGATTTTAAATCATATGAGGATATAACTTTGGTTGCTGGTGGACACATGTATCAGGCTTATATGTGGGCTCTTGATTTTGGATCTTCCTATCACATATGTCCTAACAAAAAGGGGTTCGAAAACTTACAAGCAGATAGATGGTGGTAGTATTTCCATGGCCAACAATTCTGTTTGCAAGGCGGTTGGAATTGACTCGATATAAATCAGGACACGTGAAAGAAGATTATGTACATTGAACGATGTTAGACATGTTCCACTTATTACTAAGAATTTGATATCCTTGAGTATGCTGAATAGTAATGGGTTTTGTTTCAAAGGTAAAGATGGAGGCCTGAATGTTTGTAAGGGTTCCAATGTTATTTTGAGAGTTGTCAAAAGGGGCACTTTATATTTCATGCAGTGTTATACTGTTTTTGGGTATGTTTCTGTTGCATCTTCAGAGGTTCACAAGGATGATATGACTAAGTTATGGAATATGAGACTTGGTCATATTTGAAAAAGAGATGCATATTCTGGAAAAGAAAGATCAACCATAATTAGATATTCATTAGAGCTTAGTTGAAGGTCACTCAAGAAGAGTTGGAGTAAGACCCCCACAAATGTACGACTTTAAGGATATGGTTGGTTCTGTCTTACATGTTGCTAAAGAGGTGGATACTCATGAACCATCCACCTATAAAGAAGTTGTATATGAGTATGAAGTTGCACAGTGATTTAGAACAACGGGAGATGAGATGCAGGATCTGGGAACAACTCGAAAAATTCTCGGAATGGAGATTCTTAGAAACAGGGATCATAAGAATCTTTTCTTATCACAAAATGGCTACATTGAAAAGGTGTTGTCAAGGTTCGGAACGTCATCGGTCAAGCCTATTGACACACCTAGTGCTGCTAACTTCCATCTTAACACTTTGTTTTCACCTCATACGGACGAGGAGAAAAAGTATATGTCACAAGTCCCTTATGCTAGTGCAGCAGGGAGTTTATGTATGTTATGTTCTGCATAGGACCAGATTTGGCACAAACTGTTAGTTTTGTCAGTAGGTTCACATGGCAACTAGGAAAAGAACACCGACAAACTGTGAAGAAGGTCAGGGTGAAGAAAGTAGGAACTACTGATAATCTTGTTGTAATGTTCACCAAACCGGTACCTTGATATAAGTTCTAACATTGTTTGGACTGCTAAATGTCAAAAGTTATTGAGTACCCAAGGGGCACATCTGTATAGAGAGAGAAGTTAACCTGGGCATTGACTAATGCGTCTGGTATGTTTGTTAGGAGAGGAGTTGCTATGGGCATTGACTAATGCATCTGGTATAAGGAGAGGAGTTGGTTTGGATATTGACTAATGCAATCTGGTACATTTGTGAGGATTCAAGTCAATGTGGAGATTTGTTAATATGTCTTGAATTGGACTTATCTTTTGTTTAAGCTTTTTTTGTTTGGCTCAGTTTTATATTTGACGCCCAAATATAAACCCGTCAAGTATAAATTTGCCATAAATCTAGGGTTTTGTTCCTATATATATATATATATATATATATATATATATATATATATATATATATATATATATATATATATATATATATATATTGTGTATGGTTCCCTTAGTCTCCAATGATCCGATCATTTAATCATATATTCATCTGATAATCTGAAAAATTTAGGATAACCTAGTGATCATCCGTTTATCTTTTCATTTGTAATATGAAAATCCTAAATAAAATCTACCTAGAAAATACAGATAGACTTTGTTAGGTGAGGTGAACCACTATAAACCCATTCATTTGTAATACTATATATATATATATATATATATATATATATATATATATATATATATATATATATATATATATATATATATATATATTATTGTCTTTTTTTTGGTTAAATTCTGTTTTTTCTTAATCATTTCTCGCAACAATTTAAAACCCATTTATTATGTTTTTCAATTTATTTAGATATAAATATTTATAATAACATAATTAGTAATTATATTTATACACCTTGCCATAAAAGGTTTATCTCAAGTAAAAAAACAGGTAGTACTTCCTATAATGTAGAGGACCATCAAAACAAAATCTCATTAAAGTTACGATACAGAACAAATAAAGGCTAACTGGCATCAAATTCTGTACAAAAAATGACAAATATAAACTACAAGACAGAGCTAAAATATCTTAAAATAATACATCATATAAGAAAAATATCAAGATTTTGAACATATATGACATTCAGCACATGAAAAATCTTCCAACGATAAGATATTTTCAATTAATAAGGTACAGCATAAAATCTTCAAAATATTTAAACTCCAATTTTGGTTTATCAATTATGTTTTGTTTGAATTATAAGTGATATCTCTAATTTCTCTTAATATGCAATTAGCTATCGTTTGCAATGACGATTTGCCATCATCTGATGATCGATTATAAAAATAAATTTAAATTAAGTAATAACAAATGGGAAAAGAATGATTTGAGAAAATCTTCTTTTGCTTGTTTCCACTTGTTGGAGATTGGACTTGTACAAAAAATAAACTAATTTATTTATTTTCACATTATATAAATGAATTAATTAATATGGCATTATACGAATTTGATTGAATACTCCCATTTGATAAAACTTACTGGCTATCATATAAAAATATGGCTCAACGAATATTTTTGGTCAGCCTTATACGTGACATTCTTTCTAATTACGTGGATTAGCGCGTAAGTATAGAATGTAAAGTACAGTTCCCTGATTGGAAATTATTGACCTGGATTTTGAACCCGTCAAAGCACTAGCGTACGGTCAATGTAGGTTCGCTAATGGTGTAAGCAATCCCTGATCACTTACGATCTCTAATTTTGATACGTTTGGTTTTCTAGCGCCTGATATCGTCGTCGAGATTCTCAAGAGTGTGCAACGGGTCTTGCATGATAATTTTGTGTCATCTAAGTCTTCAAATATAGTGTTCAGGAGGATCGGATTTGCTATTCAGAGTTATTAGCATAACTCGTTGTCCGCCTAACTGGTTAGGCTAATTTGATGTAATTTATTGCTTTAAAAAAAAAAAACTTTATATATATAAGGGTATATGTTTTGTAAAGTTTAATAATTTTACTTAACTTCTAATAATCAACACGCTTCCAATCTTTATGGACTTTTTTTCAATTTTAAATGTACATCTTTTTTAATATGATTAAAAAATACACCCATGATGATTGAAAAACTATTTTTTTAAATCATTTTAATTGACTATTTCGTATTATGTATTTCGGGTACATCATATATAGTTTTCGGCATGTTAGTTTGGATATTAAAATTAATAGATAATAAGGAAAATGAGTTTTGAATTATAATGTTTGACAAAAATTAACCTTCCGCAGAATCTCTTATCAATTTGACAAGTTGTATCGAATGATTTTAATTTTAAATAATCTTTGTCATCGATAACTAGATATGGTGTGTTAATTTTATTTTTTGATATACTAATTTGTGCATCAATTAAAAATTTTTAATACCATAATCACTATATTGTATGCAAAAATATCACGAAATATAATGTCAATAACATTATACCTGAATTGTAATGAACAAGACACTAATACGAATATATAAAAAAAATCCTAGGAGCGAAACAAACTTGGCGATTGCGGCGTATCGTAACACTGTCACCTGATGCTCTCCCTCCGATTTTAACCGTGAGGGTTAGGTCCTTCTTACCAGAGTGTGAGCTCTTCCTTGTCGGGTGTGATTGGTTGAAGCTAGTGGTAGTAGGTTTATCAACAAGGGAGAGAAAAGCAAAAAAAATTCATTTGATAAATGATGAATGTACAATGTTAAAACAAGGAACTTGGGTTGAAGACTCTTCCCCAATCACTTGCCAATATTGGTTGGCAAGGTCCTAACTTCAAGACCTTTCCATGCCTACATCCTGAAGGCTATCATGAAGGGAGCATGGAAACTCAAGAATGGATTTAATTTCAAGGAACTGCAACATAACCTATATATCTTTCAGTTTTCTTCTGTAAAAGAGAAAAATCAGGTTATCGAGAGTGGTTCGTGATCCTTTGACAAAGCACTAGTGACACTCAAAGAACTAGGAATAACACAACTGTCAAGAATACTATTTTCTCATGTTCCTTTCTAGATAAGGGCTCATTACACCCCATTGGAACAACAAGCATGGTTCTTCGAACTAAGTTCGGGGAGGAGAGGGTGTGGTTGCCTCTACAGTACGAAAGATTACCGAATTTTTGTTATGGATGTGGTCTCTTTGGGCATGTGAAGGATGAATGGACAGACGAGGAAGCAAAAGAATTCAGTAACAAATATTTAAAAGACTTAAGGGCTCCTTCTTCAATCCTATCAAAATGAAGCAAGAAATTACAAGAGAAATCATAGAAGAAGATTCTAGTGAGGAGAACACAGACAAGAGAACAAAAGTTAGGACCAATGACAAGGCAGGGAAAGAAAGAAAAAGGAGAGCGTTGCGACAAGTTCTACAATTCCATGAAAATTAAATAGTGAAGTTGTCGGGGTAGGAGGAACAAGACATTACTGCCATTGTCAGTGGGTATCTCTAGGCCATATACCTAAGACCACTAATAGTAGAGACTATGGTGGAACTTTCCAAACGATTACAAAGAAGACTTTACAAGAGGACAAAGAGCACAAGGCAAACTTTCCTAAGAAGAAGTGGAAGTGTCTCGCTCGTAATCCTACGCAGGGCCTGAAAACAAATGCTCTTACAAACACTAGGGGAGACAAAAGAATAAGGGTAGGATGATATAATAGAATATCGCTTGATCGAGCATACATGACGATATATACTTGCACTCCATCTAGTTGGTATCATCAAGCTTGGAGATGTATCACTTGGAAGGAACTCTTGTATTGACATACCTTGGTTTGTACAAATATAGGTCACTAAAAGCTTCTCCGAATCCACCCCTATGGCGTCATGCTATTATGTTTATTAGGCGTCCTTAAACTCAGTTCGGCTTGAGTTGACTCAAGATTTCCTCCCCATTTGGTGCTATTCTTATTGTCATGGTTATACTCTCATAGTCATCACCTTCTAGTTCTTCTGGCTTGAGCATTCTTCGGTAGGTTTGTATGAGTCAAAAGAGCTAACTCACCGGGACATGATACACAAGCTAACTTAGTATGAGCATACTATCCTTGTATTGGTATACCTTGAAGCCGACTCATATGCTATTAAAGGAACGATGATCACATCGTACTACCTTAACTAACAAACCTAGTACAACCGTCCAAATTTCTAACTATATAGTGTGGCCTAATATATAATATATTACTATAAGTTCACACTATATCTCATATATATAACACTAAGTTATAGAGATCCCCGGAGAGTGATGGTGGTCTACGTAATACTAACCAAACATCCCGACTATGCACATGAGGTTAAAAAAAAATCCATTTTAAAATCTTCAAACCCCTTTCGGGTTCTATTTATTCTCTACATTCGATCTTTCCTGTTAGATTGCAAGTGCATTGTTGTCATCCTAGCGCTCTGATACCATATTGTAACACCCCAAATTTCAAAAACCTGGGATGTCACGGGCTAGGACCTCACAATGGGTATTGACCCTATCTTAACAACAATTTCACTAGATCTTACAACAAGACACAAATCTAATAAAAACAAATGGAAAACGTATTACAATAATAATGTCATGAGACACATGAGACAACCTTGTACGCGATAACTACTAACATCATGAGACAAAAACCCTAATATATGAATACAACAAGTGAAAAACCACCCAATATATATGAGTATGTGGACCCAGCTGACCATCCGCTCCGGATCACCTTGCAATTTCCTTACCCTACAAGATTTCTAATAACATAACGGTAAAACCCGTTAGCTAGCAATCCTAAGCATCAGAGAATACTACAATAGCACAAACACATATAAATGCGGAATTTAAACAATACAACATGCTCACACTCAAACCGTACTATTATCTTTATTTAGATGATTCAATTGTAATTGTTCAACTTAATGTGTGGCACGAGGATCTCCCGAACCTTACCTCTATCCCCGTATACCAATAGGAGTGGATCTTATGCATCTTACCGTATACCTATGTGGACTAGTTGTAGAGAACCTCCTAGTCTCGTGGCAGAGTTGGACAGTGATGCCATGACCCGTTATACATACACTTGGGTCTAATAATTGTAACGTCGTCCTATTCAAGTTATAATTATAAACTTCCAAACACACACCACTAAAGTAACACACACCAATACAAGGAGAACTAGATAAGTAAGTCCACAAGACTTACTTGAACCGATCCAAATGCCGACTATCGCTATGTCTCGGTCCCGCACATATATGACCTCAAAATCTTGGCCAAACCGGAAAACATATCAACATCACAAATCTATCTTTTAGAAAATTCTAGAACGCTTCCAAAGGTAGAAGAGATACTCGAAAAGAAATAACAAGATTAACTCTAACTTTAAGGAAAATACAGTTTTACCTCTCACTTTTCTTTTTTGAACCAAAAGTTACGTGTTAAAAAGAATAGGAAGAATTACAGGAGGGAAGAGAGGTACATAGAGGACTAACAAAATTCAGAGTGTGTGAGGGAGAAATGATTCATAATTGTTACATAAAAATAACTTTTTTCAAAGGACACAACAATAAAAATTAGTTCAAATAATATTATTTGACTAACTCAATCATTTTAGATTGTTATAATGTTTACAATGTAGAGTCGGATATATGCATCATAAAATATATCTTTAAATTTGTTTTTATTGTAATTTGAACGACTCTTGTTGTTACATATTTCTTTGCTAAATTAAGGGGGTCTTAATTGTTTTTTAGATAGGAAATAATTAGTTATTATTCTCCTTAATCACAGTTGTATATCCCTTAATCTCCTCAATGTCACTGCCATATTGAAGCAATATATATAGGAGTTTATTCTATGTGAATATACAGCTTACTACAATACACTTCTAGGAAAACACACAAGAGCTTACCATTAATCAGTGACTTTGAGATTTGGGGCGTGAATACTTCTAGTCTGTTATCGATTTAACGTGGTGGACTGAGGACAACACTACCAGTACGAATACCGTTAAGGTTAGTATATTATTCAACAGTTTTCTTAAAAATTTTTAATAATTACAAATCCGATGACAACACATAGCACGTACTGATTAAGGAGTCAGGATCCTGACTCCTGAGTCAGGATCCTGACTCCTGAGTCCTGATTAAGCGATTAGTTGGAATGGAGTCGATCAAGTATATCCCATACACCCCGACTCATTTTCCAGGAGAAGGAAAATGACGCAGTGTTTTACTCTGATCCTGTACAAAACGTTGCGCTTTGAATCAAAAGCGACAAAAGAACCGAAATTATATCAAACGAATAGGCCCACGTGAACAATATCAAAACGTGGATAAATTATCAAAATTGAAGCACAAGGATTTCGTGGGCAGTTCACGTGTCTTGTTTTTAGCCAAAACAACACACATGGAAATTAAAGACGTGGGGATCCTACTTATCTTATCTCCTCTTTCGGTATATCTGTCTTTGTTGCTCAACAATCACTTCACTCTATTTTGTCACGTTTTTTTTTAATCTTTTACTTGGGTGCCCGTCTTTTTATCCACAAACTATAGTTATAGATTTCAAAGCTTTCAATTATGCCTTGAAAGAAAGGAAAATCGTTCCATTATGTACAAGTTTATTCTCCTACAATATTCAGATTTTAAAAAAATTTCACATAGAAGAATAAAATAACGCAGTTGCGAGTTTGCAAGTCGTGAGACTTTTCTGATACGATGCCATGCCACCATCTTTGTATAGGAAAGTTGAGACATTATAAGTGGTGTTAAATTGTTTCTTTTATATATACCACATGTTCTGATGCTCTCTTATTGTTTTGAGATCGATGCTCGTTCGTCTTCGTATTCAATGAGGTAGGTCTATAGGTCCTTAAACTTTAGATATTTCTTTGTGGGTTAAAAAAAAATTATATAGCTCTAAAATTTCGAATATTGTTATCCCGTAGATTAACTAGATCTCATAACCATTATTTTAAAAGTTTAGACCCAACACTCAAAAAATTTTATTTTTATATATACAAATAAAATACTAAAATTATTATATTTAAACTTATTACATGATATTCAATATCTAAAACTTAAGAGAAAAATAGGCTATTAAAACCTTTTACGTAAATTGTATACACAATAGGCTCTAAGTTATTTTTAATTTATTTTTAATTCTAAAAATAAGGGTAAAATGGAAATTTAAAATAAATTAAAATTAAAACCCTAAGATTCATCTTTCTTCCACTCCTCAGCCCCGATTCGGCGATTCATTGTCTCCTCAATCCTCGCCTCACCTCCTTGCCTCGCCGGGCCGCCAGATCGCCTCGCCTCCTCGGTCTTCCCAGCCGGCAACCCTCTCCGGCTTCTTCCACGCCTTCTCGGATATATTGATGTGTTCAACTTCCACGCCTCCTTGGATCTATTGATGTTGGAGGTAGTAAGTGGAAGAAAGAACAACAGCTTCTCTCTCGATGATGATTCATTGGGCCTCTTAGGGCATGTATGAAAAGCATACTTGAGAAGTTACTGTAGTAGTCATAAATATACAGATTTATCTTTCAATGTTGATTTTTTTGTTATTTTCAGGCATGGGAATTGTGGCATGGGAATTGTGGAACGAGAACAACATAATTTCAATTATTGATCCTGTGATTGTGAACACATGTTTCCTAGGGGGAGATCTTGAAGTGCATACGAGTTGCGCTTTTGTGCGTGTAAGAGTTGGCCAAGGACAGACCCAACATTTCTAAATTAATGTTTTATCTTGGGAGAGAAATTGCAGATATTCCGTCTCCGACAACACCTGGGTTTGTACTCAGGCAAAAACAGAGGTTTTCAGGGGAAGGCTCTTCGTCTCAGCAACGGCAGCAACAACAACAAAGTAGCAGTTGCTCTGTGTACAAGGATGAAACAGTTTTGATTGCTCGCTAAATACTTAAATATTTCAACACAGGTTTTGTTCAATTCCATCTAACCGCGTTGGCAGATGATGGTCTTATAGAAAATGCATTCCTTAATCTTGTGTATTAATATTCAGTTTTCGAATAGGCTTGAACTTGTGTAACTCGATCTTGTGTAAATGTGCGGGCTTGTGTATCGAGATGCTTGATTGTATAAATCGAGAGGTTTGATTGTGTAAATCGAGTGGCTTGATTGTGTAAATAAATGTTGATGCTTTTGTAAAAATATCGAGATGTTTGTGTAAATAAATTTTTAGAAAAATCGTGTGTAGCACTAGTTTGTGTAAGCTGACATTAAGATTAACATTAAAAAAAATACCAATAGATTACCAAGTTCAAGTTCAGTCATCCATTGTTCAAAACCCACAAAATGCAAGATTTTTATTTTCGACGGACTTTATGTACCACTAAATGCATTTAGAATTTTATTTTCGACCGAACTTGTGTACCCCGAACTTGTGTACCCGGACCTGGTGTACGCGGACCTGGTGTACCCCGATTAGTTGGGCTTGTATAACCCGAGTGGACCTTAAATTTATAAAATAGATTGGGCTTGGTCTTTACTAAATTGCAATTACCAATTTACCCTTTTAATTAATCTTTATATATAATTACAAGGGGCCTAGTTGATGTACATTTAAAAAAAAAAGCCTCCCTTATGCTTACTTATACACGAAAGGTCTTGCCTCCCATTTAACCCAAAACTCAATACCAAAATATATACCTAAAATCTTAAAATTTCGTTATTTATACTAATAATACTAATAATAATAATAATAATAATAATAATAATAATAATAATAATATCCCTTTTCTCCCAATTTTCTCAAAAAAAATCCATAAATATTTTATGACCACAATACTGAAAAGCATTTTATATAGATTTAAACGGGAGACTGGACTCCTATTGTATACTTGAGTATTAATTGGACTCTTTAGCTTTGTAACAAATAAAATAGGCCCTTTGCATTTTAAAAAACCTATTTATTTGACTCTATGTTTTGTAGTTGACGAATCATCCAATTTTCTTACTTGATTCATCCGACCTACCGATGTTTAAAAATACAAGTTTTAAAAATATTAGTTTGTGGTTTCAGATCCCATTGACAAGTACCTAAAGTTAGAGATGATTGTACTTCCCTACTATTTGAAGATATTTTTCCTCATCGAAAACAAAGATATTTTCCAACATAGCCCAATGTTTTGAATTCATTGTATACTTTCTTTCACTTGACATTTTCTTGAGGTATTCATTGGTCTCATTTATCTTCACTTTTTTATTTGGTTGAATTCATTTATCTTCAATAAACCACTTTACAATTTTGATCCGCCAAAATACCTTCCTTTCACAAAACAACTAAGTCAATGAATTAAACAAGTCATTAACATATTACACTTGTTTATAACATCATTATTGATTTTAAAATGGATTTGGGCCAAACAAAACATGCATGGGAACTTATATTCTACGCTAACCAATTTAAGCCATAATCAGATTGGGATGTAGTCGGGGTGAGGAAAAGTAATTGATCCGGCTTATTCGATCCACTAACTTGAATATCCGATCTGGAAAAAAATGATGTGTTAATTGATTCTAATCTTATTCCGGAGGTCTTTTCGGATAACTGATAGGGATTTTGAAACTATTCGGATTTAATATACAATCATTTGAATTGGACCCGATATACCCGAAAAAAAGTCTAATGAAGGTATATAGGGTTTCGGATATACTCAATACTCAAACACAACTCTAATTTATTGATGCACGAAGAAAGTAACTCATATTTGCAAGAGAGGATGAATTGCCTCGTCTCCCAGTCTCTGCTTTCCTTGAGCTCCTTCCGGTGGATCTTCTCGTTTCTCTACCTCCTGACAATTGTATAAAGAAACAATCAATATTACCATATCATTGCAGAGAAGATTCTTCCCCATTGCCAAGCTATCAAATCATATTTATGTGGTCACTGGTCAGGCAGTGAGTGGCCTCACTAAGATCCCTCGAGATAATCAAAATATCTCATTCTTCCACGACAAGCTACACAACTCAGCAAGTCCTCTGCAAAAATTGCGTTGCTCTGACCATGATTTATATCATCCAAACAAAGTATAGGGTGAGTAGTCTCACGTGTAACCATCGATTTAATGTTACATCAAATTGACCAGCAAGACGGTAATGTATTTCAGTGTAAGCATAGAAACTTTTTGATGAAATGAAACCTTGACAAAGGGAATTGTTTGCTTCTACAGATTAGTTTCAAAGAAAGCTCGATGTATCAAGCAAATTACCTTTCATCCAGGTTTGGGGGAGTTGATACTTGATGCAAGCCCTTATTTTTGTACATTGCTTTATAATACAATAATTACATAAAGATGCAAGTTTAGAGGAAAACCATAATAAGACCCTTATCTTTACATATCATCCTCACCAAGAGGGTGCTCCAATTTCCATTCAACCTCATCGAAGAAGCACTTGAACGTATTAGGTTTCACATGGTTTCATACAACCCACTAGCATGAAAAAGGGATCGACCAACATCTCATTAGCAGGTTGTTTAAAGCCTCACACAGATGAGCAATATCATCGCATTCTGTCGTGGAAAGTGCATGTTTTAGTTTACAAAAACCCTGTGACCACGAGTACATAGCATCGTCAAGTAAACCACGAAAGCACATCATTCAGATATATACAAGCGACAGGAACGTACCTAGAAGGCAAAACATGAAGGTCAATCTATCGCCTCATATGATGGAGAACAATAGGTCTTCCTTCGAAAAGATCACCCAAGTATCCCTCTAAGTCTTCTGCATTGTACTTGATGTATCTCCCAACATTTCTTCCACTCTCTAGGCGACTCCCGAACCTCCCCAAGAAAGCTCGGTAAGCAGGGAGGACCTTTTCAGATATTGATATTCGAAGTTCAGTTCTAAGTTGGGGATCAGGAACCTTGCAAGCAGTCTGCATCCCGTATATCTCTTCAAAATTAGCATTGAAGCTCTTGAACCTCTCCTTCAACGCAATCTTTGACATAGAGGTGGACCCACCAACCCCTTCACCCCTCAAGCAAGACAACAATTTGCCCCAAGAGGCTCTTAGATAAGTTGTGGCATACTTTCGAATTAGGCCCCTCCGCTTCCGAACCCAATCATCCCCAAGAAGCTTGCCAAGATCCGAATCTTTCACTTTCTGAACTATATACAAGTTGTTGTTCATGAGGAAGATAGATTGCACACCCCTATCCTCATACAGTTTAGCCTTCAGCTCAAGATTTGATTCAAGATAGCCTATCAAAGACAACAATCGGCGGCCAACAGGAGACATTCCCCTAAGGTTCTGACCACCATCAGTTTGTGCCTCATTTTCCTCCTCATCCACATCAGATTCAAATAGAAAATTCACAGTTTCACTGTAATCCACAACAAGTTTCACATAGTTCATCACATACCTCGCCAAAGGATGAATTTCGGCTCCAATGATAGGCTTCTTCGAATTTTCGCCCTTCACAGCTTTCTCGAACTCAACAAATGTTCCCTTTGCGGCCTCCCCTAATCCATTCAATACTCCTTTTGACTCCCTGTAAAGGAAATCTCCAGAATCATCATCCACAAACAGCTTTTGCAGCGAAGGTAAAGCATTTTTCAAGGCATCATACATATCCAGTATCCGAAACAGCTTCTCAGGAGACCTATTTCCAATGGCAACAGCCTCCCCAAAGGTCAGGAGCTGCATAACGCAACTTGTTGTTGTCTCAACAAAGCAAACGTCCTTGATCAACTCCCACCCATCAAAAACCTGATCACATAGCCGCTTCTCACAATCTAGGATCTTCTTCATCATGATTTTCACGGCCTGAACCCAATTCTTCATCTTCTCATCCAAGGTGCTCCATTCAACCCTCTGAATCTCCTCGATGCTAAGCTTATCCACCCCCAACGTCGCCAGATACTCATCAAGAGCATCCTTTCTAACGCTACTATAGACTTGGCAACACTCCTTCTCATACCCCGCCCTAATCATCCTATAGGCAATCTCCCTAAGATCCGCGATCACGTCTGGGTTGATTAATTCAAAACAAACATCTTTCCCCGCCAAGCTTCTCCCTCTCTCATGGTAATATCTATTTCTACCCTCAATCTCCTCTGTGTCATCAATTATACACTCAAATTCCTCAATAATTCCTTCTTCCCCTTCGTTCTCCGCGAAAGACAGCGAAACCCTACGAATCGAGCCGTATAGCCTTTCGGCATCCAACGCCACCGCGCTCCCGGCCAAGAGGTTACGAAATTCCACCTCAAGCTTCGCCATCGCCATTTGAACCGCGGTCTCCGCTCGATCCATTGCCTCCTCATTCTTTTGAAAATGGAGATCCTCCGTCAACAACAAAACCTCATCAACCGCCGCTAGATACTCGTAGGAAACGTCAGCTCCGGCGGAGGACTGGTGACCGAACATGAACCGATAATTCCTCTGCTTTTGGCCGGTAGCCTGCCGGATAATAATCCGCTCGGCAGATTCAAACCTTGTAACATCAGGATCGCTATCTTGTTGGCTTGGTCCCGGAATAGCCCCAGCGGAGGAAGCGTTGTTCATGAGATCGGAGATGTTGGATAGGCGGTTGTCAAAGCTGGAGAGAATCAACAACATGTCATCGGTGACGTCCTTGGAGGTCCGGAGGCTCTTGAGGATATGTTGTGCGGTAGCTACGACTCTGTCTTCTCCTCCGATCGTGGTGGCCATCGATGAAATTGGACTTGTGTTGCACTCTAGGGTTTGCAGGAGAAGAAGAGGAAGAAGAGAAGGAGATCGAAAGGAGGAAGTCGGAGTTTGAGGAGATCAAAGGGGGGAGAAGACTGGCGAGGTTTCATTTTCAATTTTTTATTATTTTATTGTTTTCCGTGGGCCCCATGGCTTACTTTTCTTCGCATGTTCTTCTTCTCCAGATATGTCTGTTTCTTTTCCAACTCCCCACCCCTTGTTTTCTTAATTTACCCGCTTTACGGAGAGCCGATAGTGTTAATTCGGATGGTATTACTAGGTTTTAAATAGGTGTAAATTACACAAAACCACCATTAAATCCACATAAAATAGGGACACACACAAAATTATCTATAAGTTGATAATTTAATATATTCAATGTTTAAGAGAATAAGTCAATAAGGGATTTATAAGTGGTCGTTTGAAGGAATGATTTAACTTGTAAAGTGATTGATGTGCAAATTTAATTTAAGCAACTGTATAACCAAAAAGTTATTCACACGGTGTTCGATTTACGGATATCGATAAAATTCGTTATACGAGATCGTATAATTTTATTTTGAAAGTACGTTGTTTTTGTTTGGATCCTGGAATAATTTTTGCGTCAACCACACTCCACGAACGTTCATCATATACCCTGCGACTTACGTCTGTAAATGGTACGAGAGAAGCCTAACTAACACGCATCTTTTTGTATAGTTTATCCTTTAGTGGAAGAAGGTTAATTGATTCATATAATTAAAAGGTTATAAAATTTAAAAATATATATTCTAATTATAATTTGATCTTTTTAATGTGTGTGTATGAGCAAATGATAATAATTTAAGCATAGTATGTAACATGGTATATTATATTTTGTTAAATATATTAAAATTTATAAATAATTAACTAAATGAGTATAAAAGTTTTGAATAGTTGATTGCCAAAAATTACCATTAAATTAAGATTATGAATTATGATATATTATGGGGCGTGTTAGGGGCACGACGTAAAAATTACTAAAAGCAAATATAAACGCTTGGCGCCGGCGTTAAAATAGGGCGACGTCTGCGAGCGCCAGCGACAAAAGATTTGGGCGCCGTCGGAAGGAGCCAGCGCTCAGTTGTTTTTTTTTTGTTTTTTTTTCTTCTCCCTGAAAAAAAATTAAAAACTGGGTATTGGTTGAAAATGTCTGAAGTTTATTAGCAAATGTTTTGGCAATGAAAAAAATTACATAACTAACTTTTTCAAATTATAAATTTCTCTTTTTCCATACAGTACAACTTAAACCGTGATAGAGGGAGTTTATGGAGTTGAAAACGATCACTATGGATGAACATTGAGCTTTATACAAAAGATAAAAGCGAATTGAAATAGATTATGGTGCCAAAGCCAAACATTTTTTTTCATCCGGGTGCCAGCGCTCAACTATTTTATTTTATTTTTTTCTAGAATTTTTTTAAATAAAAAAAGAGGGTGTCGGACTGTACAAAATAATGTAAGTAACTTTGGATTCATTCAATTCATATATTTCTCTTTTTCCTGTATAAAATAATGTAGATCATTTTGGATTCATTCGGTAGAGGAAATTTATATGGTTGAAGAGTATTATTGGGATGAGATTTTTAAAAAAAATAGAGATAAACTTTAGTTACTAAATTTACTACAAGACTTTAATTAAAAAAATAAATATTGAGAAAAAAAAATTTCACAATGGACGCTATCATCCGGCGCCCTTTTTTTGGGTGATAATAGACATACCGGCGAAAAACGCTAAAAGTAACTTAAACTACGCACTTCGCGTGCGTAGTTTCGGTTTTTCACTACGGACTGAAACTACGCGTTTGGCGTGCGTAGTTGGAGCCGATGCGAAGCCGAACAAGCCGGTAAAATGCGTAGCCGTAAGGGGGAAAATAAACTGCTACTACTATTACTACGCTTACCATAAGCATAGTTGTAGATTTTTTTTTTAAAAAAAAAAAACTACTACTACTACACTTGCCATAAGCGTAGTAGTAGTTAAATAAAAAATAAAAAAACACTACTACACTACTACTACGCTTGCTATAAGTGTAGTAGTAGATTTTTTATAAAAAACAAAAAAAAAAAAAACAACTACTACGCTTGCCATAAGCGTAGTAGTAGATTAAAAAAACTCAACGGTCATATTTTCAAATATTTACGGCTACGCTTGCCATAAGCGTAGTAGTAGATTAAAAAAACTCAACGGTCATATTTTCAAATATTTACGGCTACGCTTGCCATTAGCGTAGTTAAATATAATATGACCGTTAAAAAACGGTCATATTTGTAACGGTTACAAATTGTTTTTCCTATATATACACGATTAATATCGTTTTGTATCGAATTGTCTCAAATTCTACAAAAACTAAGAGGAGGAGAAGAAGAAAGATGTCATCTAATGAAGCCGGCGGCGGTATTTCTTCCGACGATGAATTGCAACCCCCTAATGAGGTATGTAATGTCGTATTTTTAGATTTTTAGTATTTACAAGTTTTTAATAAATAAACGCGTTGTAGGTTAACATGCGAGATATAGAGTATTTACAAGTTTTTAATATATATTGTAGCTTATTATTGCAATGGAAAATCAACCCGAAATAGAGGAACTAGATTATTCGGATGTGTTTGGAGTCGAACAATTTTTTCCGGATAAAGATTTCCTAGTTGATTGGGTTCGTGAGGAAGGTAGAAAACATTATATGGTGATGATCATATTAAAATCATACAAGCCGAGCGATCATCAATATGGGAAGGTTGTATTGGTGTGTGAGAAATTTGGGAGGCGAAAGAGTGTGAAGATGGATGATATTGATCCTTCGAATAGGCGTAGATCAAAGTCGAAGAAAAGGGATTGTAAATTTAAGATAGTGGGAGATGAAGTACAACGGAGCAATGGAGTGGTACCGACTAGGTGGAAGATTACCGTGGTTCATGGTAGTCACGACCACGATATTTTACCATCACTAGAAGGCCATTCATTTTCGGGTCGGCTTACGAGCGAACAAATGCAGAAGGTGAGAACTTGTTCCGCTTCCGGCGTTAAACCGGTGAAAATTTTGGATATGCTTCGAAAGGAATATCCATCAAATGTCACATCTACACAACAAATCTACAACGCTCGATATAAATTGAAGGTAGAAGATAGAAGCGGGCGGACGATAACACAACAAGCATTACATTTTTTGGGTGAGCGCAATTATTATACGGATTATAGGACTCTTCCCGGGACAAACATCATTAGTGATCTTATCTTGAGTCACCATATGTCAAGACATTGGTTGAACATGTTTCCGTATGTCCTCGTGATGGACACAACGTACAAGACAAACCGGTTAGTATCTAATTCCACTTTCTTTAATGTTAATGTGTGTAATTTATTTTTCAATTTGATTCATATTTTTATATGATATTAGGTACGAAATGCCGTTATTGGAGGTGGTCGGATTCACTAGCACGGAAAAGACCTTTGCCGTCGCATTTGTATTCATGTCGAGGGAAACTACGGATCATTATGAGTGGGCATTGGAGCGTGTTAAGATAATATGCGGGAATCGGCTACCAGACGTGATTACGACGGACCGGGAACTTGCCCTTATCAACGCCATCGGAAAGGTCTTCCCCAATGCGAAACATATAATTTGCAACGTTCACTTGATACGAAACATTGAAGAAAATGGATGGTACAAAACACGTTCAGTTGCACAACAAAATAAGTTCAAACAAGATTGCATGGGATTGTTCTCTTCACACTCTGTCACAACTTATGAGGAGAGACTTCATAAGATGAAAGTGAAATGGGGTGATAAGTGGAACCTAATGACTTATCTTGAGAATACTTGGTTGATAATGTTCAAGGAATGTCTTGTTCGAGCATGGACGGATAGATATCATCACTTTGGAACAAGGACCACAAATAGGTAAGTAAAATTCTCTCGTGACTTATATTTCTTATTTATTATTTTTATTATTAAAACTTTCATCGTGTATTATATTTGTTGTAGGGTTGAGAGTGCACACGCATTGTTAAAGAACACTTTGATGTCATCACAAGGTGGATTTGACAATGTTGTTCAAAACATTGACTTGATGCTTGATGATCAAAATCAAAAAATCATGATTTCGTTGGAGAAGACACGTGACTTTCACATTTTAGAGGTAGAAGATAATCCTATGTTTGCCATGGTCTTGTACAAGATTTCTAACACATGCATTGAATATCTCATTGAGAATTACAAAAAAGCATTGGAGGGGCAATACGATTCCGAATGTCACGATTGATATTGGAGATACACTTATGGAATTCCTTGTGTGCACGAGTTTGCAAATGCCATTCAAGCTGGTAAGCCAATTACTTTGCAAGAGATACATAGATTTTGGAGGCAAATAAGGTGGGACCGGGTGAATGTTGAAGAAGATGAAGGACTCCAACCAACACCTATTTCTCTAGGTACGCAAATTTCTCTTGTGTGTTATATTTATTATTTCCATCACTTGCAAATCGTAATAACAAGTAATGATATTTCTCTAGGAGATATCCTTTGTACACAAATGCATAAGGATCATAGTGAAGGA
This sequence comes from Fagopyrum tataricum, assembly GCA_002319775.1. NCBI lineage: Eukaryota > Viridiplantae > Streptophyta > Magnoliopsida > Caryophyllales > Polygonaceae > Fagopyrum > Fagopyrum tataricum. The sequence continues at coordinate 11,399,093 of CM008279.1, read as the reverse complement.
AAACTGAGTCAAGACCAGATTGAGAACATGGGTCGATATTACCAAAACATGAAGAACCCGGGGTGTTCGATGTTAAAGGAGCCGGATGCTATTTTGCAAAAAAAAGGAAGACCGAAGAAATCAACAACCCGAGACCGTTCATCATTTGAGTATGCCCGAGAAGAAATGGAAGCTAGCTTGAGCAAGAGGGCATCGCAAGTTGGGCACGGTCGTGGGAGAGGACGTGGAAAAGGAAAGGCCGAGATAGTCAGTGCAAGTGAGATGATACCGGAAGAACAAGATGTTGTAAATCTTGTAGATGCAAGAGAGGAGCAAGAGTCTACAATGGCAAGTGAAGCGCGGAGGGTACCGAACCTCCTTTAATCAATGTAAACAAAAACTAGTTCAAAAATAAAATAAAGTCCTCGTCAACATAATAAACTAAAGTCCAACAAAATAAACTAAAGTCCAACAAAATAAACTAGTTCAAAAATAAAATAAAGTCCAACAAAATAAACTAGCCCAAGGTACAACTAGTGACCGCTCGGGCCAGCCCGATCACGCTGTGAAGCCCGGAATGGAGGTGGTGCTACCGGTGGCGTGTCTCTAGTAGCGATCTCAATCATATGATCAAGCTGCTCAACATCTAAGGTAATCGGTAAAGGACCCCTTCTAAGCTCGCGTAACATACTTGTCAAGATCTGGAGTCGCTGGAAAACAAATTATTTTCATGTTAGTCCAATGTACAACTATTTAAATTCTTACTAATATTTGAACATACCCGAACCGAATCCGCAATGGGAGCAGGATGATGTGGAACGGGAGGATCGTGTCTGACGGCATCCCTAGAGACGTACATATGGGAACGTGGCTCAAACCAATCATAATGCTCTTCGTCAACATCCCAAGCGGCAACCACAGGATCATGCTGAAAAATGTCATAGAGATGCTCAAATCGGGTCTCCCAATGATGGCCCTCTGAGAACGTCAACTTGTAACCACCCTTCTTTGGTCGCCTGCAAGTCGAAGGCTCAATCAAACCTAGGGTGGGCTTACACTACACTCGCCCGAACTGCCTAAGGACTCTCTCCGGCATGTACGGCTCGAATCGCCGTAAGTGTCCAATGAGCCCTCTGTAACGGGAAAGACGTAGAGGCCCGGAAATAAAATCGATCGATCCAAATGGGGTGAATACAACCTAAATAAAATAAAAGCAAATGTCAGTATGTAAAAAAAAACTACAACCCAAAAAAATTTTAGTGAAAAATCATTAAAAAAAACTTACATCCTCCACTCTACACCGATCCAACTGAACCCTATACCATCGGGCACTCTCATCAGACTGCAAACCATGAGGTCTCGGACCTGCCCGTAATGCAAACACAGATGATCCATGTCTATCGGAATCCGGGTGCGCAACACCTCGCAAAGCCGGAAAATAGTTCCCTATCCAAATCTACACTCACAAACCATTAAGATGTAATGAAATAATTATAAGATATTCTAATAGAAATAAACAAAGACAAAGGCTAAATATACCTGAAGTAGGAGAGTGCATCCATCCAACTGCGCACAACTGCCACGAGAGACCTTCCCTAATTTTCTATAAAGATCAGCTAATACCGCCGAACCCCAAGATAACGCCCCTGTCCTCTCGTGATCCCGCACGACATCTAACAAATAATGCTTCACCCGGTTTGTAGTCTTGTCCAAAAATAAGGTCGAACATATCAGTATAAGTAGATATCCACTAGCGACGCGCTTTGGATGAAGGCCATCACGTCTCATACGTGTAATCCTCTCATCTAACAAGCTAAGCCTGATCCCTCCCTCCTTGATCTGCTTTCTAACATCAGTACCGGCCATATCAAACATATCCTCAAACAAAGTTATCAAAGTGTCACGGCTCGAGGTACTAGTGAGCACATCCCCGTCTATCTGCAATCCTAATATCTTCACGACATCGTGAAGCGTGATCGTGATCTCACCCCAAGGAAAGTGAAAGCTGTTAGTCTCCGGGTACCAACGCTCCACAAATGTAGATATCAAACTAGCGTCGGGACTCCTGTAGTCGAACCTGTGCAAGCCGACAAGACCACTACGTCGAGCATACCATAACCAAGTCCCTGGCTCATCCGGCTGTAGTCTAACAACCTCGGCCCACTGAGCAACTAACGGGGAGATGTCGATGAACACGTGGGACTCCCCTCTCAATACCCTCCCATATGTCTCTGGCCACGTGCGTGTCATAGTACTTTAGGGTGTCAAGAATCGAAGGGCGGGAGTCCCGGACCTCCTCCACTAAAATGTCCCCATCACCTGGGACCTCGACCTCCTCCTCTAAAGTACCTCTATCACCTAGGTACTCATCCTCCTCTAGGGCCTCCTCAACCGTATAGTCCTCCTCCTCCAAAACCTCCTCATCTCGGACAACTGGATCTATGAGGACCTCCTCCTCTACCCTGATGTCCTCATCTGCAACCTCCTCTACTCGGACAACAGGATCTACAAGGACCTCCTCCTCTACCCTAATGTCCTCCTCATCTCCGAGGACATCATCATCATGCTCATGAGGCACATCAATCAAATCGCTGATATGCGCCTGAGACTGGTCAACATTAGCCCCTAATGTTGACATAGGGGCCATTGAGCGGAGACGAACCGCTCTATCACGCCCCGATGCAGTCACGGGTCTACTGGAGATATTCCTATCAATCTAAGTAAAACAAGATGCATGTTTCTATCAATTTAATTTAAGCAAACAAAAATAACGCATTAATCATGACTTTTTTTTTTGTAAGAGCATTAATCATGACTACAATGGTAACAATAGCAAAATCAACAACAATTCATTTATCAATTCAAACAAACAACAAGATAAGAAATTAAACATGAACCACAACAAAAAACGATAACAAAAGTAAATAAAATCGCTTCAAACTAACAAAAACATCAAACTATCATGACTAACAACAACATCAAACTAATAGAGTATCCATTTCAATTTCCATTCAATTCATTTCACTCAAAATTCAGTCTTTCTATTCCAATTTACATTCAATCGGCCATTTCTCAGTTCCATTCAATCAGCCATCACTTAAAATTCCATTCAATCAAAATTCCGGATTTTAGATTCAATCTAGGTTATTTGAGTTTCTAGAGACTCACCTTTCGTTTTTCACCCGTCATTGCTCAATTTTTCGGATCCGGGTCCAAAACGATGTTGGAGTCCAAAACTCGAGTCCAACCCGCGCTAGACAAACTACGCACACCAATTGAGTTTTTAGAGACAAACAATTCACAATCAAATATCAATAACAGAAAATATAGAACATATATCCACAATGCACAATCAGATATCAATAACATAATCCAAACCGCTGAACATATATCCACAATGCACAATCAGATATCAATAACAGAATCCAAACAATGCACAATCGTACATGTGGACTTCAATAACAGAGAAGGTTTGAAGATGAAGAACGAAGAAGGTTTGAAGCCGGAATCAGGACTGGAAAGGTAGGTGAAGCCGGAATCGGGACTGGAAGGGTGAAGGACGAAATCGAACGGGCCGGGACTAGTGAAGCCGGGCCGGGACTGGTGAAGCCGGAATCGACCGGGACTAGAAAGGTGAAGGCCGAAATCGAACGGGACTGGTGAAGGAGACCGAGCCGTTGAGGAAGGAGACCGAGCCGCTGAGGAACGGGACTGGTGAAGGAGACCGAGCCGGCGAAATCGAACGGAATCGACTTACGCTGCTTCAATTAGGGTTTCATCATATTTAAACGGGATTGAATTGAATTGAATAGGGACAGGGATTGCTAACCTTTCGATCGAACGAGACAGAGCCACTGCGGAAGGAGACCGAGCCGCTGAGGAAGGAGACAGAGACGAACGAGATTGGAAGGGGAAGAAGACGAAGAGTACGCAGTGAGGGCCCAAATGCGTAGTTCTTCCCATAGTTGTAGGCGCAAACTTCGTTGTTGTTTTTTTTAAAACAACTACTACTACGCTCCTGGAGAGCGTAGTAGTAGTAGTAGTAGTATTTTTAATAATTTTTTTAAACTCTACTACTACGCATTTGGTAAGCGTAGTAGTAGTTTTTTTTCTTTTTTTTTTAAAAAATAATTCCGACTACGCTCCCCAGTAGCGTAATTCATCGGCTCGTTCGGCTTCACCTCGGCTCCAACTACGCACAACAAACGCGTAGTTTCAGTCCGGAGTGAAAAACCGAAACTACGCACGCGAAGTGCGTAGTTTAGGTTACATTTAGCGTTTTTCGCCGGTATGTCTAGAAATTGCGCTTTTTTTTCCTGAAAGAAAAAATCTAACAATGATTTGTGTCGTCTGTCATTGAAGTTACAATTATAAGAAAGATTTTTAAACGCTATTATTTTTTGGGTGTATGGGCACACTCCATTTTAAAATCAATCTCCATCTAAGAGAATATTTAAAGACTAAAATATCTCTCTGTACTAATAATCACATGCTTAAACCGGTTACAAATGTTATTTTAGTGAAAGCCCTAAAATATACACGATTTAAATCAATGAAATTTTAATTTAAACTTTATAAATAAAGTTAAAAAACTTATATACATGGATATATTTCAAAATAAATAAATATATAATATTAGTAGTTAGAATATCACGATAAAAGTCACCGTCCAATGAAAACGAGAGTCGTAGTTAAATTTTATCGTAAATTATACATAGGTTGCGACTTCCATCATAATTCAACCTTATATGTGTTACATAACAAAAAGTCACAACCTATTGAAAATAAAAGTCGTAGTCTAATTTTATCATAAATTACAAATATAAGATTCACTTCTAGCATGGTTCAACATTTTGTGAATATCAAAAAAAACACAAAATCATTAAATTTAAAATTTTAAAATATATCATAAATTACAAATATAAGTAGGAGTCTTTACAGTACTGATCTAAGAGAAAAGTAATTGAAAAAGAAGAGGAACGTAGTCCTATATTTCACATGAGTTAGGGTTTTGAAAAATATAAGGCATTTTTGCCTCTTTATATTTAAATCCAATACCACGTGAAAAGGAATTTATAATAGAGTGTTTGTAGTTTAGACTTTTTGGATTATGTTGATAACACTCAAATCAGCGTCTTTTTTCTATCATCAATCCATTCCATCTTCTATCTTTTTTGGGCATAATAACATATCTGATTGGTCTATTTCTTGTATGTTAGTATTTTGAAGATTTACCGTTTGGTTTATGTAATTGTAGGTATTTTAAGCATTTGCGGACACACAAATGACACATATATAGCGGAAAGACCTCATACACACTAAAGATTTCCATGCGGCCAAAAAAGTCAAGGTCAAGACGAAAATGAATGAGATCCGAAAGTGAAGATGAAGAACACCTCGGGAAATGTGTAGGCCGATTGAAGAACATCACCTTGACCACCTCTTGTTCACCCTGCACATAACCCACACAATCACACATGACTACTTGTCGAAGAGCAAATAAATAAAGACAACCGAGTATTACGTACAAAATACTGTCAATTTACTTCCAAATGCCGACCGATATGGACTTCCATGTCAATTACAAAGTTGTAGAGTTTGAATTACCTTCGAAAGTAGTACTCGTGAGTTTTCTAATTCCAACCATAGCAATAGAAAATCCAGTTTTACTAAAGAGTTGCAATGTTGACAAGATGTTGATTTATGGGTCAAGCCCATAAAGTCATTTGGCCTTGGCTCAATACGATGTTATTGGACGTCATATCACTCTCCTTTATCCTATTTTGTTTGGCTAGATTTCCAACCCGTCTACTTGGACATTTTTATCTTTTATTTCGATCTTATTGTATTAGAAGAGAGGATTTGGTAGCTTTGATATAATCTTATTAGAAAACAAGATTGAGTAGATATAGGGTTTTAGGCTTACCTTGAACCTCATAAATAAAGCTTGTAACCATTAGGTTTTATCATTCCAATCCAGTTTCAATTTTAAGGGTTAGGAGGAGTGGATAGGATTTGCACCGCCGCCGGTCAACCGACACCCTGGTGATCGGCGAACCTACACCGGGTCGTACGACCTCCCCGATCGACTTTCTATCCCCCTCTAATATAATAAAGTGTGAGTTTCTAGGTATGTCTTGTGTTTATGTTCGATCTTGATGCGTCCTTGGAATCGTTGAAGGACGAATGCCGGATCTAGACCAAGCTAGAGTTTCGATTACTCGTTGTTGATGTGCAAATGAGAACTTTGATAGAAGTTTGGTAGGGCGGAAGCGATTGATATGGATGCGGAAGCGTAGGTTTGATTCGATCTAGAGAGATCGAGCAAACGTTGTAGTGGATTTGATAGTTTGATTCTTTAGAAGAATCCTCGAATGTGAGTTCTTGGATCTAAGACTTGATCCAAGGAAGAACTTTGAGGGGATTGAAGAGGAAGTGATGCCTAGATCAAGAATGAGGATTTTCCTTCAAAATACTTGATTAAAATTAGACATGATTTACAAGTGAAGCCAAGCATCCCTTATATAGTGGGTGAAGGCTACACCAAAAGTCGGAAATTGAATGACAGAAATAAAGGCGGGAAATAAAGTCGGGGCAACTCCCGAAACCAAAGGTCTAGACTATCAATGCCGGAAATTAACTCACGGAATTAAGTTCCGGAATTAATGTTCCGAAAATTAAAGTCTATTATTATTTAAAATGCAAAATATAATAATAATAATATTTGCTAGCTTGATGACGTGGCGCCGGAAGCCTATGCCATGGTGGAGTGGTGACATGGCATGCCACTAACGGGTCCAGGTGATGTGACGGTGCGTCGGATGATTGAGCCGGTAGCTTGGGCGATGGCTTTGGCTCGGGAACGAGTGATCGGTCCATCGGAGCGAACCCGCAAAGCATCGTCCTCTTCATCCGCGGTCATAGTGGTCAAGGGCGCATCAGTCCCCCCATCTTGGATGTGAAACGTCCCCGTTTCACCGTCGTCAAATAAGGGCTCAACATAAGGGGCTAGATCCTTGACATTGAACGTTGGGTGCACGCCGTAGGAATCCGGAAGCTCCAACTTGTAGGCATTTGGACCATGTCGTGATAGGATCCGGAAAGGGCCATCACCTCGATCCGATAGTTTGCCTTTGCGTCGAGATGGGAAACGATCCTTCCTTAAGTGGAGCCAAACAAGATCGCCGGGCTCGAAAGATATGTCGCGACGGCCCTTATTGCGTTGTTCGGCAAGTTGGGCGGCACGACGTTGGAGTTGTGCTCTTGTCCGCTCATGAAGTTCAATGATTGAGGCGGCTCGACTTGCGGCGTTGATGTGTTCACCGTCCTTGAGTGGACGTGGTGTGAAGTCCAATGGCGTGTGTGGATTAAGGCCGTAGACAACTTCAAATGGTGAGAGTTTAGTTGCCGAGTGCCTAGACCTGTTATATGAAAACTCCACAACCGAAATTAAGTCCTCCCACTTTCGTGGGTTGTTCCTAAGCGTTGCTCTAAGTAGAGCACTGAGAGTCCGATTGGTCACCTCCGTTTGACCATCGGTTTGGGGGTGATAACTACTTGAGAACAACAAGTTGGTTCCAAGTTTTCCCCACAACGTTCTCCAGAAGTGACTCACAAATTTCATGTCCCGATCACTAAGGATGGAACGTGGTATCCCGTGTAAGCGCACCACATTGTTAAAGAATAATGTGGCAACATCGCTAGCATTTTGGGTGCTCTTACACGCGATAAAATGAGCCATTTTGGAAAAACGGTCTTTTACCACAAAAATGGAGTCGTTGCCTCGTTTGGACATAGATAGGCCAACTACAAAGTCCATAGAAAGATCCTCCCAAGGTCCCATTGGTATAGGCAAAGGAGAATACAATCCGTCCGGACCTTGACGCGATTTGGCATGATGACATGTTATGCAACTTGTGCAAAACCATGTCACATGCTTGCGCATTTTCGGCCAAAAGAAGTGCTCTTGGAGAGCGGCGAGAGTCTTGGTAGCACCGAAGTGACCACGACCCTCATGGGCTTCCTTTATCAACAAGTGGCGTATGGACGAACGCGGAATACAAAGTTTTCCCGCGCGGAACAAATAGCCATCATTAATAAAGAAGGTCTCATGCTCTCGAAGGTCAAGGCATTTGGCAAATATATCCTTGAAGTCAAGATCCGTGGCATATAACTCTTTGATAAGAGCAAAGCCATGGATCTTGGCGTCCATATGCACCAAGAGGATATATCGCCGAGAAAGGGCATCCACTACCACATTCTCTTTTCCTTTCTTATGCCGAATGACATAAGGAAAAGTTTCTAAAAATTCTACCCAACTTGCATGGCGCCGACTCAAATTAGTTTGACTCTTGAGATACGAAAGAGCTGCATGATCCCAATGAATCACGAACTCCTTCGGCCACAAGTAGTGTTGCCATGTCTTTAGACAACGAACTAAAGCATATAGTTCCTTGTCATAGGTTGGATAGTTGAGTGGTGGACCGGAAAGCTTTTCGCTAAAGTAAGTAATGGGCCGATTCTCTTGGAGAAGAACCCCCCCAATGCCAACATTAGATGCATCACACTCCACCACGAAGGTTTTCGAGAAATTTGGGAGTTGGAGTAGTGGTGCATTGCAAAGTCGGTCTTTGAGCGCATCAAACGCTCGAGCATGGGTATCATGCCACTCAAACGTGACACCCTTAGTAGTGAGCTCATGAAGCGGCGCCACTACCGAGCTAAAGTCTTTGACAAAGTGTCGGTAGAAGCCCGCTAAGCCGAGAAAGGCTCGGACCATGGTGACCGTACTAGGTGTAGGCCACTCCCGAATAGCGCGAACTTTGGATTCGTCTACTCGGAGTCCGTCCTTAGACACGACATAGCCAAGAAATATAGTTGTGTCGGAACAAAAGACACATTTTTCAATATTGACGAATAATTGTTCTTGTCTAAGGCACTCGAGCACTTGGCGAAGGTGCCCGATGTGCTCATCCAAAGACTTACTAAAAATTAAAATATCGTCAAAATAAACAACTACGAAATTACCCAAAAACCGGCGAAGGACATGGTTCATGAGGCGCATGAACGTTGATGGGGCGTTGGAGAGTCCAAACGGCATGACAAGCCACTCATATAAACCGTACTTTGTCTTGAAAGCCGTTTTCCACTCGTCACCCTCGGCCATCTGGATTTGGTGATACCCGCTCCGGAGATCAATCTTTGAGAACACGGTGGTGCCGTGTAGTTCATCCAACATGTCGTCAAGGCGCGGGATCGGATGCCGGTACTTGACGGTTATTTGGTTGATGGCTCGGCAATCGACACACATCCTCCAAGACCCGTCCTTCTTGGGCACCAAAATGACCGGCACGGCACATGGTGAAAGTGACTCACGAACATATCCCTGGTCTAGGAGCTCTTGGACTTGACGTTGTAGCTCCTTAGTTTCTTCCGGACTTGCACGGTAAGCGGCATGGTTGGGTAAAGACGCGCCGGGAACCAAATCGATTTGGTGCTCAATTCCACGGATCGGTGGCAAGCCGGGTGGTAGTTCATCGGTCAAGACGTCCTGAAAATCAGACAACAAAGTAGACACCTCGTGCTGCATATTACTAAGGTCATTGGAAGTAGATAAGAAAAAAGGAACAAGTAAGAAGCATGGCAACTTGCCTTCCTTGACCGGTGTCACATCATGTTTCCGGGCGAAAAGTACCCTCGGCTCACACCGGCCTTTGATTATTGGTTCCGGAGATGGTAAAGTTGCATTCGCTGGGACGATGCTTCCTTTACTACCTCTAGACTCAATAGCACGGTTACTAGAGGCGGTGTTCCGGGATCCGGAAGTACTAGCACCCACACCATCGGAAGGACTCCTAGGAGGGTCCGATGTTGCCGGCGTAGTGGTCTCATCAATGGTTAGTTGCCTCTTCCGTTCCGCATAATCAATTAATATTTCATGTGGAGTAATAGGCAACAATGTGACCCGTTTTCCATTATATTGGAACATGTATCTATTAAGATAACCATCATGGAATGTACGGCGATCGAATTGCCATGGTCGTCCTAATAATACATGTGTGGCGTCCATCTTGATAACATCACAAAGGATCTTATCAACATAGCCGCCTATGGAAAACGTCACCCAAGCTTGTCGTGTGACGGTGTCACACGCCTTATCGGAAATCCAATGGATTCCATAAGGTGTTGGGTGGGGGGTTGTAGGCAACTTAAAGTGTTTTACCACTTTTTCGTTGATAATATTACAACAAGAACCCCCATCAACTATGAGAGAGAGACTAGTGTTATTGACCAAACAACGAGAGTGAAAGAGATTCTCGCGTTGGTCAATAGGGACAAATTTTTTAACGGCTAAAATTCTACGAGATACAAGGGCGAACTTACCGGGTTGTGCCGGGCCGCAAGCCATTTGTTCGTCGCATGGTTCCATGCCGTAGTAGGGGTCGTCGTCTTGGTCATCCTCTATGATGATATCGCCGTCTTCTTCATCTTCCTCATCTTCATATGAGGGATTGGCAAACAACACACGCTTTGTGTTCGGGCAATCACGTTGGACGTGACCGAATCCGCTACATTTATAACACACGGGCTCCCTTGGCCGTGCGGCCGGTGGAGGTCCATGAGAGGTGCGGGCGGGAGGCACTTGTGCCGGGACATTGGGACCACGTTGTGGTGCCCTCTCGGTATCCGCTTGTCGGGTGGATTGGACCATCCGTTGGGCTCCTTTGGTGGCGCCGGACTCTTGATAACTAGATACATCTCGAGCACGGGTGTTAGTAGAATAAGCGTATTGATTTGGAGAGGAGTTATACCTTGAGTATTTTGGAGTCTCTTGTTGTTGCTTGTGAAGCTTCATGGCCGCATGACACAAAGCTCCCAAGTCCCTATATGGAACGATCTCAAGGGGTCGTCGGATTGATGGATTGAGGCCACTCATGAACTTGGTGCGTAAGGCGGAGGGCGAGGCCGAGATGCCGGCCTTCATATGCATGTCCTCGAGCTTGGCCAAGTAGGCCACCGGAGTGAGTTTGCCTTGTTGGAGCTCGGCAATTTGCATCCGCATATCATTTTTGAAGTCGTCGGGGACATACTTCTTTGTCATGACGTAGATCAGTTGATCAAACGTCGCAACCGGTTCCCATCCTCGGTTTTCACGGACGTGTTCATACCGGTTCCACCAAGATTTTGCATCGCCTTCAAAGTACAAGGTTGCCGCTTCGATCTTCTCGTACTCCTTATAGTGGCAATGCTTCAAAGCCCTTTTCATGTCCTGTGCCCAATCAAGAAACACACAAGGATCATATTCCCCATAAAATATTGGAAATTTAACTTACCTTCCCTACGAGCTTTGTAGGGATCCGGGCGGGGCGGTGGCATATCATCATGATGGGCTCGTTGATGTGCATGCCTTGGTGGGTTAGGAGGAGACAACCATTCTTCTCCTCGGTCTTGGTTCTCAAATGGATCTCGGACGGGTGAGTGCCATGGACGGACATGAGCCACCCGTTCCAAGTTGGCTTCATCGTCGGAGAACTCATCAAAATCGTCCCTTTCGTCATACTCATCATATTCGCGGTATGATGAACCGCCGGCTACGTTGTTGGTGGCGTTGCTCATATCGATCATTACCGGAACGTCGAGGATGACGATCTTGTTTGATTGGTGTGCCGATATTCTTCCTGTATAGGACGGTTAGTATTATGTGCATTAGATAAAGGTGGGGGCGATCCGTACCGTTTACGATTGCGCTCGAAGCGCTTGTTCCGATCCGTTGTATCTACATAAAGTAGATCATCCGGAGTCAGGCCATTATTGTTCTCGGTCTCATTGAGGTGGTGTCTGCCGTCTTGTTGAGTTTGGCTTTCGATGACTGAGGCAAGCCTAAGACCTTGAGATGGGTCGGTTCCCAAAAGACCTTTGCCCTTCCGACGAGCGTCGGACGTGGAAGTCTCGGCCATGGTGTCATTTGGATTTGGGGCGGGGCGTGGAGTGGTCGTAAGGGCCAAAAGTTGTGCCCTCATCTCCTCCATTTGTTGCTTTAGACTAACAACTTCCTCGGATAAGGAGGCATTTTCTCGTTCACGAGCATCCTGTGAGTTTTCTATATCCACATTAGTCATGATTCCAAATGAATACAAACAAATGCAAGCAATCAAATGAGCAAGGTGATGAATTAAGTCAACGTTACCCAAGTTCAAGTGTGTTAAGGTTCTACTTTTGGGAAGGCCGTTTGGCGGTTAAGCATGGTAGGCAAATCCAACAAAATTTGAACTAATTCACACAAATAAACAAGTGATATTTTGCACGTATGTAAGAAAATGGAGAGACAGAAGATGGACGGATTGTTCACTCGGCAAGCTTTGCTTGCTTTCGGTCTTTGACCGTTTTGTAAAATCCGATTTTTCGGATGGACCGGTTTGCCGGACGTCTTTTCACTTTGTTTTTTTTTTTTTTGAACTTTGGCAACTTTTTGATGCAAGAGATGAAACACTTTGGAAACAAATCCGCTTTGTCGAAGAGTTTTGATTTTTTGTTTTTGTTTGAATATCAAAATGCAAGATATCCGAATTTGTTAACAAAAAAATCCCAAGAAATTTGGTAAAATCGATTAACAAACTTGTCGGATTGGGTCGGTTGAAGAACAAATTGTTTTTGATAGATGGTTTGATGGCAAACCAACTATCTCCTAAATATGTTTGGTGAGGAAAAAAAAATTCAAGACAACTTCGAAGAACACGAGGAACAAGTTGAAGATCTTCAAGAAGGGAAGAACAACAAAGGCAAGAAGGATAAAAATATAACGCACAAAAACAAGAGTAAAGATAACTTAGCTTCGGTCCCTTTGCTTTGATGCCAATTTGATGCGTCCTTGGAATCGTTGAAGGACGAATGCCGGATCTAGACCAAGCTAGAGTTTCGACTACTCGTTGTTGATGTGCAAATGAGAACTTTGATAGAAGTTTGGTAGGGCGGAAGCGATTGATATGGATGCGGAAGCGTAGGTTTGATTCGATCTAGAGAGATCGAGCAAACGTTGTAGTGGATTTGATAGTTTGATTCTTTAGAAGAATCCTCGAATGTGAGTTCTTGGATCTAAGACTTGATCCAAGGAAGAACTTTGAGGGGATTGGAAGAGGAAGTGATGCCTAGATCAAGAATGAGGATTTTCCTTCAAAATACTTGATTAAAATTAGACATGATTTACAAGTGAAGCCAAGCATCCCTTATATAGTGGGTGAAGGCTACACCAAAAGTCGGAAATTGAATAACAGAAATAAAGGCGGGAAATAAAGTCGGGGCAACTCCCGAAACCAAAGGTCTAGACTATCAATGCCGGAAATTAACTCACGGAATTAAGTTCCGGAATTAATGTTCCGAAAATTAAAGTCTATTATTATTTAAAATGCAAAATATAATAATAATAATATTTGCTAGCTTGATGACGTGGCGCCGGAAGCCTATGCCATGGTGGAGTGGTGACATGCATGCACTAACGGGTCCAGGTGATGTGACGGTGCGTCGGATGATTGAGTCCGGTAGCTTGGGCGATGGCTTTTGGCTCGGGAACGAGTGATCGGTCCATCGGAGCGAACCCGCAAAGCATCGTCCTCTTCATCNAGTTTTTTGTATTTCTCAAATTAAATATTTAAAACAATGCAGTTGTCACCCAAGCCAAGATCGGTTACTAGACGGAAGAAATTGAAGGGGAGAGCGAACGAAGAGAAGCCGACCAGTTGTTTTCCCCCAACAAGATCGGTGTAAAGGCGTTTCCTCTCTCTGTCTTTTCTTGATGCGGACCTGAGGGAAGAGCGCAACCCGGACTAGTTGTTGCTGCGAGAATTTGACCTAAAGGAACCGTAAATCGAATTCTCTGGGAAGAAAAAGCACGATGGAAGGGGTATTTATCAAGATTTGAACTACGTATGTTCTAAGAACTCTCCTCTTTTCGTTTTCTTGTTGTTACTATTGTCTGATGATCACTGTTGCAACTCTGGTCAAGTTGTTCTTGAAGCTTATAGAAAGAAGGGTTGTTCACATAAAACTCCTGATTTCGTTCTTGACCAGGTATGATGGTTTCAGTTTAGACATATGCTATAGTTTGCCTTCATAAAGATAGATGTTTGCACGTTTGGTTTCAAGTGCATATGTGATGCGTCCTTGGAATCGTTGAAGGACGAACGCCGGATGTAGACCAAGCTAGAGTTTCGACTACTCGTTGTGATGTGCAATTGAGAACTTTGATAGAAGTTTGGTAGGGCGGAAGCGATTGAGATGGATGCGGAAGCGTAGGTTTGATTCGATCTAGAGAGATCGAGCAAACGTTGTAGTGGATTTGAGAGTTTGATTCTTTAGAAGAATCCTCGAATGTGAGTTCTTGGATCTAAGACTTGATGCAAGGAAGAACTTTGAGGGGATGGAAGAGGAAGTGATGCCCAAATCAAGAAAGAGGATTTTCCTTCAAATAACTTGATTAATATTGAACATGATTTACAAGTGAAGCCAAGCAATCCCTTATATAGTGGGTGAAGGCTACACCAAAAGTCGGAAATTTGACGGAAATAAAGGCGAGAAATAAAGTCGGGGCAACTCCCGAAACCAAAGGTCTAGACTATCAATGCCGGAAATTAACTCACGGAATTAAGTTCCGGAATTAATGTTCCGAAAATTAAAGTCTATTATTATTTAAAATGCAAAATATAATAATAATAATATTTGCTAGCTTGATGACGTGGCGCCGGAAGCCTATGCCATGGTGGAGTGGTGACATGGCATGCCACTAACGGGTCCAAGTGATGTGACGGTGCGTCGGATGATTGAGCCGGTAGCTTGGGCGATGGCTTTGGCCTCGCCGGGAACGAGTGAGCGGTCCATCGGAGCGAACCCGCAAAGCATCGTCCTCTTCATCCGCGGTCATGGTGGTCAAGGGCGCATCAGTCCCCCCATCTTGGATGTGAAACGTCCCCGTTTCACCGTCGTCAAATAAGGGCTCAACATAAGGGGCTAGATCCTTGACATTGAACGTTGGGTGCACGCCGTAGGAATCCGGAAGCTCCAACTTGTAGGCATTTGGACCATGTCGTGATAGGATCCGGAAAGGGCCATCACCTCGATCCGATAGCTTGCCCTTGCGTCGAGATGGGAAACGCTCCTTCCTTAAGTGGAGCCAAACAAGATCGCCGGGCTCGAAAGATATGTCGCGACGGCCCTTATTGCGTTGTTCGGCAAGTTGGGCGGCACGACGTTGGAGTTGTGCTCTTGTCCGCTCATGAAGTTCAATGATTGAGGCGGCTCGACTTGCGGCGTTGATGTGTTCACCGTCCTTGAGTGGACGTGGTGTGAAGTCCAATGGCGTGTGTGGATTAAGGCCGTAGACAACTTCAAATGGTGAGAGTTTAGTTGCCGAGTGCCTAGACCTGTTATATGAAAACTCCACAACCGAAATTAAGTCCTCCCACTTTCGTGGGTTGTTCCTAAGCGTTGCTCTAAGTAGAGCACCGAGAGTCCGATTGGTCACCTCCGTTTGACCATCGGTTTGGGGGTGATAACTACTTGAAACAACAAGTTGGTTCCAAGTTTTCCCACAACGTTCTCCAGAAGTGACTCACAAAATTTCACGTCCCGATCACTAAGGATGGAACGTGGTATCCCGTGTAAGCGCACCACATTGTTAAAGAATAATGTGGCAACATCGCTAGCATTTTGGGTGCTCTTACACGCGATAAAATGAGCCATTTTGGAAAAACGGTCGACTACCACAAAAATGGAGTCGTTGCCTCGTTTGGACATAGGTAGGCCAACTACAAAGTCCATAGAAAGATCCTCCCAAGGTCCCATTGGTATAGGCAAAGGAGAATACAATCCGTCCGGACCTTGACGCGATTTGGCATGATGACATGTTATGCAACTTGTGCAAAACCGTGTCACATGCTTGCGCATTTTCGGCCAAAAGAAGTGCTCTTGGAGAGCGGCGAGAGTCTTGGTAGCACCGAAGTGACCACGACCCTCATGGGCTTCCTTTATCAACAAGTGGCGTATGGACGAACGCGGAATACAAAGTTTTCCCGCGCGGAACAAATAGCCATCATTAATAAAGAAGGTCTCATGCTCTCGGAGGTCAAGGCATTTGGCAAATATATCCTTGAAGTCAAGATCCGTGGCATATAACTCTTTGATAAGAGCAAAGCCATGGATCTTGGCGTCCATATGCACCAAGAGGATATATCGCCGAGAAAGGGCATCGGCTACCACATTCTCTTTTCCTTTCTTATGCCGAATGACATAAGGAAAGGTTTCTAAAAATTCTACCCAACTTGCATGGCGCCGACTCAAATTAGTTTGACTCTTGAGATACGAAAGAGCCGCATGATCCGAATGAATCACGAACTCCTTCGGCCACAAGTAGTGTTGCCATGTCTTTAGACAACGAACTAAAGCATATAGTTCCTTGTCATAGGTTGGATAGTTGAGTGGTGGACCGGAAAGCTTTTCGCTAAAGTAAGCAATGGGCCGATTCTCTTGGAGAAGAACCCCCCAATGCCAACATTAGATGCATCACACTCCACCTCGAAGGTTTTCGAGAAATTTGGGAGTTGGAGTAGTGGTGCATTGCAAAGTCGGTCTTTGAGCGCATCAAACGCTCGAGCATGGGTATCACGCCACTCAAACGTGACACCCTTAGTAGTGAGCTCATGAAGCGGCGCCGCTACCGAGCTAAAGTCTTTGACAAAGCGTCGGTAGAAGCCCGCTAAGCCGAGAAAGGCTCGGACCATGTGACCGTACTAGGTGTAGGCCACTCCCGAATAGCGCGAACTTTGGATTCGTCTACTCGGAGTCCGTCCTTAGACACGACATAGCCAAGAAATATAGTTGTGTCGGAACAAAAGACACATTTTTCAATATTGACGAATAATTGTTCTTGTCTAAGGCACTCGAGCACTTGGCGAAGGTGCCCGATGTGCTCATCCAAAGACTTACTAAAAATTAAAATATCGTCAAAATAAACAACTACGAAATTACCCAAAAACCGGCGAAGGACATGGTTCATGAGGCGCATGAACGTTGATGGGGCGTTGGAGAGTCCGAACGGCATGACAAGCCACTCATATAATCCGTACTTTGTCTTGAAAGCCGTTCCACTCGTCACCTCGGCCATCCGGATTTGGTGATACCCGCTCCGGAGATCAATCTTTGAGAACACGGTGGCGTGTAGTTCATCCAACATGTCGTCGAGGCGCGGGATCGGATGCCGGTACTTGACGGTTATTTGGTTGATGGCTCGGCAATCGACACACATCCTCCAAGACCCGTCCTTCTTGGGCACCAAAATGACCGGCACGGCACATGGTGAAAGTGACTCACGAACATATCCCCGGTCTAGGAGCTCTTGGACTTGACGTTGTAGCTCCTTAGTTTCTTCCGGACTTGCACGGTAAGCGGCACGGTTGGGTAAAGACGCGCCGGGCACCAAATCGATTTGGTGCTCAATTCCACGGATCGGTGGCAAGCCGGGTGGTAGTTCATCGGTCAAGACGTCCTGAAAATCAGACAACAAAGTAGACACCTCGTGCGGCATATTACTAAGGTCATTGGAAGTAGATAAGCAAAAAGGAACAAGTAAGAAGCATGGCAACTTGCCTTCCTTGACCGGTGTCACATCATGTTTCCGGGCGAAAAGTACCCTCGGCTCACACCGGCCTTTGATTATTGGTTCCGGAGATGGTAAAGTTGCATTCGTTGGGACGATGCTTCCTTTACTACCTCTAGACAATAGCACGGTTACTAGAGGCGGTGTTCCGGGATCCGGAAGTACTAGCACCCACAACATCGGAAGGACTCCTAGGAGGGTCCGATGTTGCCGGCGTAGTGGTCTCATCAATGGTTTGTTGCCTCTTCCGTTCCGCATAATCAATTAATATTTCATGTGGAGTCATAGGCAACAATGTGACCCGTTTTCCATTATATTGGAACATGTATCTATTAAGATAACCATCATGGAATGTACGGCGATCGAATTGCCATGGTCGTCCTAATAATACATGTGTGGCGTCCATCTTGATAACATCACAAAGGATCTTATCAACATAGCCGCCTATGGAAAACGTCACCCAAGCTTGTCGTGTGACGGTGTCACACGCCTTATCGGAAATCCATTGGATTCCATAAGGTGTTGGGTGGGGGGTTGTAGGCAACTTAAAGTGTTTTACCACTTTTTCGTTGATAATATTACAACAAGAACCCCCATCAACTATGAGAGAGAGACTAGTGTTATTGACCAAACAACGAGAGTGAAAGAGATTCTCGTGTTGGTCAATAGGGACAAATTCCTTAACGGCTAAAATTCTACCAGATACAAGGGCGAACTTACCGGGTTGTGCCGGCCGCAAGCCATTTGTTCTTCACATGGTTCCATGCCGTAGTAGGGTCGTCGTCTTGGTCATCCCTCTATGATGATATCGCCGTCTTCTTCATCTTCCTCATCTTCATATGAGGGATTGGCAAACAACACACGCTTTGTGTTCGGCAATCACGTTGGACGTGACCGAATCCGCTACATTTATAACACACGGGCTCCCTTGGCCGTGCGGCCGGTGGAGGTCCATGAGAGGTGCGGGCGGGAGGCACTTGTTGCCGGGACATTGGGACCACGTTGTGGTGCCCTCTCGGTATCCGCTTGTCGGGTGGATTGGACCATCCGTTGGGCTCCTTTGGTGGCGCCGGACTCTTGATAACTAGATACATCTCGAGCACGGGTGTTAGTAGAATAAGCGTATTGATTTGGAGAGGAGTTATACCTTGAGTATTTTGGAGTCTCTTGTTGTTGCTTGTGAAGCTTCATGGCCGCATGACACAAAGCTCCCAAGTCCCTATATGGAACGATCTCAAGGGGTCGTCGGATTGATGGATTGAGGCCACTCATGAACTTGGTGCGTAAGGCGGAGGGCGAGGCCGAGATGCCGGCCTTCATATGCATGTCCTCGAGCTTGGCCAAGTAGGCCACCGGAGTGAGTTTGCCTTGTTGGAGCTCGGCAATTTGCATCCGCATATCATTTTTGAAGTCGTCGGGGACATACTTCTTTGTCATGACGTAGATCAGTTGATCAAACGTCGCAACCGGTTCCCATCCTCGGTTTTCACGGACGTGTTCATACCGGTTCCACCAAGATTTTGCATCGCCTTCAAAGTACAAGGTTGCCGCTTCGATCTTCTCGTACTCCTTATAGTGGCAATGCTTCAAAGCCCTTTTCATGTCCTGTGCCCAATCAAGAAACACACAAGGATCATATTCCCCATAAAATATTGGAAATTTAACTTACCTTCCCTACGAGCTTTGTAGGGATCCGGGCGGGGCGGTGGCATATCATCATGATGGGCTCGTTGATGTGCATGCCTTGGTGGGTTAGGAGGAGACAACCATTCTTCTCCTCGGTCTTGGTTCTCAAATGGATCTCGGACGGGTGAGTGCCATGGACGGACATGAGCCACCCGTTCCAAGTTGGCTTCATCGTCGGAGAACTCATCAAAATCGTCCCTTTCGTCATACTCATCATATTCGCGGTATGATGAACGCCGGCTACGTTGTTGGTGGCGTTGCTCATATCGATCATTACCGGAACGTCGAGGATGACGATCTTGTTGATTGGTGTGCCGATATTCTTCCTGTATAGGACGGTTAGTATTATGTGCATTAGATAAAGGTGGGGGCGATCCGTACCGTTTACGATTGCGCTCGAAGCGCTTGTTCCGATCCGTTGTATCTACATAAAGTAGATCATCCGGAGTCAGGCCATTATTGTTCTCGGTCTCATTGAGGTGGTGTCTGCCGTCTTGTTGAGTTTGGCTTTCGATGACTGAGGCAAGCCTAAGACCTTGAGATGGGTCGGTTCCCAAAAGACCTTTGCCCTTCCGACGAGCGTCGGACGTGGAAGTCTCGGCCATGGTGTCATTTGGATTTGGGGCGGGGCGTGGAGTGGTCGTAAGGGCCAAAAGTTGTGCCCTCATCTCCTCCATTTGTTGCTTTAGACTAACAACTTCCTCGGATAAGGAGGCATTTTCTCGTTCACGAGCATCCTGTGAGTTTTCTATATCCACATTAGTCATGATTCCAAATGAATACAAACAAATGCAAGCAATCAAATGAGCAAGGTGATGAATTAAGTCAACGTTACCCAAGTTCAAGTGTGTTAAGGTTCTACTTTTGGGAAGGCCGTTTGGCGGTTAAGCATGGTAGGCAAATCCAACAAAATTTGAACTAATTCACACAAATAAACAAGTGATATTTTGCACGTATGTAAGAAAATGGAGAGACAGAAGATGGACGGATTGTTCACTCGGCAAGCTTTGCTTGCTTTCGGTCTTTGACCGTTTTGTAAAATCCGATTTTTCGGATGGACCGGTTTGCCGGACGTCTTTTCACTTTGTTTTTTTTTTTTTTGAACTTTGCAACTTTTTTGATGCAAGAGATGAAACACTTTGGAAACAAATCCGCTTTGTTGAAGAGTTTTGATTTTTTGTTTTTGTTTGAATATCAAAATGCAAGATATCCGAATTTGTTAACAAAAAAATCCCAAGAAATTTGGTAAAATCGATTAACAAACTTGTCGGATTGGGTCGGTTGAAGAACAAATTGTTTTTGATAGATGGTTTGATGGCAAACCAACTATCTCCTAAATATGTTTGGTGAGGAAAAAAAAAATTCAAGACAACTTCGAAGAACACGAGGAACAAGTTGAAGATCTTCAAGAAGGGAAGAACAACAAAGGCAAAGAAGGATAAAAATATAACGCACAAAAACAAGAGTAAAGATAACTTAGCTTCGGTCCCTTTGCTTTGATGCCAATTTGATGCGTCCTTGGAATCGTTGAAGGACGAATGCCGGATCTAGACCAAGCTAGAGTTTCGACTACTCGTTGTTGATGTGCAAATGAGAACTTTGATAGAAGTTTGGTAGGGCGGAAGCGATTGATATGGATGCGGAAGCGTAGGTTTGATTCGATCTAGAGAGATCGAGCAAACGTTGTAGTGGATTTGATAGTTTGATTCTTTAGAAGAATCCTCGAATGTGAGTTCTTGGATCTAAGACTTGATCCAAGGAAGAACTTTGAGGGGATTGAAGAGGAAGTGATGCCTAGATCAAGAATGAGGATTTTCCTTCAAAATACTTGATTAAAATTAGACATGATTTACAAGTGAAGCCAAGCATCCCTTATATAGTGGGTGAAGGCTACACCAAAAGTCGGAAATTGAATAACAGAAATAAAGGCGGGAAATAAAGTCGGGGCAACTCCCGAAACCAAAGGTCTAGACTATCAATGCCGGAAATTAACTCACGGAATTAAGTTCCGGAATTAATGTTCCGAAAATTAAAGTCTATTATTATTTAAAATGCAAAATATAATAATAATAATATTTGCTAGCTTGATGACGTGGCGCCGGAAGCCTATGCCATGGTGGAGTGGTGACATGGCATGCCACTAACGGGTCCAGGTGATGTGACGGTGCGTCGGATGATTGAGCCGGTAGCTTGGGCGATGGCTTTGGCTCGGGAACGAGTGATCGGTCCATCGGAGCGAACCCGCAAAGCATCGTCCTCTTCATCCACGGTCATAGTGGTCAAGGGCGCATCAGATCTAATCTAGGCTTTTGGTGAGCCCAAACTGCATTGATTTCTGATATTGGATTGATCCGCAAAGGTGACCTTGACTTTATGTGACAACATAGTCCTCACATCTTAATGCTTCGTTCGATGTGATGAATCAACACCGTCTTGGGTATGTGACAATCATGGTGACAACATTGATGTGACGCAAGTAATGACCTAACCACGTGTGAAAATCAACGAAGCTATCTTTACATAATTCTAGCTTACATTCAATATTGTGCAACTGCCAATTGAGATATATTCTATGCATGTCGTGGTGATTTGAACCTTGAATTTACTTTGTTATGATTGTTAGTTGTTGTTGACAAGATTACTCTCAAAACCCCCTCCCTTTGGTTCCGCAAAACACAAATCCCCCCTCTATTGTTTTTTTGGGTTGACTTCTCAAAAGGTCGGTCGACCGACACCCCGATGGTTGCTCAACCTCTTTGAGGAAATTCTCATCTTTTTCTTTGCTTTCATTTTCAAGGGTCGGTCAACCGACACTCTGGTGGTCGTTCGACCTCTCTATGCTTCTCTTTCATATGCGTCTACTTTGTGTTTGTTGAGTCTGGCGTCTAAGATCGAGTGAAAATGACATCGATCGATCGACTGACACCTTTGTGTTTCGAGTCTTGTCTTGTTATATGTTGGTTTCATTATTAATGTGTCAAATTATTACATTGTCTTTCCTGTGTTCGATTCGAACTCTTTGTACTACAATGAGTCTTGTAGTATGTTTACGAGAACTAAGGTTCACACTTCAACCCTCATATGCCTAGATAGTTTTTTGGATGAATACCTATCTCTTTTTTTTTAAAAAAAAAAATTCCTTCAGAATATACCTTTTACCATCTTTAAGTTAAATATTTTTAAGAAAAAATAATTATTTACCAGTTATTTCAATTTTTTACTACATAGATAATTTTTTGGAAGAATAATTTATCCTTTTGGTTCTTCTTAAAATGTTAACAAATATTAACTTATGAATTTCTATTTCAAAAAATTATAAAATACAAAAACACAGTCCAAAAATTGAAAAACATTTGTACATAATCAAAAAAATCAAAAAGTACAAAACACCATCCGTAACTTTTCTGAAAAAATATTACAAATTTTATACACTTTTGGGACCATATTATTACTTGGTGCACTAAGATAGGCCCACAAGGCCTAGTACCAGGATCGCCCCTCATGGTATATTGGGCTTGCAATTGGATTTGAAATGTCTTCGTAAACCTACAATTATTGCAAATTTGTGCGTTGCAATCCCGTCATAAGGGAGTTTAATGTCTCTGTTCCTTTCCTTTCTATTACGATTCCTCATTGTATCGAGATTCAATTGGTATACTACGGCCCCGACGATGGTGATCAGGTAAGAACACAATGTAAATGCTATGTTCCAATTTTGTGTCTCACTCCTATTATTGCCTCACTCTATCATAAATTTATAAATAATTTTGTTTAGTTGAAAATTTTCTATGTTTTATATTGATCATGTTTTATATTAATAGTGAGTCGTGAGACACGAAATTACGATAGACAAGGGATATAAGATGCGCATGGGTGAGAACAAGAGATGTTTAAATGTAGGTTTGAGCAGAGATTGTACTTTTCTTCTTCTTTTTTTAACACTCGTCTTGTTAATTCGACATTCATTTGGTGCGCAAGATACATTGTTTTTTTCAATGCCAAGCGTCTGTAAAGACGTGGAGCGAGCTTTTAGTGTCTTGTAAGCTCGTTTTGCTATTAATTTGACCGGAAAAATAATGAGGACATGCATCATTTTGCACAATATGATCGTTGAAAATGAACATGATTCTTATATACTATACTATGATACATTCCAATTCGATCAAGTTGTTGTAAATGAGTCGATCGTCCCGATTCTTTCAATTCAAATGATGTGCGATTAGTTTAATAGTGAATGAGAAATTTTATGGCGGTTTTACGGATTTTCTGGATTGTTATACATTCATAGACGACGGTTCATTTATTATTATTTTTTTTTTGAAGAAGAAAGTTATGTTGTCCGGTTTGATCGGCTTTGACGCTCTACATACTACGGACCGGGTATATAATCATGGTCCATTATTGAGATACCCTTCCAAATTAAATTTTTTCATATATGTTGCCAAGAGGATTTAAATTGGAATGACACCTAAAGAGTCTAGCACCACATTTTACTAGACCAACTGAGTATTGATTAGAAGATAATTCTTCACGTGACATACATGTTGTTGGAAGAATACATTTATTTTAGGTATATTGTTTGTTTGTTTGTTTTCATTAGTAACAATTGTTATACCGGTATAAAAATGTGACTTATTATATTTAATAACAATATTTTATCTTTTAAATATATTCAAGTTACTTGATTAGTATTCAATGTTTTATTTATTTAGTTATATGTATTAAAAATATATGTATACGACATGCATCTTAACTAGACTTGGCAAAAGTCGAGCCGACCCGTTCGGGCCAAAAACCCAACCCAGAGTCCGTTTTTATTTTATTTTCAAAATTAAAATGTAAAATGTTGGAATAAAATCAATAAATGGTAGAATTTGAATTTGAAGGTTCATGGTAATGTTCAAGTCCGACCCGAGTCCAGTTTGTCAAGTCTGGTTTTAAATTAAAAAAAATCACAATGTTAAAGTTGCAAATCGCTACGACGCTACCCTTGAGACCCGAGAACATTCACAAGTCACACCCCGCCGGAAAAAAGCCATGCCGGCGCACGAGCTCCGTCGCCCGTACAAGCGGCCGGCTATTTCAGACCAGCAGAAACGCCGCGAAGTTTCTCTTCTCCGGCAGGCACAACACCGTCGCGACGCTCAACTCCATGCCCGTCGCCTTGCCTCTGCCCTCTTCCTTCAATCCCAAACACCCGCTGCCGACGACGAGGATCCATCGACAAATTCGGAATCGATCGAGGTAGAAATAGGAGATTCCGTATCCGATCAACAGAGAGGAGGAGAATCAGTTGAAGAAGAATTTGGCGATGACGACGGTTTCGCTTCTATTGCGCCCCGTGATATCACCGATGTTCATCAGGCGTCGAAGCTTCGGGGGCAAGAAGCTCGGAGGTGGTTCGCTAGGCAGTTGATGCTTCCTGAGTGGATGATCGACGTTCCTGATCAGCTTAACAACGACTGGTACTCTCAATTTCTGTATTTTTCATAAACTGCGGTAGAAGTAGGGTTTGAAACTAGTCAGGTTTAGTTAGGGTTTTTGATCTCTAACGTATTTATGTCTGGTTAGTAGTTTCTGAGTGTAGCTAGTGTGTAGGCTTTCCATGGAAAGAAAATGAACGAGTGTGAGGATGATTGAGGTTAGTAGGTGATGAACTGAGAAAAAGAGGGTTTAACCTCATGCCTGATAAAATTTGAAATTAAATCTAGCGCTGTCATCAAGGTTTGCTTAATCTTGAGTCGTGTACTCAGTTTCAGGGCTTAACTTAATGCCTACAACAAATCACAAATCAGGTGTTGGTTTCGGGTAATGGCTTGTTCACACGATTTTCTGTCATCTTAGCTGCAAAATACTGTTGATTTAAACGTCTTTATACGATACTGTAGTTACTGATTGTTGTTTCCTTAAAAATTATACCCCCACACACATCCACCTTTTGTCTTAGCTCGACTTCTCATTCTCATGAGTGGAAATTTTGGAAGTGCCTTACAGAAAGGGTTTAAATGCATGTAGTTGCATCTCAACTCGTGTATATTAATGTTTCATTCATTCCGTTGTTGAGGTGTGGATATTCAGGAATAATAATATTATAATACGAGTTTACTGTTTCATAGATCCATGGTGCACACTTAGAAAAACCCTGTGGTCGTGCAGGTTTGTAATGGCAAGGCCTGCTGGAAAACGATGTTTTGTTGTCTCCTCAAATGGAACAACTGTCAGTAGGCTGCGTAACGGATCTATGTTGCATCACTTCCCATCTGCTCTGCCCAATGGAGCAAGGACGAGAGGCAACTCCGGGTCAGGTCAATCTTACTGTATTCTTGACTGCATATATCACGAGGTAAACGTTTCTCCTTAATCCTCATACCTTGTTTACTGCTTTAGTCCTCGTGGATTCATGAGTCATTTTGGTGGCAGATGGATCAGACCTACTATGTAATTGACTTGGTTTGCTGGCAAGGATACTCTCTATATGACTGCACAGTTGAATTCAGAACTTTTTGGTTGAACTCTAAGCTTATTGAAACTGGGGCCTGCAACCCACCATCTCAGTACCATAGATATAGATTCAGTATAGTTCCTGTTTACAACTGTGATCAGGCTGGGCTTCTTACAGCTTATACCGGGGAAGTTTCATATGTCAAAGATGGCCTATTATTTTACAACAAGTATGCCATCTTTCTCTATCATCTTATAGCCTATAGGACATAAGCATTGCAATCTTATATGAATATCTTACGTACTACTTAGGTGAGTTAAATGTTTAGATTTTTATTTGCCTGTGCGATGATTGATACTTTTTAAAACTAAAGCTATGATGTGAGACCTATGAGACAACGAATTATTAAATACCAATCCTGCATTAACATCTCAAAGAGTACTCCGAACAGTTCCTTATATTTATAATAAAGCAATTTAGTATACAAGTCCTATGAGCCCTTGAGCATCGCTGCAGGCTACTATCTCTGCAAACCCCTGAAACTGTGCAGCTATATTCTTTGTACATTTCATGCGACAATCTTCCGTTATGTAAATGTTTTGCGGAGTTTGTCAAGTGCAAATTTTAATTGATTTAGGGTTGCAGTTATAAACAAACTGTAACTTAATTTTCTGTATGTAATTCTTAGGTGTTCTGGGAAATTCACTATGATTGCTAGAAAAGAAAGTGGGAATTTGTTCATTATGGTCCCTGGACCTTGAAATTTGATAAATGATCATCTTTTAACCCCTTCTAATGCTAGGATTATGGTAATGAATAAAAACAGCTTTCTTTGGAACTTTTGGCAAATCACATGCTATGAGTTATTATGGGCATATTAAGCAGTGTTCATTGGTGTTTTATCTTTTGTTTCTGTTGTATGTTGCCCTGCTTTCACAGGCATGCACATTACCAAACAGGAAATACACCACTGGCATTAGTCTGGAAGGATGAGAAGTGCAGTCAATATGTTATTGATACAGATGGTAAAGGAGAAATTCCTAGTCAGCAACAGGTACTCCAAGTTCTTGTGGTTGTTTATACTATATTCTTTGTCTGTATTGTTGATGCCGTCTATTTTAAATATATTAAAAAAATCAACAAGCTTGGTTAACCATAGACGCGGACACTGTAGAATTGAATCTATGGAACAATATCATCTCATATTAGTTTGAAATGTGATGAGAAGGGAACTTCACCCATTGTATTATAGTAGTACATATTAATCTGTTATGTTTCATTTTACACAGGTGGTTTTGGAGCTTCAGAATGATGGGAAACTAACCACTTACGATGATCCTCCTATTGTATTTGGCTGCATAGATGACGACTTCGTCCAGAAGGTATGGCTTTGAAGTTCTGTTGCAGGCATCGTTTCATAGAAAAACTATCTGCAATGCCACCATTTTTTGTTGGCCTATGTAGTCCTTGCACCTTTTACTTGAGATATCATTCCCTCCTTTTTTGCATTTTGGTTTGGCAACATGCTTTGCTTAATTGCCTTGGTTGGTAAATCCGTAACTCCATTAAGCTTCACAAAGATATTGAAAAGGGAAAATATTGTGACTCTATGATAAAAGGTGTGATTTGAAGCATTTTTGACAGTATAATCTTGTTTTCTCTGTAGTTCAAAATTAAGGTTGTACAAAATTTTGGACCAGAATGAAATTCGGACCGGGCTGGACTACTGACCAAGTGACCAGTGCTATTCCAGTGTCTGATTAAAATTCGGGTTCGGACTGGATTGTATTTCCTTTTTCAAGTTGAAAAAGAGAAGTAAATCTATATGAAGTCCGAACCCCAAACCCGATATTTTTTTTGGTTCAGCTTGGCCCTGAACTCGAAAAGATTGTAGATCTGGTCGTGGACTGAACTTGGAACCTGTATAGAATCCATCATGTATGACTTACCTACGACATTATGCCATTTTCTTTTCATGTTACTAGCAATGCTTCTTTTCTGATTAAATTTTCTGCTTATATTGTCTTTGTAGTCAGGATCTCGTCCAGGTAATCTCCTGAAATTTTCCATTGAAGATGGAGGATTATGTTTCATGAATGGGAAACTTGAGAAGGCCAACCTACAATTTGTGGGCAAATCCAATCGTGCTCGTGCTTTTGCTGATAGTTACTCCAAGGTACAATAAACACATCAATTTTCTAGTATATGTTAAGGAAGCCAGAAGTGGGAAATCACCGTCTTAAATGTTTCAATTATGCAGGTAGTATTCCAGTATATGGCTCGTCATTCTCCTCTTAGAATTGAAGATCTATTAGCATGCATGAACTCTTCTGATGATCAGGAGGGTAGCACTCGTGATGTTCAGATGGACGGCTGATCTTCCCCACGTGAAATACTTGCTTGACAACCACATGGTCCACACACGTTTATGAAATTCGACTACTGTGAAAAATGTGGAAGATATCGACCCTTGAGCTGTTGCCAATTCACTGGTTTGGATAGGGGAGTGTGATACTCTGCCTGTAACATATTTTCTATTTGGTGATAGTAGTCACAGTGAGTAGTAATGAGTAACGACACTGGGACTTGTCTTGCAGACTTTGCAGTATCTATTTAAGACCGAACGTCAATTTTTGTGTATTGATCAAATATGACTTCCATTTCAGCCCAAGGGGTCCTTTCCATATAGTATCCTTGTCTGGAACTGTATTGGTTCGGTGTTGTATCTTTAGATTTCGGTGTTGTCTTGCAGTATCTTTCTAGATTGTGTGTGTTAGTGTCCTAGACGCTACACGGCAGAGAACAATCAACAATGTAAGACAGGAGAGAAAACATGAAGATTTGGGGGGCGTGTGTGAATTCTAAACCTTTTTTTTCTTCCAGTTTTTTCCAAGTTTGTATGAATTATATGCATTTTGACATTAGAGTTTGTAATACATTTGTTTCGATGGAAAAAATATATATCTTTCACCCCTAATCGTCTTGAATCAGTGGCCTCATATTCACATAATCAATAGACAAATAATGAACATAAATGGGCAACACTTCCAAGAAACGCAAATTTCAATGTTTTTCCCATAAACAAAAGACGAAAGTCTCTAAAAATTTACATCTCCTCACTAATTTACCATCTAATCATCACCATTATTTTCAACACATTCCCCATCTACCAACAATCTTTCCTTTAGCTTCTCTTAGAAGAAGCTCAGGATGCCAATGTGGTCGGTTCACACCCGTCTTGTACACAAGCCAAGATATCCCGATAATCCCTATCAATGGTGAAAGAATCATACACATTTCCGTTGCTACTCCTCTTATACTCGAACAAGAGAGACGAGTGATTGAATGCTGTAAGCTTAACAAATCCATAGTCATAGTCTTTGACGAGACTCCAGGTTGTGTTCACCTCACTGAACTTGGACAAATGGCTCCCCGCCCCACCAACAACAACATGAATAGTGCCATTCAACGAACCAGTGTAGTGAGACTTCTCTGAGTTCACACAACGGTGCTGCATTTAAACAAAACATTATACTCAAATAATACATTCAAGTTAAAGATATAAGAATGCATTAAAGTTAAAATTGATTACTTGGTATACAGGACAGCTTCTCTCGTAGTTATGAACGTGTCCGTAGAATGCTAAATCGACTTTATATTTCTGCCAGAGTTTCTGAAGGCTTTCTCTTCCCATTGGTTCTTCAAAGGAACCCTCCTTACCGTACCAGTAGTCGGAGGAATAGCCAAGAACACGATGAGCAGTGAAGATCAACCATGGCTGTTTATTCCTGTCCACAGATGCAAGACATTGCATTATGAACTTGTATTGTTCTGTCCCCTCTCTCCAGTCATGCTCCGTATCCGCTACACAAAACCGGAACATCCCATAGTCTGCTTTGTACCTGTTTCCAGAGTTTATTACAATCCTCTATGTGTTGACAGTTTCTAGTTTTGTAAATTGATTTTTGAGAATTTACCAGAACATGGCTCGATTCTCAGCTGGAACGTAGAACATTGTCTCAGCTACTACACCACATTCACCACCCGAGTCAGTTTTATCGTAAAAAGATCCTGTGTTAGGCGAATCACGTTCATGATTGCCACTGAACCAAAAACAATATATGAAGTTGGTTCCTACACAGATTGATAATGCATATAGTTTAGATACCACAGAATGAAATACAGACCTTGCAACCATATATGGCACAGTGGATGCAATAGATTCAATTTGTGATGTAAATTGATCCCACTGTGATAAGTATCCATTTGCATATGATAAGTCTCCAATATGAAGTACTATATCAATATTGTTAATGTATTTGATAAGCTGGTCTGTCGTGTTCAAAGCCCCCGGTTGGTAGTCACTGTACTCGTTCGAACCATCACGTTCTGCCTAAATATACAAATGTAGACATAATAAATCTCTTTTCAAATGAACTTATTTATATATATGGTCATAAATGTTTTACCTTCCCCATGTCTCCAAAGATTATGACCCGTTGTAACGAATCCTGTCCCGGGTATGGAGGAGATTTGAATTTGTAAAATTTACTCCAAACATATGAACCGTTGGATAAGAGGTGGCCCATTCTGTATATATACCTGAAATTAAAGTTTCAACTATATGAGAATTAACATTATAGTTTCATCATAAGGAATGAGTTTCTTAGAAGCTTACCTTCTGTTTGGCCATAAGTCCTTCAAGAAACTAGTGTGTATGTAGCCAGGATCACGCCATCCAACTGTCCGTGCAGGTGCTCCTAAAGAATAAACAAAATGATTAACTATGAGTTTATCCAGAATGATATGTCTGAACTACTTTATACTACACGTCTCGAATGTCAAACCTACCACAGACACTATTACGGGTGAAGGTCAATGTTCCCGCGGGTGATTTCTTCAATGAAGTACCATGGAGGGCCCAATCAACAAAAGGGTAAGCTTCGTCTATGTTATAACCACTTGTCCAGGTTACTGTCATCTGCATGCCAATAAAATGAACTCTTAATTAAATCAATTAAACTGTTGAGATAGAAAAATGGAAGAAGCACAACGTTAAGTTACCTCATTCCAAGATTTTCCAAGAGCAAGCCGCGGATAGAGTGGTGCTTTTGGATGTGCAAACGTTACTGAGTTTGAAACAGCCACAAGCTTTGCCTGCAGCAAGAAGCACAACGTTAAACAATTATAAACTAAATCTTAATAGAGATTGAGAAGCATTTCTGTCATTTTTTATCCTCGTACATTAAGCAAACCGCCTGAAAACAAAGCAAACGAAAAGTCTGCACGCTGATTGATCAGCAAGAACCTCAAAGTAGCTTTCCCATCCTTTGCATAGTTCGGATTGGAGTCGTTTGCATACTTAAACTGCAATTACAAAATGTTTGCATTTGTCAATATATTCTGAGTCTAATATTAGAGTACCAGTAAGGTTATGGTTATACTAACCTTAATAGGTGATGTACATATGTAAGGCTTCTGATCCTTCGTATCAATCGGCGAGTAGCAACTCGATCCACTACGGCAAAAAAAAAGAAGGAAGTTATTTGATTGTCTATTGATGAACTTATTTTGATGCATCACAAAGTTTAAAAAAGGAAAGACGAGTATACTTGAACTTTGCAGGAGAAAAGACTCCAACCCAATCATCTGAAGATGGGCTTGGAGACTGCAGTGTTACAGTTACCCATTCGACATCCTCCTTCTGCAAAAACAACACAAATTGGCTACAACTTAAGAATGATATGATCAGTTTAATTTCGTTGAACAATACGAAATTATTCAGATCACCTTCAAGCCGAGGATAACAGGCTTGGCAGTGATGGAGGCGTCACCACGGAGTGCAAGGGATACGCCAAGAATGTTGATCTTCGACAAAGGCTGCTCACCGATGGTAGAATGACCATCCGACCAACCGAAACTCAGCAGTAATAGAAGCATCCATGGAAGAAGCTTGAGTGACAAGGAATGCATTGCTCGGTACACAGAATCGCCTTGGCTTCCAAGCATCGAGCGAATTCGATCGGCGTTGGCTTTGAGAAATTCGTGCTATATTCTATATATATTCTGTTGAGAAAGTTAATTTTGAAGATTTAGGATGAAAAGAATCAAGCAGGATCTAGGATTGCTCTGGTTAGTTAGGATCTTTCGGAAACATATACAAAGTGAAATATAATATATATATATATATATATATATATATATATATATATATATACTTTTTAAAGTATTTCAAGCGGAATATATATATATATATATATATATTTCGACCATAATTGTATTGATTAAAGAATTTTGAATGCATTATAAACAAAGTCGAGCAAAATGTAATGAATTCGATCGTAATAGACTTGTAAATTAGAGGTAGTTTGTTAATTAATCCCGTCGAAATTGTACATTTTGGTTGACTTTTGTTTATAATGCATTCCATCAAGTAGGAACATATTTATGTGTAGGGAGTAGTAACATATAATAGCCACAAGATTTAATTAATTGAACGACTCAAATATCACACTATAAATGAAATAGTTTTATAAAAGATCATAACAATTAACTACATACCATATTTACCATTACATCATTTTAATTATGTCGACAAAATAGCTTTAAGGATTGTACATTGAAGCAAGATGACGTAGGTTTCAAGAATGGCGAAACACGGTGAATCAATCCCAATTGAACCGATAGAAATGGGTTAATTCTGTCCGAAATGGGTTAATTTTGCCCGAAATGAGTTCATTTTGCTCGAAATGGACTCATTACGAGCGAATTTACTTATAATGCAGTCGTACAATAACAATAATATGTATATATCGATATAAATGGTTAATTCTACCCCAAATGGATTCATTCTACTCGAAATGAACTCATTTCGATCGAATTCACTTATAATGCAATCGTCATTGTACAATATCAACAATATGTATATATCGGTAGAAATGGGTTAATTCTGTCCAAAATGGATTCATTCCGCTCTAAATGGACTGAATTCACTTATAATGTAGTCGACATTGTACAATAATAGTAATATGTATATATCGATAAAAATAGGTTAATTCTGCTCGGAATGGACTCATTTCGATCGAATTCACATTGTACAATAACAGTAATATGTATATATCGATAAAAATGAGTTAATTCTTCTCAAAATGGGTTCATTTTGCTCGAAATAGACTCATTTCGATCAAATTCACATTGTACAATAACAATAATATGTATATATTGATAGAAATAGGTTCTTTCTACCCAAAATGGGTTCATTCTGCTCCAAAAGTGCATTCACATGATATTATTCTCTTTCCATAATTAATTTTTTTTATATAATGAAAGAGAATATTTTGATCTTTATCTTAATCAGACGCCTTTAGAGGTTCCCACTCCTGTAGGAATAGGTTCTCACCCGAACCTGACTATATATATATATAGTCGGGATCCGGTAGGAACAACTCTTAGAGTAGGAAATAAGAACCCCTAAGATTTGTTGAATTAAAAATTGAACGCTCATGATGGGAGGTGCACAGTAAGCTTTTAAAGAAGATAATCACATGAATGTTTAATTTTTCTTGTTCATTAATTACATAGAATACATATTAGGAAATCAAAATTTTTTTTTTGGGCTGAATATATTAATATAACTTAAACCCTATCCCAATTTAACGTTCAATCAATTGTTCATATTCATACTGCTCGTTAATTTTTATATATCACACTCGTTAAAATTATAATGCTCGTTAAAAATATATGTTAGGTGGTTAAAATTTGTAATGCTCGTTAAAATATTCAAAAATTTATAATGCTCCTTAAAAATATACAGTGTTAGGTTGTTAAACTTGATTTTTTTTAATTTTATACGTTAAATTTGGCCGTCAAATTTTATGGTGGTTAAATTTGTTAGGATTGGTCGTTAATTTATTTTTTTGGTCGTTAAATTTGGTCGTTAAATTTTGGTTGTTAAAGTTGGTCGTTAAATTTATGTTGGTTAAATATGTTAGGATTGGTCGTTAATTTATTTTTTTGATCGGTAAAATGGGTCGTTAATTTGGTGGTTAAATTTATGCTGGTTAAATATGTTAGGATTGGTCGTTAAGGTCGTTAAATTTGGTGGTTAAATGTTGGTCGTTAAAATTGGACGTTAAATTTTATGCTAGTTAAATTTGTTAGGATTGGTCGTTAATTTATTTTTTTGGTCGTTATATTTGGTCGTTAAATTTGGTGGGTAAATTTTGGTCGTTAAATTTTGTTTTGGTCGTTAAAATATGTAATATGGAAAGATTGTTGGTTACAATTGGTCGTTAAAATTTATTATGGTTGTTAAAATTTTATGAACATTGATTCCGTATATTTTAGTCCGAAAGTTGATGAACGTATATTTCTATCAAGGAATGAACATTGATTATTGAATATTTTAGTCAAACTAAAAAAACACTAAAATTCTATTAGGGGAAATAGATGTACATATTTAATTTACTACCCTATATATCTTTAAATCATGTATGTTCATAGACTTTAATTTAGCGGATCTTGTTAGTTCTTATTCCCTACTCTAAGAAGGGTTTCTACATGATCCTCTCTCTCTATATATATTAACTCATTATGTTGGGGATTATTGTTTCCTTAGATCGATTTTCATCCATTGTTGCCTACAATCATATTGCTCTTACTTGTTATCAAAGTTGTTTGATTGCTTGCTTTTCACGTAAAATAATTAATTATTTTCATCCAAATCAGATATAATTTCAGTAAATTTGATACTATATTATACTACAATTGATCCCGTATTCTTACGGACGTGTTTTATTTCGGTAAAACTTATAAGATCACATGCTCCCAAGAAACAACATCTCTTTCAATTTAGAACGTTTAGTTTTCATACATGAAGATATTTAGGCCAATTAATGTCTTATACGTAACCCAATCTAATCACTTTCTTCCCTTAATTATAAGAAAAATAATTGTTTGATTCTAAGTGAGATTATGAAGGGGTATGTCTTCTAAATATACATAACTATCATGATATACAATTGCTTGTTGTTTGAAATAGACATATGAAATAGACTTATTTTGACAAAGTATCGCACTAAGACAAGACTTGTATTTTTGTTAGAGAGGAAAGCAACATATGCCAAATCTAGACAGCATCGTATTAGAGAACATAGCTTAGCAATTTTGAGAAGCAAAGACAATTAGATTGGCCAAATTAAGGTCCCTATCTTACATGCCATTGAAAGTTACTTCTTCCAAAGACTATTTATCCAATCCAAATCCCCAAATTCGCACCCCAATCTACAAGCAAATCAATTCTCTACCATATATATATATATATGGACCCAGTTTGTTTCATACTATTTCCAACTATTCACGTAACTCACCTCAAATCTCTCTTTTTTTTAAAAAAAATATATATATTAAATAATGTATTCACCTCCATCTCTTTTTCTACAAAATATATTAAATAATGTATTCACCTTGCCATCAAAGTGAAATATGATGGCAAGGTGACGTAAATACGTGAATGAAGGGCAAGTTGGAATCTCTGTAAATCACGAAATAGTAGAGCATGACAAGTTGTAAGTTAAACACCAAAAACATTAGTCTTCATCATACAAATCATTTTCAAAATAAAATAAAAATTAAAGACTTTATCAATAAAGTGATTGTGAGTTGAGAGTTTTCAATACTTAGCTTCATGGTGCTTGAATCTAAGGAAACTTCGTTTGCTCAACTACCTTTTAAATACATTTTTTTTCGCTAAAGTGGAAAGTAATGTATGAGTGTAGGACCGTAAAATACAAGTGCCAACGGACCTAAGTTTTAATTCTTTTTCTGAAAGGTATATGTTATTGAAATCATATCAATTCAACACCTACTCCATGCCTCCAAAATGGACACGGAGTCCGCCGCAACGTCTCTGATGGCCACTGCCTCCTAGTCCAGGCCGCCCGGGAACTCGCATCTGTCATTCAGTTGGGCTCGGGTCAAGTTTCGGGTTTTGAGCAGAGCTTGATGAGTGATTTCGGGTGTGATTTACCCTCATCCGAGCCCCATCCAGCAAACCGTTTTTTGACAGAATGGGTCGGATACGTGTTCGGATCAAGATGTGTGCTTATATTCGGGCTGTGGACAACCCGAAGCCTGTCCGCACGAGTTTCGTCGGTGTTCCGTTTGTGGGAGCGCTAAATATTGTTCCAGGAGTTGTCAGGCGTATGACTGGAAGCTCAGGCACAAGACTTTGTGTACACCGGCACCTATAGAATGAGAAAATGGCGGTGTAAACGGCGGCGAGTTTGTGGTGGTGGGTGGTTATGCGGTGGAGGATGATGTGGTCCGGAGTTAGAAAAGATGGGATAAATGACTAAAATGGTAGCAATAAAGAGCAAAGATAGATTTTCACCTTAACAAGAAATATAGTAATAAAATCTTATGATTTGCTTTTATGTTTAATTACTTTCTTGATATGGTTTTCAAGCGAAACTACTTTCTTGATAAGGTATATGTTATTCAAATCATATCAATGAATCATATAGTATTACAAATTAATTAAATTCGATATTAAGAGGATGTTGCATCCATAAAATTAAGATTTCTTGAAAAAAAAACTTGAAAATTTAATTTTATAAATATTTTATATTATATATTGATAAACACATACGCATGGCTGAATTTTATAGTTTTCAAAATTGTAATTTCAAGCTTTTTTCTATTTTCATTTCAAAGTCTATGAGTGATGATCCTCCAATTCTAATTTATTTATTTAATGGCCTAGTTAAATAAATGAGAGTGGATAGTTAATGAATTACTGTTTTTCAAAGAAAATTAAATAAAGCAGATTAATTTCATGAACATAATTAGCAATGTGGACATTTCAACAACAATATAATTTAAATGAAAGCACCATTTTTTAATGGGTATTAATATAAATGTAAAATATTATATAGAAAATCAATAAACAAAATAATTTTATGATACCATAAATATCAAGCGAAAGTCAATTTATGGTAACGTGGATTATGGTTGCAACATTCTCCCGAGACATGATTTTTTTTAAATTTTTACTGAATTTATATGATTCATGATTTGAATAATATATATAACCCTTAAGAGAAAAAAATAGAGATTCGACTTGAAAACCATACGGTCATATATCACCACAAAAAAAGTAATTAAACATAAAAGCAAAATATAAGATTTCATTACTATGTTTCTTTTTCAAAAAAGAAAATCTACTTTTACTCTTTACTGCTACCCCTCTTTTCTAACTCCGGACCACATTATCATCCACCGCGTAACCACCCACCACCACAAACTCGCCGCCGTTTACACCGCCATTTCCCCATTCTATAGGCGCCGGTGTACACAAAGTCTTGTGCCTGAGCTTCCAGTCATACGCCTGACAACTCCTGGAACAATATTTAGCGCTCCCACAAACGGAACACCGACGAAACTCATGCGGACGGGTTTCGGGTCGTCCACAACCCGAATATAAGCACACACCTTGTTCCGAACCCATATCCGGATTTAACAATCCGACCCATTCTGTCAAAAAACGGTTTGCCGGATGGGGCTCGGGCGGGGGTACATCACACCCGAAATCGCTCATCAAGCTCCGCTCAAAACCCGAAACTTGACCCGAACCCAACTGAATGACAGATGCTAGTTCCCGGGCGTTGGCCTGGATTAGGAGGCGTCGGCCCTCAGAGGCGTTGCGGTGGACTCCGTATCCGTCTTGGAGGCAGTGACCGAACTCTTTCAAGGCATCCACATGGCCGAAATAAGCGGCTCGCGCGCACAGTGCTACTCCGGCGCGTGGGTCTTTATCGGTTTTCAGGGCACCGCTTCCGTTGAACTGGATTATCGCCAAGGAAAAAAGAGAAGGCGCGTGGTGTCTAATCGCAGCCCTCGCCAGTAGCGACGCGCCGCTCCCTCTGTTTTCTAAGCAGTAAAACCGAATCTGTCAAGGAAAGAAAACAAGATTAGGCATTTAGAAACGAAATTTAAGGAAGAAAAGATGGAAGCAAGAAAAGCATTTTCCGAAAACACTGTTTCACATACCATTCCAAGAAAATAACAGGCTTCGATGCTTCCGGCACGAACGCACTGTTTAACGAATCGATGAGAGGAATCGGACCAGTTCTTCGCTCTAATCAAGAAGACGTTCGAACTCGCTTTTGAAAGAACCGATGGATTGAGGCCTAATCGGTTGAATCTTTTGCATCTGAAACGATTCAATATTCAGAGATCCGATTCAGAGATAATTTCTCATTTTTTTCGAAGATCAATCAAAACAGAGGACTTACACTTTCAGAGCGTTGATTAAATCGGACGGGGAAGAGGAAGACGAGCAAAGCTTTGAGATAATGCAGATAACCAAGTCATCGGGTAGAGTATCAAATGGGTCGGGTACGGGTTCCAATTCGGGGTTTCTTGTTAATCGGATCCTCTTCTTTCTACCATTCATGGCTTCTCTTAGCACTCGGAGATTATTGAAATTGAAGTCGATATTGATTTCAAGGGTTCAGAGTAAAGCGTTGCCTCGCTGTCTGATATCAGGTTTTCACAATGACGAGTTTTCAGGGAGGGAATACAAGATTCTATGGTGAACCGAGAGATAAAATCTGGAAGCAGGTGTATTTATAGGGAAAACTTAATGGAATATCATATCTTATGTGGGGTCCTTTTTTTTTTTTTTTATATATATTTTTTATGTTAGAACTTAGAACCAATGCATAGTTCGTGTGCTTGTACGAGTATACGTTAAAAAAAACTTTTTCATATGAAGATAAACATCTTATTTTACTTTTATTTAATAAAAAATAATTTTAAAATGTAAATTTATTAAATAAATTGACAAACATCGGTTTAAAAAATAAAAAATATATCAAATAAAAATTTTGCAAGGACTTTTTTTTTTTTTTTTTGCAATAAAATCGAAATTTCAAATCAATAGCAATCTCATTTGTGAGAAAAAATAAACAGGTACGTTTTTTGTTTGATCGGTAAAGAGAAATTAACATTTTTTTAACAAATTCTAAGATAAATATTGAAAAAATATAATAATACCAACATGTACGGTTTTTTACAATCCGGAGAGAAATATTAAAAAATAAAAAACGAATGATATTCGAAGAGAAAAAAATCCAAAAGGAGAACATGTACGTTTTTTTTATTAACCGGATGGAAAACAGTGAAGACAACAAACAGAAAAAACGACCAATATTTGTAAAAAAAACGATAAACAAATTAATATAGGCGAATTGAGATTGGATGGGAGATTTCAAATTGGAACTGGATGGAGATGTAGAAATTTACTTGAAAAAAGATATGATGATGAAATGCATAATTCTAACATGGAAAATATCTTCAAAGCGTCGGAACCTTGAAAAAGATGACGAAACATGATCAATATAGGATAACTGGAACTGGATGGAAGATGTAGAAATTTGTAGATTTACCCGAGAATTAGAACCGATGGAAGACGATGAAAAATGATTTGTATATATAGTGGAAATAATGTGAGAAGTGTACGTGAGAAGTTAGGTTTCTCTAAAACCAAGATATTGCTTCCCATGTAAGTTTAACCTTTAACGTATGGGAGAAGTTTATCAATCGACAAAAAATATTCATAGATGTAAAATCTAAAAAATAATTAAAATTAACTTGTAACTTATTGGAGAAGTTTATCAATCTGAAATTTGAAAATATCTCATATAGTTAAAATTTGACATTTAAAATATCGAAAATATTTATTAATGTAAAATTTAGATATTGTTTTTGTTAAAAAGATTTTTTGGTTTAATTGTAAAAAAAAATTCAAAAAAAATAGTTCGTATAGAGATTTTATCAATCTGAAATTTGAAATATCTCATATCGTTAAATTTGAAATTTTGAAATATCAAAAAATTTGTTGATGACGTAGGTTGTGTTTGGCGCGCTCCTACATTGAGTGTTTGTGAGTGTTGGTGAGTATTTGATTTTTTAACGAGTGTTTGGCAGTCCAGGAAACACTAGTGATTAGTGTTTATAGCTCCGTTTCTCAAGCACTCCACAATGGCACGGTTTGGGCGGGTTTCTGGTTGTTTGAACGAAGAAAATGAATTTGTTGCCCCTGTCCTTTTCCATTAATAACGAAAATGCCTTTAATATATACAACACCATCGATTGAAAACCATATCTATTTCTCTCCTTCATAGAAGGCTCGACCGGCCGCTGAATCACTATGAAGCATACTTCCCTGGTGGTCAAAGAATCGAAGACGGTGAAGGGTTCCGAAGACATTTTAAGGTATGAATCATCTATTCCCTTTCAATTCCGTTGTCATTTTCGATTTTGTACGGGCCCAGACGACTCGAGGAGTATGAAATTGGTGTTAATGGGAGGGAATTGTATAGGCCCTTGAATCACTGTATTTGATCTTTTGTTGTTGGTTGTTATAGGCTAGACGCCATGGATGGGCCCGTAATCTATTCATTTTCACCCTGCTTGATTTGTATCATCTACAATTATTAGATGAAGTTGTTGTTTGATATCTAGTTGCTGCTAGATTACACATGTGATGTGTTATTATGCTCTGTGTATTTGATCTGTAGTTGCTGCTAGATTTACATTTTCACCCTGCTTGGATTGTTGTATTGTGTTGGTTATTTTTCTTTTCAAGTGATTTGTTATGAATTGTGAATGTAGGCTATGAGGATCATTGAATATGATATTGCGGTCTTTGTATGTATGCTAATTTCAATAAGAGTTGGTTTAAACTTGCTCAGAGTTTGGTTGATGTGTTGTGCTTTTGAGTAATTGATATTGTTCAGTTTGCTCTTTTCCCTTAGTTGGCAAAGTGTGTGGTGATGTCTGTCAAATTGGAATGATCGTTGAAGATTAGAGATTAGAAGTGTTTGAATTTATGGTCCAATTTATGTGGTTTGTATAGTATCTAAATGAGTATTATATAATGGTTAAGATGGCTCAATGGCAGTACATAGAAACTGGAAGTACTGGCAGCTGGCTTTGTACCAAGAGTTTTGAATTTATGGTCCAATTTGTATAAAAGTGTTTGAATTTATATGGCAGTATAGAAACTGATAGTTGTTGCAACTTGTGCTTTGTAACAAGTGTTTAAATTTATGGTCCAGTTTCTCAGTACATAAATTGGCAGCTATTGCAATTTCTAAGTATCCATACCAAGTTCAGATGGCTCAATAGCAGCCAAATTTTTAACCAAAACATAACCCTTGATAACAATCATTAGAAGAGAAGTTATGATCACATGTCTAAGTATTTGTTAGAGTAAACTTAAGGTGGTTAGTTAACCTTGTGCAAACTGTTTAAGAAATGATTTTTACTTGCTTATATATGTTCCCTTTATTCTGCTTCTCATGGACAGACCATTAAAAAATTCCTACTTGTTTGGCAATGCTTACATGAAAGTAGTTAAGTTTCTGAATTTCATGCATATCGTTAATATTCTTTAGCATGACCCTATTGTAGACTTGATGGAGGAGAATACCGTTTCACAAACTCGAACTAGGGGTCCAAATTTTGTCTGGAATGACGAACTTGTGAGACTTCTAGTGTCGATATTAATTGAATTTCAAAAAAAAAGGGAGCAAGCAACCATACAATTGGAAGGATATTACTGCTACATTTACTATTAAGATTGGGAAGACTGGTGTCAAGGATTTCTGTAGGAATAAGAACGAGTCAATGAAAAAGGAATACAAAGGCTTGGAAGTTGCTCAGAGAATCAGAGACGAATTTAGGTTGGGATGAAACAACTCGTACGATCATTGCTTCTAATGAATGGTGGGATAGGAAGATCAAGGTAATTTTTCCATGTATTTAATTATGTTTTACAATAACCATGTGAAAATAGATATTTGTATAACTTGATGTTTTTTTACATGTCTTACAAGAAGATGTAAACTGTAAGAAATTCAAGAACAGGGGGATGGACTTCGAGTATGAAGAGATGTTGACATCGCTCTTTGCTGGAAATGTAGCAACTAGTCGTATGACATGGTTCGTGAGTCAAGTCCTGAGCGTGTGTCGCTTGTAGATGATTTGGACTTAGGTGAAGAGGATGGAGACGGTGGCGATTTATTTCGTAATTTTGTTGGTACCGTCAATGAAGGTGGAGGATCTAGCTACTCATGAGTACCACCAAACATGAATGATGATCCAGTGCAGACTATAGAACTTCCTCCGCCACCTACAGTTAACAAGGCAAAGGGTCCGGTGAAGAGAAAAAGAAGACAGTCAGTTGGCTCTTACAAGTTGGAAGCATACCTAGGACATTCGAAATAGAACAATGACCGGTTGGTAGCACTCTTCCAGGAAGAGGTTACATCTTAAGGAAAGGAGGAGGAACAAATTACTAAAAAGGGATTGGAAATTGTTGATTGGATAGTAAACAATAATTTGATCGAGGAAGGAAGTCCACCGTGGTGTTTTATAACTTCAAAGACTATTTCAAGGAAGGCTATGAATGTAATGTTGAACTTGGCGGATACGAGAAAAGAGTCAAGTGGATGAAATGGGAGCATGAGCGTTCTTGAATGATCAAAATTGTGTAGTTGGAAACATATTTGCTTGATGGTTCTTTTTATTAGTACTGATAACATGATTTATCGACCTGTTGCACGCATGCATTTAGTTAGATTTTCCCTTTCTGCATTCATGTTTTGGCCTTAGTTTGTGCCATTTATGCTTGTTTAGTTCAACTTTGCAAGAATAGATGTCTACACACACTATTTGTGGCTTTGTAGGTAATTTGACACATTATGGAGCTAAAACGACGTATTTGAGGATCAAGCCTCGAAGTGGATGCATTGGAGCGAGCGTACGTGCGCGGGAAAGGGCGAGGAATCGAGCTAAAGGCGCGAAGGAACGAAGCAGATCGCATCTCGGACCGAGATGGACCGATCCCGGCCAGACCAGACCGAGATGTTCCATGATCTCGGACGAGATTCCATGATCTCGGACCGAGATGGCTTGATCTCGGTCTGACCAGACCGAGATGAGCCTAATCTCGGCCGAGATTTCAGAAGTCCCGATGAGATGAGCATTCTGTTGCCAAATCTCGGTCCCGACCAAGCCTGATCTCGGCCGAGATTTTCTGTTCGGCGATTTTATTTTATTTTTGGATCTGATTTAGCCCAGCCCATTCTTTGGAAGGTTGTTGGGTATAAAAGGGAAGTTCCAAATATTTTTAAGGGTCCAAATTAGTCCGATTTGAGGGTTAGGTTACCTTAGAGGGGGGATCCGTCTCCTTCCTCTTCACTTCTTCTTCTCCATTGTTCTTCATTAGTTTAAGTTAAAGATTTAGGCTTTCATATTCAGTTTTGTTGAGAAGACATTGTTGATTCGAGATTTGTCAAGATTGAAGGTTTTCATTTATTGAAGTTAAGTTCTTTTTATTCCCCTTTGTTATTTCTTTATTTGCCTTTTGATATGATTCTTATTGGCTAGAACCTTGTGGTTCCAAGGTTGACAGGGATTTGTTTATGCCTTGGATTATTATGGATTATATTGTGCTTTGTTTTGGCTCTGAATTACTTGAAATCCTAATGGTTGACTTGTT
Source organism: Fagopyrum tataricum (assembly GCA_002319775.1). NCBI lineage: Eukaryota > Viridiplantae > Streptophyta > Magnoliopsida > Caryophyllales > Polygonaceae > Fagopyrum > Fagopyrum tataricum. The sequence continues at coordinate 11,355,773 of CM008279.1, read as the reverse complement.
CTTGAACCTAGTTAGAATCCTTCTAGACTAGCAACCTAAGTTGGAATTGAGACTTACCCGGTGATATTTCTTCTTAGATACATGAGTGATTGATCATAGGTAATAAAGGTTTATCCTTTATTGGTTGAATGTGCTTAGATTCCTTCCTAAGTAGGGTAATACTTGAGACTTACCCGGTAATGGTTTACCTTTCCCTTAGTTTGTAGTCTGGTTTGTTAGAATTTCCTACCTCTCTACCTTGAGACTTACCCGGTAATTGGTAGTTGGTTTGGAACTAGATAGTCTTGAGACTTACCGGGTAATAGACTGTCGGCCTAGAAACGTTCATCCCTGTGACTTTTCTACCATATATCTTTATGAGTCTACCATATATCTTTGCGAGTCCTTTAAACTTCTCCAAAACCTTTTTGATTTCTTTCTCTTATCTTTTCCAACCTCTTGTCTTTATTTGAGATATATCCTATCATTAATCATCGTTGCAGATTAATCCTCTCAGTCCTTGAGATTGACCTTGGAATACTTACCCTTACTGTGATTGACCCATACATTGTGGGTTCGCTACAATTTTGGTGTTTATTTCTTGTTTTATAAGTTTAAAGCATACCGTGATTTTTACTAACTTATAGGTATTTATCATTATTGATAAAGGTTTATAGGGGTGTAAAAACAACAAACAAGTTTTTTGGCGCCGTTGCCAGGGATTGGTTCAGATTTTTCTGCGTTTTTGATTATTTATAGTTTAGATCTTTCTTGTTACTTTTGATCTTGTTCTCTTTCTGTCTTTGCATTCTCCGGGTTTAACAAAATGGTTGCGAGAAACCTTCGAGTTGAGTTAGATGAAACCTTGGAGCGGATTAGCTATCTGGAGAGAGAACTAGAATATGAGATTTTCTTGGTGAGCCGAGTGGGAGAAAGTGAGGAAAGATTAGAGCAGATTGATTATCTAGAAGATGAAATTATGTACCAAAGATATGAAGCAAGACGACAACGGGCAGAAATTGAATCTTGGTACAACAAATACATTATCAAATCTGAAAGCACCTTATCTCCCAAGGAAGGACCTCAAACGCTAAACCAATTACGGAGATCAAGGGAGAAATCTGAAAGCTTCTTAACTCCCAGGAAGAGATTTGAACAGAGGAAGAGTGCAACAAGGAAATCGAGGACGAAGACCAGACGAAAGTCGAAATCTCGACCTCCTCCATACCTATCTCGGCCGAGATCGAAGCTATCTCGACCGAGATTTCACGAGAGAAGGTGATCTCGGTCGAGATCTCGGTCAACCCGACCGAGATCATACCAATCTCGGCCGAGATTTCTACCAAAGCTGCCCGAGATCCTCAGAAAGTCGTTCCGAAGTCTCCCATCCTACTCGAGCTGCACCCGAAAGCTGGAGGGCAGTGCCAAAGAATCCTCCCAAGGTCATATTGAAGCTTCTTTCTCATCAAGAGAAGTTTTCAAATAAGTATGTGGTAACCCACAAGACTATCCCATACCATCCTCCAATTCTGGGAAGAGTGGAGATCTTCTAACAAGACATAAAGAGAGTCTTCAAAAAGAAATTGTATGAGTCCTGTGAAGAGTGGTTGAAAAGACTGGATGAGCAGTCCAAGGTTTTTGTTGTGAGCTGACACAACCACAGAATTGGGTCCGGCTAGAGACCTTAAATCAAGCGCTTCTCGGGAGGCAACCAGAGGTAAGAGTCTTTCTCTTTCTTGCTTTTGTTTTCGTTTTTGCCTTTTGCTTTTGCATTTCTGCGCGTTTGGTGTCTTTGTCTTTTCAGGTTTTTAGGTAATAAATGAAGAAGAGTTGCATTGAAAGAGTTTGCACAACCACTTGTTTCCATTACCACTTCCATCTAGTGTGTCATATCACTGATTTTTACATTGTGAATATTCTTTTTCACTTCTATTTATTTTTCACATTAAGAACAATGTGAGTCTTAAGTATGGGGTGGGATACTTGCAATCCTTTTAGCATGTTTCCCTTCTTTGCATTGCATCTAGATAGTTTGAATCTTCTTGTCACACGTTTCCTTTTAGCATGCACATAAAAATAAATAAAAAATGGTGCTTCTAAGAATGACATGACCCCTATATTAACATTATGTAAGTGAGTTAGCCTTTGATTATTACTTTTGAGCTCAATTTGATTTATCTTATATTTGGAATTTGAATATTTTGCTTGAATTTTATGTGATTTTTAAAAAATTGCCTTGTCTAGTTGGATTGAGTTTGAACAGTTGAAGCTTCATGATAAGTTCTTATACATTGCATAGGGATGTTTTAGGCAATTCGAGTTCATTCTTCTTCTATCTTTATCATGCTTAGCCCCTCAAACATGAAATCCATTGTCTCCTATCCGGGAATTAGGAATGTTTAGTTTGAAGGTGTGTGCTGAAAATGTTGTGTTGTGAATTGTTTGAAGAAGTTTGAATGATGTGAAAAATCAAGGCTTATAAGGGATTGTTAGCTATGAAAGATTAGTAACTCGGTACCATTCACATAGCCGAGTGTTTGTGCCTTGCCAAAATCTGATTAGTTTTAAAAACATTTCCTTAGAGTTGATTTGGTATGTGCATTTTGGTGTGAGGTACGTGAAGGAAACTGAACACCAAGGTTTCGGCTATTGTGCATCACTGTCTTTCACTCAGGAAAGAAAAAAGAAAGAAAGAAGGAAAAGAAAAAGAAAATTTATGCAAGGGTGATGAAATGTTGAGTTGAAAAGATGAAGTGTGTTGTTTCTTCTTCCCAGATTAGCACCACATGACCCAAAGAACATCATATCCTTATCACGTTTATTGACTTTTATTTGCTAAGTCCTTTTAATATATGTACACATGTATTTCATTTGAACTTAATTGAAATGTATATTTATAACGTTATAAATACTCGCTATATTTTTAATTAATTTTAAAATAGGATATATTTGAATTTAAAGGATTTAGTCGGGATAAACTATGTATATTTGGTTGATTATGGGCCCTCCATTTAAATTCTTTTTTTATTTCCCTCGATCAATACGCATGAAAGTGATCGATGGGAGATAAAGCAAGAATGAGAGTCCAAAATTTTAAGTTACTCAAATCATATATTTAATTAGCCACAAAACCACATTTTTCTTCTACTAATACGTACAATAATCTTATCAACGTTCAGTTGGAGGCATGGGGACATGCAATGAGCATTAATAATTAGGACTAATTCATGTTTTTGAGTAAATTAATTTAAAGTATCTCATAAGCAATTTGCATGCTTTGGATAAGTTCTACATACAAAAAAAAAAGAGAGTAGGTAGAGCTATAAACCACTCATTAAGCTAGATATACAATGTTAATTATTTATTAAGATTGTGGTAAGTTCAAATTGCAACGATGATTTCATATGGCAACCAAAACACACTATTAGATGAATCATCATTTCAATTTGTTAACGTTATATTTACATCAAAGTGGACATTTTTTTATTTTATGCATGGATGGTACGTAATTCGCATCAGACATTGCATGCATCAACGTCTGTTAATTAGATACTATATTTTCTATGTAATTTTGATTTAAGTATTTTATTTGGATTAAGCGGTGATATGATAAGCTTGTCGCAGTTTATTAGAGGATAAATATCCAATCAAGTGGATCAACATATACAGGTGTAAAGTTTGAACACGATATTGTACGTAAGATCGGTCATTTTGGTTATAATTATAGGCTTATTTCGTATATTTTATGATACATTCAATTATAAAATTAAATTTTAACACGATTGTTTTTTTTTTCGGTCTTAATTAATATAAAATTTATTTTGTTTTCCTCTTATTGATTTTCTATTCAAATTCTTTGAATCACGCTTTTATATATATATATATATATATACAAATTTTAAGAAATTAAGAAATAAATATTATATCAATTAAATTTGTTTTTATTTTATATTTTCCCCTTGGATAAGCCCTAAATAGACTGAGGTTGTCAAAATTATCACGGATATTCATATAAAAATTCTGCCAGTCCATGAAGGAAATAAAATAATTGAGAACGAAGTTATTTGTTCTCGCTTCAAACTCGGTTTCGGGCTTATTACCTCGTAAAATCTCAAAATAAAGAGATATCAAGTTGTAATTTGATACTAAAATAGTGAAAATAAGCACTAAAATAGTGAAAATAGCACATTTTAATTACAATTTTTACCTTATTAGGTAAAACTTAAATTTATCTATTACAAATTCTACTAATATTACATTTTTAAAATGAATAATTAATTAGAGGAATAACAGAATTGATAATTTGTGGTATATTTCATCGATCAATTTATATACATAATATAATGGCAAGTCATATGTTTGCAAACTTAAAATTATTATCTATGAAATATAAGGGCAATTTGATGACGATTGTGGATGTCGACCAGCCACATTAGAATTAAAGTGGGCCGTCGATTTTAAGATTGTGTTTCATGGTAGGGAACCCATCACCTTTTTCATTACGTACTACTTATCTTATGTTGCGTCTTTCCTTCTCTATTTTGCTTCTGTACATTACATTTGTACGTACTTATATGTTCTTTACCCACTCTAAAATAAAATTTTATTTCAATTTTTATTAAATTATGTACCCGACCACTACGTACGATAACATAAACTAATGTTAATTTAACATATCTACGTATATGTGTATGATTCGTGTACAACACGGTATCGATATAGTAATTTATTTTTAACAAATACCAAGTGCTTAAATGGGTGGTTAAACGTATGTTTACATTTATCGTAAGTGCATTTATTGGATTACTTACTTTAATACACCGTGTCTTATACAGAAAAGTTCTAAAAATATTTATAATAATTATGAGCTAATAAATAAGAACAACAGTAATAATATCGTTTTTGGCTAAACTAGTTTAGAACCTGTGTCATGTACGTTCTATTTTGTAAGATGTATATTTTAAAAAAAACTTTTATGGTTTCAGTATATTGATATTAATGTGTTGGATTGATATATAATATATTATTAATTTAAATTTTTAAATTTAAATATTCATCAATAAATAACATAAGTTGTTAAGAAAATATAAAATAATGCACTTACGATAAACTTACGTGGTTTTAGGCCACATTTGATAAAACTCAATTAAGGTATCAAAAAGTTAATCCAATGGGATTAAAAAATGAAATTAATAGGTCAACGATCCACATACCAGTAAATTGGTGATCCACATATATACTATACACTAATCTGATATGAATAAATGTTATACTTTATCTTATGTCAAAATCCGTTACAGACAGACTGTAGAGCGGGGGTCGTGTGCATATGAGCGCACATGCGCGTTAGGTCTAAGCCTAACACATAAACCCGACACGGTTCTAACCTAAGACCAATTGGTAATAGGAGGAGTAGTAGCTCATCGACCTTATATTTCAATGTGAGAACTAATTATCACCAACACGCCCCCACAAGTGCAACTAGAGGATATAGACCGAGCTGCACTTGCTCACAAGTTAGGATCGCGAGCTGCATAGAGGCTAACCGCTTTGATACCATGTCAAAGTCCAATAAAACGTATCGTATAGCAGGAGTTGTGTCCATACGAGCGCACATGCGCGTTAGTGCGTTAGGCCCAAACCTAACACATAAACCCGGTTAGGTTCCATCCTAAAACCAATTGACAACAAGAGGGTAGCCCATGCCCCAACCTTATATACTAGGCTAAGAGGCCTCAATCTTTTTAATGTGAGAACTAATTATCACCAACAGTCTGACCAAAATGTCAAAAAATGTATTATTTGTTTCATCTTTAAACATTCTATTTTTATTTATACAGGCTGTCAAACTATAGTCTTACAGTCTTACTTTAGATAACCGATATATGATACCAAAATCCATGAAAATATGACCAACTTTTTTAAAAAAAATATGGATAACAAATGATTTTTTAAATTTGTGAGAAAATTACAAAATAAATATTTTGTAAATGTTGTAATTTAAAAGGAGATTTTTTGGAATTTAAATTTTTTTGAAATTACAGTCATAAAATTATATAACTTAGTATTTCATATGAATTAAATTGATTTTAAAAGGAGATCTTTTGGAATTTATTAACTCCTCGACACATAAGCCTAAAGTTATTTTCGGGATAAAACATAACAAAAATTACTTACGCTTTAATACTTACTCTTTCCATTTCATATTATTTAATTTGTCCATTTCATATTATTTGTCCATCTAAAAAGGGAAGAAAATGAGACAATTACTACATTTCATACTTTTCGCACATTTTAAGATAACTATATTGATTTTTTTTGAGACTAGATGGACATTCGATGTGATATACACATCACAACAATGTGAGATATTCATCGCACCTTCTCGAGTGCAATCACCTGTCTTGATTGCAGTCAGCGACTCAGCATCCTCTATAACATTTCCTATAACTATCTCTAGTGCCTTCTTCTTATTGGTTAGATTTTAATTACCTTAACTTATTAAATTAAAATTTAACAAAAATAAAATTAAGCAAATTAAACTACTTTGAAATTTTTTATTTTAGTAAATAAGATATAGGAGATATATTCTCTCTTTATAATGTGAGCCTTTTTTCTTCTCTTTCGTTTCGATGCTTATCTTGATTGACGCGGGAAAATCGATCCTTCCGTTGGAGAGAGTCCCAACGGAGAAAGTCGATTCACATACCTTCCGCCTTGCAGAGACCTTGCTCTATTGGAGAGAAGATCGGTCGCCACCTGAAACGAAATCTTGCGCCACTATATACCATCGAACACCAAAGTTTTAATCATCTAACCTTAATCTTTAAGTGTTTTATATGCGATTGAGAGGTTAGAGTATGCCTTCGTATATGAAAATCTTATACAGTTCTTGTAGATCAATTTGTATTATATGTCATAACTTTAAGATCGATTCGTGTTATTGAAGTTGAAACACATTACACCTGTGATTTTGACTAGTAAGTGATAACTTGTGATTATTGTTGATGATCATAAATACTATGTATTTTATTTTTCGTAAAACAAGGTTATTTAATAAAATAAATAAACATCAAACCAACGGAAACATTACTTTGTTCAGAAGTCTCCCTTTAAATTTCAAAAAATGCTTAGGATGTAATCTCTTCTAATAGTTTGTCTTTTAATGCATTGGCTAATGGGATTTTTGGGGGACATCCGATGAAACACATTAATCTTAAATTTAAGAATTGGCTCCATAAGTGGTTTGTTGAGCCGTTGATCATAAAATAATGTGCCGAAACATGTCAAAAAATTGATCTGGTTGTAAGTTGCAATACGGCCAAGTGAAGTTGCAAGTATAGGAGTTAGGTTCATCTATAATTGGCCGACTTTATAATAAATATGTACCACATACCAATTTATAAGATATAGATCTAAGTTACTGGAACAGTCAGCTTCTGTGGAAAACTTTGATTTGGGCCATTTGGCAAATATTACATATATATGTGGTGTATCTTTATAATTTATAATAAAATTGTCAAGTGTTTTAACTTTAGTTTTAGGTTTTTTCAAATCTCTTAGGGTGTTTTTAAATTAGAAAGATAAACATATTTCAAAATTTCTTTTGTAATATATCGTGAAGTTTTAATAGCATGCACGGTGCGTCTCTATTGGTAACCCTTTGATTTTGGTCTACTGGTATTACGCATGTGGTGAGTGGTTACACTGTTGCTTGTTATGGACATGAAGATACCTTTGATAATTTATATTATATCCGCCTTTAATAAAGAGGTAAATCTTATATTATTATTATTGGTGATAAATTATACACGTATATAGATGTTGTTTCACTGGTTGCGGGTTGCGACTTATTTTAGGAAGGTTCTAAAATCACGTGACAATAAGATTATTAGTATATCGGACATCATATGTTAAGCTTTGTTTTTGTTTATAATTGATGTGGAAACATGTCATTCTCCACACATCCTCTCAATTACAACCGTCTGACACAATTATAATTTTACGTCATGTCTTAAAATTAATTAATTATTCCTCCTATTATCACGAACTAGCTTTAAATTGTCATTTATGGAGGCGTTGCCTGTATTAAAAATAACTATTTCCTATCTTTCTTTTTAAACACGTTTTTTTCACCATTTTAATATATTTTTGAGGAGGAGCATTCAAAATTCCTTATTAAATTAGTTGAGATCCATTTCGAATAGCTAAACTAAACTATGGATGTAGACTCTTTTTTCAATTAATAAAGAGTTTGTAATACTCGAAATTTTATTCCCAAAATCTGATCAAGTTATCGGATTTTTTTATCGAACAAAACCGAAACTAATCAGTTTAATTAAACTTTTCCCGGCCCATTATTTTTTCACCACTTGGCATTTAAGCCCATCTGCTTCTCTCTTCTTTTTAATTATTATTTCCGGCCCACCTCCTTTCTCTCTAGCCGGCCCAGTTATTGCCTCTATTCTTAATTCTCGGCCCACGATCTTCCTTCTTGGCATGGTGGGTGATGAAACGATCGGCCCAACTTTTCTTCCCCTCTCTAGCGTGGGACAAGATAGCAGGCCAGCCCAACCCTCCTTTCCTCCTGGCGTGACGAAGCCCAAGCCGGCCATAAGCGCCTCAACCCCTTATTTCTTCTTGGGTTTGGCGACGTATACCCGCTTCTTCGCCTCTGCCGCAAGCAACAATTCCCTCCTTCTCTGCATCGACACCAGGCCAGCCACCACGATCTACATCAGCCCAGGGACGACACCGCCTCAACGAGCCATGTCTCATCTTTCCTCCTTCTCCTCCTTGGCTGGGGCTGGTGAGAATTCTATCTCCTTTCCTCTTCTCCGATCTCGTTCTGGATCATTGTTTGACTCACGTTTTTCCCCTCCCGTGGATACTTCAGTCGAGCAACGAGCCTTGCAAACAAACCAGATTCGAGCCATCTTCTTGCTTCCTGGTCTGCAGCGGTGTACGTAGTATAACCTTCTTCCTCTTCCTTGGTTCCTTTCTTTCTCACGTGCATGGGGCAAGAGATGATAAGTTTTCCTTTACCGTTCGCATGACTCAAACTCATGACGTTGTGTCTTGTTATAGTTTCCAAACTCTACCTCTAGCGAGAGTCGAACTCTGGACACTCTGGACCTACTGCTTCTTTGGTGTCAATTTTCCATGAATCCAGTGTTGAGCAGTCAACTTCGGGACCAACTTTAGGTACTTTAAACTCCTCGTTCACCATTGAATTTTTGATATGTGATAGATGAAAATATTTATTTTATGGTTTAAAATTGGGAACAATCCATTAGATTTAAACTTATCCGGTCGTGAAGTAGGGTACAATTAAACGCAGTTTTTAAAATATTAAGAAATATTGGATAAGTGTTGGATTTGAGTGTGCATGAAGACAACTTTGGAATTTTGTGTGTATCTTATGTATAGAGGTTTATGAATTTTGATCATAGAAGACATGGCATAGTATGTTTAACATTTTTTTCGGAATTTTTGAGATTTAGTAAGAGGTATTTATCCTATGCTAAAAGTATGGCATTTGACTTGTTTCCGAAAGAGGCTTCTTTAGGGTTTTTGGATTAAGTGTAAATTAGAGTGAACTCTTGTAGTGTTTTAATACGTTATTGGGATATAGTGAAAGACTTAGAACCCCTTTGGACACTTTCGAAATTTTAGGAAAAATTAGGGGTATTTTGGTAATTTTCATAAATGTTAGAGTTTCTTCCTTTCTTCCCCCCCCCCCCCCCCTATATAAACCTCATATGTAGTCTAGAAACCCTCTAGAAGCTTCTTGGATGATAGAAATATATTATTAAGACGTTTTTCGTCTTGACCAGGCTATTGAGATCATATACGTGTAGATCGAGATTTTAGTGATAATCAGATTTTGGATCAGATCAGGTAAGTTCTGTGGACTTACTTAGCTCGATTTCGTAGTATGGATTGTGTTATTTAGTGGTGTGTGCTTAGTGGTTTGTAGTTACAACTCGAGTAGGAAGACATTAGTTATTAGTGACCCAAGTGTATGTATAACGGGTCGTGTCATCATTGTCCAGCTCTGTCACGAGACTAGGAGGCTCTCCGCGACCAATTCATTCAGGGTATACTGCCAGATGCCTTAATATCACTCATTTCGGTTAAAGGGGATGGAGGCTATGGTCGGGAGACCCTCGTGCACACAATAAGATGAATATAGTGTGAATCACCGAATAAAAAAGATTATAAAAGGATTATTTGTGAAATCATGATGTTGTGTTTAATTTCCGCTTGATGGTGTTTGTGCTAAAATAGTACTCCCTATTACTTAGAATTGCTAGCTAACGGTTTCCACCGTCATGTTGTAGACGCTTTGCAAGATAGGACAGTTGTGGAGTGATCTGGAGTAATGTGGTCAGCCTGGTTCCCGTGCATGTTAAGCCAGGACGTGATATTTTCTTTCATGGAAAAACTCTTGTGCCTTTCAGTTCTTTGTTTTTAGTGTGATATGAGCGGTTGTCTCTTTCATTTCTTTTCTTTGCATGAATATTTCAGACGCATAAAATGTTATTCGGTTTTTCTTTATTTATGCCTTGTTGAAAGATCCGGTGAAATTGTTGTCAAGCTAGGGTCATGACCGATTGTGAGATCCTAACTCATGACATTCCGAGTTCTTAGAATTTGGGGTGTTACAAAGTATATTTATGGTCTTAATTTTACTTCGTCCGATCGATTATATTTTAATAAATTTTTAAATATTAAATAAAATAGAATAATAATTTTTAACTTTTTTGTTCAAATTTATCATTTATTAATTATCATGAATCTTTATAACTAATAAAATTAAAGGTTGAGTGGTTCAAGTACCTTAGTACCCCCACTTAGGCACTTTCAAGTGTAATATATTATGGATCGACATTTGGCGTAATATGAGGTGGTGCGATGTAAGAATGACAAGTGGGTTTAACCACTTCTGCTTTAGTATTATATAATAAATGATTTTTCTGCACGTGCAAGAACATGCATACGCAAGCCTGTCTAGCAAGGTGTGAGTCAAGTTCCTTCCAAGGAGTGTGGGACGTCCAAAATAGAGAACGATGGACTCACCATTTTGTGTGTATCGAGCCGAGGCAAACCATATATGCAGTAGCCTTAGTCCGTTGCCGATATAAAATCTAGCTAGAATTCTAATCCAAAGTTCGTGGACAGTGAGACGTAGAAGGAAATTGTGTGAAAGAAGAGAGGATGAGAGACACGAGTAGAAAGAAAATGTTTAATACCATTAGAACTAGGTTAAGATTTAAATCTTTGTTTATTGATAAAAGTGAAGGAAATATATATAGAACAAGATATACATAAATATCCTAACAAAAATTATCTAAACCTAAGAAAAATGGAATCATATAAATAAACTTGATAGCAATAGATAGAAACATACATCCAATACAATTGATAATAAAAGAAATAAAAAATGGTAGTACATAGAGTTAATATATTAGTCCTGAAATGTTCTACTTTGAACGTGAGAAGTGAGAACTTATTATCATCGACAATTACTTGGTCTCGGTAATTTGTTTTCGAATTAGATTACAAAATTAGGAATGAGTGGACAATCTTATCTCCACTTCTTGTGTGTGACCTCCCACGTGCCAAGCTGCCGACCTCAAGGATGAAGCTTATGGTTTTTTGTGAAGACTGGACCGACATCCCTAACCCTACCATAAAGTCCTTCCATCTCAACTTACTACTATTTTCTTCCTAGCTAATATTGTTCCAGTTTTTACATATCGACTAATATAATATCTATCATACATTATAGGGTAACGTTGCACCAAATAATAATACTAAAGTATGATATAAAAGATTCTCATTATACCTCAAATTAACTTCACGCCTATTTTTCTTAACTAGCTAATATTTTTGCTGCATCATATCAATGTTTTTTTTTTTATATTGACCTCAATATTTTATAAGTTTCTTTACACCAAAAAAAAAAAAATTTATAAGTTTTTCACCTTCAAAGTTTGTTGAAATTCAACTTATTTATATATAATTAGGGCATTTTGGTATAACCCATCTGATACATTATAGCATTATCTTCTTTATATTATATATAAAGGAGACTGATGCAGCAGCTAGAGTCTAGAGACTGCAAAAACACCAGTCTTACATAATACTAACAAATTTCTCCTCTATGAATTCCCAAATGGAAAAACACCACCACCGAACGGAATTCCACTTCCTTCCCATTCCACCACCTCCACCGCCACCGGACCACCTACTGCCACCAAGACCACCTTCCTTTGACCACCACCACCACATGCCCTCCTTCGATCATCACGTGCCATCTTTAGACCTCCAACTCTCCATCAGCCTCAACCCTTTCAAACCACCCCCGCCGCCAAAACAACCGACACTCGGGCGTCGAATCGAGTTGCTGAGGTGGCAGGCGGCGGAGCAGATGAGGCTAGCGGCTATGGAGAAGGCGTACGCCAATCGAGTGAGGGAGCTGACTAGGAGAGAGATGGAGTTGGCACAGTCTGAGCAGGCAAGAGCTAGAATCCTCTGGGATAAGACCATGGAAGACCTAACTAGGGTTGATAGAATGAAGGAAAATTCTATGGTTAGAATCATATCGCCATTTCCACACCAAGTAAGCTCCTCTTCCAATAGAAATGCTTGCATGGAAATTACTTGTCATTCTTGTAGACGACGTTTTCGCCCTATTAACTGATCGATACATAGGGTTCAAATATTAGCTATGTCAATTAGTAGCTACGTACTGTAATTGTATGTGCACTGAGGGTTGGAAAATAAGGAAGAAGGACGTGTCAAGTAAAGTTGGGTGTGGAAGCTTCAGAGCCCTACGTACCCACCACTTCTTTTGTGTCTCTTATTATGTTTCTTTCCTTTATCAATATTATTATTTCCCAACTTTTTTTTAGATTTTTATTGTGCAATGCATGCATGATTTTTTTATTTATTGAATTGATGTCTATTGTAGGAGATTAATTATTTGAGAGATTTTGAGGTCGTAACTCATAATTATTACATGAATCGTCCAAAGTTTTCATGTGATCGATGTTATATGGATACTATGTTGATTTTTGGATTTTTGAGAGGATTTTTCATCAAACTCATTATGAGTAGGGATAAATGGAGTAAAATATAAAATCCGTCTCATTTCAAAAAAATAAATAAAAATTCAGCACTAATCATCATTAGTACGTCAAGAAGTATTAATATTAACTTTATCTACTCATTTTTTTATTTATTTATGATTCAAGACCCATGCCGATTTTACATGTATTATTTATTCTCGATTTATAGCAATTACAAAGTACTTGACCACAACACAGACAAGAAATATCAATCATTTGTAGATTTCATACTTTCGGATAGTCATGGGCATTATTGTATCAGCATACAAGTTTGTGCCAAAGCTACTATATACAGTACTGGCTATATACGTGACAAATTGGCAGTACTTCAACCCTAGCTTTGCTCTCAGAAGTTTTCCTTCTATATTATCATCATACATGGAGTAAATTATAATATACAATAAGTGGGATAAGAGGTGCAGTTGGAAAGCTTTCAAAGATTTTAAAAAATATAAGCTATGTATTCGGTATCCTAGAGTTCGAGTTTACGGGAGATTGTTCAATCAATTATTTATTCAACTAATGAATAAACTTCATCAACCAATAAACTTTAACTTAAGTACGCTTATGATTCCAAACAATTATTTTTTTTGGAAAGGAGGTTGAGGCTAGGGATACGAATCAAACCCATACCAATATCATTGAAGCTAACAAAGGTTGTTTCTGGATGGAACATAGTACGAACTCAAATGTACAAATGGCCAATGCTAAATAGAACATGTAAAAATCAATACATATGTACATATATATATATATATATATATATATATATATATATATATATATATATATATATATATATATATATATATATATACTCCTGATTAACATGTAATGCTAAATTAGGTATAACATACATTAACTAACTTATGCAACAATGATAAATGTGATCGAACCAGGCGTATGTGCACGAATATAATAGGTGAATATAATAGGTCACGGGACAACTCACAACTCATATGCCAAACTTATTCTTAATCTGAAACCAAAAGTCCGGAAATGTAGATGTTTAATCTCTACCCGGTCCCTTCTATTTTTATTTATGCATGTTCTCAAATTGTCATGTTTACTTGAAATTCGATGAGGATAGAAAAATTCATGAAAATATGACCGAATTTCAAAAGTTTACGTAACAAATGATTTTTAAAAATAACTAATAATTATGAGAAAAAAAGATTTATTATATTTTAGTGAAGGTAAAATTTCTAGTATTGTATATCTTTTGTGTGATATATCCGAAAAAAAATGAGATTCAACGATATATAGCACGCTAGAAGATGGGTCATTTCTTTTACAAAAAAATAATTATGGTTCAGCAAAAAAAAATGATGGATTAACTATGAATTTATAAAAAAATAAATTGCAAGAAAAATCATAGGACCGCCATGTTAACATTAATGTCCTTTGTTTTAGTATAGATATATAGATATTACAAATATTGTTCATATAATAATTTTGAAATTTTATTTTAAGGTTAAAAGAGCTGAAATTTGGACGGCTTGAATATAACGTGAAGGTTTTGTTGGATGCGTACGTATACATTATGTTTAAGTTATACATGTCTTAAGACCGGTTATTCTATTAGAACTAGACAATGTTAGTCCAAGTTTTAAGTTGTACGTACGCATGCATACATTAGGTTTGAACCCACCACCCACGCAAGTCCGACAAAGTTTCATTATAAAGTAGATTGATATTAAAAAAAAAAAATCATCAATCTGATCTTATCTTATCACTAGGTTGCATGTTTATTATATATAATAGGTGTAAGAATATTTTATTCTCCACAACAAATTATATGAATTCTAATTCTAATAAGATTAGAAACATGCCTTTGTATTAATTGGGTATAGATTGTATACCAAGGGTTGTACGTTAAAGGCGATTAGCAAGGAAGAAAGAGAAGTAAGATGGCGGTAATAGACATTTGAAATTGAAGTCTATAGGTAATTAAAATGGTATTGACGTACTATTTCTGGAAGCACGAATATTATATCGAAGGTGGCGGTCAAACAAAAGAAAAAGAAGCAAAAGAAAGTAAAAGTTTGATAATGGTATGGTGGTTGTGATGGCGGCACATGGTTGGGACCTAGATGACTTGGTGGTTGTGAGGGCGGCGATTAAGACGGTGGTGGCTATGAAGACAGACAGATCGACAGACATTGTCATTGGTAGAGAATTGAAGGATATGTATATATATTATGTAAAAAAAAAAGTAGGTGTATTGTGTATAATATATGATGTTGTAGCCTATACGTAAAGGGGGGGGGGAGGTGAGGATGAGGTCTCTGGCAGAATAAAAGCGTGTCTCATAGTGATTTACATTAAATGAGGCATCAGAAAAGACTTCATTATTGGAATAAGGCAAATATACGATGACAAACACTAACGTACACTCTGCATATATATGATCCATCCTTCACAGGTCTCTCTCTTCTCTCTCTCCATTTTACATTTATATGAGTCATATGGACATGGCCCCTCTGAAAACTATGTATCGATGCCGAGCTAGGTCGGTCTTTTTCATTATTATTGAATTGCATGCATCCGAGTTTGCGCCTCTGATTCATATCTTCCTCCGATTACAACTTTCAGTGCACCTCCTGCTTTTTGCAGCTTTCTACTTCTAACCTAATATATCCTATATGGGATCTACCCTTCTTCAAGAAACAAATTATTAGATTTACCCTACTTTCTTCTCCTTCTCCTTCTCCTTCTCTTATGTTGTTTATATTTGCATACAACGACTCATTACATAGAATTCAAAAGTGATTTATAATAATAACATTTTGACGGATTTTATATTTACATGCACAGTTCTTAAAAAATGGTTAGAAATTGTTTGGTGGGTGAGTAACAAACTCGACCTAAAACAAATGGATACAAAATGATCATGTAGACACCGAAGGCCTAAATTATGAAGACCTATGGTGCTAGCACGAGTTCCCTCCTAACTTGCTTTTATTTCGAGCAGGCCCGGCTTGTAGTCGGTGTAACTTTTGTGCGGACTCATTATAAAAAAAATTGTATAGTTAGTATCAATGCAATAACAACTCAGTAAAATTTGTTTTTTGGTTATATTTACTTTGCAATCAAGATCTCACGTATCCTGTATCATTTATATATGGTTGAATTTAAATAAATAAGAATTAAAGTATTAGTATATGAGAAAAATAATAAACAACACAAATTTCACCAATAACGTGAGAGATATGTCATTGATACAAAAAATTTTGTCTCTTTACTTTTGTCTCAAATTTGAGCTCTAAATTTGCATTTTCTTTTCCAATACATTCTATAATTTTAAAATTGTGGGTCTGCGTGTTTATTTATTGTTAATGGACCGGCCCTTTAAAATTTACGAATTGGGACCGGTTTCGAGCAACTAGACCTCATAATACTCTCACATATGTGATTCCGTACAAAGTGTGATTAGTATTTAAGACGTATGTTTGACCTGCCATACATTACTCTGGAGAAGAGGAGGAGAAGTTCGAAGAAGAAAACTTTGTTATATTCAATACTCAAAGGAATTCACTATACTAACCTACCCCTGAGAGCGAAAAGTTCAGGGGGAGTTTCTCGGTTCTCAGCCGGCGTTCTTGCAAATCCGATTACAATGACCACGATCCAAAAGACTCCTGATCCGCCGGAGGTTAGGGGTATAGAACCTTCAACAGACACGACCAAAAATAGTACGATGATCACGGATGCAATCATGATGGAGGATGCAACTCTGGATAAAGGAATGGAGGATGCAACTGTGGGGAAAGCGACAGAGGATACCAGAATTCAGACCCTTGTTAATTTTGTTATAGGTCATACAATTCCATGTCAGGGAACAATTCAGGAGGAACAAAACCGTCCTGGAAAGATATATTTGGGGGAGGAGAGATTGGTTCTAGAAACAAACCTGTCGGTCTTACACTTCTCGATGGTAAAACATCGGTTTCATTCCCGTTTGGCCCAGAAGGTAATCCAGTAATCGAGATAAACAAAGAGGTAACAGAGGCTCTGGAAGCGAGTTGGCGTTTCTCTATTGTGTTCAAAGTCCTAGGTTTCCCAATCGCGTTCCCAGTCATGGAGAGAAAGGTGCGAGAACTTTGGAAACTCGGAGGTAATATGAGAATAGTGGATTTTGCTAATGGTTATTTCATGGTGAAGTTCAATAACGAGAATGAAATGCTAACGGTTCTGGCTGAAGGACCATGGACTATTTTTGGAAGATGTCTGATAATGAAACGATGGACTCCATCTTTCGTTACTTCTGATCCGATCACTACAGCCCCAACATGGGTGAGGATTACTGATGTGCCTATGCAGTGGTATGACGAGAGGGTTCTATGGCTTATGGCTAGTGGTGTTGGAGAGCCTATTACCATTGATCCAAAAACCCTCCATTCAAACCGGGGACGCTTCGTTCGTGCATGTATTGAAATTGATTTGAACAAACCTTTAAAAACGGCGGTTTATATCAATGGAAAACGTTGCCCGATTGAGTATGAAGGACTACAAACAATTTGTTATCATTGCGGTCGGTATGGTCACTATGCTTCTAATTGCACATACAAACCAAAGGGATCGAGACAAACCAATCCAACATGAATGACAGATTCATCAGGAGGAATTGAGGTTAGTCCCACCATTGCTCAAACAATTGCAGTAGAGAAGAAGAATGATTCAGAGGCTAATACCGTGAATACTGGAAATCATTGTACTCCGGCGACAAAGGGCTCTAAGGGTACGCCGGAAACAACAGAGACCCCGGAGAAGCTTGAAGAGGAAAGAAATTATGGACCATGGTTAATCGTCCCTAGGAAAGGAAGCTTTAGACGAGGGAAGGAAAGTCAAGGAGAGAGAGGGAATATTACGGGACAACAAAATAGGCAAATATTGATCAATCAAAGTGGAAAGAATTTGCAAACAAAAGGCAAGATCTATAATCAGGGAAATTCAATTCAGAAGGAAGGTGAAGGGAGACAAATTGAGAAAGGAACTACGGCAGGGTACGCAGAACCCTCGGGTAATGGTAAGCCAATTGGGCCAGTTTTCTTGGGCCCGGAAACAAGTGAAGCAGGCAGCAAGAGAGGTTTAGAATTAAAAATCAAGGATGGGCCCATTATGTTCCAAAGAAAAACAAAGGAAAAAATAAAGAGGACAAAGATTTAGAAAAAGAAGCGAAAAAGAGAAGAATCAGAAACAAGTTACGAAGTGAATACAGGAGAAAGGCCTGGAAAGAAAAACAATCAACAGCTGGAGATAAGGAGCTTGATCCGACTTTTGAAAGAGAAATTCGGAAAAGAAAGAGGATGGAAACAGGAGATCAAGCTGATGGAGGAGGAACGCAGCCAATAATGATCCAGCCGATCCAAGCTTTTATCCAAGTAAGATCACTAAACCATGGAAGCAGTAGCTCAAATTGAAGATCCATAAGATGAGAGCTCAACTATGGATGTTTGCACTGATTTGACGGAAGTGAAGACTCAATCTGAAATTCACCCTGGAGTGAAGCCCAACCATAGGGGAGATGTGAACATGCAGACTAGTAAAGATGTTCCCCACGAGACGGTGATGGAGATCAGAGAAGGGAAGAATGTGATGTCAGAGAGGGACCCTGGCCTTGCTTCCAAGTGAAAACGAGGTAAGTGATTCTTCCAACGGTTTTCTCCTCCTGATTATTTTGTATTCTTTATGATGAATATTATGATGTGGAATGTGTGTGGTGCCCGTAAGAACGGGTTCCGCCGTGCTAGTCGTTATTTATGCAGTCAACACAAAATCGATATTTTGGCGGTTTTTGAGCCCCGGATTTCGGGAGATGAAGTAGATAAATTTTGTAGAAGGTTGAACTTCACATGTAGTGTTAGAGTAGAAGCGAAAGGCTTTAAAGGGGGAATCTGGCTTTTTTGGTACAAGGATAAAGTGAATGTGTCTATAGTTACTATGGAAGCTTGGTTCATTCATGCTAGAGTCTTTGTAGGATCCATTAACTTCAGGCTTATTTCGGTTTATGCTCCCCCAACGGTTACTAGAAGAAGTTTGTTTTGGCCTAGACTTGAGGAAGAGATCAATATTATTGATGAACCCTTATTAATGGGAGGTGACTTTAATTGCATTCTTTCGTTCAATGAAAGAGAAGGAGGGTCGGGTTGCCTCCATAAAGATTCAGATATTTTCAACAGATTGGTGGATAATAATGGTCTGATTGACATGGGTTTTACTGGCCCGATTTTTACCTGGAGCAATGGTAGGCTTGCCAACAGAGTAATCTCCAAGCGTCTCGATCGGGTTTTTATGAACAAAGAAGCAAGAATTATTTGGCAGGATGCTTCGGTTAGGCATTTGCCTCGATACTCATCGGACCACGCCCCACTCCTCCTTCGTCTTAAACCGGAGGTCAAATGTAAGGGAAGAAGGCCGTTCCGCTTTGAAGCAGTCTGGATGGGACATGAAGACTTTAAACCAATGGTGGAGAAAGCTTGGGTAAACGGAAATGAGGTAAATTTATCTTTGAAAATTCTTAAAAATCAATTACTAACTTGGAACTGCAAGGTTTTTGGTAATGTGTTTCACAGGAAAAAAGACCTCTTGGATCGTATTGAAAACATTCAGAATGACCCGAACTACTCAACTTCACAAGGTTTACTCAATCAAGAAAAGAAGCTGATATAAGATCTCGACCTTATTTTAGATCAAGAGGAAATTATATGGCTTCAAAAGTCAAGAGAACAGTGGCTTTGTGATGGAGACCGAAACATGTCTTATTTCCATACTTCCACGATTATCAAACGCCAAAGAAACAGAGTTGAGGGTCTGTATGTTGAAAATGATATTTGGGTGGAAGATACTGATGTTTTGGAAAAGTGGGCAGTTAGCTATTATAGATCCTTTTATTCTGAAGAACCTGGTCCACAAACGAGCATTTCTATTACCCCAGGTTTTCCCTTGCTGGGTAATGAACAATGGGATGGAATGTGTGATGTACCAGATGCCTTAGAAGTCTGGAAGGCAGTTAAATCCATGGGCTCGTTGAAGGCACTGGGGTTGGATGGCTTTCAACCAATTTTCTACCAAAAGTGTTGGGATATTGTCGGAAACTCTGTCAGAGAAGAAGTGGTTAAGTTCTTTACTACTAGAAAATTACCGGAAGAGATTAATAGAACTCTCATCTGCCTTATAGCTAAAGTAGGCAAACCTGAAAAGATTCAGCAGTTCCGCCCTATTGCTTTGTGCAACGTTTTGTATAAAGTTATGACAAAAGTCCTTGTTCATTGTCTCCAAGGCATCATGGGGGATTTGGTAAGTCCGGCTCAGGGAAGCTTCATCCCAGGTAGGCTTATTCAGGATAATGTCATTCTTATGCAGGAGGTGATACACTCGATGAAACAAAAAAAGACGGGTAAAAGATGGATGGTCTTAAAACTCGATCTTGAAAAAGCCTATGATCGTCTTAATTGGGATTTTGTGTCTTCCACTCTTCAAGAAGCATGATTTCCGGACTTGTGGATAGACATGATCTATGAGTGCATCTCAACGTGTAGCATGTGTCTGAACTGGAATGGAGGGATATCCGAGGAATTCTTCCCTAGTCGGGGAATCCGCCAAAGAGATCCGATATGACCTTATATCTTCGTTTTGTGTGTAGAGAGACTGAGCCATCTCATAAACCAAGCTGTTGATACTGGTAATTGGAAACCTATCAAACTCTCAAGAGAAGGACCGCCCATCTCCCATCTTCTTTTCGCTGACGATATAACCTTGTTTACGGAAGCCTCCATAAGCCAAATGAGTGTGATTCTGGAAGTGGTGAACAACTTTTGCACCATATCAGGTCAAAAGATCAATATTTGTAAGTCTAATATTTACGCCTCCCCCAATGTGAATGAGTCCACGAGAAATTTGATCAAATTAATCAGTGGGATTAATGTTACTGACGAGTTTGGAAGTTACCTCGGTGCTCCGCTAAAGGTCGGTTAAAAACTGAAAATTTTGAACCTCTCTTAAACAAAATTCAGTCAAAGCTTATGGGTTGGAGGAGGAGACACTTGAGTTTTGCAAGGAGAGTCACCCTTACGAAGTCGGTACTAACTTCGATACCTGTGTATACCATGTCGACGGTTTTAATTCCCAAAGGTACGTGTGGAAGAATCGATAAAATATGTCGGGATTTCATATGGGGAAGCACTGAGACTAGTAGAAAGATGCATCTGATATCTTGGGAAGATTGCTGCAAAGCCAAATCGACAGGGGGTCTCGGCCTCAGATCGATGAAAATGTTGAACAAGGCTTTAGTTGAAAAAGTTGCCTGGCGTTTCCTTACTGAGGAAAACTACAATTGGGCCAACATTCTGAAGCACAAGTATATCAGATCTAATGGGACGAGACATGGAAGCCCTTCGCCAATTTGGAGAGGGATCGAACTGGTAGTAGAGGAAGTAATAAGAAGGGGATCAAGATGGATCGTGGGAGACGGAGTAGATACTAAGTTCTGGAGTGATAAATGGTTAAGCATACAACCGCTGGAAGGAGTAAGCAACACTATTCTAACTACCCCCATGTTTAACTGCTTGGTGAAAGATTATTGGATAGAGGGTTCAGGTTGGAACTGGAGTATGTTGCAGGACTGTTTGCAACATTCCTCTCTTTTGCAACTTGCTGTAGTGATCCTTGATGATTCGAAAAGAGATGTTCTTAGCTGGGCACATTCTAGCTCTGGCATTTACACTGTTAAATCAACAGTTGAGATGCTCACGCAACAAGAAGACTATCAAGGAAATGATGGCCTGCTTTTTAGACAAATCTGGACGTTAAGACTTCAAGAAAGAAGTAGATATTTCGTTTGGAAGGTACTAAGAGGAGGATGCCTCACAAATGACGAGAGATTCAGACGCCATATTGCGAGGGAAAGTAGGTGCACTATCTGCAAGAATGACGAGGAAACTCTTGTTCATCTATTTCGGGACTGCTCAAAGTCGATAGGAATATGGAGGGACCTGAATGCCTCAAGATTTATGACGGATTTTTTTAACCTCCCATTCGCGAGTTGGGTACGAGGTAATCTTCTAAACCCGTCTAATTTTGACTCTAATATTCTGTGGAGAGACTTGTTTGCAAATTCCTTATGGCAAATATGGAAATGGAGGAACATGAAAAATTTTAAGAACGAGAAAAGACCATCGGATTGTCATCTAAGAGTGATAGAGAGGACGTCAAGCTATGCAAGAGCCTGGAAAACTCGAACGAAGACTAAGGAGGAGATTCATAAAACAACCAACTTCATCAAGTGGAATTTACCTCCTTCGGGATGCGTAAAGGTGAATACAGATGGAGCGGTTAGAAGTGATGGTATGGCTACTGCAGTGGGGCTTATAAGAAACGAGAGTGAAGTTTGGCAACGAGGATATGTTCACAATATTGGGACATGTACAGTTCCAATGGCTGAACTTTGGGGAATTTTACATGGTCTCGAGATTGCTTGGGAATGGGGTGCAAGAAGTGTAATCCTTGAATCGGACTCACAACTTGTGGTCACACTCTTACAGAGAAACATTCCTCGATGTCATCCTCTCTCTAGCTTGGTACATAAGTGTCAAGGCTTCTTACGTAGATCTTGGTCTATCCAAGTTCGTCATGTTTACCGCGAAGCCAATTGTGCCGCGGATTTTTTAGCTACCCTTGTTTATAACTATAGTATGGGTTTCCATGTATTGCTTGACCCGCCGGAGGGTGTTACGAACATTTTGCTTGCTGATGTTAGGGGTAGGGCTATCCCCCGTTTGCTGACTACTTAGTCCGTTTTTTTCTATTTATGATAAGCGCGTCCAGATGCGCCGGAGATCACTGACTCTCCTTTACACCAAAAAAAAGACGAAGGAATTCACTATACACAGGCTTATATTCTGGTATCTATTACCACTTGTTAATCCATGAACTTATTAAATTATATACAAAACCCCCTTTATATTCCAATATTTAAATACTATGTCCAATACTGATATACCCTTCAAAACGGACGAATATTAACAAATTCCTGGCTTGGAAGCAAGAAGAAGAAATTGGTGTAATATATATATATATGTTTTTTTTAAATTAAGTAATTTAAAAAAAGCAAACCATATTTGTAGGCTTAATTGCTCAATAAGTGTATCCGCTTCTCTTTCATGTCGAATTAGTTTGGGCAATTAAACAAGGTTACTAACTTAGTGATCAAACAACTTTTATTGTCTTGGGTTATTAAAATAGATAAATAAGAGTATTCGACTTGTAAATTGGTTATTGCGATTAAAGTTATAATGCTAAAATGATTAACGATAGTTTGAGTGATTAGAAAATTTGTATAAGTTACGAATTTAACTCACTGTTAAAATTAGATGACACTAGTTTGAGTATTTAGAAAATAATTTAAAGAAAAAAATAAAATAGTAAAATTCAATTAGCCTAAAGAAAAAAACAAAATAGTGAAATTTAATTAGCCTAACTTTGGTTCAAGTATAAGGCATAACTAGTGTATTAACCGTGTTCTCGGGTGTTTTTTTTTATATATTACTAATAAAAATAATTCCTATACATTTGTAAATGTGTAATAAGATAGTAGAATATATATAAAAAATTTAAATAACAAAAAAATAAATTTTATTTATATTTTTTTAATGATATAATTTTTGAAAATAATTGGATTTAAAAACCACTTTTTAAAAAATATTTTGATAATAATTGGATTTAAAACCACATTTTAAAAAATATTTTGGGGCCGTGTTAAACCTGACGACGACACGTGGCTAAAATTGCTTCTGCTTTAATTAGATATAAAATTGTTGTACATATTGCTTCTGCTTTAATAATCAAAGTTTTGTATATATTGCTTCTGCTTTAATTAGGTATAAAATTCTTGTTGCACAATCTTATAGTTCGTTTGTGTCGGACTTTAACAGTTATATCAAATCTGTCAATTGTGAAAATCTTAAAAGCTAAAAGAAAATATTATTACTAATAAATTTAGATGGAAAAATTTCTCGTTATCACTCAAACCGGTGAACAATTCCTTCTCCAGGCATCACATCATTCGTCTTAGTTGGTCATCGTCGACCTTAACAACCGGTGATGTTTTTGCCGTCGAAGTAGATTCGACTCTCAGTAAACACTCCAAAGGCAATATTAGAATAATCGTCCAAATTTACTGAAATATCATTATGAAGATATGAATCGAGTAAGCAATTCAAACACTAACTCGAGCTATATATTATAGACAGTACCCTTTCATAAATTTAACCAATTTCCTTACAGTTTGTATTGATCCTTTTTAGTAAAATAAAACATAGGGTTTATGACCGGCGGACCAATTGGGATTTGGAATGTAAACAGAATTGATTTTCACGTACTTGATTATGGATTTCTTTCATAATTTTTCTTAAAAAAGTTTGAACTTATCTTATATTGAGGAGTGAAAAATCGTTCCTGAGCTGAAACTCGAGATTGAATAGCATAGAAAGTAACGCAGCATACATACGTAGCTATCATATGATATACATAAAGTTTTGACTGGTCAGAAGCAATGTTGTGATAAAACTAGCGTTGCAGAGCGACGAAAAAGTGAAAGTAAAAAACGTACTGTTGACTTTGGATGTCCCAATCGCTTTGACGAAACATAATTAGTGTTTGTCTTTTCACGGTTGCCTTTTATATATCTTTGTGTAGTGTAATGTGTATATGGGTGGTGACGATGAGTGTTGATACCGCTCCTCCTCGCTCCCACACCTTTTTACAATAATTTGGGACTTTCTATAAATACTAAATATGTAGGTTTGGCTTTGGGCCACGAGGTTGGAGCAGTGCTCTAAGAGCTGTCTTGTGATTAAAGCCTGTTCAAACCTTCATGTCCTCGTCAATAACTTCCATACAAAAATGAAACTCCTATGTAATTTTTTCAAACAGATCTGAAAAGCTTCTCTACTCATCGATTATGGGAATGGAAATGTTTTTCATAGTGCTTCAAGATTCCTTTATACAAACTATCCCAGTTTATTGGAGTCAAAGTTAAAGCTCGTCGGTAGTTAGAAATTATTTGATAGCTAATATACGTAGTTTGTTGAACGTTTTTTTTATTTAATTATAAGTTTGATGATTGTTTGATTTTTTTTTATTATGGTTGATATAAGTATAAAATAATCAAAAAAGTGTAAAATTATCGAAGTCTATCAACCCCTCTATCACCTTTTTTTTTCGTTTTTTTCCCTTTCCGTAATCTTCGTAAGTTTGATAAGTTCTTATAATCTTGATAAGTTTGTCTCTAAAACTTCACTGAAAAACATTTCAAAAAGTAAGTGGTTACAAAACAAAATATTAAAAGGTATTCATAACTACTATTTTTTGGGTAAATGTTCGAAAGCAGACTTAATATAATATTACATATTTAAAAACATCTAGACGAATATTATAAAAAATTTCCGATGATATAATATATTTAAAAACTTATGAAATAACAAAGTAACGAATGGTAAGAAAATTGAATTAAAACAGTAACTTAATATAATATTACATATTTTTTTCAATAAAAATATAAGAGGAAATGGTGATCAATTTTTAGAAGTTGAACGTACTAAAATATCATTTCAAATGAGGTCTTTCAACTTCTCGTGAATTGCGCCTGAAACATCATTTCAGATGAGGTCTTCAACTTCTAATGGGTTGGTCCCGTTATTTGTGTTTGAGCCGTGACCTAAAGACGCGAGTCTATCCGCAATATGGTTGAACTCTATTTTGATCGAACCTCGAGATCATGTAGGAGATGTCGGGTACGATCGTATTTCTTCCCACTGTTTTTCACACCTAGTTAATATAATTACTGAACATTTAATTATCTTCTTCAATCAATATCACTAGTTCTAAACCTCCATCGATTTCAGCCCAATATATAAGCCCAATACGATTTCAGCCCAAATTGATTTTACCCAAGTAACATAACTAACTCTCCCGATGATTGCGCTGCAGGCCAATATTACCGTTAGATATTAAGTATGAAAATTATAACCGCTCTTCCCTATAGTCGGGATCTCAAATAAATTAGTTGCATAAATTCAAAATTTTGAATTATTAATCGGTTACGTTAACGGGAAAAAACAAGAAGAAAAAAAAAAGAAAAGAAAGAAAGAACGTGTTTACTTTACTTATTACCCCACGATCTCATTTCAATGATACCTCCTCAAGCTCTAGCCTTAGAAACACTGAAAGAATGAAAAGCCCAGAAACACCATCAATTGATGCACAGGTAGTAGAAGAAGACCCAAGAACACAACTCCAACAAAAGCTACAAATTCTGGAAAACGAGTGGAACTCCATCAAGCAACAACTTCCAGACCCGAACCAGAAAACAGAAGTTCATTGGAGACGCTCTCTTTCTCCCTCTTCCTGTACATTGAGCGGCAAGATCATGAATATCCCATTACTCAAGTGCTCGCCGAGGGAGCTCATGTCGTCGCTTCAAAATCAAAATTCATTGAGGATGGATACAGACATGGCAGATGAAGAGGATATTACGAGGAATGTGATAAGGAGATTTGGTGTTGGGAGTGGGAAAGTGATCAAGGCTAGGAGGCTATTTCAAGAGGAACCACCAACGCCGCCAGGTGAGACCGTTGGTAGTCAGGAATGCTCTTCCGTGTCTTGTTTGGATGTCAGTGTTGAATATGGTGCTAGAGCTAGAAGGTCGATGACGTCGATTGCTAGGGTTTGTATGGTTATTGCTCTCATGGCTTGTGTTCTTGGTAGTGTTAAAAGGTTTTGCAGTTTTGGATTTGGTGAGGAAGAGATACTTTTAGTCCCCACTTGATTTATTTTATACGATACTTGATAATAATTTACACATATCTAAACAAATACTCCATATATCCGTTTTATTTTAATCGTCTATATACATTTTCATTTTAATTATCTATAACTATTCTTCGCACAAACTCTAAAAATAAATAAAAAAGAACAATAAGTATAAATTTCTTGGCTGAAAAATATTGAGCAGCAAGGTCGTGATTGCATGTAGAATTGGACACAACATTGTCAATAAACAAACCTATGTATAAGTTAGTGGGCTATAACCCCCTCTATAACAAATATTGGGCCTCATCTCATCAACAGCAAAGTAAACGGCCCAAATTTCAACACCTTAAACCTCGGTAAAAAATCGTAAAGAGACGAACGCAGACGGTGGTTTCCAATGAATTAGAGTTTTTTGGAGGGAAAAGAAAGCGAGAAATGGGGAGAAGGCGTCTTCTCCGAGTAGTCAGCTCCTCTGACGAGGAAGACGACGACCCGCAACAACGAAATCAAGATCAATTGCAACTGCCGCATCAAACAGTATCCTCAGTACCACAATCCGGAGAGGAAGAAATAGAAGTTCAATTCCAAGAACCCCTTCCCAACATTGAAGCCGTCGCCCTAAATTCCTCCTCCGTCCCCATCCAACCCCAACTTATATCCGACGAAGACGAAGATTTCATCGAGGTCTCCGACCACTTCACTCCGTCCCCTCCTCATCAGCCGCCGGCGACTGAGAACAGTCCACGTGAAAGCGTCATTCCAGTTTGTCCGGTCGGCAGGGTATTGCGAAGCTTAGGGTTGAATCTGCGAACCGAGTGGCTAGAATCTTGCATTCGAGGTCTAGAGACTGCGGTTCCGGGTTTTTGGGGGTTTGATTCGGAGACCAAAGCGAAGTTTTGCTTCCAGCATTTTTTGAGTTCGGACATGAATTTAGCTGGTGGTGGTCTTCTTCCGCCGAATGTCTATTCTATGCATCTCGTTGAGCTTGGTGGGCCTTTTGTCTTGCAGGTTTGGTTGAATTCCCGCCTGTTAGGTTTACGTTTTCAAGCTTATTGTGAAATTTGTTAGGAATTTGATTACAAAGTATGTTGCCGTCAGATAAGAAAACAATTATAAATTATTGCTGGTAGCTTTGGTGAGATGGATTCTTATTCTAGCATAAACTTGTAGGAATAGATAGAAGTTTGATATTTGGGTCAAAATTGCAATCGCTGGTTTCGTTTTAATTTCATCTCCTGGTCAAGACTATGAAGAGTACGAAAGTAGATTTTATTTGTGTTATAATTGTTAACAAACCTTGCTTTTCTTAATTTGAACAAGTCACTGAACCCCCTTTTAAGGACACCACCGTTTATGGTTTGAAATGAATCTACACCACCATGCATGTTACCGAGTGGATTAATTGTGCTGACACTGTATATTGTTTAAACTTAGAATATTTGTTTCTGTTTTCAGGTTGATGAGGTAGTTAACATCAGCTGTTCTCTTAGACAAAGATACCAGAATGTCCCTGCTGGACCTAAGAGGTGCCTCAAGCTGTCCATGACAGATGGCATTCAACGAGTATTTGGCATGGAATATAGGCCTATCAAGGAACTTCAAGCTCTAGCAATGACTGGATTTAAGGTTATTGCTCATTTGTTTTATTTTATAGTTTGGTTTTGTTTTCATCACGAAAAAGTCAAAAGGCATTTAATTTCTGTTGCTGCCTTTTTATGTTAAACCTTGTGAACAATCATGTGATTATCGAGCCAATTTCTTTTGGAATAAACAATATTAGATCCTTGATTGTCCCTTGAACCTACTAACATTAACCAAGTATGCACAAGCTCTAATTAGTGCATGTCTCATAAGTCATAACGCTTTGCCACTATATTTTATAGTTGTACATGTATATATAGTCCAATCAAGCTTTCATCTCTGAAAAGTTTTTGTTAACAAAATCCTCAAAAAGGTTATGTGATTATGTTTGGTTCAAAGATATTTACAACTACACTAAAAATACATAGGAGTTAGGTCCTTGTTTCAAATCTTAAATATCAATCTAATTCCTTCATGTTCTACTTTCTCTATTTTTCTCCTACTATACAGAAAATTTTACTCTGTGTAAAATTTTTTAAATGTTCAAAACTATTTTGATGTCTAGAAGCTTTCATTTAAATATAGCTGTCAAGACCTTGATCTTGGTTATTTAACTGATTGATCTTTCTTCAACGTAATTTTAAGTAATCAAATATGCCATTTCAATAATTATAGGTTGCTATAAAGAATGTGATTGTACGGCGTGGCCTTCTTATGTTGGTTCCAGAGACATTGGAAGTTCTTGGAGGGTCTGTTCAAGAACTGGAAGCTGCAAGACAAAGGCTTGTTTTCGAAGTTAACAAGCCACCTCGGGGAAAAAGGTATCATTGACGTAACACGTTAATCTTACTCTTGATCTATTTTGGCACCCTTCCCCCTTCTTAGCTTTTATTTATTTCCATTATTCTTTTGTTGAAGAAATCTTCACCGGTATAGTGGAAGTGATATGTATTTTCTTTGTTTGCATTGTTAATAAGTCTCACTATTTCATGTTGCTCTGTAGGACAAGGCAAGGAGTACTTCCTCCTTTGGCAGCTAGAGCGACACTTGCTGCATGGCCACAAAACGGGCCTAATAATCCAGTAGAAAATAACGCTTCTGTGCAAAATAATGATAATTCTATCCCTCAAGATGTGCAAGGTATGTTGTGGCATATTCATGTTTTAATGATCTTTGATCTAACATCTCCGTTGGAATCCCACAACTCAAAGCCTCAAACATATTATTACCCAACATGTGAAGTTGGGCAGTTTGAATTAAGTGAAAGTGGTTGTGGTTCTATATGATCTATGAAGTTTAACAAGAGAGAATATATTAGCTAGGGAAAAAAAAAATGAAATAAGTATAAATTTTTTTCTGTTACAAAGGAAAACATAATGTGACATATGGTGTTAGTGTAAACTGCCTTAGGTTATAACCAAAGTCTTTTCTGGTTTGTTCTATATTTTTTTTTCCTTCTTGTAGAACAATGCTGTTTTATGATGTATAGGTTATTAATGATCTTTATTGATATGTAAAAGTTGACTAGGTTCTTCACATTTTTATATGTGAAGGGGTATAGTTATGGTCACTTACTGTACATTTTTTTTAAAGCTGCAGGTTCTGCTCCTTCAGGAGCTGGTATCAATACACTCAGAATGACTGGAGATCCAGCAGTTGCTCCTGCTAATAGGGATGCTGATAATGCTCCTTCAGGAGCTGGCATCAGTATTCCGAGAGAAACCGGAGATTTTGTATTTCTTGCTGCTAGTAGATATGCTGACAATTCTCCTTTAGCAACTGGTATCTACACACCAAGGACAGCTGGAGATTATGCAGATGTTCCTGCTAGTAGAGATGCCGATGAGCTTCCCATTGACATAGATACAACTGATCATCCCTGTACAAGAGAAAGTACTGTATTTTCAACAAATGTAATGGCTGCCGAAGACAACTTAGGTTCTTCTACTGTACAAGACGTTGAAATGGTTGATCCTTCGGATCACCTCTTCATGTTTAGCGGGGACAGAGAGTTGCCGTTTACATATTTAACGAGTTTGTTAGCCAAATGGGATTGCCTTAAAGGATTTACATCTCATATCCAAGGAAAAGTAAAGGTAACAAGAAATGCTCTCAATCATCGCCTATGTATCTGTAATGTGTGCGTGACAGATGATTTTGGTAGCATTTAAAAGAAGAAATCCACAAGCTCAATGTGCTTTTTTCCCCCTTTTTTCTCTTACAGTTGAAAATCAATATTCTGTTTTCTACAGTACAATCTCTCAATGAGCTTGATGGACCATTGATGGCAATACCCTGGTCCTGGAACCTGTTCTCTGAAATTATTGAAGAATACATCAATTCTATAAATCTAAAACTGAAGGGAGTTCATAAGTTGTGATTCGCTATCTAGTAATTTGGGCTTTTGATATGGGTCTTACTGTCTTAAAGGCAGTATATCTCTATCTAGTAATTTGGGCTTTTGATATAGTTGTTGTACCCTTTTAAATGTTGTTGCGCTTTGTTTCTTTAGCATGGCCTTTGTAGAAACTCAGTATTTTGATTGGCATACAATTTGCAGTGCTTTCTGACTGCTGTGAAGGGATTCCAGTACAGAGAGAGGAGCACATATGAGCTTAATGTTTACGTTGAAGATGGTAGCTTCATATCAGAGGTCCTTGTTCACCACAACGTGAGTTCTGTTCTTGGGTAATTCTTGTATTCCAATCTTGTCAATATTTCAGTATCAAATTTTAGACAATGCGTCCTCAACAGGTGGTCCAGAAATTCATCGGTCACCCACCTGAAGAGGTCTCAGCCGCTCTTTCGTCATTGGACAAGAATAGAATTTCTAATATGAAAAAGAATATTTCGAAGCTTCAGGATTTTTTGGTGAATTTTGAGGTAAAAAGGTACCCCTCGTTTTTTTTTTTCTGTTAAAAGGGTACGTGGTTGCTCTCCTAATGTAAATCCCCCTGATTATGTAATGCTGTTGTACATGCTTTCTTGCAGGGGGTCATGCTGATTGAACTAAATAATTCTTCTGAATTGCCGATTGTCATTGAGATGACCCAGGGGTGTCCGGCCTCTGATGCCTGGTCATTGCTAAAACGATGTCTTAGGTCGGACAATCCAAGTGCACATAATCACTCAGATCCTATTGTTTTGTCACCTTGATCATAACATAAAATATCTCCTCAACCAAATCAAATCATCCGGAGTTGCATATTTTTGTTGAATCTGTGCATATCCTTAGTTCTGCTACTTTGCCCAGGTTAAAAAAAATAGTTGGCTCAGTTCTCCGAACCAATATCAAAATCCGGACATGCGTTATTACAGTTTAATGTTAGTTTGAAATTTGGATTGTCCAAGGCTGAGAGCCTGAGAGGCTGGTAAATTATGAATTTAATTCAAGAAAATGCCATTGCAGCATGATAATTGCAAGTTGCAACCACTAGAGATACCCAAACTCTCCAATACTCCAAGGTATTTTCCGACTCCTATCTTTGCAGGCATAAATTTGGAATAACACAACAGATATTCAGAATTGTATGTACAGAAAGTAGATTAGAATTCTGTTGATTAGATGCAATCTTAATGTCTGATAACATATTGCATACTCCACTTGATGATAATTGTGGTGAGTTTATTCTGCAAATTCTGTGACATTGTCAATCAACCTCAAGCTTTGGTGATAAGATAGAAGAAGTGTACAGTATTTTCTTGGCTCCTGTGAAATCCAATATTTTCTTCCCTGCTGCTTGTTTTGCTGGCGTTCCTGGGCTTGTGAGTATGAGAAGCCGGTTCAACCAGTCTAGTATTTCTGGGAAAAATGTTTTCCATAGTAATGTCGATCTCATCCAAGATGGTACCGCCAAGTTTCTATCTCCACGACATGCACTGCTCACTATTTCTCTGGCACACTTATCCACTGGTTGAACTGGCAACAAACTCACTTGCACCTAGTAATGACCACAAACCACAATTTGCTGATTTACTGTTGGATTAAACAAAACAAAAACAGGGTAATTTTTGAGAAACTGCATTAGCATTGAGGATTCTATATTTAGTTTGATTTTTATGCTATAAAATCCAATTTCAATTGTTTCGTCCATCACTGATTGAAACTGTCAAAAATTTCAATTTGCAGGTATGGTTATCCAGTAAAGCAACTCTACAGTCGGAAGAGGAAAAGAGGGGAAGCTTACATCTCTCATATCTTGATCTACAACCATTTTCCCTTCCTTTGAGAGGAACTTGCCCTTGGTCAACTCTGACTCAGTCAACCCCGGTGTTACAATAGTAACACCAACCTCTCCTCCGAGCTCAATCCTCAAAGCCTCAAAAAAACTTAACATAGCTGCCTTGGAAGCCTGCCATATACACACAACAGTGATTAAAAATGGATTTCCTACGCCAAGCAATGTCAGGCTTCAACAGAAACAACTTAGTTTCTTACAGAATACATTCCCAGCCTAGGTGAAGTCAACCATGCAGCAGATGAAGTAACGGCCACGATTCTTCCCTTGCTGTTTCGAAGGTGTGGAAGCGCAGTATGTGTAGCGTACACTGCACCCCAGAAATTAGTGTCCTGCAGCATGTATATGGGAGGAGACGTTCATATATGCATATGCAACTTTTAGGATGCTGTTTTGTGGAGTTTTATGTACCATTGCCGGTGCTAAGTTTCTGACATCGGTGGCTTCCTCAAACATGAATATTGGAGTGATTCCAGCGTTGGTCACCAGATGATCCACTGTCAATTAACTTAGAAATGAAAATTGGCTTCCAAGGAGAAGAGTTTATCGAGGGTTGATGATGAATTTGAGTATACACTTTTACTTACATCTTCCAAAATGACCCACAGTCTGGCCGATACACCGCTGGGTGTCTTGCAAGCTGGCAACGTCAGCGGGTATGAAAATCACATCGGGTGACCCGAGAACTCGGGCTGTTGCAGCGACGGCTTCAAGGCGTTTGGCTCTCCTTGCGACGAGAGCTAGCCGGGCTCCTCTCCTTGCGTACGCGTAAGCAATGTGCTATTTGGAGTGTAATGCACGACATATTTGTATGTAACTTAAGGCAATATACATAGAATGCAAAAAATAGCACAAAGATAAGTGCGGACCTCGCCAATTCCGGAAGATGCTCCGGTAATGAGAACCACCTTGCCGTGTACGTTCTCCTGGTGGTTGCGGAGGTACTTGACGGCGGAGCGGAGAGATTTAAAGAGGTAGTATGGTGGGAGGAAGAGGGATAGGAATACTATGGTTGCCGGTGGTGCCACTACGTTTATGAGCCATTGGTTCATCATGGAACCCATTCTTTTCCCTAAGCCTTCCTTGGTTTTGCTTTCAACAATTTTTAACAAGTATTGATTACTCTCTTTCAAGGTTCGTCAATGGTGTGACACTACAATGCATGCCAGATTGCCAGTTGCCGTTTGAGGACACGTGGTGAGCTTGCTGATGCCACCTCATGTACGTTTAGATCAAGGCTATTTAGCCCAAATATTGTTCCTTTCATGTCAGGAAGCTATGACCCGGATATAGAAAGCGGATTCGGTTTGAAGTTGTTACCAGGGTGTCCAAATCTAATTAATCATGATTGGTAACTTCTAAAATATATTGGGCGGTTGTTTATCAAACTTACCAAATTTAAGGTTGCTAATTACCCAAATCTAATTAATCATGATAACTTTTAAAACATATTGTGCACCAACCTCGTAATTTTAGACATTGGATTTGAGCGTTCGAAGAATTGCAATTCTATAAACCTAGACCAATTCACTCTCACAATTCACACCCAAAATCCTATTGTAGTTTTGTTCGGTTCGAAAACTTCGGCATAAAAAAGACGGAGATGTTACGGTGAAAACGTAATCCTTCCTACAAATATTGTGATTTGGATCAACCTATGTCTTGCTTCTCTTAGCAAGTTATTAATATAAGTTGATTTGGATGAACTCTTCTCATTAAGTTGATTTGGATGAACTTATGTCTTTGCTTCTCTTAGCAAGTTATTAATATAAGTTGATTTGGATGAATTTATAACGTTTTCTCTTAGTTATTAATATAAGTTGATTTTTTATAATTTGGTTTGAAGAGTACGAGCGTAATGATTATTATATAGTCAATATATAATATGCGTGTCTACAAATAAAATCATTTTAGATCCGAGGATGAAATATGAATCACAGATCCGTTCATCCTCGGTTTTGAAATCAGATTATTCTTCAAAAGGAATCATTTTGGATTCGTTCATCCTCCTTCTGAAATCGGATTATTCTTGCATCAATAAAACAAAATTATTTTGGGTTATTGACGAGGGTAGACCCGATATACTGGTTTGAAAATATTATTTATTCTTAATATATTACTGTCAGTGCATGCATTCCGAAACTATGCAAATCCCACAGGAACACACTATCTATACGCTTACTGTCCAGCGACCAAAAGATAGAAACGAAAGACATGAGATTCTACACAACTTACTCTTATTTGCTAAACAAGCAAAACACACCCATACCACTCACAAGCCACAGCCTCAGTAATCGTCTAGTCGGTTTTTATGTTGGTTGACGCGGTGGAAGAAGGGTAAAGAACAGCTCGAGCTCCGGTGACATCCAACAACTTCTTGCTCCACGCTTCGGTGGGCGACCCATGGGACTTTGTCATGTAGAAGAACCAATAGCACCACTCGACCACCTCGGGACAGAACGTCATGAGCCAATGGGTGACCCTGTACCAAGCCGGAACCACCACACACCTGTCCCCTCGGCAGGCCCCCTTCACTATCTCTCTTGCGCACACCTCCACATTCTCCACCGGCTGAACCCCGATTTGGACCTAGCAACACACACGCACAATCTCAGTAACCAAATTGGTCTAAATATATGTTAAACAATTTCCAAGCTCGATCGGAGACATACATCTCTCATTTCTTGATCAACTTTCATGTCACCTTCCTTGGAGAGTATTTTCCCCTGCATGAATTCGGATTCCGTCGGTCCAGGCGTGGCTATTGTCACCTTCACATCGGGCCACACCTCGATCCTAATCGTCTCGAACATCGACAGCATAGCTGCCTTGCTTGCCTGTTTTGATTTGTTAATCGTTTTTAATATCCCATGAAAAAACCGGGTTCAAGCTAGGATTGCAAAATAGTAAACTGTGCTTACATTGTAGAAACTCTGTCTAGGCAAAGGAAGCCAAGAGTCGACAGACGACAACACAACTATCCTTCCTTTGGTGTTCCGAAGGTGTGGAATCGCAAAACGGGTCGTATAAACGGAGCCCCAGAAATTAGTATCCTACCACCACCACCACGTACGCATATATATTTAAGCAAATCAATCACAACAAATGAACGTACATATATAGAGGCTAGGGATCATATATATCGAGAGTGAAATGAATCACCATGATGGGTCTTAAGTTGCTGATATCATCACATTCTTCAACCGTGCACACAGATGTAACTCCAGCATTGTTCACCAGATGGTCCACTACAAAAATATAAAAAAATCCTAATTACTCTTTATTTCTCTTAAAAAGACAAAAACAAAAAGCGAGGATCGACTTACGTCTTCCGAAATGAGTAATGGTAGAATCGACCATGCGTCTACAGTCTTCCTCCTTGGCAACGTCGGTTTGTATAACGAAAGCGTCGGGGGAGCCAAGCTGGATGCATCGATCAGCAACTTCTCGGAGGCTTCGTTCTCTTCTAGCAGCTAGCGCTAAGCATGCTCCTCTCCTTGCATACTCGTATGCTATGAACTGCATGCATACATATATATTCACAAATTATATACTTGATTAAAAATGAAGGAATTTATAAATAAAATTAAACCTCGCCGATGCCGGAGGAAGCGCCGGTGATGAGAACTACTTTTCCGGCGACATCTTCAGGGGTGAGGGAGGATAAGAAAGAGAGGCAGAGCTTGAACAAGTATAAAGGTGGTAACAACATGAACATTGTAACAACTGTAAATGGAGGTACCACCCAGTTTAGCATAGTGTTCATCAAATCCATGTTGAATCAAATCGATGGTACGTTACAAGGGAAGAAGATCTTTGAAGAGATTGAAGTTGGAGAAACAATCGAGGGTTTCGGTTTTGTTACGTTGATGGAATGGAAAAAGCTGTGTGAGTGACGTACGTGGCAGCCCTGCATGCATTCCAGCTGGAATGACACGTGTATGTAGTTTCAAAGTGAGACGCTAGTCAAGAAGCTCATCAGCCGCGTGTCAAATGTAAACCCCCAGCTGGAGCTACTTGCTCAACTTTAGTGTCACATCATGCAGCTACCGACTAGCACAAACTTCTGGGACCCTTTCATTATTGATCTTTTATTTTTTTTATTTTTTTTAAAAACGAAAAGCGGTTAGGTGAGGCTACCTTCTCGAGTTAGTCCAACCTAAAGGATCCTTGCGGATGAGAACACGAAGTTTGAGATCATCAGAAAAATTGGTGTTGGGGTCAAGATTCTCAAGTGGATCAATCGGTCAGCAACACAGTTAATTTATCTGAAAACATGTCTGATCTGAATTTCGTCAAAAAAATTATTATTGATCTATTATTGACGTTGGATTCCCACTCAACGTGCATAAACTTATATATATCACGGTTTCTTCATAATATATATCACGCATGTAACCGACGATGCTATGATATGTGTTAGATAGGGTTGTGCAATTTTTGATAATTTCCTAAAAGACCGATACGAATATAATTCGAGAGTATTTGGATATTCGATTTTTTAGTTGGGTCGGATATTCGATCGAACTATATTGGACATTCAATTCGGAATCCAATCCAAGTAACTATATTACCGGATCGGTCATATATATTCGATCCAAATTTGTTTTCAAAACTCTAATATGTATCCGATGATTCAAAAAAAATCAAATGGATCAGATTGGATTTGAATAATCAAGTAACGGTATTTTTCAGATTCGAATTTTTCGGATCGGATCTTTGTATTAATCTCATCGGATATTTTTACACACTTCCAAATTATATGTTTGGCATTTTAATTTTACTTTAGTTAAACTTTATTAATAAGCGGTTAGGTGAGGCTACCTTCTCGAGTTAGTCCAACCTAAAGGATCCTTGCGGATGAGAACACGAAGTTTGAGATCATCAGAAAAATTGGTGTTGGGGTCAAGATTCTCAAGTGGATCAATCGGTCAGCAACACAGTTAATTTATCTGAAAACATGTCTGATCTGAATTTCGTCAAAAAAATTATTATTGATCTATTATTGACGTTGGATTCCCACTCAACGTGCATAAACTTATATATATCACGGTTTCTTCATAATATATATCACGCATGTAACCGACGATGCTATGATATGTGTTAGATAGGGTTGTGCAATTTTTGATAATTTCCTAAAAGACCGATACGAATATAATTCGAGAGTATTTGGATATTCGATTTTTTAGTTGGGTCGGATATTCGATCGAACTATATTGGACATTCAATTCGGAATCCAATCCAAGTAACTATATTACCGGATCGGTCATATATATTCGATCCAAATTTGTTTTCAAAACTCTAATATGTATCCGATGATTCAAAAAAAATCAAATGGATCAGATTGGATTTGAATAATCAAGTAACGGTATTTTTCAGATTCGAATTTTTCGGATCGGATCTTTGTATTAATCTCATCGGATATTTTTACACACTTCCAAATTATATGTTTGGCATTTTAATTTTACTTTAGTTAAACTTTATTAATAGATTGACTTTAATATAAACTGTTATGGAAAAATTAATATTGGGAGGGTATCCCCAGCAATGGACCACGACTTTCTACCTGATTCGGACGTAGAGCGGCTAAGTCGATCGAACCGGATCATCTACGAATTTACCATTTACCAAAATAAAAAAACTTCAATCGAGTGGAATCCTAAGTTTCTAACAACTGGTGTGATTTTTGGGAAAAAGTTAACAGTTTTTAGCAGGACAAATAATTGGGCTTTGACGTAGAAGTCCATAAAAGCTAGCCCTACTAGACATTTGAATTCTGCCGATTCGTTCAAGATTGCTAAATTTTAAGATTCTTTTAATATTTTTCAATATTATTAAATTACACAATACTGTAAATTAAACTCACAATAATTTATTGAAATAAAGGAGCTAATAATACCCTTTGTATTTATTATATAGACTAACTATATGCACTAAGTATGTACTTTTTATTTTTAAAAATAAGAAAATAAATAATAAAATACTTCCGAGTCTTTCGTGCATTGTTTGGCTTTTTCTATAGATCTACTTGTAGATTGAGATATAGAGATCCCGAGATAGGTATGAAGAACTGCTAGAAATATCCAATAGAGGGAAGAGGTTTTGAGGGTTCGAAGAAAGCTGCATCTGGAGAAATGGGGTAAGGGAGGTGATTTCAGATAAGTATAGCTTTAATTTGAGAGGGGAATGAAGTAACAAATGAGTTCAAAAGGAAGGGAGGTGAAAGATGAAAAATCATAAGGGAGGTGATTTCAGATAAGTATAGCTTTAATTTGAGAGGGGAATGAAGTAACAAATGAGTTCAAAAGGAAGGGAGGTGAAAGATGAAGAATCATAACACGTTGTTGATTGTGTTAATTTATCTTTTATATATGACAAGTCTAAGACGTGGAGGGCATGCACGTCAAAGTGAACCTACACACAAGCCGAAAGCAGTATTCTAAAACCAATTGGCAGAGTAGTATCAATGTAGGGCATTAATTTCCACACATCAACAGATTGTGAGCACCGTCGTCGTTGCAGGAAGCTCTTTTCTCCGATAGCATGTTGCACCATTGGTTCGCCTTAGACTGTTCTCCAATCAATTTTCCACCAACAAGCTCTTTTCTCCGATAGCTCTGTCTCATATCTATGACGTATCTTATGCTTATAAGGTACGGGTGTTTGACCAAATACTCCAACCAAATCCTTACACATTCTACCATTGTTTCACCTTGAACATCGGATAATATTTGTAACTTGTGTAATCATACAATCATCCTACCTTGTGGACATATTGAATGAAAGTGCATATATAGTTTGAATCAAGTTGGTCCTCTAACAACTATGGTTGATTACCTGGCTTGCTCGATTGTAATGTTTCTACTCTTAACAACAATATTGTAACACCCCAAATTCTAGGAACTCAGGACGTCACAGGCTAGGACCTCACAGTGGGTCCCAACCCTAAATTGACGATAATATTACCATATCTTTTACAAGGCACAAATAAGGCAAAAGCAAATAAAGTCTTAAAACATGCATGATAACATAAACGTGCGGAAGAGAAAGTCATCCATCACTACATGTATTAGAATCCAAAGAAAATACGAGTCTAGTCTCATGGAAAACAAAGGAAAACCCAACGTCTTGACTACTCCGTACGGGAGTGGAACCGATGCACCTCACCTTATACCGGTATGGCCTGGTCACAAAGAACCCCCAGTCTCTAGGCAGATCTTGGGCGGTGATGATACATACGACCTGTTATTCACAAATTTGGGTCTAATAAAAGGTAACATCGTCCTAGTCAAGTTATAATTAGAAAAAGAATAGCGGGCTAAGTAAGTCATATGACTTACCTGCACTGGTACAAAGTCCAACTAACAAAAGTTCCGGTCCATCCGTATGTGTTCTCAGCAGCCCGGTGATAACGGAAACGTCTCATCATCCAAAACTAACATCTAAGAAACTTTAAGAAGCTTCTAGACCATTCGGAAAGTTTTTGGAAAGAAAGAAAGGCAAGATCCCAACTTTTACGGAAATTACCAAAACGTTCCTAACTTTCCTATAATTCTGAAAAGTGTGTAAAACGTGTCTAAGACCCTCACTATTGTCCAATAATATCTCGCAACCCTAAAAGATCCATAACGGGTGTGAGATATACTCAAACTTACATCTTAAGTCACAAAATCCTAACTTTTAAGAAAATTACGGTTTTAACCCGGATTTCCTTAAAATTCTAAAACGGTCAAACGAGTCTCTAAACTTCAGAAAAACATCTAACCACTTAAGATAAACATTAAGTGATATAAACGAGTTTGAAAGTTCCCCGAACTTTCGATTCAAGAAGAAAAGCCTTAAAGAAAGTATTAAAAGTCACTAGATAACTTGCTACTTTGACCTCGACTTGACTATATATGTCCAACGTTCTTCAAAAATCCCGAAATAATTCTTATGCATACTATATAATGACTACAATGGAATGGAACCATCGAAACTTCTTAAAGCTAAAACCAAAAATATACACAAATTCACCAAATTCACCATCCTAACATGTTCTTTCCAAAAAATCGATTTTTCTCCAACTTTGGAAGGTCACAACTCTAGATCCAGCCGTTGGATCTTTCTATAGTTTTGAAATGTTATAATATTCTATTTCTACTACAACATATCCAAAAATCAGCCGTTTAAGTTTAGTAAAACGTACCTAAAGCAAGGTCAGAAGTAGGTCGTTGGCACACACTGAAATCTGAAAAATTGGTTCTCCAAGACGGGAAACAGGCTCAACCTCAAAGGTTCGCAAGGTTTGAGTAGCATCACGGTGTTCATCATCTCGACACTCAGATAAGGGGCAAGAATGGAAGGGAAATGGGTGATTCTTACCCAAGCTGAAGTTCCTGCAAAGACGTGAGGGAAGTATGGGTTCAACCTTCTTCTCTCTTTTTCCTGGGTAGTGCCTCGGTCATCTTGCTGGGAGTCGTGTGGCTACTTCCGAGGTCTCTGTTTCAAAGGTCGAGCTGCAGAGGACAAGAAGGTGAGGTGATGTTGAGGGTAATCAGACCTATGGGGAGAAGGTGTATAGAGGCTTACTGTCGTCGATCTTCGATCCGGGGAGGATGTGTCGGTGCTTGTTTGTCCGTCTTGCTCGTGCTTGGGTTGAAGGAGGTGATGCTCGCTAGCTTCTGCCGGAGAATCTAGGAGAGGCTCGATAGATTTCAAGGAAGGAGAAGATGCTTCATTTTTCACTGGCCTGGAGGGAGTGTCGAGGAGGTCGATGACGGCTCTTTGGTGGTTGTAGCAGCACGAGGTAGGTACTGCATAGAGGGGTAGGAAAGCGGGAGAATCTACGGCGGCCTGCTGCTCGTGCTCGGAAGACTGAGGGAGGAGTTGTCGTCCGCTCGCTGAAGGGCCGGTTGACTTGCTGGTGCAGCTCACTTGATTGGGAAAAAGATTGGTGCCCTACAAATAAACTCCAATTAAGTAAGCTAAGCTTAAATAAAATAAACCTATAAATAAACTAAAGTAAACACTGATTTATATATAAAAAATAAATTCAAAAATAAACTATAAAGCCATCTAACAATTTAGTTTATAAACATGGAAAAAAAAACAATTTACAAGTACGCATGTCCTTAGACCCTCCACAATGGAGGGCCGTGGGGCTACAAACTCCAGCCCTGTCATCAAGTTTGATGACATGAAGGAGAGTGGGGGTTGTAGCCCCGGGGTTCGACGTCAAAATTGGCGTCGAACCCAAACTCAAAAACAATTTTTTTTTCTTTTTTTTAAAAGTAAAACGACGTCGTTTTGGTCCTTTGACCTGCAACTGGCGCGCCCTCACTGGCCGAAATCCGGCTAGT
Source organism: Fagopyrum tataricum (assembly GCA_002319775.1). Classification (NCBI taxonomy): domain Eukaryota; kingdom Viridiplantae; phylum Streptophyta; class Magnoliopsida; order Caryophyllales; family Polygonaceae; genus Fagopyrum; species Fagopyrum tataricum. Next base: position 11,313,689 of record CM008279.1, on the reverse strand, counting down.
GACAGCTCGCCATGTGGCAGGGGGTTTTTATTAAATTTAAAACCCCCTTTCCCATATAAATATTAATTTTTTTAAAAAAATTTATTTTTGAATAGGATTTAATTTTATCTATCCAATAACACCCACTTTGCATATATTTCGATAAAAAAAAATTTCACCTCTTGTAACGTATATAGGACTTTACGTATTAAATATTTAGCGTTTTTAAATCTATGTTAGATAAGGAGTTACTTTTATCATTATGATATGATATTTATTTATATATGCTTTTTTTTATATTAAAATTTAAAAAAATACAAGTTAAAATAGATCTTAGACATAAAATGAGACATTATCTTACAAATAAAAATCCAATTTAAACAAAAAAATCAACTTCAAGTGATACATTAACAACATTAAATAGATCATAGACTTACAATGAGAAATCAACTTCAACATACACGTAACTTATAACATAAGATTGAAATGAAATACAAACGAGCATGAAATGATAACTCAGTCACGGGTCCACTATACACAATAAATGACATCTGACATTGCATTTAAATTTTAAATATAAGAAACACAATAATCGAGCATGAAATGACAACTCAGTCACGGGTCCACTATACACAATAAATGACATCTGACTTTGCATTTAAATTTCGAATCAAAGAAACACAATAATCGAGCATGAAATGACAACTCAGTCACGGGTCCACTATACACATTAAATGACATCTGACATTGCATTTAAATTTCGAATCTAAGAAACACAATAATCGAGCATGATATGACAACTCAGTCACGGATTCAATGTATTTAAATTTCAGATTTGAATTTGAATTCAACTTTCCCTCTCAAATTAATCTTGAAATTCACCCAAAATTTTCCAATAAAACCTAGAGTGAGCTTCACATATCTACCACGCATTTCCACTTCCATTCCTCTAACTTCACAATGTCTAAAAGACCTTTCAATTACAATTCTCCTTCTTCATCCAACTCTTCTAGTTGTTCTTCAACAGACCTTGTCCCTACACCTCATTCTCCTCCACAATCGGAAACCGATATGAACATCAATAGACTAATCAATGAAAAAATTGCTGAGCTTCGGATGAAATTGGTCCAAGAAAATGCTGAAAGTTCATGGAAACGTCGAAGCCGGACATACATAGAGAGAGATCGTGAAGGTGGGCATGCTCGATTGTTCGAAGATTATTTCTCTTCGACGCCGACCTACAATGATAGGATGTTTCGCCTAAGATTCCGAATGAGGCGACACGTATTTATTCGTGTTGCCAATGCTTTGTCCCAATCTTTTCCATTCTTTCGCCAACTTCCGGATGCCACTAGTAGGCTAGGACTAAGCCCGCTGCAAAAATGCACCGCAACCATACGTATGCTAGCGTATGGAGTGAGTGCCTATGCCGTTGATGACTATGTTCGCATTGGGGCGTCCACGGCAAGATCTTGTTTATCACACTTTGTTGATGGAGTTATCAATTTATTCGGGGAGGAGTACTTACGTAGGCCAAATGCCACAGACATGCAACGCCTATTATACGTAGGAGAGCAACGAGGTTGGCCTGGAATGATCGGTAGCATAGATTGCATGCATTGGAAATGGAAAAACTGCCCGACTGCTTGGCAAGGTCAATATGCCAGGGGTGATAAAAAGTCAACCGTTGTCCAAGAAGCTGTTGCATCTTACAATTTATGGATATGGCATGCATTTTTTGGAACTCCAGGTACGTGTAATGATATTAACGTTCTCGACCGTTCTCCTGTGTTTGATGATGTTTTGCATAGTCGAGCACCCACGGCAGATTTTGTAGTAAATGGTAATCATTACAACAAGACGTATTACCTCGCCAATGGCATTTATCCCGCATGGGCTACCTTTGTCCAGTCAATTCGACACCCATTTGGTGCGAAAGATACATTGTTTTCCCAACGACAAGAGTCATGCCGTAAAGACGTGGAGCGAGCTTTCGGTGTCTTGCAAGCTCGTTTTGCAATTATACGTCATCCTGCGCTTGCTTGGGACTTTAATTTGATCGGAAAAATAATGAGGACATGCATCATCTTGCACAATATGATCGTTGAAGATGAACGTGATACCTATGAACTATACTATGATCCATCCCAATTCGATCAAGTTGTTGTTAATGAGCCAATCGCCTCGGATCTTCCATTTGAAATGGCCCAGTTTATACAAAATAGGAGTGCACTCCGCGACACGAGTATTCATCGCAAACTGAAAGCGGACTTAGTTGAGCATATATGGCAAAATTTTGGAAACTCCGGTGGTAATCAATAAACATTTGTAGTTGCATTATTATTGAGTAGTTTATTATTTAAATTATATTGTTTCCGTTATCGTTGTTTATTTTATATATTGTTGTTGTTTGATGTTTTTTAGCATGTAATTTTTGTTATGTTATTTGCTATTTAAATTGTGTTTCTTTTTATCAAGTTGTTTCTCATGTTTATTTTTAATTATATTAATTTTAAAAAATATTTATATTTTAATTTTTATGTCTAATATTTATTTATAATAGTATTAGTAATATTTTGTAATAATAAAATGATTTATAAATATACAATTCATTAATTATTAAAAATAAATAGGAAAAAAAAAGTTAAAATTAGTAGCCCCGGGACTCTCCGTTATAGGTGAAAATAAGTAAAAGTTGAGATGAGACTACTAAGCTGACATGGCAGGAATCTTGCTGATGTGGCAGGAAAAAATTAGTAGCCCCGAGGCTACCTGTTGCACATGGTCTTAGTCTCTAATTATTTAAATATAGTGAACATTATTTTCTTTTAGGTGCTCTACACCTCCCCACAACCTATCTTCTTAAAACGAAATATAACTATATATAGGATTTGGATCATATAGAAAAATTCTTAGGATTTTTCTTTCTAAATTGTTGGTTCTGCCTCTTGTTCACCCTAAGGCAAAGTTGCCTATGTAACCCCTCTTTCTTAATACAAACGCAAATTTTCAAAAAAAAAAAAAGAAACCTTAAGATCAAAAGTGGAAAGAATCGCAACATTTAGATCAAAATAATCGATTGTGATTTGCAAGTTTGGTCTTCCATGCGAATTATACAATATTTGGAGTGTTTTGACCAAAAAAACCTTTTATTTAAAAAAAATCATATATTTATAGTTTTTTTTTTCCTGGCGGACAACCGAATCAGCCTTTAAAAAGCCGAGTTGCCGATGAAAAAGGTCGGAACGTAGACAACGTTATTTATGGACGTATAATTACACCAAGAAAGTGGTGAGCACATTGCACTTTTGGACAAAACCTCAAAATAAGCTAAAGTGTAATCAAGATTCCTCAAATCTCTTGATTAGCCAATATCAAATTAACTGATTAGTTTATAAGGCTACCGGTTAACAGATACCAATTGCGTTAATTAAGGTTTCTTTGATTTAGTTCATGATTTTGTAAATTATTTATTCTTAACTTTCTTTTCTGGTAGGCCATTATATATATACATATATATTCTCCTCGATCTTCTGTTGTCAAACGAATATTAAAGTTTTGGTGTAATATATAAAGATGATTAAATGTCACTTAACCTTTAAGCATCTTAATTTTTTTCTAACTTAATATATATATATATATATATATATATATATATATATATATATATATATATATATATATATATATATATATATTAGTGCAAAATAAATACTAACAACGTTGTTGGAGATAAATAGTTCTCACATCGAAAGTGGGTATATTGAGTCTAGTATATAAGGACGGTGGACTACTCCTTCTATAGCTATTGATTTTACGATGAAACTCCGTCAGATTATGTATTGAGTTTCAGCCTAATGCGCATGTGCGCTCGTATGCATTGGATTGGGTCATCATTTTGTCTTTGGATTGAAAAATTGATGTTCATCCCTTTTTTTAAAAACATAATATGTGGTTTTGCGATTTTATTTTTTTTTTCATATATAGTAAGTCTATCTAAGATGCTTTTTTAAAGGGCCGGCGGAGTAATTTATGATTGCACGACTAATCCGAGAATCGTGACCATCACGGTTACGGATCCCGTGACCGTGGAAGAAAAAAAATCTAAAACTATCACGGATTCACGGATCCCATGACCGTATGAAAAAAAATTAAAATTTTTTTTTGGTTTTTTCCCTTTGTATATTGGTAAAATTAATAAAGTAAATTTGTCACGATTTCAGGATCCGTGACCGTCACGGTTTCGGAAACCGTGACGACCCCGGTTTTCGAAATCGTCGTGCAATTGTAAACTTTACCGCCGTGTACTTAGTCATTCCGTTTTTAACTGGCTAATTTTCTTTTCTTTAAGGGAGGTTTTTTATTTTGTAAATAATATTGACATGTATAAATCATACAATTACTTGAAGTTCCTTAAAAAAAATAAAATAAATTGATGACGAAACGAATGTAGTTAGATACCGTAGACAAACTCTCATCGAATATGGATGACTTAGAATGGCAGGTCCGTAGCATGATCCAAATTTAGTGCCCGTTTGGTTGAAGTGATGAAATGAAAACGGAATGGAATCGGTTGAGGGAAAGAAATGAAAATGAAAATGATTAAGTTAATTTTATGTGAAAAAGATCTCTAAACAAACATAATTTTTAATTAATTCGGAATCTTTCGTTATCGGAAATGATTCCTATCCATACGAAACGGCCCTTAGAGTTTGACCTACGGAGTGAATATTGATATTGTGATTATTGTCATTGCATAACAAATAAAGAATTGAGGGATCAGCGGTGTAATATTAAGAGGTCCTGTGACATAGAAATATTTATAGCAAATTCACCTTCTTAAAGTGTAGTATGGAGTTCTTGAGTTTGAATCGCACTTACTATGTTATATTAAATAAATATTTTGTGCTGTTTCAGATGACACGAATAAAAGAGTGGAATAAAGTTTTAAATCTAGTGGAATAAATATTATATAAAGTCCAGTACAAACGCACATTTTTTATAAAATTTTGTGAAGAATTTAATTTAAAATCTAGCGGACTTTAAAAAGTTTTTTTGGTCATGCTAGAACTAGAAGTAATAAAAAATAGAAGTAGTACAATGAATACGAGTTTATTAAGGTATATTTGGAGACAACGACGATTCTTGTGCGGCCCAGGGGAGACACGTGGTGATGTCTTGTTGGGTTAGACATATTTACCTGTTGACACCATGGGATTCCGTCCGCTCACCGGCTCCAACGGTCACTTTCCTGATTCCTCTGTCACATTGATTCCCACTTCCCTCCAGTCTCATTTTCCCTCTGTCCCTTAAAGTTAGAATTTTTAGGGTTCCTTTAATCGATGGAAATTAGTAGAATAACAAGTACGAGGAGTCATTTCGAAGAAGTTTCCAGCTAACATTCATTTTAAATTTTTAATTCATTTATCTAGTATTGTTGAGGGTTTCATGTATAAAGAGTAGCATCAATTGAACGAAAACAACAAGTGGGATTTACTCGATTTCGAGCTTCAGCCCTTCTTGTGTACCGTTCATCTTCGATCTCCAGGTACTTTCTCTTTCTGTCTCAAGATTATTGAATCTTATAGTTCATATCTAGTCTTCCAGTCGACTTACAAGATCAATTGTAACCAGTTCCCCTGTGATCAAATTAAATTCGTAAAATTCTCTTAATTTAGGATTTTTTTTCTTCTTCTGTGATAGCTGTTCAATTTGATCGCGAATGCATGGATTTCTTTTCTGGCATTTCCACACGTCAAGACTATGCCGAAGAGTTGATTGAATTCGGTCAGTCCATCGAAACCGTAGTTCCTATTCACCAACCTGTCTCTTCAGATGAACCAAATCAAAACTCTGACTTACTCCCAATTTCTGGTTCATCATCCAATACCGACTCCCCTGATCAACGCGATTACTATGAAGCTTGTCTCAATTACATCCAGGATGCTCTCATGGAAGAAGAGGGTTTAGAAATTTCCCTTTGTATACTGCCCGACTATGGGGCTCTCATGGCCACTGAACAGTCATTCTACGACGCTCTTAAAGAATCTAATCATCCTTCATCATCCTCTAACGAACACCAATCGTTCTTTCGTCCAAGCATTGAAATCCCTGACGACGAATATCTTGATTCCAGTAGTTTGTTCTTCTACCAGGATCATATTGAGCCGTTTCTGTATGCCAGTGATGCTCCAAATTACTTGCTGGATTCGAATTCACTGTCTGATTCTCCTGTGAGCACACTGCTGGGTGGCAACCCGATTTCTGGTAGTTTCAGTAAACACGTGTCAGACAATCAAGGAAGGAAGGTTCATGAAAGGGACGATAGCGTCGATTGCCAAGATGCACGGAGTAAGAAGCAGCTTGCAGCGTCTAATGGTGACGATGAGGAGTATCAAGTTATACAACAGTACGATGGTATACTGTTGCCTGAGAATGAGAAAGGTGAGGACCCGGTTCAGAAACAAAATCCGAATGCAAAGCCGACAAAGGGAAGAAAATCCCGAGCCAAGAAACGAAACAACGGAAAGGAAGAACTGGTGGATTTGAGAACCTTGCTTACACGGTGTGCAGAAGCAGTTGCAATGTTTGATCTCATGACAGCAAATAGCCTTCTAAAGCAGATTAGAGAACATTCTTCGCCTTTCGGTGATTGCATTCAAAGAGTCTCACATTACTTCGCCAATGGCCTTGAGGCGCGAATAGCCGGAACAGGATCACATCTCTACTATCACTTCGTCAATGCACAAATCTCACCTTCTGGTGTACTAAAAAGCTATCAGTGCTATGCCAAGGCAGTCCCTATCTTCAGAACATCCTTTTATGTGGCAAATATGATGATTACTAGATCAGCTAAAAACGCAACACGAATCCATATCATAGACTTCGGTATCTACCATGGCTTCCAGTGGCCTAGTCTCATACAGCGCCTCTCAGAGCGGAAAAACGGGCCTCCAAAGCTAAAGATCACCGGGATCGATTTTCCTTTGAGAGGGTTTCGGCCAGCAGAGAAAGTCGAACAGACAGGAAGGCGTTTAAAAGCATACTGTGAGAGATTCAACGTTCCTTTCGAGTATCACGCCATAGCTAAACCATGGGAGATGATTTGTGAGGAAGATATTAAAACCGAAGAAGGCGAATTGATCATAGTCAACTGTCAGTACCGCGCAAACACATTGCTAGACGAGACTCTTGAGCTTAACAACAGTCCTCGAGATGTTTTCTTGAGGGTGATCAGGAATCTGAATCCCGACATTTTCATTCACGGGATTCTTAATGCGACATACGGCGTTCCGTTCTTCCTGTCGAGGTTCAGGGAGGCGTTGTTCAATTTCATTTCTATGTTCGACATTTACGAGTCAACAATGCAACGGGAAGACGCGGAAAGGAAGCTGATCGAGCAGAACTTGCACGGGACAGAGATCTTGAACGTGGTGGCGAGTGAAGGAAATGAAAGAGTGTCGAGACCGGAGACGTATAAGCAGTGGCAGATTCGTATGTCGAGGGCTGGATTTATACAGCTGCCTATACGGAAGGATCTTATTCAAAGATCCAAGGATATTACTAAACAAAACTATCACAAAGATTTCGTGGTGGACGAAGACGGACACTGGATGCTTCAGGGTTGGAAAGGCAGGATTCTCTTTGCTATCTCTTGTTGGAAATCTGCACAGATCTAGCATTGATTTGTTATCTTTTCTTGTGAAATTTTGTTTCTTCTATCTTAGTTTTTGGATGAATCCGTGTCTAGTCTGTGTACTAGTTGATGAGAATTTTGATGAATCAGCAGAGATGAATGATTCAGAGTTTTATTAGCTTTTGGCATTTAAAAATAATATTTTTGTGATAAATAGTTGTTTAGTTGTTTAAAAATAGTAAGCTGATTCAAATGAAGTGTAATCATATACAATCTCAAAGAAGAGCAATCTCCTCATAAATTAAAGATGAAGAGCATCAACATAAGATTCAGTCATTATCTGTCTATTGACCTTGGCGATGAAATGATCAGCCCTCGTCCTCAAGCATTCACTCACCATCACCTCCTCCTTTGTATCCCATCCTGGATCTTCGACTTCCATTTCCCACTCTTTATCTCCGAACTTATCTTCTCTACTTGACGATAATGGAAACAATGTCGATGAAGTAGTTGAATCAATATCGCAACGAATCTTGGAGCCGCGAACAAGAAAGATCACAATGAGGTTCCCCAACAAGAACAGGTAAATAGGAGCAAGGAGGTTTGGAATTGGAATGGATGTGAAGAAGAAAGTTTTGCAAGAGGAAATCCAAAGAGTTATTGGTAGCAGGGAATACAAAAACAAGTTTCTTAGAGAATATGTCTTGCTTAGCTTCTTCTTCTTCAAGGCTTTGATTTCTCCAAAACGGGTTGATTCCATGTTTGCTTAAGTGCAAAGCTTGCTACTTGTGACAGACATGCTTCTTTAACGTACATATATAGAATTAAGGTGACCTTTATTCTTCCTTCATTTGTTACACTAAATCACATTAATAAAAGTTAAATATGGCTTTTCAAAAGTCAGATCTAATCTACCTTACTCACTTGCTATTTTTTTAGGCAAATAAAATCTTACTTTCTTTTACAAAAATATACCAAAAGATAAAATCGAATTGAAATAGATTATGGCGCCGGAGCCAAACATTTTTTTTCATCCGGGTGCCGGCGCTAAATTATTTATTTTATTTTTTTTCTAGAATTTTTTTTTTATAAAAAAGAGGGTGTCGACTGTACAAAATAATGTAAGTAATTTTGGATTCATTCAATTCATATATTTCTCTTTTTCCTGTATAAAATAATGTAAGTCACTTTGGATTCATTCGGTAGAGGAAATTTATAGGGTTGAAGAGTATTATTGGGATGAGATTTTTAAAAAAAATGTAGATAAATTTTGATTACTAAGTTTACTACAAGACTTTAATTAAAAAAATAAATATTGAAAAATTAAACTCACTACGGGCGCCAGCGCCATCAGCCGACGCCCTTTTCTTTCAGGAAAAAAAAAAAAAGTTGAGCGCCGGCGCCTGTTGAGCGCTATCACATTGCGCTCGAATTTTACGTTAGTAAAATGAACGTCGTGTATATAGCTTTTTCGTAAAAAAAATCATAAGATACTCCTGGTTCATTTGGTAATCGAGGTGGCTATGAGAGTCTAATTTAATAAATATTCACATTTCGAAACTCATGAACTACTTTTTTTTTAGTTTGTTTTAAGCGTTTAAAAAATTATATCATTGAAGGTGGGTTAAAATCTAAATGTAACATTGATGAATTAGGTCAACATAAAACCACATTTATGTCAAACTTTATTGTGAACCTAGCTATATATAGGAAATTACAAGAGAATGATAAGGATCTTGCTGATAAAATTAAATCTAAATTATCTTAAATAAAAAGATAAAATATCGATATTTTCAATGTTCTCACACGCCCTTACAGTTAAAGGATGGGTAAAGTAACGAAAGTTGAAGACTGAAAATCTCCATTGACAACGAGCAAGAAATTTCCACATCAACAATGAACAAATGAGATCAAGTAACACACCAGTACATTCAGTGACATCACATGTAGATCGATAAAATCACCAATACATCGATGAGTATATAGATAGGACCACCAGTAAATCGGTGGTTAGAGGTTGACAAAATAGGGGGTTGAGTTGATGCAGGTTCTTTAGGATTGGTATGCTTTAATATCATGATAAATTATGGTAGGATAAAATCACATGTATATACACTTTATTGTGACCTATATATCGGGAATCACATGAGAATAATGAGTAGAGTAATAAAGATCTTCACGATAAGATCAAATCTAAAACTATCATAAGTAATAAGATAAAAAATTGATAATTTCTACATTCTCACAAACATTAAGTTTTTTTTTTCAATATTTATTTTATTGGGCTCATTTACACATCAAGACTTTTTATAAACAAATTATTTCAGAGAAAAAAAAATCTAAATGTAATAAGTTTTTTCTTTTTGTCATTAATCATGCATTAACTTTTTTTTTTTGAGAAAATTCGATTATAAAACATATATAAGTAAAATTAGTTTATGAGAAGAAATACCCATAAAATTCTTATATCTTTAATGATTTTTAGAAACGGATCATATAAATAAGAAATTGCATCAATCTTCTTATGTACGATTTAATTAATAAATATATACTAAACATTAAAAATTCTAACTACATAAACAAATGTTTTGACACCCTGGTACATAAACAAAATAATATATAAATATAGTTTTAGATTGTGGCGTAACACGGATATATTCTTCTAGTTTAATATATAATAAGATATATAGAACATGAATTGAATAAGAAGATTTAACATGCAGTCCTGATCCGTCCCCGGCTAACCTACGTAGTTGATCCCATATCATCCTTTATTTCTCAGCTGGATAAGTCCTGAAAATTTGGAAATGCTGTTTATGTTACTTTAATTTAATGATGAACGAAACAACCTTTTTGTATTTAGGATTTAGGGTTTAAATCTAACAATAGTTCAACTTTATAAAATGAGAGTGTTTGGGAGAATATAATGTCCACGCGTCAAATATAAATAAATACTTAACTTATTATATAAGATATATCGGTGAAGTTCAATATTGGATTGTGACTGTAATAACTCGAATCCAATGCTCAACACTAAATCGAATATAGATTCTTAAATATGCAAAGAAGAAATTGATGGAGGAGAAGGATAAATATACTCACATGGGAAAAATATGAAAGTAAGTGTAGAACTGAGAGAGGGTCGATGAGTTAGTAGTAGTGAGAGTTGTGGGAGTTGAAAGCAGTAGGTACATATTTCTTGACCTTATCTCGAACGTATCTTTCGTAGATGAAAGCTGCCCCTCTGAACTGTGGTAGCACCATCCATGTTACAACGGCTAGTTTTGCGGTGTACCATATCGGTATCCTATACATATCACAATACAATTAATAGAATGTTAAAGTTTATGGATGCCTATAACGTACATTATCAAGTTTGTCGTACCATTGGAGAATGGGGTAAAGAAGAATCTCAGTGAGAGTGAGGAGAAAGTAGATGATCCAATAAGCAAGCCATTGTTTATCATCTGCCTTTGATGTACTCTCTATTGCGACTACTGATGCATACCTTTCAAATTTACCATATATGCATTCATTTCTTACAAATTAAGGATGATATATATTCATGCATATATGGGAATGTTGTTGTAATCGACTTACAGAGGATATAGAAGCATCATAATTGGCCTGTAACACAACACATTATAATTAAGAAAAGAATTAAAAACATGTGATATATATGGATCATATATTTACAGATATATGTATAGGAACGAATTGAACCCGGCAAGAGAGTGAACTTGGGTGATGAATGTCCAAAATTGGCCCATGTCTTGCGTAACGTCAACAGAAGAAGAAGAAGAAGAAACATCAAATGAGATTGCGAGCTTATAGAAGCATGCATATATGCGATGTGAAGAAACGAAGAGGAGAAGTCACGTGATGAAACAAAACATCAGATTCTGCCTTAAGCTTGTCTTACCAATGCAAGTTAAGTACCCATACAGCTCAATTTCCTTTACTCCTTTTTTTTTTCTTTCTTCTTAATGACTTTACTTAAATCTGCTATCTTTATTACTCTTTTTCTTCCTTTTCTTAGATCGACACTTGAGCTCAAATTGTTCATTCATACATCTTGCTTTTACTTTTGAACACGCCACTGCTTTTCAATGGTTTTCCAACTCATTTTTATCACTTTTTCTTCTAATTATGGCTACCAATTCAACTACCATTAAAGGGTTTAGCCATTACTTACTCCGAACGCAAGTTTACCATTTAAGTTTTTGATCAAGTTTAAGCGTTGCTTTACATTTTTTAGATCAATAAATTAAGGCAGTGTTTCTTTTTTTATTTATTTTCAGAGATGTGACCAAACAGTTATAACATATATCCTATGCATGACACATATATAGGACTATAGGAGTACGTGCTGATTGTTCTTTCGTTCAACTGTCCAAAATTACAAGTTGTTATCTTACAAGATATTCAAATCTTTGATTAGTTTATGAATAATTGTATATATCTCTGAGAACGCAAAAAGGGTTTGGGCCGAGGAAATCTGAACAAAACAGTATAGGCCAACTAAAAGTGAATCATATCCACAGTCCAATAAGATTCAGTTTGGCACTTGGGCCCAATATGTTGATAGTTATGAATTATGAAGAGAGTGGATGAGTACTTATGTGTATGATAAAAATAGAAAGGGATAAGGTTGTAAATGAGGAGAAAAAAGAGTGGAAACCAACCACAGACATGGTTATGAATATGTTGCAGTTGCAGGTCTCCACTTAGCACTTACTCTACTGCATCTGCACGGCTCCATTATTAATTGCAATAAAATTTCCAATGCTGTATCAAAAGAAGCAGGATTTGTGATGTCACTCAACTATGCATGCATGCATGCATGTCTCCACCTTATTTTTCACCTAAAAGAAATCCTAATGAATACTGTTCAAATTTTAAAATGAAATAATACTGTCATAGTCGGAAGCTCGAGCACTGCAGTACGTATCTGAATTTAAAGTTGTAGTTTTGTAGATCTTGTCAGAGTAAAAAAAAATGCATAAATTAAGATGATAAATTGAGGCTGCTACATTACAATGTTTTATGGAAGCTAGAAAGCGGCGTCGGCTTTGTTGAAGAATGAAGATGAAGCAGGGCTTAGCTTCGTCGTTGCCTTAACTTTTTCTTTTTTTTTTTGGTGTAAACGTTGCCTTAACTTTTGACTTCACTTAGATCTCAAACAATACACAGATCACAACTCCATGCGTTGTTGGCTCCAACCTCATGACACGTGTCATCCATGTATATGTCTCATACTAGCTTAATTCCTGTGCCAAGCACGGAATTGTTTTAAATTAATACATTGAATTTGTTTTTATATTTATAGATATATTACTCTAAAAAATTAACTATAAATATTAAAAAAATAAAATTAAGTGAGTAATATATTAAAAAATTTTGTAAGAAAATAGTACATTAATGAAGATTTTTGTATAAATATCACGTATAATTATTAGTGGTAAATAGGTATAAATGTGGCATAAAAAATACATTGGACAATATTTCTTGTCTATTATATTTTTTAATTTCGTTAATTGTATATTGTCTTTCTAAATATATAAGATCAGAACATCTAAATTAGGATATATTATCTTCATTAATATCAACCTAATATTTTTAGAATAAAAATAGAATAATTAGGTGGCACAACGTGAAGACGACATGTAGAAAAATATGACATGGCTTAATATAAAGATCACATGTGACGAAATTTAATGTGGTGATGACATGTGACATTAGCCACTTCTGTTTTAGTATTATATAGTAGATTATCTCCACCAAATTCCATGTTTCATTCCCTACTTGGACCTATTTTCAATCTACAACATGAAGTAATGATCTCAGACGTAATTATATATATTCAAACTATTCTATATCGGGTTTTGCGTATACTTGATTGTGAAGCTCAATTTCAATAAATAAATCAAACCAAATTCCATGTTTCATTGAACCAAAACTGAAATAACATATGATAAATTTCTACAACACAACATCCAGTGGAGGAAACAAGGGATAAGGGAGGGGATTGTATCCCCCTACCTCGTTATATTAATAGATATTTTGGTTTAGAGTCACATTGGTTGGATGACTTAGCTGGTATTTTGTGTAAGGGTAATTCATGAGGTCATGAGTTCGAGCAAAAAACCCTGCATAATTTTGGCTTTTAATTTTTCCTTTCTTTCTTTTTTTTGCCCTCTCTTAAAATAAAGGTTGGATCCGCCACTGACAACACCCGGTCTGCAATATAGAGTTAGAAACATTTAAATGTAAGTTCGATCCAATCTTGTTACCCAACAAATGAATCATAATCATTGTCCTAAGATTTAATGAAACAATAATATATGAGAAGCCTATAGCACCACCAGATACAAATTCTGATCTGGAAGATAACGATGAGCCGATCTTGTACCCTTAAAGGCTATGGGTGAAAATCCAAAGTAAATAAATAAACCCTAGGACAACTACCCACCACCTGACCCGCGTCACCAAAATACCAGCTAAGTCATCCAACCGGTCAATCGACCCGAATTTGTGGGTGAAAATCCAAAGTGTTCCAGGTGGAGGGCGGTTGACAGGTGAAATTGATGGGTGGTGGGCTGGTATAGGTATAGGTACAACCACCCACCACCTGACCCGCATCACCCATATAAATTATTAAAGTAAATAAATAAACCCTAAATGTTGCCCTCATGCTTCAACACTTAAATTTGTAAAAGACTTATAATAAGCCTACAAAGTGCAACCACATCTCCTTACCTCCTCCCCAATCCCGATTTTTTTATATCAATCTCTACAACCTTCACCATACCTCAATCCGCCTTCGGGGAGCCACACACTTCCTTCATTGCTCGGTTACTTACCGTGCGGTTACTTACTCACTTTAGTGCTCACTTGTTTCTGTCATCAAGTAATCTTCACTTGGTAGTGGTTCTCTTCATCCTCTCCTCAAATATATATTTGAGTTTGGAGTCTGATTTGAAGATATATTCGACTTTGGATTCTCTTATGTAATATCACATGAATAATACATCTTAGTTCTTACTTTATTTTTGGATTACTAGTTTAGTTGATCATTTGGATTAGGCATCACATAGTTTTATTTTACTTTGAATTACACTCGAGTCACAAATTATTGATATTATATCAGAGGATGTCGATGTGGAAGATTCTTCCATGAAAATCTTTTAAACGTGAATTTATACTTTTTTTACATTCAAAATTTTATTCATTTTAAATTTGATGTTAAAATTATTGTTTTTTAAATCTTTGTATTATTTTAGGTTGTTGATTGCTACATCAAGCTCGATCCAAAGGAGTATGATTCTAATATATGTTGATTTATTGATTTGCATTTGTTGCACGCAAAACATATTGTGTTTATTTTGCATTGTTTTGTATTAATTAGAATTCATTTCGACTTTGGTTTGTAATGTTGGATAATATTTCATGATATAGTAAATTTATATTTGAGCTACTTTAAAATAAAATTTTACTTTTATACTTATGAAATGTCTAAAACTGAAAGATATACTACACAATACACACCCGGTTATTTCACCCAAACCACCCGAACAACCGGTGGGTGGTGGGTGATGGTTGAAGTGTTAGACGGGTAATGAGTTGGATGGGTGAGAGTTTCAGTGAGATGAGCGGTGGGTGGAAGTTCCACTTTCACCCATAAACCGACTCATTTCCATTCCTACCCTAAAGGCACAATGAGCAACGACAATGGACTCCTCCTTATCCAAATCTTCAGAACCCTAAAAGCACCATGAGCAGCGGAAATAGTGAACCCAATTATAACAACAAAGATCTGAATATATATGACGCCTATAAGGAAGATGACGACGACAGTGAAGAGGACGAGAAAACATAGGGTTTCGCGATCGGAGAAGGTGCGGCCGAGGATAACGACCTTGGAGACAAGGATATTGTCAAAGGTGGCAACTTGGAAACAAGGGTATAGTCAGAGGCGTCACATCTTGGGCGAAGAGGACGATCTTGGCGACGACTAGATAAAAAAGGAGAATTAAAACAACGCGAAGAGAAGAGTAAAACCTCGAGATCATCTGGGCGAAGAGGATCTATCAGACTTGGCGACGCATACCTGCCACAACTTGGAGACAAGGGGAAGGCATTTCATGAGCCACACTGATCTATCAAACTTGGATGTATCGTTTCATGAGACAAGGGGAGGATGAATCGCTGAATTGGGGGAGAATAAATTTGCCCTATACATTATTAAATTTATTTAGCTGGTTCGGTTTATGATGGTTCGTTATTTTAGATTTTAATCAAAACCGGTTCGATCCACGCTTTATCTCTATCTACGGTTTAACAAAGGATATTAATATTATAACCGCAAAATGGGACCCATTCACGAGAAAAGGGACGGAGTCCCAATTTTATAGACTGAAGGGTTGTTGTTAGTAATTTTTCATTTAACGAATGGTTAAGTGCAAATGTGCCTATTTCACAGGTGGATTCCGATATTTTACTCTAATAAAAAGGTTATGTTCGTCCAATTTGGCATAATAAACAAAGTTGCATGCGATACTTCTTGTATTAATTATTAGTTTCGAGAGAGAATCTTGTTAATTTTATGTTGTTGGATTCAAACCAAACATATATATATACATATATATATATATGATAAATATTCGAAACTCAACATCAATGACCCAACAAAATTTCACGAGATAGTCACTTAATAATGCAAGTAAGCAAATAAGTTTGCAACATTATATATTACTTGACAAGTGCATGTTACAAGTGTGATGTGAGTCGGTCAGGATCTTCTTTATCACTAATACATATATTTTTTGTATCCCTCTCACGTGATTGGTGGAATTTATATTATTTATTATTTTTTTCGTAAAACACTAACACTTTAATCCTTATTTATTTAACTTCAACCAATCACACACAAGGAATACATGTATCACTGATACATGAAATCTTGATTGGATGTGAGAACGTACGAAGATCCTGCCGAGAGGAAATATGTTGTGTATGTACAGGTGTTAATGGATCTGTCGGCTCACATTAAGGAGGGACTAATATCATCTTTAATGAATCTAAAAAGTGTTTGGATATTATTATTCAAATTAGAACAAAAAGCTGTATTTGATCATAAATTGTGCTATGATATGACTAAGATCTTGCCGAGAGGAAATATGTTGTGTATGTGCAGGTGCTTGATATTCTTTGAAAGAGAATGTCAAAATTATCAAGATAAGGAGGAAATTAGACAAAGTCAATATGTTGTCCAACTACAGAAATCAAAGAGACCAACCAAACTTGGAATAAGGAAAAAAAGATATGGCCAAAATTTACCAATAGAACAACCAGTTCAGAAAACTGTAGTGTATATTCACAAACTAACTGCTTTTATGAAATAGATGCATTCATGTGATTTACAACAGCACTCTGCGGTTGTTCATGATCATATATTTAATACACCTTTGAAATTAATGCATTTCTGCTTGTTTACCTTGAAAAAGACTGTTGTTAGCACTTCAGTGGTGATTAATTATTTTGATTGGTTGTTTAAGGTACCAATAGAACAATCAGACCATAAAGTAGTAGTGTATGTTCATATAGCTATTGAACTCAAGAATGTAAGGCATGTCTGTGATATGCCATGGAATTCAGCATATGTGTATGTTAATAAATCTGGACTAATGAATCGAGACATGATCTCTAAGGAGATTAAGAAATTGTATAAAGTTCTAATTAGAAAGTTTTGGTATGTGCAAAAGATTAAGGATGTTATTGTTTATCTTGAACATAGTTACCCTAATGTAAATGAAAGAATGCAGTTACTGCTGAAAACTGTTTATGTGGTGGTGTGCAGGGCAGATAGACAGATCGAGCAACAAGGAAGGATGGACAGACTGTGCAGAATAATAAAGGAACGGGGCAATATTGAGAAACTTTTCAAATAAGCTATTTTCTGATGTAAAACTTGTGGGAGAAGATCTATTGTAATCTCCGCTTTACTTTACGACATCTCCGCTATATATATGGATCACCTAATTGTGGTGAATTAATTAATTTCCGCTATATATATGGATCACCTAATTGTGGTGAATTAATTAATTTCTCACGTTCCCATAAACATGAATCATTTTCGTTATTCCAAGTTAACATTCATCACTTCATCTTGAAAAACAATTTTTTTAATTATTGTGTACATGCTTTTTAATGTGTTCTCATAATCATTCGATTTTAAAGTCTTCAACACAATCGGTGATTATTTAATAGGTTTATGTTAGCGGTTCATTATGTCATATACAATTTTATTGATATATATGTTACTGTAAATAAAAAGGATATTTTTTCGTATACCCTTATATCGAATCAATTATATATGTTGATGATATTCTTTGGTTTATATAATAAGCATACGCAAGTTTTAAATTCATTTATTAACAAATACCCGTGCAAGGCACGGGCTATAAACTAATAAAAGATAAAGATTCAATTCAGATCAGAATAAGACAATTCTATGTTTTGATTTCGAAAATCAAAAAAAAAATTATCCTTTGAGTATTCCCATTTTCGTGGGAAAATAAAAAGAAAGGTTCATATATAGAAATAGATGTGTCTATGTTGAATTGAAGATAAAAAAAAAGGCTAGAATTTTTTTTGATTGGCCCACATCAAATGTGAGCAATATAAAAAAAGAGAGAGATATCACACTGAGATTTTTGAAAATTATAAAAGGAGGATATAACGAAATTGGTACACGCTACGAACTTAATTAGGTTGAGCCTTGGTAGGGAAATCTACAAGGTGAGAACTTTCAAATTCAGAGAAACCCTAAAATAAAAAAACGGGTAATCCTTAGCCAACTTCAGCTTTCCAAAAGAAAGAATAAATACACGATAGGTTCAGAGAGTCAATTGAAGTGGTTCTAACAAAATGGAGTTGATTGTCTTGCGTTGTTATAAGAACTATTCCGTCGAAACTCAAAAAAGGATGATTAATAAACATATACGCATACATACGTTAATATAAAATACTAAAAAAAATAAAAAATATTCATAACGACCCGACTTTTTATTTTATGACTATGAAAAAAGAAATAATTGTTATGAATCGATTTTCACGATGAAGAAAGAATAGAATATTCTTTTAGTAAATATAAGCATTTACTTCCCCGTCTGATAGATCTTTTAAAAAACCGATCTATCGGATGAGAATGAAGACAGAGTCCCATTTTACGTGTCAATTCCGACAACAAAAAAATTTACAACAAGAGAAAAATACGTCGACTTTATAAATCGTGAGGGTTCAAGTCCCTCTATCCTAAAAAAAAGCTCATTTTAAAATTATATGAAATAAATAAATTTTCTTTAATGTATTTTCTTACTCGTTTTAAATGAATTTACCCGTCAAAATAGTTTATATTTATTCAAAGAACATATTTACTACTCTTAAATTTGTCCTACACAACGAATCTGAAAAACATATGGAATATTTTGTGCTAGTGATGAAAAATATGATCACTTTTTCAATGGTTTTCTATGGGAAAGTGATCATAGTAGAACGATTGAATATGTCAACCTTTTTATTAATCTCAGAATTAAAAGGTATACTTTTTTTACCTTTTAATTATTAAACTCCTCTATTAGATTACTAATTTTTTGAAAAAAGAAGGATCCATCAATAATTCAACAAAAATAAAATATCTTATTTAACTAATTGCAGTAAATATAATACACCTTTAATTTATTACATATTAATAGTTGTTTCATTTTATTTTGTTAAAAACTTATTTTGTCAATTAATTTCCTTCCGGGTCCTAAATATGAAGGGATGCCAGGCAACATTGTTGTTGATGTGAATCTTAATTATGCGAAGCTACGAAGCATACAAGAAAGAAAAGACATTGAAAGGGAGAGTCACCTCATCTATATCCTCTTTCAAGTTGCAATTAGAGTTTAGTGGGTCATATTAATACGCAAGTCCACTTCTGATCTAACGGACACCCTTTCGTGTTTAAAGGCGCTTGCATCCTCTTCATTATCTTCTCGAACCACTGTAGACGCGTTCGATAATGGGGAATTGTTGGGGTGAAGTTAAAGATAAAAAAAATAAGATGAAGATGAATATAATGAAATTAAATTATTAGTTTGGTTTGACGTCTTAACGGAAAGAAAATTATTGAGGAAATGAATAGAAGTATTATAGGTAAAATTACGAAAAAAGGTATGAGATAAAAAATAAAAATAAAAACTATACCCATGATATGCACATGAGAGAAGATGGTTATTTGCATTTTAAACTAATCTATGTGTTAAAACGTGAATCCTTTTCCTTCCCGTAGACATGAGACAAATTGATTGTTTGCACTATATATAACTCAACTTTTCCGGTGAACATGCGACAAAATAGTTGTTTGCACTATATATAACTCAACTTTTGTCCCAACCGCGGAGTATTTGTAGAGATTACAAGGCATAAAACCCTGATTATTATTGATTTGTGAATGTTTATATACAAGTGAACGGATATATAAAATTAATTAATTAATTAATTAATTAATGTAACAGTAGTTTTCATAAACTTTACCAACTTGTTTATCTCCTCCCGACCTTTCATTGTTGATCTTCTTTTCAACAACAAACTTTATCAACTTGTTTATTGGCGTTGGCTTTTCTGATGTACTCCGTGACACACGCTTCTCCTTCAATTCAAGCGATCGCAACTTCTCAACCTCCTTTACAACCGGCATGATTATACTCTATGGCACTACGTGATGACTCGTTTCTGCATTCATCTAATCATTATGTCATTCTTCTTGTCTTTTTCCCCGTTTCTTGGTAGGATTTTTTGACGTTGGCATCTTGAATCTTTACCCAGAGGACATCCTTGTTTGTTCCCGTGCCTTGTCCGTGCTATTTTCACCTACTTTTTCTTCCTATGATGGTAGCTTAGAACGGTTGCAGTTATCGTAGTTTCGTTTGTTGATCGTGTATTCTTGGGGGATTTGATCTGCATTAGCAACTATGGAATCCAGGGTCACTCTAACTATACCTATACGTAAATACTTAATACTAGTTTTAATTATTCGGCTGAGATAATATTCTTACGTCTAAAGTTAGAATATTTCATATCGAGTCAAATTCTCGAATGAGTAAAAGACACGGTAGTTCAACTAGTCAAATTCTCAAATGAAGTGTGTGTCTCTGTGAGTGAGAGATTAATTGTTTGGTGAACATCAATGTATTGCATGATATCCATATATCGATCATGAAAAGTAAAACATAATTGAGAAGAAAGTTAAGTAGCTAATCACACAACTTAATTATGACTACATCCATATATCTGAAGGTATGAAATATGTGATTCTGCATAGAGGTTAGTTCATTTCATGCAGAAATGGTTGAAGCGTGAAGAGAGAGCTAACGTACCAAAGCACACAACATAAACGATGAATTTATTGAACTATACCTATACGTATCACAGAAATTGACATATCATTTGACCTAGTAAGCGAAATTAAGACATATACACAGCAATAAACTCAATTTCCGACCAACTCTAACTAACTCCATAAATACTTCTAAGTGTCCGATCCAGGAAGGATGTGGAAGATCGATCGATAGATAGATAAATATATAAATAAATAAAGAAATATGATAAGTAGGGGACCAAGCTTTACGTATGGAAACAAGTTGCACAGAAATGGAAAATGAATCTAAGTGTATGTATATGACATATTATAAGATCGAAGCCTTCATTATTGCGATCCCAATGCACCCACATGTGACCTCTAAATTAAAGCAACCCCTCCAAACACATAAATACATACCATTTCACCTTTTTTTAACTCAACAATGGGATCATCATAATTCATACTTAGGGCTATTTTTAATCCCAATCTAAGTGTGTGTTGAGCCACAATCCAATACACAAGCTTAACAAGTTTTCATATTAAAATTAATTAATAATAAGAGCAATAACTTGAATATTCAACCTTATATATTCAGCGCACATGTTTTCAATTTTTTTTTATATAGTGTTCAAACATATATTCCTCCATAATATAATAATATAACATCCTTGTCTTCTATACTTATCTTATGTTTTTCAATTTATTTTTCAGTTTTTTTTATAGAATTAACAAAAATATGTTATATAACATTTTTATAATTATAATATTGATTCTGACTCTCTGTAATATTAATTATTTTTATGTTTCTTAAATAGTTACAAAAACGCATAGTATGTAGGACGAAAATATTCTAAAATATTTTTCAACACGCATCGATACTGTTTATGAGACTTATCAGGATTAAAAATATAAAAATTTATGAAATTTTATTAATTCCACCTTACTCTAAAAAACTATGATAATTAAGAACAATTATAATTGAATAATGAGATGTACATAATTTTGTACAAACAGGCCTTTTACACACCTATCTTCTCATGCACATATTCTATTATGTTTTTTATTATTATTATTAATTAATTTATATTTAGAGTACTCAAATTATTACATCGAAGTGTTGTCGGGAAATATTAAATTATACGAAGTAATATTTTTTACTTTATTATATTTTTTATTATTGAAAACGCCCTTAATAATAAAATGTGTTTCCATGTTTCTTTCTTTTCATTCCAGAGACAATATAATATTTATGTGTGGTTGATATTAATGTTTTCCTAATTTTCGGGTATGTTCCTCAGCTTCCTGTCATTCACCATCAAAATAATAATTTCGATCACTATATACATATATGCAAAATACGACTAGGAATTTTGTCACGTCAGTGGCTGCTGCCGCCTTCTTCCTACAACGGTTGAATTTGTTGTAAATAATATCACCCTTTATCTATATGGAAAGGAGTATAATTTTGCGCATGAACATCTTATTCAAGATTTTCGTTAATCATCAACTTCATGTACGTACCATTTTATAAAGAACAATATATGGTCTTAAGTAATGAAATTGGTTAACCAAAAAACTTACTTCAAATGGGATCGACAGAAGCACATTATCATATAAACAACCTACCAAGCTGCTATCTTATCTCTATCTTTTCATTCTTTTCATATTGCCGACTGCCGAGATATATATGAAAACACACCCTATTTATGCAAATAGTGACGTACTCAATGGCTGGTTTTCGTAATTTTTACACTTTGAAGTGACACAAGCTATTCCTAAAGTGGATTATCATGGCTACCTTTAGTTTTATATTTGTGATCCCCGCCACTATTGTATAAGTCTCCCTCTTTCCTTTCTATTATATTTATTTTATTGTCATATTCAGTTTATTTTTTGGATTAAATGGGTAAAATTGACATGAGAGGTGGGCAAAAACAATAGAGAACAACGAAACCTTGGATTGCCAACTTTTGTAGGCATGGGTTAAATTCAACGTAGACGATGATTATAGCTCTTCCTTCCATTCATCTCGATCTTACCAGCTGATTGGTATCCTAAGTTGGAGATACTTCTTTTTAACCATAAAAGTGTCTACTTGCGGTTCAGCAATCAAGTGCCTGCACTTATAATTAACCATTCATTTTCCTAACTAGCTCACTGTGCTCCCCCTCTCTCTCTCTCTATTTCTCTCTCTCTCTCTATATATATATATGTATATATGTAATATGTGTGTGTGAAATGATTTATATTTAGGAATTTAGTTCCAAAATACCATTTATCAAAAAATAAAGTCACAAAATTCGTATGTGATGGTTCAATTTATGGTTATTTATATGTATAGATAAATATGATAAATTGTATTAAAAATGTTGTTTTGATGTTTGCATTAATAATGAATATTACACTCTCACCACTTCTAAACACTAAATCACTGTGGATACTATACATTTTTTACCGATTATTGTAAATTCTAATTTAGAGCATGATATTAAATAATAATATTATAAAAATTATATTTCGATAGACACTTATTAAATCTTATTAAATTATTTCAAAATAAATTGTTTTTCCCAAAAAATAGATTTAGTAAATTTATTATCAAAATCAACGAAAGAAATTTTCACTCTATTAATATAAATACCCACCCTATGATTTAAAAAAGGAAACGTAGTAATTAAAACTAATATTATAGAAAGTTGTACCACGAACCAAACGGAAGAGTTAATAAATGTCATATTATATCTTAATATTGATTGCACTTCCTTTCATTTATTAAACGTTTAATGACCAAGTCACATATAAATGACAAGTTATTAATGCATTGTGAAACATGGGACGCATGAGATGAAGATTATACTAATGTAAGGGATCTGCATAAATTGCCAATGGGGAGACATTACACATAACGTAGTGTAATATAAACATAAAAATGTACATAATTTGCCCCCACTTCTTTTGGTTAATTTTAATTACCAAACTTATGAACAGTATGCAAGTCAGTCCACCAACCATAATTTAAGGGCCGCCCATATATTCTTACAGTGTTATCTTTTATCCGTACTTAGCTGGATCTGACGTGTTTTTCACTACTCAAAATTGATCTTTGATCAATTTGGTAATTTTATTTGGAGTTTATAGATTATTGTACAAGACATGATTGAAACAAAGGGCAGTAAAAAAAAAAAATCTTTTTTTTAAAAAAAAGGTTACAAAAACCATTGTTATCTCAGCCATGCAAAAGCCGCGGCGCCGCCAGACCAAAGTCTATACATATGTTGTGGATTGTAGAGCTTAAATACAATTGATAAACCCTTAAATCAAGTTTACATGATTGAACAAGCGTTAGGGTTTTCATCGCTAAAGATCTGAGGAGGATAAGCATTGTACATTGGCATTCCGTACTTTGGTGGGTAGTAATAATATTCGTTCTTCCTCAGCTCAACCACCTTCATCATCTCCTCATCCGCCGCCGCCTCGCCGCCAGCTTCGCCCGCATCACCTTCGCCATCGCCACCTTCTTTTTTCTCTGGTTTTGCATCTCCGTCTTCCTTTTTCTCCTCTCCGTCTCCTTCTTTTTTGTCCTCTTTTCCTTTCTCACCGTCTCCTTCCTTGGGCTCTTCAGGATCTTGTTTAACTATCATTGCTTGCTTGCCTGTTCTTCTGTGAATGTAGTCCACTAGCTTTGGTGGGTCAAATGTCCCCTTAACCGTCACCTCTGAGTTCTTCAGATCTGGTGTTGCAACCTCCACTTCTGCATCATCATTCGTAGAATATTTACTTTTGGGGAAGCAAAATTGAATCATTTGGTGATGTATAAAGTAAAAAAATATATATAGTATACTGATCAATTGAATTTTGATGCATCTTTTAAGGAACATGATTGAGGAATGAATTGATTTTGATAGGTGAAATTATAAAATTATACATTTGATTCAAGTTTTTTCTTTTTTTATTATAAAAAAGAACTCAAAGTATATACCTTTCATTTTTTCAATTCTTTTCTTGATCTCTTCTGCACAAGCTTCACAGTGCATGTGAACTTTGAGTACAACTGTTATCACCTTTGGCTGCAACCAACACAGAAAACAAAAAACAGAGCACTAGTGCTTTCAGAAAACAACTACACTAAAGTTAAACAGGGCACCAAATTAAAATAGATTAGAAATTAACAAGACCTCGTCTTTCTTCTCTTCCTTGGCAGGCTCCTTCTCTTCCTCCTTCTTAGCTTCTTCCTCAGACGGTGGTTTTGGGATAGGAGAGAGAAGCTCCACGTGGCGGTGGCTCTTCCTCTGAACTCTTTCTACAATTTTCACCGGATCTGCTTTCTCTCCCTTCACCACCACCGTATGGTTCTTACAATCTGTTATCACACCTTCAACGCCTGCAGATTCAATCCGTGTTACACAATTTCCTTTAATCGATTTTGAGCTTTGAAGATCGAGAAAGAGAATTAGAGGAAAAAGTGGGAAACTGAAAAGGATTGCCTTTTTTTTGCTTATTTATTTACAAAAAGTACCATTGAATCCACGAAGTGATTTTTTGACTTTGCGAGCGCAACCCTCACAATGCATGTAAACTCTCAGAACAATCTCCGGCGGTGGAGGCGGCGGTGCCGGTGGTTCTTCCTTGCCGGAATCTTTCTTATCATCACCAGCCTCGGTGGCTTTGTTCTCTACCTTTTCATCTCCGGCGGCCTTGTCCTCTTCAGGCTTCTTCGCCTCTTCAGGCTGCTTCTCCTCAGGCTGCTTCTCTTCCTGTTAACAGAAGAACCAAAAAATAATAAATAAATAAACAAATAAAGAAAGGTTGAATTAGGAAGAAGATGAAGGAGAAATGGTGATACCCCTCCCATTTGTTTTTGTTTTTGTTTTTTGGGTTCTTGTTGTTCACTTGCTTCTCTCTTTCTGAAACACACTCTGTGCTGTGGCTTTTGTGGGGGAGTTTGGGGTTTGCGGGTTCTCTCTCCTAGTGGCCTGATTGTCTTTAATTTTTGAAACGGAAACTGAAATTAAAAAAAATTAAGCGAAAAAGGAAATTCAATGGATGGAAGCGAGAGCAAATCTTAACCGTTCATCGTAATCAACATTGGCTGACGTGGCAGTTTTATGGGGATGCATATGCAACGGATGTGGGGCAGCCTCGAGACACATGGTATTTCTCCCGTGCACGCACACAACGCAGTTCCTTTGTTTGTTTGGTTTTTTATTATTAAAAGTATTTGAATTATCAAATATTTTATGTACGTATTGTTGTGTATTTTTTGTTTAACAAATATAAAATAAATATGAAAAATTCAATTACTGCCTATGATTTTGGATGTATTTTTTAGCCTTTTTAAAAAATATATATATATATATCGTAGTTTGGGTTACCGATATGGGGTTTTTTCCCTCAACATCCAAATAATACATTTATATCTTTTTTAATTATCCTCGCAAATTATTATTCCGGTCAAATCTTTTTTTATATATATAAATTTTATTAATCAAAAGAGTATTTTAGAAGACACAAGAAACGTTCATTTGTGGAAATTAATGTGCAAGACCTCTTTTAGTAGCGTTCCTCGATAAAAAAAAGAAAGAAACAAAGAGTCAATAATAATCTAACCTGAATGGTTAATTGAATGTGATTTTTCCATTCATGAACCGTGTTTTGAAAAGACACACGAACCTCAAAACTTGAGTCACAACTAATCCTCAAGTCGGCCTCAAGTTTATGGATGGATTAGGATTAACTTACCTTAGTGCACCCGAAAATTTAAAGGACGTTATATTTTAATAAGAATAATTAAAATTAATTTCAGATAGTACTCCTGTGGATTTTAATTTTTCGGATTTTGTCCAAAGCTTTTTTATTAGTTCGGATGGCGCCTTTGTGTTTTAATATCTTCCGGAAAATGTCCAATTCCGTTTAAATTGTAAATGGATGTCAACTAAAATCATTTTAATAAAAATGACAAAACTTCTTTTTAAAAAGAAGATAAAAGAGGCTAAATATTTTGCCCATAATTTTTTTTTAAAAAATTATTTTAAGTTGACGTCCCTTTACAATTTAAAAGGATTTCCGGAAAATATGAAAACACATGGGTACCATCCAAACTAAAAAAAAAACCTCTGAACAAAATCCGAAATGTCCCAAACCACAGGAACACCATCCGGAATTTCCCATGAAAATTCAATATATAACAGATTATTAATATATTTAAATATATAAGGGATTAGGATTTTATTTTTATTTTTTGGTCTCACTTCTTAAATACAGTACTACTTTACTTAAATTATTTTTATACATTAATGTTATTGAATTACAACTTTTTTTCTAGGGGTGGACATGGGACGGAATTGAGGTCATCTCAGTCACGTCCCGGCTATTTTAAATGGGACGGGATTGGGACGGGCCTTAAAAAATTTGATTGAATCTCAACGGGTCCTGTCACGGCTGGGACCGGGACGGGATAGGTCCTATCCCGTTTGTACATTAATCTTGTACCTAAATTCCTATTGATAAGTATCACCTACCTATTGGTATTGTGCTTGATATTCAACTTTGTTCTGGTTGTTAATGGAGATATTAAAGATGTTCCAGTCTTTGATGTTCGGTACTCATCTTCCTCTTTGACAATAGAAGTGTATATAAAAATAAATAAATAAATAAATAAATAAATAGGGCTAGCTATACAAATTAGATTAATTTAAAACATGGGCCCTATCGCGCGGCGGATTATTTAACTAATCTTGTTTTTTCTTATAACATTGGTTTGAATGTATTGCTTGACCCTCCCGAGGGTATAAAGGATATTATTTATGATGATGGAAGGGGTCGGGCTATCCCTAGAGTGCGGATCACTTAGCCTTTTTTCTTATCAATAAAGCGTAACTAGATGCGCGGAGACACCGATCCTCCTTCACCTAAAAAAAAACACTATTGCCTATTTTTAGTAGTTGAATTTTATTGAGCAAAATGTATGAATAATTATCGTCCTCAATAACCAACGCAACTCACGAAAGAGCCTTTAGTCCTGTCCTAATACAGTGTGGATTTCCACTTTCAATAATGTGCATATGTGATCTAACATCAGATTCCCAATTGATGAATATAAATTAGCAGAGCATATCATTCTAGGAAGAAATGATGACAACGGCATGAAATGACGTTGAGCCGACATAAGCCAACCAATGATGTCGTCATAAGAGTCGGGGTGTCGATGGGATTTGATTAGATATCGATATCATGAATTGGCATCTTCATACTATGCTACTGCATGTATGTGTCATGTATGTGTCACGGGCTGAGTTTTCCCTAACTCCAAACCGTGCGGCTCTTAGCTTGTCTCGACCCCTTGTCGTGCTAAGATCAGCCTATTCCCGATGTTGCCAACGAAAGAACTTAAGATTGATGGCTAAGAGAACTTTGAAGGCTTTGTGTGGGAAAGAAAGCTTTGTATTATAGAGAGCTTTACAATGCTTGGATGAGAGCTTGGAACTTGGATGATGCAAATGAGGGGGTGGCACTCCCTATTTATAGCCCAAGGCCACCCCTCCTAGGAAGGTTCCGGATTTGGACAAGTCTTGGACAATCCGGATCCTTCTTGGCTAGAACTCCTTACAAGCTTCTCTACTTATCTAGAATATTCCGCAAGGCTCTAGCCATGCCTAGATGGTTCCGCATTTCTCTAGGGTCTTCCGGCCATGTCCGGAGACTTCTACGAGCGTCCCGAACGTTCCGGATGCTTCCGGATTGGTTGAGAAGCGCGGTCCGTGTCATCCTCCCCCACTGAATCCCGCGACGTCCTCGTCGCGTTGGCCTCGTATGCCTCGATCTTGTCCTTGAATTGCCACAAGGACTCGGCCGGTTCCCATGTCATCTCCGCCTCAGGAAGTCCCTTCCATCGCACTAAGTATTCGAGTCTTGGCCGCCGATACTTCTCGCGGACGACCCGATCTGACATGATCTCCTCGACTTCCTTGTCGAAAGAAGTCCGAACTCCCATTGGCGCCCTTTGAGCGTCTCCCCGTGCTGGGTCTTCCATGTCTTGGTGGTAAGGCTTGAGCATACTCACATGGAAGACGGGGTGTATCTTGAATTTGGACGGCAACTCGAGCTTGTAGGCGGTGCGCCCGA
This sequence comes from Fagopyrum tataricum, assembly GCA_002319775.1. NCBI lineage: Eukaryota > Viridiplantae > Streptophyta > Magnoliopsida > Caryophyllales > Polygonaceae > Fagopyrum > Fagopyrum tataricum. The sequence goes on along the minus strand of CM008279.1, from coordinate 11,284,545 downwards.
TTCTCTTAAGAACTCTGAAAGGTCCCTCGTACCGCCGTATCAATGCCTTGTGTAGTCCGGTGTGCCGCATGATGAAGTGGAGCTTGACCATGACTAAGTCCCCAACTTGGTACTCAATGTCCCTCCTGTGTTGGTCAGCCCATTTCTTCGTCCTCTTGTTGGCTTTGACAAGGCAAGCCTGCGTCAAGTCCAACTCCTCTTGCCAACCCTTGGCAAATTTGTACGCCGCTGGTGTTGGTCCAGTGTATCCCGTTGCGATGGTACTTGGCGTACTTGGTTGGAAGCCCATGATAATCTCGAACGGACTCTTTCCCGTAGACTCGCTCCGTTGTAAATTGTATGAGAACTGAGCGACGTCCAATAACTTCGGCCAATCCTTTTGTGATGCGCTGACATAGTGCCGAAGGTAGACCTCGAGCAAGCAGTTAGCCCTCTCGGTTTGTCCGTCCGTCTGAGGATGGAAGGCGGTGGTGAACTTCAAGTCTGACCCGAGCATCTTGAACAACTCTGTCCAAAACCTCCCCGTGAACCTTCCGTCTCTATCACTGATGATGGATTGTGGCAAGCCCCAGTACTTGACCACGTTCTTCATGAACAGCTTGGCCCGCCTCTTCTGCGGGGCATTCCTTTGTCGCCGGTATGAAGGTTGCGTATTTTGAGATTCGGTCTACCACCACCATGATACTCCCGAATCCGTCCGTCTTGGGTAGACCAACTATGAAGTCCATGCTAACGCTTTGCCAAGGATGGTCCGGTATTGGCAAAGGTTCCAAGAGTCCCGCAGGTTGTCGTTGCTCAACCTTGTCTTGTTGGCAAACAAGACAAGTCTTGACATATATCTCGACGTCGTCCCTCATTTGCGGCCAATAATATTTTTCTTCTACAAGAGCTAAGGTACGATGCATACCTGGGTGTCCGGCCCACTTGGAGTCATGGCAATCTTTGATGACTTCACGTCTTAATCCTCCAAAGTGGGGCACATATAGCCGTTGGCCCTTGGTGAAGATCAAGTCCCGTTCGACCCAAAACCGCCTTGTTTTGCCCTCCTTGACGTATTCCCTTAGGTTCTTGGCGGTTGGGTCATGATCAAGGCCCTCCTTGATGCGGTCTTCCAAAGTCCCTATCGGTCGGCTGATGGCAGCTAACTCCGCTTTACGACTAAGAGCGTCGGCGACTAGGTTGGCTTTGCCCGGCTTGTATTCCAACTCGTAGTCGAACTCGGCAAGAAAGTCTTGCCACCTGGCTTGCTTGGGTGTTAGCTTCTTCTGGCTTTGGAAGTAGCTCGTGGCCACATTGTCTGTCTTGACCACGAATTTGGACCCTAGGAGATAATGACGCCAAGTCCTTAGGCAATGGACGATGGCCGTCATCTCCTTCTCTTGTACTGTGTAGCGCCGCTCGGTGTCATTAAGCTTTCGGCTCTCAAAAGCTATCGGATGTCCCTCTTGCATCAGGACTCCCCCTATGGCATAGTCTGATGCGTCCGTGTGTATTTCGAACGGCTTCCCATAGTCGGGCAGGGCTAGCACTGGCTCTTCGGTCATCGCCTTCTTAAGCCGATCGAACGCCTCTTGACTCTCCTTGCTCCAAGCCCAAGATATCCCCTTCTTGAGCATGTTTGTCAAGGGCGTCGTGATGTGCGAATACCCATGGATGAAGCGGCGATAATAGTTGGCTAGCCCCAAGAAAGAGCGAAGCTCGGTTACTTTAGTCGGCGGTTCCCAATCCATGATTGCCTTGATCTTGGCGGAGTCCATCCGTATGCGTCCCTTGCCGACTATGTGTCCCAAAAATGGCACCTCTTGTTGAGCGAACGAGCATTTTTCTCTCTTGACATAAAGCTCGTGCTCACGTAGTACTTGGAAGACTTGCCGTAGGTGTTCCACGTGCTCCTCTAATGTGCGGCTATAGATAACAATGTCGTCCAAGTAAACTACGACAAAGTGATCAAGGAAGGGTTGGAGTACCTTGTTCATGAGAGTGCAGAATGTTGCCGGTGCATTTGTCAAGCCGAAAGGCATGACTAAGAACTCGTATGACCCATATCTCGTGACACACGCGGTCTTCTCCTCATCTCCTTCCGCGATCCTGACTTGGTAGTATCCCGATCTTAAGTCAAGCTTGGTGAACCACCGAGCTTCCCCAAGTCTATCGAACAGGTCTGCGATGAGCGGGATCGGGTACTTGTTCTTGATGGTTAGCTTGTTGAGCGCCCTATAGTCGATGCACATGCGTAGGCTCCCGTCGTGCTTCCGCTGGAATAACAGGTGCTCCATATGGTGCCTTGGACGGTCTGATGTAACCGGCTTCCAATAATTCCTTAAGTTGTCTCCTTAGCTCCTCTAGCTCCAGCGGAGACATGCGATACGGTGCTCGGGCGGTGGTCGAGCATCGGATACGAGCTCGATCTTGTGATCCACCTCCCTCTTAGGTGGGAGCTTCTTTGGAAGTTCGGGCGGCATAACGTCCTTGAAGTCTTCCAAGACATGGCAGACTTCAGCTGGTGTCGGGTCTTCCCCGGATGGTGTCTCGTCCATCTTGAGAGTTGCCAAGAATGTTGGTTCCTCCCGCTTTAGTCCCTTGGAAAGTTGAATTGCCGAGACTACCTTAGCACTTGGCCCCTTTTCCCGATATACCGGCACGATGCAACGGTGATGGGGGTCCAAGATGCATATACAGTTGGCAAATGGCACAAGGAGAGCATTGATACGATCGAGGAATGCTAAACCAATGACTAAGTCGTAGTCGTCTAGAGGGATTACCTCAATCGTGGCCTTGCCCGACCAATCTCCCAATGATAGCTCTACTCCTTGTGCTACCCCGAGTGTCGGGACCTCCTTGGAGTTCACCGTCTTGATCCATCCATGACTCTTGGTGACCTCGAGCCCCAACTTCTTTGATGTTTCCTCAGACATGAATATGTCGGAGGCCCCGGTGTCCACCAACGCGCTTACTTTAGTGCCGCCTACCATGGCGTCTACGAACATAAGTCCCCTTTTGTTGGTGAACCGCTTAGTCTTGATGGAGCTAAGCATCATGGCCCCGAGTCGCAGCTTATCGTCCTCGGGCGGGTCCTCCCGTGTTATGATGGCGCTCAACTTGTTTCTTGAAGGGCAGTCGCGCATCAAGTGCTTCTCCCCGCATAGGAAGCAACTCAAGGGTTGCCTCTCGGCTGGTCTCTTGCCCTTGTCGGTCTTGGTGTACCGCTCCTTGTCTTTTGGCTTGGACGAGTCCTTGGATGAATCCTTGGATGACTCGTCGTTGTCCCGTCTTGGTGGCCTTCCCCGTCCTTGGTCTCCCCCACTTTTTCCTTTGTCACGGGAGAAGTTACTTCGGTCTTGGCTTTTGAATTCAATGAGGGAGTCCGCCTCGGTCATGGCCTCGGTAAGGGTCTGAACCTTCTGTCGGTGAAGCTCTTGTCTTACCCAAGGCTTAAGCCCGTCCATGAATTGGAAGAAGGCTTCCTTCTCGTTCATGTCTGAGATCTGCAACATTAACTCCGAGAACTCCTTCACGTACTCTCGGGCGGTCCCTCTTTGAGTGAGCCTGCGAAGCTTGGCCCGGGCTTCGTCGTCGGCATAGATGGGTAGAATTGTTTCTTGAGCTCTGCCGAGAACTCGGCCCAGGTGGTGATTGGGGTCCCTCCGGTCCTCTCGCAGGTCCTTCTACGCCACCATAATAAAGCTATATCACCGAGATATAGAGAAGCGGTACTTACCTTCTTTTCCTCGTCCGCGATCCCCGTGACGCGGAAGTATTGTTCCATGCCCCACAAGAAGTTCTCTACATCTTTGGCGGAACGACTTCCCTTGAACGTCGTTGGTTTGGGTGCGTCCACTTTCTGCAGTGGGGCAACTCCGACAAGGCCAGCCCCCATAGCTGTCTTGCATGCCGCCAACTCCCTTATGACCGTCTCCAGCTTGTCGGTCAGCGCCTCAAACTTGGCCTTGAGAACTTCATGTTCTGCGGCAAGGGTCTTGTGGGACACGTTCATGGCCCCTTGGAACTCCCCCTTGAGTTCCTCAATAGAGGACTCCATCGTGGATTCGACGTCATCAACCCGCTTGTTGGCGTCGAAGATGGAGTCCCGCATCTCGCCCACGGCCAACTCGACTTTCTCCAGCCTAGCCTCCGTGCTTGACACCACGTCCCTTGATGCATCCCTTGCGGCCTTCTTGCCTTTCTTGCTCACGTCAACGACTTCCGACACACCTCCTTGGCTAGCCATCGAAACCTCCCTTTGGAACGTTGTTGGCTCTGATACCACTTGTCACGGGCTGAGTTTTCCCTAACTCCAAACCGTGCGGCTCTTAGCTTGTCTCGACCCCTTGTCGTGCTAAGATCAGCCTATTCCCGATGTTGCCAACGAAAGAACTTAAGATTGATGGCTAAGAGAACTTTGAAGGCTTTGTGTGGGAAAGAAAGCTTTGTATTATAGAGAGCTTTACAATGCTTGGATGAGAGCTTGGAACTTGGATGATGCAAATGAGGGGGTGGCACTCCCTATTTATAGCCCAAGGCCACCCCTCCTAGGAAGGTTCCGGATTTGGACAAGTCTTGGACAATCCGGATCCTTCTTGGCTAGAACTCCTTACAAGCTTCTCTACTTATCTAGAATATTCCGCAAGGCTCTAGCCATGCCTAGATGGTTCCGCATTTCTCTAGGGTCTTCCGGCCATGTCCGGAGACTTCTACGAGCGTCCCGAACGTTCCGGATGCTTCCGGATTGGTTGAGAAGCGCGGTCCGTGTCATATGCATATATAGATATCCGAAACTCGGCTATATGGTTTTATAGGAGACAAACTTTCTATCACATATTTCAAAAGATATTGCTTTTAGTTTAATGTTATAATTTGGTGTACTACGTATCATCGTATGCATGCATATGTCAAGTAGAAGTAGCTACCCCTCACATCGACTTCAATTAATAGTGGACAATCAAGTAACTCAGAATTGATCATCATAATAATATTGTGTGAACTGATGATTGATTATTGAGGCAAAGAGCCAAATATATACAAGGATGAAAACCCTAGAGGAATATTAAATAGACTAATTATAAAATATGAACTTGATAAATAGACAATTATATAAATAATAGATATTTATACATCGCACATCTCTCCGCCTCAATTTGGAGGATACGGGGATTTTGAATGGCAACGTTGTTCATCAATGAAATTGGCTCTTGCTAAGGTCTTGGTCAAATATCAACAGGTTGCGCATGAGACCGGATATTTATTTTATGAGACCGGATATTTATTTATTTTTGGTAAATGGTAAATTCGTAGACCATCCGGTTCGATCGGTTTAGCCGCTCTACGTTCGGATCGGGTAGAAAGTCGTGACCCATTGCTGGGAAATACCCTTCCAATATCAATTTTTCCATATATGCCGCCAGGAGGATTCGAACTCGAATCTCCAAGCTAAACACTTAAGGAGCCTAGCACCACATCCCACTAGACCAACTGAGTATTGGTACATGAGACCGGATATGATGTGTAGAGATGGTGCCGGCAAGAAGAAGATCGCGAATAAAATATATGGCACTCTAAATTTAGGTGTTTTGTTCGACCATGAAATACCGATTGGCAGCAATGTGAAGGGCAATCTGACCATCACAGAATAAGCGCATTGATTGCGGCTGACGTATACCGATTGAATTCAGTAAAGATCGAATCCAAATTAGTTCACGACAAGCATAGTTCATAGCACGGTATTCGGCTTCAGCCGATGAACGAGCAAAAGTGGGTTTCTTCTTTGTCTTCTGATGAGTGTTGAAAGTATCGTTTTTCCCTTATGTTTTCATGCATTTCATACCCTCATTTTCATCTCACATGTACCTTATTATATGGAAAACTCCCACTTTCTATATTTCGGTATTTGCCTTGGTTTTTCAGTGTTTCATACCTTTTAGGTGCTAAATGTATCGGAATTGCATATTCCCTGAAGTCAGAGCATCTAGATCATCAACGTGACCGAGGAGCTAAAACATAGAGTCCTCACATCTTCCTACACTCAGAGATTCAAGAACAAACGAAGAAAGTGGACCCTTATGCCTATGTGATGCCCGTAAGGGGCATAACTAGACTAATTATAAATATGAACATAATAAATAGATAATTACGTAAAATAACAGATATTTACACATCCGTATATCAATATCACAAGTCATAATTTAAGGATTAATATTCTATATACACTAAAGTAGAGGACATTGATGCTAACGCGGCGCCGGCCTAACGATTTTTCTTGGAATATTTTTTTTCACTAAATCACTAATTAAGTCAATAAATATTTTTACTAAAACTAGACTTAAAAAATATGTGTGTCGGTTATCTTTAAGGTAATGTAACGATTTGATCAATAACAATCTTGTCGGGGAAGCTATATTTAACTTTTTTTAAAAAAAAAATATAGTAAAACTTGTGTGATAATCAAAAAATAAAACTTGTCAAATAATATATATTTGCGGAAAAAGCTTTATTGTAACTCCGCTTTAATTTCCGATATATATAGATCACCTAATTGTGTGAATTCATCAATCTCTCACGTTCCTATAAGCAACAATTCTTTTCGTTATTTCAATTAAACATTCAATCACTTCATCTTGATTTTTTTTTCATTGTTGTGTATCCTTAACGTATTCTCATAATCATTCGATTTAAAAGGGTTCAACACAATCAAGTATCGGTGATAGATTATGAGTTTTATAATATTGGTATAAAATTTTATTGATATATCTATGTTTTTGCAAATAAAAAGATGGTTTTTCTTATAGCATCTATATCGAACCAAATTATATAAGTTAACGGTATTCTTTTGATTTATATCATTAACATACGTAAGTTTTAAATCATTTATTAATAAAAACCCGTACAAGACAAGGGCTATAAAATATACATAAAAATAAATTATAAAGTTAAATGGAGTTGGCATAATTACTCCTTCTAAAGCTTAACGTGTCATATAGATCGAGGGGAATAATAATTTGATGTGGTGTAACAATTAGAGATTAATCCTGTCATGATTTTATCACCAAACTCTGATAACTTTTGGGTAGACAGCTTCAAGTGGGTTGAGTAGGAACATATATAGTGTACTTGTAGGGCTATTCTATTTATATGTAATCATTTTTTCAACCTATGTTTTATAATTCCATAGTTACAACGTTACATCTCAAACTATAAGCCATGCATGTTCACAAATTTTTCATCACTACGCTTACGTTTATTCAATATATATGTATATAAACTCTTCGCATTTTTACCGTTCCTTTTTATACAATTTTTTTTTTTTTGCTGTATTACATCTTGCAATATTTTTTAAATGTGTAATTTTTTTTTCTAGTGTTATACATAGAAAACTGAAAAAGTAAGATTAGTCTAGCTTAAGTAGAGAGACAAAAACAATGATCGATCATGTTCAAGATGACCTTATTCAATACAGATGTACCTTTTTCAAGAGAAGAAAAAGAAAAAAAACTAGAACAAGTGTACTGTATGATTTGGTAAAATGAGTAACTTAAGAATAAAATAATAAAAGCGACTTTATTGTGTCGAAAATTCCAAATATACAAAGACATTAATGAATTTGAAAAGACAAATAAAATTGGAATTTCTGTTTGTTGAGATGACCAAAGAGGAATATAATGAATCGTTATGGACGTCCATGCAGCGTTTCTTCCCATGCATTGGAGATTTGAAAACATAATGGCCTACCTATAACCTCTACAAATGGTACCACAACATAAGACCCACATCTCCATTTTATAATTATATACTTTTACAAACCATATAACATACAATTCATGTGTACATATATATCCCAACATCTCATATATCCTTTATATATAAAGCCTCTCCTTTGCTTTCCGACCCATGCACGTATGTTGTTGATTAGTCATTTCATATTATATATAGTTGAGACACTAATCAATATTGAACCCACAAAAAGGAAACTAGGACTTCCTTCTAACCCTAGCTATGAATAATTAAAACGGACCACCTGGCTAACCTGCTTGTTGACATGTCGTTTTTGTACAAGTACTCTATAACTCTGACACATGTTGGAAAAGCGGTGATTATGCACTAACCTTTTACTCGAGAATGCTTATATTCTGAACTATTAAAGTAGGTAAACGAAACTCCTGAATATTTTAACACAAAGAAGTTCTTTATTTGATAATGGGCCTTCTTTTGGGCCAAGCCTTATGCCAATTGGACCATTAATGGCCCATATATTATGGTGATCTTAGCCCCTCCTTTTGGGTCAATTTTTTTGGTTGGGATAGGATCATCTTTATAAAGAGGAATTATAATACCGTAACGTATTATCGATCAAGATTAAAAGAAACTTTGGAAGACACGCTATTGGCACATTACATCTTTTGTAAAATTGACAAATTATTGTCATTTATTTTTGTGGAGATAAAGTTCAATTTTCCTCAACTTAAATTGAAGCTTATACAATAGAACCTGTCAAACGATTATTTCTCCCCTATCGGGAGTTCATATATATTGTTTGATGTTTGGTGGTGTTGCTAAAATATTTACCATCCCATTTATACTGATGCAGTGGCAATCAGTTTTTCCGTGCATATAAATTGAATGTGAATTTATGCAATGGTTCTTATTCTTATTTATTTTCTGCATTCGTAGACTGCAGTAAATTTCATAAAAAAAATGTACATTGTGGATATTTGGACATTATAACATTTATGTTGAGTGTTGATCTTGCTATCCGACTATAACAAGTATAGGTGGTGGTTCTTAATTTGGCGATTCAGATTGTGAATTACCAGAAATTACTTGTTAAGTAAGGTATTTGCAACTAACAACCTCTTCTTTTCATAGTACTGAAAATTACCCGTAGAAACGGCTCTATCATCAAAATAACACATCCTCCCATTTTTAGCCAAATTTTCGTTAATGGGGTCAACTTTATAATATTCTAATAGTTTTCCTCTCTAAACTATGAAACTATAAGGTAAAAGCTATATATCTGAACCGAACCGGTTTTATCAAAAAGACAAAATGAACCACTTTATACAACAATCGTGAAAAAGAAATATATGTCGATTGTGCTAACACTCTTCTTCAATCAGTAAACTTAGATTAAATACCAAATTCAATCTAAGTAGTAGCACGAGAGAGATAATTTTGAGAAATAGGCTGAATTTTGTTAGATAATGATTCCAAACCATGATTGTGAAGGCAGAGTATTCTTGTTTGGCCTAAATTTATGCCTATTTATAATATCAAAGAAGCAAGAAGAATAAAATGAAGTAAATAGAATTGAGAATTTATATTTTAGAATGATAACAGACGTCTATTCTATTCTTGAATTCATCCAAACCTGAAAATACCCATGGCCCACTTCTTGTCTTCAAAGTATCTCCCATGAATCTCCAATTTCAAGCAAAATCTAAACTTTTTGTTAGCGTCAACGTAATGGCATTCTCCCCCTTCCCAAGTGCTTCACCATATCTTCAATTTCAAGCAAAGCCTTCAATCCACGTAAAACTGAGAATTCTTTAAAAGTAAGAAACAATCTTTTGATATTGGAACGTCTAAGACATTCAAATTGAGCAATTAAGTTGGAAAAAATAATGATAACCTTGACGATCTTATTTCCATATTTGAGCAAGGAATTAGCAAGATCTGCGCTGGAGCTTATTCCCATGCTTATGGTTTAAAGAGAGAGGATGAGGGTTGGTGAAACCCTGACTGGAAAATTGGGTTGTTCATCGAATGGAAGGTTAGGAAAGTGGAAGATAGGCGGCGATGCTTAGGGTTTGCATGATCTTCCTCATGTCAATTTCATCTCCGTCTTCTTCTTTCCCGATTTATTGTATAAAGAGTTGGTTCATGTTTTTTTTAAACGGTTTGGTTCGATTCGAATATAATAGGTTTTTTAATATCTAATCGCTTCATGGTTCAGAGAGTAAAACTATTAAAATATTATAAAGAGAGTCCCCTTAACGAAAAAAATGGACGGAATGGGAGTGATGTGTTGTTTTGGTTACGGAACTGTTATCACGGGTGGTTTTCGGTAATTATGAAAAGAATGGGAGTTTGTTGCAAACGACTCTATTAAACGGGTGATTTCCTGTAATTCACCCATAAAATTATGTTGCATCACTTGTCCATTAATATTTCATATATAATCGATTAATCATATACGTTTTTTATTTAATCCGACGATTGATATGTTTTTATTTCTTACCGGAATCTAACGTATATATATTATTTGTGAAAAATATGGGCACTAAACTAGTTTTTCTATAATTTTTCTATAAGTATATGAGTGCTACAAGCTTACAAGTAGATAATAATAAAAACACCACACAAAAAAATATATAAAAAAAAATTAATCGGATGGAATAAAAAAAAAACTTGCTTATATTAAATTAAGTGTTCACCTTGTAAACATAATTTCCTCGAAAGAATCAGAGAAATTTTATAATCCAGCACATTTGAAAAATAAAACAAAGTGCCAAAATGGAAAAAATATCGAAAATATTATGACACGTCAAAAAATACATACATAAAGGCTTGAGATCCTATGTATCAATATATATAGTATTCGTTCAATGAAACATTCTTAAAATACTATTACATAAAAAGATTTATAACGAATGCATTTATTTCTATTCATGAAATCAAAGGAATATAAAGATACATATGTTTATTGTAGAAGATCCTCACTGATGTATAAAGGTCCATCATGTGTCAATAGTTTAGACAAGAAGAAAATATCTACTGTCAAAGGATGGCTCCACAAGTTGGATCAAGAAGATCTCTACCGTCGAAGGAAGAGGTAGATATAGTGATCCCGACCATCAGGACCCTTGATTTCTTGGAGCAATGGAGGCCCTTCTTCGAGCCGTACCACTTGATCATAATCCAAGACGGGGATCCGAGCAAGAAGGTCCGGGTACCCGACGGATATGATTACAATCTGTATAACCATGACGACATGAAACGGATCTTGGGTCCTAAGTTATACACTTGCATTTCTTACAAGGAGTCTGCTTGCCGTTGCTTTGGCTTCCTCATCTCCAAGAAGAAATATATTTTCACTATTGATGACGATTGCTTTGTGAGTATCTCTACTATTAATTCGTATTTATTACTTATTTTATTTCCTGATATTTTAAAGGACACGTTTACTTCCTTGAACTTGTTTGCGTTACTCTCAATATCATAAAAATATTTTTTAAAAATAAGGGTTCGTTTGGAATCGCTAATAATTATTTTCGGAAATAGAAGAAAATCACATTTCTTTAGTGATTATAATTGAATGTTACATGCTTTTTAACACATGAAAGTAACTTAATCATTTTCATTTTATTTTATTCTCTTAAATCGTTTTCATAAAGAACCTTGGAATCGCTAATAACCAAACGAGTACTAAAAAGTCATAAAAGTGATATATGGTATGTTTTGGTATGAAGGTAGCGAAGGACCCAAGTGGGAAAGAGATAAATGCAATCGAGCAACACATAAAGAACCTTGAGTCACCTTCAACACCATACTTCTTCAACACATTGTATGATCCTTACGTTGAAGGGTCCGATTTCGTGAGAGGCTATCCCTTTAGTTGGAGGGAAGGTGTCCCAACTGCAGTCTCACATGGCCTTTGGCTCAACATTCCTGACTATGACGCCCCTACTCAGCTTGTCAAGCCACTCGAACGCAATACCAGGTTCACTCCACCTTCATTTTAACGTACAACCACCTCGAATCATGAGATGGAGTGTTGGTAAAATTTTGTTGTCAATTGGTTTGATAATATTGTATATAAACTTGACGTTTAGGTACGTGGATGCGGTGATGACGATTCCAAAGGGAAGTCTCTTCCCTATGTGTGGAATGAACCTCGCATTCAACAGGGAACTCATCGGGCCTGCTATTTACTTTGGTCTCATGGGAGAGGGAGTCCCCTTCAAGAGATATGATGACATGTTTGCGGGATGGTGTGTCAAGGTAACATATGTAGATACATAACACATGCATGCAAGATTGTACGTAAACATGTGTTGTTGTAGACAGTAAGTTCTTCCTCTAAAGTGCAATATTATGAGTCTAGTATATAAGGTTACTATTGTCTGGTTGGTGGTTTTAGAATAAAACTTCATAATTGTGCTTATGTGGTGGGCTTTGGTCTAAAGGTCTCGTATGCACACGTACATTATGATCCTAGCTAGTATATAAGTCTAGTTGATTGTTTTTCTTATTTTCAATTGGTTTTATTGCCGGTCTATATTTTGACATGTATTAATTTGTAAAATGCTTGTAGGTGGTGTGTGACCACTTGGGATATGGGATAAAGACAGGATTACCATACATATGGCACAGCAAGGCAAGCAACCCATTTGTGAACTTGAGGAAGGAGTTCAACGGGATATTCTGGCAAGAAGAGACGATCCCATTCTTCCAATCTGTGGTGTTCCCGAAAGAGTGCAATACGCCGCAGTTGTGCTATCTAGAGTTGGCCAAACAGATCAAGGCAAACCTCAATCACTTGGACCTTACTTCATCAAGCTAGGTGATGCCATGGTTACTTGGATTGAAGCTTGGGATACATTCAACCCACCAAATGCTCACGCTCACTAGAACTCATCATTTTATTTAAGGCTATTCGAATAATTCATAAACTACACTTGATTATGTATTTCCACACTAGTTCTTTCCTCGTGCAACATTTCTATGACGATATAAAAAGGAGCATTCTTGATTAACCAATAATTTCACTATCAATTTACCTTAATACATTTGCCAAGAGAATTCAGCGTGTCACGATACACGACGTGTTTTTCCTTCATTTCTTATGTTTAATCTCCATATATTTGAGAGTAACAAGTTACCATCCGAATTTTGTCTCACTCCCTCTTCTTCAATCTGCTTTGCTTCCGGGTATATTCTCTCTACAATCTATTGCGACAACACTTCATTTCGAAGAGTAATTAAACTAATATTATTGATGTGAGACATGTTTTGGAAATAAATGGAGGTTTAAGTTAATCCAATTTGTTATTCCGAGAAAATATATATATATATATATATATATATATATATATATATATATATATATATATATATATGAGAGTACGGCGATTATATAACTTATGTACAAAACGGTGACTTTGAAAATTTTGTTTTAGCTATCGTAAATACAGAGTTCTAGAAAAGTGAATCTGAATTTGACGGCGACAGTATTTGTTTAACTTTTTTTATTAAAATATTTAAATTCAGAACTTTTACACAAACTTGTATAAATTATAGGTAAATGCAATTTGGCCTACATAATAAAAGCCATTTCGAAAGCCGGTTAATTGTCATCAATTCCGCACATGGTCCCAAATGGAAGCGAAATCTCTGTTTCAGCAGCCAGGGTCACAGAAAATTTTAAAAATATGATCCAGAAGCGTACATCACTTCTATTCCACAGCCCAGGCGAGGAACGGCTCGGGTTTCTATGCCACAGCCTATGTACAGAAGTGACCGGATTCTATTTTCAAAGCCAAGTGTAGAAGTACCGAGTTCCAGTTCCGCATACCATGTTTGTAATTAAATGGTTCATTTTGACTCCAAATAGCTTTACATCAGACCCATGCACAGAACGAAAAGAAAAATAATTTCACACACAAATGCAATAGCTAAATTATTTTTGTAACCCGTAGTGCACAAGTAAATCATTTTAAAAGTCTAGTTTTGTTTTGTTAGATCTCGCGAGTCGTGCCCAACACCCTATATGATAATGAATGGAGTAGTTTTCACTTCAGTTTCTATTACTGAAATTTATCCACTGATATGTATATATCACAAGCTACGCGGAAAGCTGTAGCAACAACACAACGTGTTAGGAAAATGAAAATGAGAATGTGCTCATTTTTGCACGACGGGAAAACCAAAAGCTAACCAAGATTGCAACCCGTGTTTCATCATAAATGCTCAGTGAAGTAAACTACCACAAAATGTCATACGCATGACTGAAAAACATAACCGTCTCTCTGATTGAACTAGTATTTGAAATAGAGATTAAAAAACCAGAAAAATTTTACATGCCTCTCTCTAGGTCATCCTCTGGGCAGCCTCCTTTGCGAGGACCCTCTCCTTCGCTTTGGCCTTTGCTTGTGATTTTGAACCCATGATACCACCTCCCCACTTCTTCCTGAACTCTTCGTACTTGTCGTTGAAGTTGGCCTGATTACATGACACGTATGATGTGAACAATCAAGGACTGATGAGAAAACATAAAGTTTTGAATATGTCGACAATTGGACTCACCTTAATGGCTTCCAAGATCTTGCTGAAGTCCAACTTGTCTTCATTCTTGACAGTAGTTAGGCACAACACAGACGCATTTTTCTTGTGCACAATCTATTTTTGGAGTCAAAATATGCCATTAGCAAACATACTGAAATCAGGGATAAAAAAAAAGAAAGAATGGAAAGTGTTTCCACAAAGTGAAGTACCGATCCCAATCGTGCTTTCCCCTTCACGATGCAGTATGGAATCTCCATCTTCCTGCATAGAGCTGGAAGCCACACAACCAACTCAATTGGGTCCACATCATGGGCTATAACCACCAACTGAGCTTTATTCTGTACAACACATAACAGCAATACAATCCGTAAGCATGATTCGCATACCCAAGTTGTACAGAACAGCAATTCAATCCATAAGCATAATAATATACATATCCAAGACTTTAAACATTTACACTATGAGAGATATATAAAATTTAGCTACCTGTTCAATGAGGTATGTCACATGCTTGAGACCGTATTTAATCACAATTGGCTTCTTAGCAGTTGCAGCCTCCTTTCCAGCAGCATCAGCTTGAGCCTTGTTGATAAGTCGTTCTTTCTTTGCAGCTTTGTCTTCAGGCCTGTACTTGAGAAGCATCTTGAACAGGCTTGTTGCTGCAAATACCAAGAATATATGTTAGAAAACGGCAAAGTTTCATTGATTAAATACAATTGAAATGACATGAACAAAAGTTAAAAGTGGATTAAGACCAATATTTTAAACTAGTATAGGCTCATAGCTGATACTACAAACTTAACTCGTTTTAGCATCATAAGATAACATTCACTAGTGGTATCTTAACATATAATAATATTGATTTTTAGATAAAAGTGAGGTTTGATCTAAGAAATGGGGGAGAGGATGTTGCTTGGGGCCTTGGGCTAAAAAATGGGAGGGAAAAGATTGCTAAATAAGGTGTAAAATTTTAAGATTTATTTGCTTTTTTTATTATACTATGGAAGTAAGAACAACCCAATTATAAATTCACTGCTGTATAAGGTAAAAATGTGTTAGTTTTTTTAGATGATGTGCTAGAAGAAAAAAAAAATACATTAAAAACCCACTTTAAAAACCACTAATCTTGATGCTCTAATAGAAGATAAAAATAGCATTGATAGTGATTCCCTTTCTTGAAAGAAGGGTTGGTTATTTCTAATTTTGATTTTTATCTACAGACAACACAATTCAACACTGTCCAGCTATCAGAAATGACAAATGCAGAACATTCGTGTGTAAGTCATAAACATCTTCAAATACAAAAGCTGAGAATCTAGTCTTACCGAGATTCTTGTCAAGTGTCTTGGTAAATTGGTTCAAGGCTGGTGGAACCTTCAACCTCTGCTTCAGGATCCTCTTCTTCCTCTGGAGCTGAACAACCTTGGGCCACTTAACAAATCGCTTCATGTCTCTTTTGGGAGGCAATGCCCCACCAATTCCAAACTGCTTTGGTCGCTTTTCATAAAGCGGGTTCACAGCCTTCTCCTGATATACACAACAGTTCATATTAAGCACAGAAGCAGCTAATGCAGCTGATAACAATTTAACCTCCAATGACAATAGGACATACCGGTTTCTTCTTTGATGGGGCTGAAGCAGCCAACTTTCCACCTCGTTTTGGTGCCTGCATATATTATATGGCAATGTCATTGGCAAACTCATAATTTATGAGCATACAACTCCATTAACGCAACAGAAACCACAAACTACAATAATACGATTCAGTAGCGGTGCTCATGCCATTTCATTAACCAGTACTAGAACAGTAATTTACAAGAACACTCGAGTTCCAATGTTTCCTTTTCAAATTACACTACGTAAATAAGATTAATAAAATCAAAATATTTATCTTCTGACACATTTTTCAGACCAACATACATCCAGGATTACAAAGATAACATATCTACTATACAAATACAATGTGGTGGCGCAAAAACTGACTATTATCCATATACGCAAGCCTAAATGGAATGATTTTCCACTTAACAAGGATATAAACGGATTGTAAATGCACAAACTCCATCTCCTTTACAAAATGTAGAAACTTGTGAAATCCAATCTTCAAGCAAAGAAATAGACTAAGCAAGACATTATTTTCTAACTTCAATGGCAATTTCAAACGTCTAAGACATTCAATCTACTCACCATGAACACTAAAGACCTAATTTCACATTTCGCCGCAAACAAATGTCGATACATAAGAGAATTTACAAGGAGGAAACCGAAAGATAAGCCGACAAGTTTAGAGGAAGAAGAAGGTCGAAAGCATACCATCGCAGCTGCTGTTGTTCTCGTCACTGTCAACGGCGACGAGGAAGGATCAGGGTTTTTGTTCGAGGAGCGCGTTATATATGTGCATAGGCGTTTTCTCACTTTTGTTCTGCCTAATCTAGGGTTTTACAATATACGGGCCTTTCTACAGCCCATTAAATTAATGGGCTATTGCTTCGAGCCCATTGGATGTTCAGAAGCTGGTGTACATTTTATTTGTTGGAGGGACCGTGACTCCGTGAGTGGTTTTGGTTACGGTGTTCAAAAAAATAGCCGATCCATTAATAATTTGACAATCCGACATGAAAATATATCTGACGAAAAATTATCCGTAGCAGCTCCAATCCGCTTAAACTATCAAATATGCGGGTCGGATGCGAATCTTTTTTTTATAACCTGAATATCCGTTATCCGAGAATATGAAAAAAATATTATACTCATGTTACATTAGCAAACATGGTGAGAGTGAGAGTTTTTTTATTATGACGACCAGTGACGTAGCCAAGAACATTATTTAGAGGAGTTAAATATTTTTTAAAAGTTTATGGTTATTTTTATATTTATTAAATATAATTTAGTGAAAACTCTTTTAAAATGTATGATACTACATTTTTTTAAATTCATATATGATGTTTTTAATAGGATTTTTTTTTATATCTAGCTTTTATAACCTCTTCAACAATATTAACTTTAATATTATATCATTTATGAGCATTAGTATATAGAAAAATAAGATTATCAATAAATTTAAGAGATTGTACATCTAAACAAGGGTAATTTAAATAACAATAACACTTATTGAAAAATTTTACAATATCATATGGTAAATAATATCACCAAATGTGGTTTTATTAAAAAAAAAAATTTCTTTTGTCATAAATTATAAGAGAGTAGAATTCATGATGAAAAGATGAAAATAAAATATTAAAAAAACCTAATTAGATTAATTAAGTAGTAAATTTGGTGGGTGAAAACTGAAATTAATCAAGTAGGGAATTTAAAAGCAATAATTGAATAGTGAATATTAAAAAAAACAAAAGAATTTGCTATAAGCAAACAACCACCTCAAATACATAGTTCTTGCATTACAAGTTCACTCTCAAGTGTATTGAACAACAAGGGCAATTGCCCCCGCCAAACCCCTGTCTATGTAACACCAAATGAGAACTCGAATGTAATTGGCTAAGACCTCGGTGGGTTATGGTCTTAGTTTGACAACAATACTACTAAATCTTGCAATAAGGCACAAATAATAAAATAAATAAAACACTTAAAATGTAATTTTCACAAAAAAGACATGTGTTTGATAGCCATGCATAATGATAAAGAAAACCATAAAATATAACTAGTCTCTCTACTGAAAATAAAAGCACATCCAACCCTAAATACAGGTACGGAAACCCAACTGATCACTCCGCTCCAAACTACTCGGCGGTCAGTCAACCTGCAAAGTCTATCAACACGGTATAAACCGTTAGCTAACAATTATAATATTAAAGTATACTAAAAATAAAATTGAAAATAGATCAACATGCTCAAACAATGTCCGATTATTATCTTTATTTAGGTGATTCCAATCTAATTAGTTCAACTTAATCGTGTGGCACGAAGGTCCTCCAACCTTCTCTCCGTCCCCGTATACCAATAGGACTGGTTAGATGCATCTTCCCGTATACTCAGTTGGACTGATCGCGGGGAGCCTCTCAGTCGCGCTCCAGCGCTAGACAGTGATGTCACGGGCCGTTATCATATACTTGGGTCTTACTCATGGAAGTACAATGATCTAGTCAAGTTTTACTTTTAATCACTTAATACACACATCACCTTAAGCATGCACTTAACATTATTATAGGTAACTAAGTAAGTTCGATGAACTCACCTTCCATTAGTCGATCATCTCACAATCCTGGGTAAGATGTAACATCTAACTATCCTCGTTCTACTATTTCGTCACTTCTAGAGTAAGATGTCCTACATCATTACTCTTATCAATCTCCAAGCCCTATAGCTCCATAGACCTATATGTCCATTCCGCAAGTCCGCATAATCTCATCATTCCGCACATATCCATTTCTCATCCTAATTATTTTCTAAAATCCGCAATTATATAACAACCTTAATCATTTTCAAAACAATCATACCAGAAACAGTCTATCCTGTCAAATCTGGTTATCAATGTCCTAGTATCGAATGTCTTGCAAAAGTTTTTCAATTTCATATTTTCATGGCAAGGAAGGTGTGGAGAGCTTATTCACTCACTGTTGGGTTGCCTAGACTACTAGGAACGAGTCAACCTTTCAACAATCTCCAAACCCTGAGTATAACTTTCCTAGGGCTATGCTAGAAGTGACAGAACTTGACATACAATAAAATCAGTTTTTTACATTCAAAAACAAAAGGAACCCATGTATTTTCCTAATTTATTTTTATGTTCTTTGAGAAATACTACCAAGGAAAGTTCCAGTTCCCACGCTCGAAAGCGGCTCTCTTCTTTCCTTCCTGCTGTTACCCTGCCTCTGCTTTCTGTTCCTCCCAAAATGCCGACACCTCTCTTTCTCTCTCTTCACACACTCACTCTCATAACGGCTTAATTGGATCACCGTTTGTCTCTCAATCGCAGCTAGGTTTTTTAATTTTGCAGATTTGTAACTGGTCACGCGTTGCTTGTGTGTTTCTCTGCTGAATTGTCCTCCTATCGATGACGATTGACGAGCAGGGGGAGGAGAATAGGATGCCGGAGAATGAAGAACCTGGCCCGGAGCAGGAATGCGGAGATGTTGAGGCAGAGGAGGAAAGTGAGGAGGAGCAGGATGCAGCTAGGACGCCCATCGAAAGGCCTACCAGAGAGAGGAAGACAGTCGAACGCTACTATGCCCCGTCGCCAGTTCCAAGGTCATCCGCTAACAAAAAACCCCTCGCAATTGCTAAGGTATTCTCAACTAACTCACCCTTTCTATTGCCAAATTGTTTGGTTTTTAGAAGAGAACCATAGCAAACAGAATCTGTGTTTAAATTTCTTACGCCAGAAATTGGGTTAAGTCATCCGTGAATTGTGTTATTTGGTTGAATTTTAGGAATTAAATTTAGAGTTTTTAAGGGCTTGTTCCACCATCACCATTTCATGCATAACCTGTCCACCTAACCATCTTTCACCCCTCGCGTTTCAACCATCCCCTGTTTCTCCCTCTTATCTAGTACGGTTGTGTCCAAGGAGAAGTTGTGTCGGAGGAATCCAGTACCATATGTGAAGATAAGGAGAAAATTAGGGAACACATGAAGAAATTTCCAGTGTTGAAGAGGTGAAGAAGAGGTTTGCCAGCGAGATGAATATTCAAACCCAGTCCTCACCTGTGCTGCAAATCCTAGCCTTTTCTCTGCTCATTCACCCAATCCTCTGCCAGTTCGTACTCCCTCTTCATCCTTTGCCATACAGACTTCATGGCAGCGAAATGGGTGAAGACGATGAATTTGGGAATGATAGAAACCGGTCCTAGTGGGATTTTTAGTTTCTACCGTGAGAAAGAATCCGTTTTGAGCTAGAAACGGTTCTAATCAAACACAATGTATGCTTAAACCATTTCCCCATAAGAGGGTATGGGTACTGTAAGGCTCTTATAAGTTTTACTTACAAGACTAATTACGACCAACCATGTACTCATGTATACAGATTAATTGCTAGTGGAAACTAACATACAATGCATCTGCAACTCTGTTATGTCTGGCTATACTAGCTCATATTAAACTCCTTTTTGTCTTATTGATTTTCAGGGTAGTGGCACACAGCTGAAGGATATTCCAAATGGTATGTTGCTAGAAATTTCTTTTCCTCCCTATTTCTGATTGTCTTTTTCATCTTTTCGTTTCCTTGATGGTAATTAAACATTTGGATTTTGGGTTGGGACTGATGTATAGAATTATTGTATAAAAGTTCATGATGGATTTGCATGGTTTCAATGGCAAATCCAGAAATGAAGATCTACTACGAAGAGTTGCTATGGTTTCATGACTTTCAACTCGACACATAGCTGCCAAACATTATGATTTTCGTTTTGAAAACTGAGACTGGTTTAACGAATTATAGTATCATCGATATTTAGCAAATCTTGGATTTGCTTTAGCGCATGTTGTATTTGTCAATATTCAAAAGAATGCAATGACCATGTAGAGTTCCTGTGCTTTGTTTGTTGTGAACATTTAATAGATATTATTTGATGCAGATGTGTTTTGCAGAAGAACAAAAAAAGTCGTAGAATAAACCTTTCAAGTTTAAGAGATACTACCTGATTTTCTTGCAGTTTGATTATTACAATTATGGGGAGTACACTACTAAAAAAGGTTCTGAAAAGTCTGATATGTTTTGCAGTTGTTTGTTTGCAACACGCAAGAGGTAGAACAAATTGTGATTTTCTCTAAACTACTACTATTATAAAAAAAGAACTGAAAATCAAGTATATTTTTAAAATCACACATGCTGATGGTGATTTCTAAAAATGTGTGTCATAACTCATAAGCGCCCCCGACAATATATGTTAAAATACACGGGAAAGCATCAAGCTGTCATTGATAATATTTTTATTGAAGGGTGTGCGTTGTGACTTGCAATTTGTAGAAGATAAATTCATCTTCGGTGAAGAAAGCCTGTGTAATGACTTTTTTGTTTGGGAGCACAATTTTAGAAGCTTATGAAGATGATAAGCTAGGTGGTGAGTGGTGGGAGCTTATTAGCTTATATTTTGTGAATTCTGTAGGAGTAATTTATCGGAGCTTATAAAGTTTATCCCTAGAATTTACACTTATGAATTATCCAGTAAGCTTCGTGCTCACAAAAGATCATCATTCATCAAGTTTTTCAAAATAATAAGTCCGTTCAATCGGCTACCTATTTCAGCTACTCAATAAGCTTCAACTCTGATAAGCTATGTGCTCTCAAACTAACCCTTACCCTTGTGATAAGCATAAGCTGTTTTTTTTTTTTTTTTTTTACTGGTAAGCACGTGCTGCAAGTTAGGATTTAGGAGTTTCTGCTGTGTTTGTGCTCTACCTTTCTGATTCTACGTTTACTGTTATTTCTAATTGCTATATGCATTTTTTGGGTCTGATATTCTGAACCATATAGTGGCTTACAAATTATCCAAGAGAAAACCTGATGACAATCTTCAATTACTACACACAATTCTCTTTGGCAAAAAAGCAAAGGTATGGTTGCTTGTAGCTCTGTCATACTTGGATTTTTGTCTTGATGTTCTTTGTAGTGAACATTTTGTTGTAATTAATTTATTTGTTAGAAAAAATAATTTGTCTTTCCTTTCTCACAGGTGCATAATTTGAAGAAAGACATAGGCTTATTCTCTGGCTTTGTTTGGGTTGAAAATGAGGTAAAGAAATGCTGAAGCAAGGTTTTCTGGTTTGTTCAAGAACAACTGGTTTCTAGTGTGTATGATTTTGATATGGATGTGTTTATGATGTGGTTGCAGGAAATGTAGAGTTAAAACGCAGCGTTAAAAGATGAGAGCATATGTTTATTTAGGATATCTTATTTATCTATTTAGGGATCTAAAATATATCTAGTTGTTATTTTAGGATTTAGTTTATTTATCTTAGGAATTGGGGATATAGTCTAACTTTCTGGCCTTTTCTTAGTATCTGAGTTTTGTCTTTCCCTTGTTATCAGCCTATATATATGCCTTTTCTTAGGACAAGCCCACTTCATCTATCCCCTCAGACATAATCATAGCTCCCAGGAAAGATCATGTCGAGTGGAGACCTATGACTCGATCCAGTGCTCTGGGAGATGACATCTTGGTGGTTTGTAACAGAAAAAGAGAAGAAGCGTCGTGAAGAAACAGACCTTTTTTTAACTATTAATGGCACAAGTGTCGAAATTGGACTGTGGATTTTGGACGGATGCCCAAATGCACAATATCAGAGCTTTATGCATGTTTTTTCATGGGTTGCTTTTTTACATTTCAATTAGTTATAACCTTATTGGTGATTGCAAATTTGAGTACAGGTAATTGTTTTCAATGGTTAGGTTATTAAAACTTGAAGCAGTTTCTGGAAGACATTATTAATGTGAAATTGCTATTGTTTATATAACAGGAAAAACAAAGGACCAAAGTCAAAGATAAGCTTGATAAATGTGTCAAGGACAAATTGTTAGACTTCTGTGACGTACTAAACATTCCTTTTAACAAAGCTAACTCCAAGAAGGTGTTTTCCAATAACTTTAGTCTTCTTAATCTTTTTTTTTTTTTTTTTTCTTTCTAATATGATGTTCTGACAACTGATTACGAAATCCTCCATGGAATTTCAGGAAGATCTTTTAACCAAGTTGTTGGAATTTCTTCAATCTCCACACATCACAAGTGCTATTTTGCTTGCAGACAAGGAACAGGTTTTCTAGCTCCTTTGAAATATAATTTGTTTATTTTTTGTTATACTTTTTGATTGGCACACATTTCTGATCTATTTGTTCTTAATATGAACTGCAAAAGGGGAAAAAACGAAAATCAAAGGCAACACTTAGCAGAAGCTCTACATCTAAAGAGCAGTCTGCTGAAATAACATCTAAGGTATGCTATTATTTGTTGCTCGTTACAGTTTGAACCTGAGAGGCAAAAGGCGCTCAACTTTTCATCCTATAATTTTTTGTTGTTGTTAAATTTACCCTTAGTTTATTGGAAGAAGTAAGTAAATATATCATGAAATGCTAAATTACCTTAGTTCACTCATTAAATTATATCATGAAATACACATCATAATGCTTATTAGGAATGTTTTCGGAATGGATAGAGTATTTTATATCATTAAGGGCAGATTTCTAAGCGCATGTGGAAAAAGGGGACATGGAAAGTGACAACTGCCCTCGAAGGTTGGTTTCTAAGTGGAATGTGGATGTTAAAAGTTCATGTATTTGTAATGCTCTCGTCTGTACAGATTGATGCAATTATGTCCGTATTCAATGCCTCATTGATACAATTTCTTATTTTCCCTCTAATTAGTGGAATGCTTACGAAGGCAGTTGAAATGGGTTAAATTATATTGTCATGTTCTAAGTGAAGGAAAAATGTTCTAAGTTCCTTTTTTTTTCCTTCCAAATTTACTGCTGTTTAAAAATATTTGTTTGCACATGTTTATGATTTCTATGTCTGAACTTTTTGTGTGCAAGCAGAAGGCAAAAGTTGGCGAGAAGCAAAAGAAGACATCTATAGCTGCGGAAGAAAGTGATAATGAAGACAGAGAAGAAAATTCAGATGTGAAAGATAAATCCATGGAAGAAGACAGTGACAAGGAAGCACCTAAGGAAGAGAGTGATGAAGATGAGATCAAGTCCAAAGAGGGAGATGAATCCAAAGAACAGATTCCCAATCCAAAATCTAAGGAGAATTCTGGGTCTAAAAGGAAGAAACCTCCTACAGGCATTAACGAACACAATCCCAATAGGCCTTTAGAAAGCAAGAAAAAATCTCAAAGAACTACGAAAATAAGTGATGTTCTTGCAAAAGACTCTGCATCACCTTCTCAAGTTAAAGGGTCCAGTAGTAAGAAGCAGAAGCCTGAAAGTGAAACCAAGAAGGTGAAATCTGCTGACCAAAAAGATTCTAGTAGAAAGCAGTCAGGCAAACTGGGATCAAAATCCGTGACTAAGGAAGAAGGTAATTTAAATTCCTGTACATGAGATTTTCACGTTGAAGCTCAACAACCGAGTGTGGTGAAGATTTCTTTCATGTGAATCGATTCAGCTTGAACCATTGAGTTTTTTTATTAGTTCTAAACTTTTTGAGTTCTAACCTTACGTTGAATGATACCAACTATAATGACTATTATTGCCATTGAATATCTCTTTGAATGGAAGAGTTGTAACTGCTCTTTTGCTTTTAGGAAAAGGTAAAGCAAGCAAAATGAAAGATGCAGGGCCTAGTACAAAGGAATTGCAAGCTGTCGCTGAAAACATTTTGAAAGAAGTTGATTTCAATACTGTAAGCTGACACTGGTATCTGCTTTTGCACAAGATCTTGAGTTTTCCTCCTTCAATTACCTATCAAATATTTGTTTTTTCAATGTTGCAGGCAACTGTATCAGATATTGTGCGGAAGCTCGGTATGGAGAAAATTAAGCTTATTCTTTTTATTAATTTCTGTTGTGGTGTCTAATTGTCTGAAATTTTGGCATATATATCTTGTTGGCTTTTTTTTATTGGACGTGGTCTCAGTGTATTTTCTAATACCATGGAGAATCACTTATGTTAGGCTGCAAGCCTCCAATGGATGAAAATTTTCATTAACACACTCTACCTACCGTGGGAAAAAAAATCTATAAAGAAGTTGTATTTTGTTGAAGGAACATTTTTATTTGAACTCTTTCAGTCAAATCTCATTGGACAATGTGTGGAAATCAATTGATTTTGTTTCTGGATTTCTTGTGCAAAGTGTATGAGATCAAATAAAAGCATCAGATTTGAAATAGGGTTGGAATACTTGAAGATTAACAGGTCTTTTTTTCTCTTATGCCCTGCATATGATTTGCTTTCTGGAGGCTTAGATTTTCATCTTCTATTTTCCAGGTAACCATTTTGGATTGAATTTGATGCACCGAAAGACTGAGGTGAAGAAAATAATTGCAGATGTGATAAATAATATGTCTAATGATGAAGATGACGAGGAGGAAGATGGGGATGATGATGAGGATAAGGCGGAGAAAGATGAATCTGATGATGACAATGCTTAATATGGCGTATGGTTCCTTGTTCTTGGTAGAGATACATGTGCTGACTGCCTCGACTCTCCAGCTGTTAGATAGTAGACAACTAAATCTGTTCAGTTTTTGGGTTTATATTAGAGAGTTAGAGATAGCCCCCAATTACAGGGTCTTTAGGTGGTTCCCTAGAATTCATCATATGTTTTATTTTCTCCTGAATACAGAAGAACCCCTTTTGTTCTGCCCGCCTGACCTAAAATCCTAGTGAGTGTGTTCAAGTAGGATGCTACATTCCCTGGCTGATTGTAGCTTTGATCTTAGTGTTTGTTAGTTCTACTGATACGAGACCGGTTTTGTATCTGCTTGGTGAGTAGTTCCCATATGTCTTAGTGTCTTAATCACATACATATTCTCTCCTAAGTTCTCACAAAACTTGGACAAAGTCGGGTATGGCCGGTGTCGTCCACCGTATAGATGTTGCGACCGACAACTGTCTCTGAGAACACTGCTCTTAGTTCCTAAAATCATGGCCGATAACATAACCTAAAAAGGCTTTGCCATTTGTTTCCTGTCTTCCATTGAAATTTAATTTGAAATTTTTTGGATAACATAACCTAAGAACTAAGAAGGCTTTGCCATTTGTTGTCTTTCTTAGACTGAAATATATAATTTGAAAAAAAAAACCTAAATAAAAAAACCCAAAAAGGCTTTGTTATTTATTTTTTCTATTGAAACTAATTCATATTCCGTGCAAGACATGGATATTTGTTAATAAATGATTTGAAACTTATGTATGCAAATGATATAAACAAAGAATACCATCAACATGTATAATTGGTTCGATAAAAGATGTACGAAAAAACTATCTTATTTTATTTTCAATAACATAGATTTCAATAAAACTTTATATGACTTAATGAACAAATAACATAAAACTACTAATCTATTACCGATACTTGATTGTGTTGAACCCTTTAGTATCGAATGATTATGATAACACATTATGAAGACACAACGATAAAAAAAAACTATTTTCCAAGATGAAACAATTGAATGTTTACATGATATAACGAAAGGTTTCATGCTTATAGGAACGTGAGAGATTAAAAAAATCACCACAATCAGATGATCCACATATATAGTGGAAAGTAAAGCGGAGTTACAATAGAACTCCTTCCGCAAGTTTTACGTTATAAAATAGCTTATATCTGAAAAGTTTTATTTTTGTGATTATCTCACAAAAATTGAGTTTCTCCAGCAAGATTTTTATTGATCAAATCTGTATGTTAAATTACAAGATAACCAACACAATTATTTAGTTTAGAATATAGTTTTAGTAAAAAAAACTTATTGACTTGACTAGCGATTTAGTTACAATTTTATTCCGAGAAAAAATAGGGTGGTCACCCCATAGCATCAACGTCCTATGGATTTAATTTGAAAAATTCTGAATGTTTTTTTTCTTTCAAAATAATAATCTAGCTTCTTCTTCGCTTTTCCAGCACATGGTCAATAAGCGCTACCAATGCGATATTATCGAGGGAAGCTCCACCTAAAAAAAGTTATATAGGGAATACGTGCAGCAAAATCTACCTTATCAAATGCAACACTATGACGGTATTTGTATTGCGAACGAAAATTCATCTGGCAATAGGTATTGCAAACAAAGATATGTCATAAATCAGCAACATTTTGTCATATACATGTCAAACCGCGATTTCTTAAAATCTCACTTCTAGTTGAACAATGAATTCTGCGGAGTACTTTCCAATATTGAACTATAGGTTAAGAAAAAACATAAAAAGCAAGTATGCAAAAAAGGTGAAATATATGTTAATATGCCTTGTCTCGACAATTTTGGTGTGGACTTCTGAGAAATTGAAGCCATTGAAGGTTTGAAATTTTCACTAGCCTTAAAGAAAGGAAAATGTCATACCTGAAGCAGAGAAAATATATGAGAGACAGATGTTATGAATCCGCTTGGCTAAGTACTGTATACCTGATAACAGAAAAGAATGTCAGGCCATCCATCAATCAAGCATGAAATGTATAAATAAATCAGTATACTATATTTACCTACAACCAATAAACTTGCACTTCTAGTCATTATCAATTTTAAGAGTAATCCTAACAAGCTTTGCTGCAAACTTTGAACAACAATATCTTGAAAACCTGCAAAATGAATCAGAATACTTGCACTCAGAATTTGTAACTTTAATGCATATCCTGAAGCTGTAACACTGAATATTCAAACATGAAATTCCTTACCAGAATATTCAGTAGCAAATCTATCATAACTGTGATGAATTCTTACTAGATGCAGTCTACTGTACATTGAAAAACATTTAGCACATCATATGGCACCAAAGATTTAACTGATAGCTTCATGTCATTTCTCGGCCCATCATTCAAAGCCAAGAGTAGACTATACTGTTGGTTACTTGGTTTACAAGCAACTTTCTGGAAGGTCCAAAATATATTCATTTGGATCAATTATTTTGATACAAGTATATGTGGCTTCCTCCGAATTGTAGAATTGTAATCATCTTGAAGAGGTCAGATTTTCTTTTCAATTTCTGATTGAACTAAACCTGTTTCCCACAAACATAAATTTGTGAGAAGTACTTGATAATTCACTCTATATTTCAAGAGAAAGTACCTGAAACTCAAGCTGATCATAGCTACAGACAAAAACTTTAATCTCAATTTCAAACATAAATCACAATATTCAAGAAGTCAAACTGAGCGTTAACCAGATACCAGTTGTCCTCTCTTCAACCAGGTAATTTAAGATTCATTAAAGTTCTTGTTACAAGCTTCGAACAATAATCTCTTGGAAACACATACTAGTCATCACTTTCATTCGAGAACTGCTAAATGAATCTTAAATTATAGCTCTCAAATCAAGAACTTTAATGCATATCTGAATCAAATTCTGAACATGCATATATAAATTAATTGCCAGACCATTAGATTGCAAAATCAACCAAATGAAAAATCCTACCACATTTTGTGTAACTTGAAGCAACCTTTCGTTAGGCCTGTTACCAATAGTCCTTACAGGAACAACAACCATTTGAAAAATGGTGAAACCTGCTATTGTCTCTAAGGATTATCACTCTTCTTGACACCTTTGAGATCAACTTCATAGCAGAATGGCAGTCCCTGCACACCCTTAAATTCTTCTTGATGATTATAGGCTTTCCAGATGGTACACTAATGAGGGCAAATGCAATGGCTATTTTTTCACTGTGATGAAGAAGTACTCTCTCCTTTGCTTTATCATCCATTTCATAAGGGACAGATTCAGTTTCTGGAGCATATCCAGCCTCCTTTATTTCAAATGCTAGACGATCAAGTTTTTCGTAGATCTCAGCCTTTTGAGGGTGAGAGGAATCTTCAACCTCAAAAACATGGGTTTTGTTGCCAACATCAACCCAGCTGTAGCCAGGCAGCTTCTTCAGATTGTTGTCTCTCATCATGAGCCTCAAGCTACGCACATCTTCCCATTGTCTTTCCTTTGCATAGATGGTCGAGAGTAGAACGTGGGCCCCACTATTATCAGGCTCAATCTCCATCAGTTTTTTAGCTGCCATTTCACCCCTCTGCTTATCATTAAGTACCCTACAAGCTGCGAGAAAAGAACACCATCCAAAAGCATTTGGCTCAAAAGGCATAGTCTTGATGAACTCTTCTGCTTCTTTCAGCTTTCCTGCTCGACTAAGCATGTCAATAACACAAGAGTAATGTTCTGACTTGGGTGTTACTTGATATTTTCTTTCCATAGAATAAAAGTAATTTAATCCTTCTTCAACTATACCAGCATGGCTGCAGCCAATCAAGATATTGATAAACGTTATGGCATTAGGCTTGACACCAAGGCTAACCATCCTGTTAAAAATTTCTATTGCTTCTTTACCACGACCATGCTGGGCAAACGAACCCAACAATGAATTTAACGCAGTCTCTGAGGGATTTTTTATCCCATTAAACAGACGCACAGATTGATCAATTAACCCACATTTCCCATACATATCAACTAGAGAAGATGAAACAAAAGGGTCTCCCGTCAGATTGAACTTTACTACTTGAGCATGGAGCTGATTCCCTTGCTCAAGTGCAGCTTGGTTTGCACAAGCCTTGATTAAACTTGAAAAAGTATACTCATTAGGTTCAATTCCCTGTCTCCTGAAGTCCATGAAAAGGTTAAGTGCTTTCTCTGTTTGATCTGCTTCCACAAATCCATCAATCAAAGAAGTGTATGACACAATGTTCATATAGCTGGTTTCACTCCCAAATACTCTTGAAGCAGTCACCATGTCACCTGCTTTTGAGTACATGTCAGTCAGTGCATTGCCCACAACAGTGTCCTTTTCAAACCCTAATTTGATAACAGTTGAATGAAGACCCTTTCCGAACCAATACGCTTTCAATGCTCCACAAGCACTTAGAGTACTACAAAGCACATAATGATCAGCCAAAAGTCCTTGAGTTAGCATATCTTTAAAAGCTGAAAGAGCCTCCTCATTATCACCATTCTTGCCATACCCATCAATCATTGAAGTCCAGGAAACCTCATCCTTATACGGCATCTCTTGGAAAACCCTGCAAGCATCATGAACCAATCCACACTTGGAATACATGTCAGCTAAGCTGCTAGCCACAAACAGTTCATTGCTAAACCCACATCTCAAACTCAAAGAGTGTAACTGTTTACCAAATTTTACACACCGAATTGAAGCCGATGCCTGAATTACACTCGAAAAGGCAAACTGGGTTGCGTTTATCCCAGCCACCCCCATCTGACAAAAAGTTTTCAGGGATTTCTCGTACTCACAATTGTGTGCAAAAGCAGCGATCATTGCACTCCAAGAAACAATGTTCCTCTGAGGCATATTGTCGAACAGTTTGTGAGCATACTCGACGTGGCCACATTTGGCGTACATGTTGAGAAGATGGTTGGTGGTGAACTTGCATCTTGTTTGCCCAGAACGAATTAGTCTGGCGTGGAGCTGTTTGCCGTGTTTGAGTTTCTTCGTTTGCGCGTAAGCTTGGAGAAGGTAGGTCCAGGTGGTGGAGTTCTGGAGCACAGGTGAGCACTTTGAAACAGAGACCATTGATGGAATTCCACAATAATTAAGAAGACGAGTATGAAATAATAAAAGACGAGTTGTCGAGGTCCAAGCAAGCCATTTTTCATCCGAGGGAATTCTTTTCGCGTTATTGTTATCAAAAAGAAAATTCAAACGATTGAGTAGGGATGGGTACAAATCCCCGCAAATTCTGGTCCCGTCCTGGGCCCATTCAGGTCCCGTCCCGAGCCCATCCCAGTCCCGTCTCGGGTCCATCCAGATCCCGTCCCGATCCCGGCGGGATTTAAATGCTTTTTACTTTAAAATGATAAATATGAGAAGAATCTCTAAGCATTAGTGAAATACTTATATATTTATATATATATATATATATATATATATATATATATATTTATATATATAGTTACGTTTATATATTTTAAAAAATAAACCATGTTTAATAAACGGTTAAAATTGACAATGTACCAAATTCATTTAGGTATGTTTTATCATATACAATTGAAAACTTTAATATTTTTTGCATTTTAAGTACGATATATACGCATATTTTGTGGATAAAGGGTAAAATTTAAAAACATTAAATGAAGTAATCTTGAAACAAGATCGGGCCCATCCCGTCCTGTCCCGTCCCGGTCCCAGCCGGGATAGGACCCGGTGGAATTCAATTTAAAATACTCAAGGCCCATCCTAATCCCGTCCTATTTAAAATAGCTGGGACGGGACTGGGATGACCTCAATCCCGTCCCGTCCTGTCCCATGCCCACCCCTACGATTGAGCACCTTGAAACAGAGAAGAGGCGCAACAGGGATACGTCCCGAACGCGGACTCGTAATGCGCACGCGCCCCAAATATCAAAAATCTCAAAATTCAAACATTGCAACGTCATATTTCTACAGATGGACTCGACCGTTGGATGATTGAAAGTCTATAAATACAGATGACATATCTTCCAAAATACACATCCAAAATCTCATATCCAATTTCTTCAAATATAGTGTCGTTGTTATAAAAAAATGTCGACATACGTATATAAAGACGAATATAATGTTGAATCCGACAATCTCAGCGTAAACGCTTCGTTTGATGAAAACAAATATAGTGATTCCGATAAACTTTTAAGAATTCTTCAAGTAAGTTCTCAATTTAAATATGATTATGTTATTTTATGGTTATGCACGTAGAAACTAAGTTATTGAAATACATTTTTTAGTTAGTAATATTAGAGGGTTCTTGACATTGTAGAATTAATATTTTACTCATATTAGGGCTTATGGAATTCTCGCATATTGCCAACACAAATTATTTTTTTATGCTTGAGATGCATGGATATTATTATGATCGAAAGAATTTAGAGGGTTGAACTTGTTTTGTGGTGGAATCAATGAATATGGTATTGGTCACAAACAAATCATGGTTGGATGAGAACGGGTTCCGTAACTTTTGTTTGTCATGCGAAATATACGGAGAACCTAGAAAGGTGAAAGGTGTTGACCATGATCACATGCCAAGTACTAGCCAAAAAAAGAAGTCCAAAAAATGCGGGTGCAAATTTGAACTCCAAGGGTCACAAGTTAAAGACAAAAAATGGATATTGAGGGTTGTATGTGGAGTGCACAACCACATACTTCCCGACCATATAAGGAAACAAACTGAAAAAAGAGGGTCATTTACAAGAAGCACTCCATACGTTGAAAGAACGTGATACTACATTAGTGCTAGAAGATGTCTAGACTCAAATGAGGTGCCCGATTTCTTTCTTGCACATCCAGACTCTATACATTTGTTGAATATGTTTCCTTACGTTATTGTCATGGACACGACATATAAGACCAATGAGTAAGTATTCTTGTTTTCAATTCGCTTCATACACATCTTATAATTACCTCAACCATACTCAATTCATCATTTAGGTTCTTGTTTTATTTGTGATACAACATGCCATTGTTGGAGATTGTCGGTATCACAAGCACAAAGAAAACATTCACAATTGCATTTGTACTCATGGCACATGAGAAGAGAGATCATTATGAATGGGCTTTGAATAAGCTCCATCATTTGTGCAATAACAAAATACCGGAGGTGATTGTCACCAATCAAGAGTTACGTCTTATCTCCGCCTTGAATGTAGTGTTTCCAAAAGTGAAACATATATTGTGCACGTTTCATATAAATTGCAACATTGACCATCGATCACGGGTCGTGTTGCACTCAAAGGAAGCACAAGCCATCTTTGCATCCCAATGTCATGCGTTGTTTGAATCAAGATCTAATGTCAGCTATGAGGGTCGTCTAGTAGAAATGAGAGTGTATTGGCAATCATATCCTAGGTTGATGAATTACCTCGAAGAGACGTAGGCCACGTGACTCACTCCATACAAAAATTGAGAAGTTGGCTTTGGTGGGGGCGGAATTGCAATTTTTAGAGAGGTGTTGGATAGTACGTACCGTTTGCATCAATTTCATATGAAGCAAGTACAAAGAAACTTGCAATTTTTTTGATGATGCTTGAAGGTTGAAATACTTGCATCCAAAAATTGAGAAGTTGGCTCACTAGAAGAGTTCGAATGAGGGTTGAACCCTAGACCGATTGGGGTTGGGGTGTGCTTCGAGACAAATATGAAAATTGACTTCATGGGTTTATTGCAAACTTAGGTGTGACCGCTACTCCGGTTATTGAGATATGAGGTGTTCTCTATCTCGAATTGACATGGAATATTAGTTATAGGTGTGGTTGTGGAACTCGACTCGCTTTTGGTGTGTAACCTCATTGAGAAGGACGTGGATTCCATGCACCCTCCATCTAGCCTGGTGTTGCGATGTCAATACTTACTTATGCGAGACTAAATTGTTATTCATTCATATTTCCCATAAAGGTAATAATGTAGTTAATTCTCTAGCCAACTTTTCCTTTACGTTAGATTTTAAGCAGAATGTTTTGGAGGAACCTTCTACTATATTGTCATATTTTCCATAAAGGTAATAATGTAGTTGATTCCCTAGCCAACTTAATAAATTAAATAAAATTACTAATTCACGGAATTTTACTACGGATCCTATTTCAAAATTAGAATTACGCGAAAATGCGAAATTGTTTCGTTTACTTCAAAATTGTTTGTTATTTTATCACTATAATTGTGATTCATCTTTACCAAGGCTCACCTTTTCTCCCAAAACCTCACAAGGGGAATCAAATATAAAACCCTAAGGGTCCATTTGGAATTAATAAGAGTCATTATTGAAAATGAAATATCACCAAATCAATTTAAAAATGTTTAGAAACTAAAATGGAACATTAGGAGGTCTTATAACCATTTCCTTTCATTTCTTTCTACCTTGACCAAATAGATTAGGGGTAGGCATGGGACGGGATTGAGGTCATCTTAGTCCCGGCCCGACAATTTTACATGGGACGGGATCGGGACGGGCCTTGAGTATTTTATATTGAATCCCACTGACGGGTCCTATCTTGTGTGAGATCGGGACAAGACGGGACCAATCCCGCTTCTACATTAATTTATTTATTGTGTTTAAATTTTACGTTTAATCCACCAAAATATTCGTATATGTCGTACTTAAAACGCATAAACATTAAAGTTTTGAAATATCCATAATAACATATTGTAGTTTACATTAAAATTTCAAAATATCCATGAT
Organism: Fagopyrum tataricum; assembly: GCA_002319775.1. Classification (NCBI taxonomy): domain Eukaryota; kingdom Viridiplantae; phylum Streptophyta; class Magnoliopsida; order Caryophyllales; family Polygonaceae; genus Fagopyrum; species Fagopyrum tataricum. The sequence continues at coordinate 11,250,513 of CM008279.1, read as the reverse complement.
AAAACACATCTAAATGAATTTCGGTCATTTGTCAATTTTGACGGTTTGACCAACATTGTTTTGATTTTTTAAAATACATAAGCATAACTATATATAATAACTATATAAGTATATCACTAATGCTCATGAATTTTATTTATATTTATTATTTTAAATTAAAAATTTTATTATATACGAGACGGGCCTAGCAGGATGAAACAGTTAAGGCCCATATCCCGTATCGGATAATTTTTGATGGGACGGAATTTCAAATTTTTAGTGAAATTCCGCCGGGATCGGGATGAGACCGAGATTGACGGGATTTGTGCCCACCCTTAAAATAGACACTAACTCCCTCCTCCCATTCTAAATTGAACTTTTGCATTTGTAGACTACTAAGAAGAAATTCAACTCTTCTTCTTCTTTCTTTTTTTTGATAAAGGAAAGCATATCGATGCACTATATGACATGCTGTCTAATGGATCGAAAAGCCGAAATAAATCGGCATACGGACACACCGTCATAAAGAATCAAAACAAAGAATATCAAAGAAATACACATAGTACAACTAGTATTCATGGAATCCGTGCAATCTTCAAGGGAAAGGAGAGCGAACCCGTCATTGGAAAACGGAGAGTATAACATTTATCGTTGAAAAAGTGCACAGGACGAGAGCGAACAAATGTGAACACCTCAAATTTGTTCATTTTTTTTATCATGCTGGATTTGCTTCAATCTTTTGAGGTACGATTTGACATCCAAGAGATATTGATTCGGTAAAGTATAAAACGACATTTGTAATTTATAGCGTGGAGAAAGAATCATCTGAGGTACAATTTGACATCCAAGAGATGTTGATAATACTTGAAACCATTAATGTTATAATTCAGTAACTGATTAGATTGGGTATTACTGGAAATACCTGCCGATTTCCTTATCAGTTATAATCTGTTGGCATACTGAGTTACTAAATGATTGTTTTTCTAGAGCTATGCCTTTTCTTTTTTGTACATGTGGCGTGGAGATATGGTCAATAAAGCTATTTCATGAAAGGTGTATTATGCAACTTCAAAGTTACTAGTGTTTTGTGGTTGACTATTTCACCATAAGTCATAACACATGTTTTGTGCGAACAAGTCGAGATAGATTATAACGTTTATAATCATATTAATCTCTAACTGGGGCAGGTGATTGTTAGGGATTAGAATTTACCTCTGTGGATTAAGAGCACGTTATTTTATGTGTTGCTGGTGATTGTTTGGAACTACATGAGACAAATTTATTTCAAATATGCATTATCCTGTGGCCATGTACAATTGCACATCATTTTCAATAACTAGAATGCATTATTTTTGTCGACTTTCAGAAATGTATTGGAAGACTCGAGTTAACTTCACTTGTGTGTCAACAACCAAATGGTGCTTTGGATTTGATATATCATATTTCACCATCATCTAGCCAGTTACATATTTAATAATATACTTGAGAGTTTGAATGATTAGTATTTTGTAGAAGCAGCTTGAACATTTCAAATTTGACATGTCACTGTTACAAAAGGGTTTTGAACATTACTTTGTACTTAATTGTATTATCCTTTCAAACATCGAGGGCCTCTATCTTTTACTAAAATCAAGCTTAGGACACAAATTATTCTCAGATCGGCGTACTGATGTATGTTTTGTGTAGGCATTAAAATGGATTATTAGGACACATATAACTATTTCCATTCTTATCTTTTGTTTTCATTCACAAGCCCCAAGCAAACGACCCCTAGTCCTTTCTTTATCGAGATTTTACTGTGAGGACTTTGGTCTTTTTTGTGATTCTATCATATATTGCTTAGAGAATGACATCTTTGAGATTCTTTCCATTACATTAAATTTCTGACATTAGAAGATCCATTGCAGACGAGCTGATTGAGAATGTTTCTTCTCTTTGACTCCATATGGATGTGTTAAGAAAATTCGTTATTACAGAAGCATACTGGCTTAGCCATAGAGTAGATTATGATATTACTCTGCTCACTTGTACTAAGTTTTTTATATATGAATTCACATCATAATAATTTTATGTCTATCAATGCAACTTGACGAACTAGTCAATGTACATAAATTCTTTCTAGCTCTCAGGTTAAAATGACCAAAAAATAGTTACCCACGATTAATCATGGGGCTAATTTTGACACTTTTTGTTTCTTTTTTCCCCCCCCCCTAGGTTCTCAAGTTAAAGGTTCAGAAATAGGAAGAATCAGAAACAAAAAAAATTAAAATTAGAAAGCTACCTATAAACATCTAATTGTCTTATATTCAAGCATGTGTTGTTGGCTTATTTGTATTGAAGATGGTCCCAGAACCTTGGTGTATATATGATACATTTTTAACACAATGGAGAATCACTTATGTTAGCTAGGGGTCCAATGGATGGAAAAGTTTCATTAACACACTCTACCACAATGTAAATTGCTATTAAGAACTTGTATATTTACTGAAGTGACTTATTTGTGGCAACTACTAGTTTTGCATTTGTATTTGGTGTGTAGTTTGTGATTGCAAGGAGTCTGTGATAGAATTATTGTGGATCTAGATCGAGGCGAAACTTCAACTACTTCTTCTTGATTGTTGTTGGAAGGTCGAAGATAGAACTTGGTTGATGGAGCCTTAGAAATGGTTGCAGAAGCTTACGGTCGATCCGATCAAGATAGATCAAATAAGCCATGAAGTGGAGTAGATAATTGATCCTTTTGAAGGATCATCAAATACAAAGGCTTGGATCGAAGACTAGATCCAAGTAAGAACTATAAGGAGGTGGAAGAAGAGTTGATGCCCAAACCAAGTAGGAATATTTTCCTTTCTCAATACTTAGATTCAACTTAGACATGTTTTACAAATAAGGCCAAAAATCTTTTATATAGAGACTGAGGCCAATCCAAAGGTCAAAAACATAAACGATATGGAATTAAAAACCGGAGTTAACCTCCGAAATGAAAGGTCTATTATTAAATATGCAAATTAAAGTCTTTAAAATGGGCAAGATTCATGATATGACTCGACATTCTGCTTGCCGAATCTTTTAAGCCGGAAATACGGATGACACCGTCATCTTTGAGCGTATCAACCATCACTAGAGAAGCTTGCAAGCTCACTTAGGTTGTGGAATGTGTACATGACTATCTGACAATGCAGGTTTAGCGTGGTAGTTTGAATTTTCAACATTTAGGTTGGTTAGTGAGTTGCACATTAACGCATTTGGATGGGATTTGTGTATGTACATAGCGTCTTAATCTTGCATTCATGAATTTGACAAGTCAGTCTTTGGTGGTCATTTATCATTTTAAATGCTACTGTAAAACAGTAGAAAGTGATGCATGTTTTCAGGGATCATTAGTCCTATATTCGTGCTTATTTCCTCTTAGACTACTTTATAGATTGTCTTACATTTGTTTTTGCTTGTAATTTTGAGCACTTGAGTTTGCTTAATTTTTAAATGTTTCACTTGATATCTTGTGTTTTCGGATTTGATTTCCAAAATAGTTTAACTTAAATTACGTTAAAGTGTGTTTTGATTTGCGATAGTACATAAAAAAAATAAAAAATTAATAGAATATAATAAAATATTATTATTATTATTATTGGTATTATTACGCCGTGTAAAGTCGATTTTTTACCAAAATAATTTCATTCTCTTGATAATGTGATTATGCAATTTTGATAGGAAATAATGAGACTGTAGATCCTACATTCTATATATAGGTGAATGTGAAGGAGAAATGTTGGAAGAAGAGGTTGAACATAGTGGGGATGCCCTCATTAAAAATCTGCATTATTGAACAAGTCCAAGCCCACATGTCCTTAGTGTTATGTTAGATTGTTAGATTTAGGCTAATTGCATCAATTATAATGAATGCTTTTGCAAGTTTGATGCATAAAATGAATGAGATGGCGCGTTGTCAAAACTTTGCACTACACCTCAAATTTATCAACAGTGGTTGTCTACACACATTCATGCCCATTATATACACCCCTTATTTATCCCATCAATCCCATCCAATTCACTTTTTTTATTTTTTATTTTTATCCACAACTTTCTAGAATTTATATTAGAGGTACCTAGTTTATAATAAGTTGTATTTATACCATTGTTCGTATTTTAAATCGTATTTTGTACTTTTTGTGTGTTTCTGTGTGATCTTGTCATTTGGTATCAGAGCCAAGTAATTAAGTAAACTTAAAAAATTAATTAAAAACCCAAAAAATTAATTAAAACTGTAGGTTTCCGAAAATTGTCCACATAAAATCGCTCCACATGCAAAACATTTAAATACTGGACAAGGTCATCACGAAGCTGTTTTAAATACTATAGTCGACGATATTGCAGATTTAAAAGTAAGTTTACGACAGTTGCGATCAAGTGTTGCTAAATATCGTGAAGAAATATTTGCTACCTTATTAGCCATAAAAGAAGAAAATCAAAAATTAGTTCTTTTAATTACAAACGAGATCCGACACCTTGGAGCAACAACTAGTCTAAACCCTCAAACCAAAAAACCTGTCGGTTTTCCTTATAAGTATCCATTCCAAAACGAAAATCCACAAAAGAAATTTTCGGTACCAAGTTTAACTAAAAAGCTAGAAACAAAAGAAGAAGTCGAAGAAGAGCCAGAAAAACAAGGAGACATTTGATATGTCTGACCAAGAAATGAGTTCTTTTAGTAGTGACGAATCTGGTTACTACACTGATGAAGAAGAAATGTATCAACAAATGGGCTTAATTAAACTAAAAGACCTAGAGACTATACCTTTAAGTGAAGTTAAAAGAAAATTAGATAAAAAGATGGGAAAAAGAGTTGTAGACGTTAATGAAGTAGAAGAAGAAATAATCCCAGAACAAGAAGTTAACAAGGCTACTAGATCTTGTTATAGAGAATATGAACAAGGGTCCACGAGTCAACAAAACACTAGCCTAAGACCTAGGGAATTTTTAGAAAAAACAGCTAAGTTTGGAGTTAGGATTATGCCAAATCATAGACCTAATAAAAGAGAACTCCTACTTGAACCCATAAGTGAAACCGGATATAAACTTAGCCTAGACGGGGTAAGAAACCGAGAAGATGTGCTAGACTTTTGGAAGAAAAGTATGATGAGTGTCTTAAACATGAACCCTGAATGGAGATATGCAAATTTCCTAAATTACATTGAGCATAGTCTGTATGGAATTGTGGCAGATTGGTATGAAGGAATCGATGAAGAAACTAAAGAAACCTTAAGAGCAGTAGAACCACCAGCTGTCATGTTTAGGCAATTCTGCAAAGTCTTAGAATATGAGTTTATTGGGGACAGAGATGATAAAGAGAAAAAATTAATCGAATGACAAAGAAAATTAAATACTCTTGAAATTTGTAATATGAGATATTTAGAAAATTATCTTTTAGAATATGAGTATTATTACTATAAGGTGGGAGAAAATGCAATTAATCTCCAAATGTTATTCGATATACTCCCTAAACCCATAAATGAAGAAATTAGTGAAGGGTACCAAGAATGGATAGAAAAATATATCTCAAGGGATACCCTAGGAAATAAATTAAGATTCATTAGAAAATGGGTTGAGAAAAAATGTCGAGAAGTTAAGGGAACTCAACATATGAAACGACAATTTCTAAATTGTTGGGATATGCCTGGAGAATGGGGATGTAGCAAAAGAGATAACCAGAAAAACCGTTATGGAAGGAAGTATTATAGAAAGAAAAGCTTTAATAAACAAAGCGGTGAAAAATATCAGAAAAAATATTATAGAAAACCCTTTGTTAAGAAAAGAAGGTTTTTTAGGAAAGCTTCTTATTGTCGTGAGAAGAAAAAGAGTTGCAAATGTTGGGCATGCGGAGAAATAGGACATTATGCTAATGAATGTAAAAATAAAAAGAACAATAAGCTAACCGAAGCATTAGGAAGCTTAGATTATATTGAAATAACAGAAGAAGAAGCTCTTGATCTAGCTTTAAATAATAACAAGGGAATTGTAGAAGTAGTAGAGGAAGATGGGGAATCTGAAAGTTCAGAATATGAAGAAGTATGTGAAATGATGGAAGGAGATGAAAATGAAGCTCAAAGAAAAATAGAAGAAATGTTTTCTTCAGGAGAAACAACTACTCTAGCTCAATTGCAAGAAGCTGATACTTCCATCGACGAGGAACAACTGGAAAAAATGCATAGGTCAGGGGCTGAATTCCCGATCATTGCTAAAGAACAGTTCTTTAAAAAACAGTTCTTTCCAGTATTCTCAAAGTTCGTATGTGAAGAAATGGCTGGAGATATCGTAGTAAAAAATAATGAAAATCAAGCCACTAAAATAAACCTAATTAATTGGAAAAATATTCAAAAACATAAAAAAGACAAAAAATATAAGTACATTTATGTTTGTGCAATTCAGGTCATCATTACTCCATTACAAGACTTTGGGAAGAATGTGCATTGCATTAATTTTATTTGTGACACTAGGCACAAAAAATTTAGTGATCAAACTATTAGTGGAGTAATATGCAATCTAAGTCAAGGACCAGCATCTTGGGTGTGTAGACCCAATTATTACGTAAATCTTGAAGATCAGTTTGCTCATAAATTTTTAGCACTAAAATTGTTAACTGAAGGAATTAGTATGCACAAAGGAACTTGTCCTTTACAACTTAAATGGAAGGTCATTTATAAATTAGAAAATACTACCAACCCACCTGAAAGGATTAGAATGGTAGAGGCAGATAAATATGAAGTAGTCGGCCCAGGGCAAAAAGTAGTACTAGTCAAAGTAAGACCAGACCAAATAAGTTTAAAGACAATATGGATCAATGCCTTCGAAAATCCTTCTACTCCTAACCAAGGAAGAATTTTAACTATTGATGAAGAAGGAAAAATTCATACGAATTCTCATCCACCTCCAATAAATAGAAGTCTATCAAGAAGTCAGAGTTATAGGCGAAATTCATTCAACTTGCCTTCACAAAATCAAGTAAGTGTTCTAAATAGAGAGTCTAGAGAAGAACCTTCCTTTAAAGTAGTTGGTGAAATTGTCAGTTTACTAGCAGCCCTAAATAGAAATTTAGAAGATAATAATTTGGGGAAAACTATTAGGGAACCTGCTAGACATAGTATAGATCTAGGAAGCACTGGATCTAACTATAGACCAAATCTGGAAGGACCAGGAACTAGTAGTCAAATTAATATACCCAAACCCCAAGGAGAAGCTTCAAGCTCTAAAAGGCTAATAGGTTATAAAACAAAAACAATTAGTCAACCTGTCTTTGAAGATGATGAAGAGCTTAATTTGCAAATTGAAGAATGCTTAAGGATTACTAATCCAAATAGCATTTACATTCCTATTACCATATGCATTGAAGGTTTTAATAATTATGATTTATGTGCATTTGTTGATAGTGGTTGTTCTGTTTGCTTTGGGAAGAAAAATTTATTTCCTGCATTCATCTGGAAAAATGCATCTAAACCAATTCAGGTTAGGATAGCCGATAATAGCATCATGACACATTCTGAAGTTATTCAAGACTTACCCATCATGCTAGGAGGTTATCCGTGTTTAATTCTTATAATTTGGGCTACTAAACAAACATCACATGATATGATAATAGGAAATAACTTCCAAAGACTATATTCTCCATGTACTCAAAGCTTAGATGAAATGATATTTACTATTAATGGAGAAAAAGCTCAGGTAAAAAAGATGAAAGAAGCCTATACTCATCAAAATATTAAATTTACGCGCAGTAAGCGTGGTGAGGAATATATTATTCCTACTCAAAAAGAATTTGCACTTTCTATAAATGAAGTAACTCTTAAAGAACAAATCTTAGAACAACAGAAAGAATTATGCAAAGAGTTATATTCTGAAAATCCTTTAAAATTTTAGGACAAGGATAAATCATTTGCTACAATAGAGTTAAAAGAACCAAAGACGGTCATTAGAGTCAAGCAGATGGTTTATACCTATAAAGACCAACAAGAATTTAAGGAACAAATAGATGAATTACTTAAGAAAAATCTGATTAGAGAAAGTAAGAGTCCTCATTCTAGTCCTGCATTTATGGTTAGAAATCATGTTGAGGAAAAAAGAGGTAAAGCTAGAATGGTGATCAACTATAAAAAGTTAAACGATAATACTGTCTTTGATGGCTATTATATCCCTAATAAAACAGTCTTATTTAATAGAATCCAAGGAGCCACTTGGTTCTCTAAAATGGACTGCAAAAGTGGATATTGGCAAGTTAAGATGGATAAAGATAGTATTCCGTTAACAACATTTAGTGCACCTCAGGGACATTATGAATGGTTAGTTATGCCCTTTGGACTAAAAAATACACCTCATATATTTCAAAGGAGAATGGATAAGACTTTTGAAAACCTAAAACATTGTTGTCTGGTTTATATAGATGATATCTTAATCTTTTCTAAAACACTAGAACAACATATGCATGACCTTAAGGCTGTAACGCAAAAATGCATAAATCATGGCATCATCTTAGGACAAAAGAAATGCATCTACGCAGAACAAGAAATAAAGTTTCTTGGGTTAAAAATAAAAGGTGGAGAAATAGTATTGCAAGAACATGTTCTAGAAAAGATAGAAAAATTTCCAGATAAAATAGAAGATAGAAAGCAACTAGAGAGGTTTCTAGGATGTCTCACATATGCTTCAGACTTTACCAAGGATTTAGCTAAGCTTAGAAAACCTCTACAAGTTAAGCTTAAGAAGGAACAAACTTGGACCAATCTGGATACTCAGATAGTTCAAGATCTTAAAAAACGTTGTAAGAAGTTACCAGTTTTAACTTTACCCAATGCGGATGATGATCTAGTACTTGAAACTGATGCAAGTAACTATCATTGGGGAGCTATCTTAAAAATTAAAAAAGATAATAAGCTATGCAGGTATAGTAGTGGAAGTTTCAAATTAAGCCGAATGCAATTCCACCACTATGGAGAAAGAAATACTTGCTATCCTAAAAGGGATAGATAAGTTTATAATTTTTCTTGCTCCAAAACATTTCACTATCAGAACTGATTGTAAAGGAATATTAGGTTTTGTTCGTAATAATATGAGTAACATGAAAGCGCAAGGGAGGCTCCTGCGTTGGCAACTCACACTTAATCAATATTCCTTTGACATTGAACATGTGCAGGGATCAAAAAACTCTTTGGCAGATAGCCTAACTCGAGAGCTTGCGTATGAGTCTTCCCAAGCAATCGATGGCATCTTCCAGCAGGTCGAAAGGAAAAACGATAATTGGAAAACTATATCATTCCCAATGGACAACAAACGAAAAAGACGAGTTGGACGAAATGGTACAATTTGCCCTCTTGATGCCAATAGAGGAGGCATACAAGAAAAAATATAAAGAAGAAACTGATTATTATCAAAGATGGGTTTCTCCTCTTAGTTATTATTATGTTAATCTTATGCAAAAATTCTCAGAAAAAAGATCTCGAAATGGTTTGATCCTATCTTGCGACAGAATGACTCGGAGAATTCTGGAACTAGAGATAGTTAAGTTCATACTTTGCCTTCCTTTTGATATTCAAGAAAAGATGAGCGCTACTGGAAGTACAAAGAGTTTCCTAGCTGGTACACTTATGTGATGAGCAGTACTGAATGTTCATACTACGATATTTACCATGAATGGAGTACCATGGCACACGGATTCAATAGATCTGGGATGAAGGGGTTAAGTTTACCGTCAAACCCAACTAGAGAAGAAGACATTCTATATGCTTGGGATTATGGGATGTGTCAAGGTCTATTCGGAAGCCTTCCAACACCGTGGAGTCCACTTAGAAAGCATTTTAAAAATTCCAAAACTATGTGTTCAACAGAGCCAAGAAATGGAAAGGACCTGGACCCCTATTTTATTATATTCACCCAACAGTTATGGAGGTTGAAGGAGGAAGATCAAGGAAACCACATTACTTAATCATATTCAGAACACATACAGATCAGTTCCCTCAAGATCCAATCTTTGTGACTCAACCTACCATTAAAGATCATATCTAAGCCAGAGGAACCGGGTTTTTCTACATCTATGAATATATTAAGCAACACATGAAAGAGAAGAATAGTACTATATTCAAGATTGGTTTCACTACGGTGATAATTCCTGAAGTCTTACGACCAGATTTCTCAGAAGCCATCAAGTCCTCATATTCAATTTCAGAATACATAAAGGATTTAGAATTGGGAACATTCATGTCTTCAAAATGTCAAGATACTTTCTACGACACCCTCTTAAGTTGGGATGAAGAATATGCTAAGAATATTTATGATGCCATTAATGAGGATTGCGAAAGTGATTACGAAAACAACATCGGAGAAGAAGGAATGTACAATATCAATAATTGTATGGATTAGTCAAGAAACATCATCATCACAAGCCTGAAGGAATCTCGTGAGTGCTGTGTCAGAGTCTGTCAATTTCTTTCAGCTTTTTCTTTTTCTTTTTGAATTATTGAACGTTGGCACTGTTAGCCATGTGAGTGAGTCAGAGTCACTAGTGTGTGTCGGGGGTAAAATGGTAATAGAGAAAAGGCATCCAATGCCTCTCCGCCTCTATAAATAAGACCCCTTGTGAGTCATTGTAAGGCATCGAAAGCCATAGAGTCTAAGAGTGAGAAACACCAAAAACTAGAAAGAGAAAGAGAAACGATTTTGAGCTTACAGAGAAGTGGTTCCTCCTCTCTCTAAGATCAAAACACTTCGATGGATCTTCCTAGCTTGAAGTGTTTGAAGTGAGTCGAGTCTATAACTTCCAGTGTGTTTGAGTGCTTGTAATCGTCTTTCAAATTCAATAAAAGTTTGTCTTTAGGTCAGGAAAAGCTACTTAATTGAAATCTATGTTTTGAATAATCTATTTTGTTGATTACATTTCCTCCATCCTCATAAAAGAGAGATTTGAGTGAGAGACTACGGTCTGAGGTGGGAAACGAAACAGATCTGTGATGTGCTTGGGCTAAGGTAGTCCTGGTTGAGGATTAGCAACCCCTAGAAAGCCGGAAGCTACAAGAACACCGGAGGTCCAGTGATATTACGTCCAGGTAATGGTCAAAACTCTCTCATTCTATTTTCTTAATTACGGAGCATGGTGGGCATGTGATCATACAAAATTTATTATCCATAATATAGTTAGTAGATTATGGTAGCGAGTACCACATAAAGTCCATAAATTAAATCAAGTTTATCAGTTTGGATAAGTTTGTGAAATATATAAAATTGTGGCTGAAATTTGTAATTTTACAAAAAGTAGGAAAAAAAATAAAAATTAGGAAATCAGCCAATAATTGTTGAATTTGTTAGGAAATAGAAATTGAATTTATATATTACAGCCCATATTGATTAGGACTACACTCCGTATTAAAATTCGTTAGATAACTACTCTAGACTCTAGTTTCGTTTTAAGTCAATTATATATAGGAGATGCTTTAAGTAAAACAATTTTATTTGATGCGTAATTACAAAAAGATCAATTATACGTTGATAAAACAAACGGTTAGTTAATTGAATATGTAAAACGTTCAATTTTTTTGATATTTAAATTATAATGAACGCCTAGACTTATAAAAAAAAATTACACCTTTTAAATTATTTTTCCTGAAAAAGAATAACATTTTTTTTACGATTTTAGTTCAAAGTTTGAGACTAACAATTCAAAGTCTTTCTTAATTTACTTTACATATTTTTTTAACGCTATTTTTAAGTAATACTTATAAAACACAAATTTTATTAGTACATTTATGTAATACAATGTGTTTTATTAAAACAATGTGTTTTATTAGTTTAATCATGTATAAAAAAATGTATATAAAAACATAACTAATAAAGAGATTAAAAAGATGCATGAACCAATAACAAAATAATAGAATAGAATTGATAGTATACAAACCTTGAACAAGTCATCAAAAGTTTTGAACCAACAAAATGACAGCTAAATATTTTTATAAAAAAAAATTTATGAATCATTAATACAAACATTTTAAATTTATAAAATAATATTTTTGAAAAACCCATTTTACCTTAATCAATCCCAAATTTATATACTCAAGATGCATTTGCATGAGAACTATTATTATGGTGAGACATGAGAACTAATATTAACCACTCGTTTCCGGTTAATTACTTACAATACTACTTCGTACCAATAATGAAGCATGTGCTGAGCACATGTTATTTTTTTTAAAAAAAATTATCAAATTTAAATATATATATATATATATATATATATATATATATATTTAAATTTCAATATTATGTTTTTTGGTTAATTTTTTAATACACGAGTGTATTGTGTACGTTGCATGTGCACTCATTAGTATAGATAGTTTGTAGAATAGTTTGATACATGAATGCATTATTGAGTAGGTGATACGTGCACTCATTGTAATGTGCAATCTAATTTGATACATGTGTACCGGATATATATCCTATCGAAAATCCTTGAATATTTGATCCAATAATTTTATAAATTAAAGTCCAATCCGAGAGTATTAGGATCTCCAAAATTTTTAGGTAGATATCTTATCTAAGTAATTATAACTGAATTAATCGGGTATATCCGATTTTCTCAAAACATCAAACCATATCCAATCCATGAGTCAAAAAAATCCTTCCGGATCTGTTTTTTCGATTAATAGTGGTTTGAGTATTTTTGCTCACCCTTAGTACGTGTAGTTTGATGTATGCACATAATATGAAATTAAAACTTTTACATATATTGGTATAAAGTTATGCATATATAAAATTATAGTAAAAAAAAATATTTATAAAAATAAAACATGTGTTAGTCATTAATCATAACAAAGTAAATAATGAGGAACTCATATTGAATCATTGATACATATATTAGTATAAAGTTATGCAAATGTGAAAAAAAATTATAAAAACAAAATATGTGTTTGTCATTAATTATAACATACTATATAATGATAATGAGTGACTTATATTGGTTCTTAGTTTTTACTGTAATAATTATTCTAATTTGATCACGATTCTACTTATTTAAATTATGATATCTAAAATAAAGTACAACGTCTAAGCATGGCCGTCCACAATGAGTTCGGAGGCCCTGTATTAACGCAAATTTTTTTTTTTTTTGTTAATCTTAAAAATTATATTTATGAGAAGAAAAACAAAAAGAAGAATATAAATTAATTTTCTTATAAAGAAGGAATGAAAGAATAAAACAAAGTATAAAATGAGACCCTTCTTAATTGCAAATATTACATTTAGGAGAAAAAATATAGTCGGTTGTTAGACGTATTGTTAAAAACCTTTATTAGTCACTAGAACTACGTAATTCGGGTGCGTTGTTCTGTTTCTCGTCTCATAATTAAAACTACGCTTATGGCGCGCTTAATTGAAGCCGATACGGAGTCGATCTGAGCCATTGAATGACGCTAATCGAGTGCATAGTCATATTAGAATTTTTTTTTAAAAAAACACTCCTAGAAACTCCTAAAAAAATATAAAATATGTATAAAAAGTAAAAGTGATATAATTGGAAATAAGATTTGAACTCCGTGAGGACTTGATATCAAGTTTTAATTACTATGACAAATACTCTAATATCTAATATTAGATAAAATAACTGAAAATAAATTTTATAAAGCCCTGATATTAGGGTCCTGTACTATTGAAACCTATGTTACATGGAACATAGATACGAGAAACGGACACGGTGAAAAACGGAAAAGCGATAATCCTAAAAATCGTAGAAAACGTTGACTCGGCGAAAAAAATAAAATAACATATCGATCATTTTAAAGCTCTTGCGAAGAGATATAAAATAAGAAGAGATGCATATATGATATAATCAATGACACATGAATGTGTCTTAGTTGTAGAAGTATTGATAAATAAGAATATTGATTGCGTTAAATGATATTAAGGTAATAGTCATCGTATTCATCTTTAATTCCAAAGAAGAAAACAAAACTAGACAAACAAATGCGGGGTCGGGCCGGAAACGGGCCATGCCAAATCTAAAATCTTGCCCAAAGTACCCGGGCTGGGCCAAATCTAAAATCTTGTCCAAAATACCCGGGCCGGGCCGCCTTGAATGGGCCTCCAGCAAGGCCCGTGCCACCCACGTGTAAACACGGACGGGCTGACGGGCCGGCCCGCCCGTGTTTACACTTATCACTATTAGTTTAATTTTAATATTATATATATAAATATACCCGTGTTTTTTGGCGGGCGGACGGGCCGACCCGGATTTGTTCAGGTCTAAACAAAACGTAAGGGTCATAGATGCATTGTTCATCTCTTTTGTATCCCTCTTTGATTCCATATTGAGTCGTCGTTCATGATCATGGTTTGGATGTGACCGGTCTGTTTCCGATGTTGGAAACGCGTCTTGACCGTGTCCTCACTGTTTTGACCGTGTTTGAAAAGTTTTCGGAAGCTTCCAAATTTCTGACACGGGAAGACACGGAAAACGGCACTGTCTAGAGGTTTCCGTGTATCATAGATCGAAACAAACGATATTTGTTATTGGACGAAAATGCATCTAAAATCTGAATATATGTATTTATTTTAATATCAACAACAGAATGAAACTAATAGATTAGTAAAGTTGGTGCGAACCAAACGACTCCTGAGCATATACAGAAGAGGGTGAAGGTGAGCCACGTAGTTGAGAAACGGGAGAACATGGGATGATATAACAGAACCTCAAAATGCTACCACGTTTGAACAACAAGTCCCCACTTCCTCTCAAATAGACAATATATATATATATATAAGAGTGAAGAAGTTTGCGTATATACAACCAACTTCAATACACTATACACAAATACGTAAGTCTTCGCTATAAATTGATCAAGATAGAAAAAATATATATGTGTGCATCCATCAAACATCCAGCATTTGATTTGATCGATCCTTTGTAGAGGTAATAGTAATACGGATCCCATTCTCGATCATGTAATTTATATGCTCAACTTAGACATAGATATTGCATGCACAAATAGTCCCTCTTTCTTGATCGATCTAACGTGACTCTTTGCTGCAGCTAACGCCAGCTCCAACTCCAACAACAACTTCCCTATGGAGGTGATCCGCCAAGGAGAGGCGACAAAGGTGAAACCCATCGACGAGACGGAAAAGGGCTTCTATTTCCTCTGCAACCTCGACCAAAACATCGCCGTCATCATGAGAACCGTCTACTTTTACCGCTCCTCGGGGAACGATGATGAGGTTGGGGAGATAGTTCGAGACTCGTTAGCCAAGGTGCTCGTACCCTACCACCCCTTGGCTGGGAGGCTAGGTTTAAGCCGAGACGGAAAGCTTATTGTCGAGCTCACCGGAGAAGGGGTGTTGTTTGCGGTGGCTCGGGCTAATTTTGAGCTTCGAGAGTTGCTTGCCAAGCCCAAACCCGAGACTCTTCTCAAGATTGTTTATGATGTTGAAGGGGCTACTATTTTGGATGTTCCTATCTTGACCGTACAGGTATTTTCTTTCTTTTCTTCTACAGTTCTACGTACGTCTTTCACATAACCGCCCATAAAATACGCAAAAGAAAATATCGAGATCAAGAGGGTCAAAATACAACAAACCAACCCACTTTCATAAACCAATATAATTAAGAAGGTTGTTTGTTGATTGAATTGTCCTTATCAAAAACGCACATCTCATTTGGTCCTTACTCCAAGTACAACATTCATTTCACATGCATTCACATGCACTTGAAGGTAACCAAGTTCAAATGTGGCGGGTTCGCCATCGGAATGTGCTTGAACCACTGCATGGCTGACGGAATCTCGGCTGTCGATTTCTGCGCCTCATGGGGCCACGTGGCGCGCCACGGCCTCCCTCTCCCGTCCCCGCCCGTCCTCGGCCGTTCCATCCTCAAGGCACGAAACCCGCCAAAAATCGAGTTTCCACACCTCGAGTTCCTCGAGATCGATGACGTGTCGGGTTGCGGGTCCCTCTACGAGTGCGAGCCCATGGAGTATAAAGCATTCGTCTTCGACGGGGACAAGATTGGGAGGTTGAAAGGGAAGGCAATCGAAGGAAATGTGATCAAGTGCACTACGTTTGAGGCTCTATCCGCTTTCGTTTGGAGGGCAAGGAGTAAAGCTTTGAGGATGAGTCCTCATCAACGGACTAAATTGCTCTTCGCCGTGGATGGACGCTCCAGATTTAATCCTCCTTTGCCTAAGGGCTTCTTCGGCAACGGAATTGTCTTGACCGTTGCACTTTGCACTGCAGGTATTTTTGTAATTTATTATAATCTCTATAAATAATATCAATATATTTATGTTAAAATTTGTGTGTCAGAGGAACTTGTAGAGAAGCCGCTTTGTGAGGGGGTAGCGCGAGTGCAAGAGGCAATTAAGATGGTGAATGACGAGTACATGAGATCTGTGATCGACTACTTCGAGAAGACGAGGGCTCGGCCATCGTTGAGCGCTACCTTGCTGATTACCACCTGGTCAAGGTTGTCGCTCAGCTCCATGGATTTCGGGTGGGGTGAAGCGGTGTATTCGGGTCCAGTCGGGTTGCCCGGAAGGGAGGTTGTCCTGTTTCTTCCACATGGACCAGATAGGAGATCCATAAGCCTTCATTTGGGCCTGCCCCGCTCCGCTATGAACGCATTTAACCAGCTTGTTAAGGACATCTGAGGTGTTACATATAAACTATAGCTGCCTATTGGATGATTTAAGTCGTGGTTAATTTGTGTATTTTATTGGTATTTATGATTCATATGTGCTCCGATTCACTTTAAGGATATGAGTATATGATAAAAGATTGGAAAGTGTAAGCACCATTGCTCTGTTTCAGGTTTGTTGCATCTTATAATATATTGTTAATGCTATTTACAAATTTGGCAATTAATTTCTGTTTCTTTGGATTTGGGCCCGGGACTGCCTTATGCCGAACGCCGAACGGAAGAGGAGGCACTTCAGATCGGATGATCTTTGCCCTATGTGCAATGCCAAACCGGAAAATCTCATGCATGCTTTCCGGGATTGCCAAGAAGTTTTACCCATCTGGGGAGGTCTCATTCACGCTGATCAAGCTGCTCCTTTTTTTGCGTTGGATGGTAACAGGTGGCTTTTCTATAACCTTACTTCCACTGTTATACACGGACATCAGACTAGTTGGGCATGCTGGTTCGCAACAACCCTCTGGTCTTGTTGGCGTTGGAGAAATGATACCATTTTCAAGAGAGTGCAGGCCCCAGTTAATAGAATACTCCATATTGCAGATACTGTTAAGGCAATCTCATCTGCTTGGAAGTCTGTCAATACGGGTTCCACTGTCAGAATCACGGAGCTTGCTTCAATTGCTTGGCATCTTCCTTTTTCAGGCAATGTTAAAATCAACTCTGATGGAGCAACCTTTTCCTCCAAAAATTGTTCCACTGCTGGAGGGGTAATCCGGGACCAGCACGGTCAATGGGTGAAAGGTATGGAATCAAACTTGGCCTTTGTTCGGTACCTGCGGCTGAGCTTTGGGGCCTTTTTACTGGTTTAAAACTTGCATGGGAGCTTGAGTTTCGTAATATTGAGGTTGAGATTGATGCCGCTTTGGTCGTTCAGCTTGTGAACAAGGATCTTTCCCGTACCACCCTCTTTTTAGTCTGGTTGTCAAATGCCAAGGCTTCATTCGTAGAGATTGGTCGTGCCAATTTCGTCATATATTTCGCGAAGCCAACGCCTCGGCAAATTTTATTACTTCTTACATTGTCGATTTTCCTTTCGGTTATTATGTTCTTGATGATCCGCATGTGAGTCTTTTACCTTTGTTGAACAACGATGTTCGAAAAGTTGCGACTCCCAGAATTGTTCCTATTTAAGTTTTCTTCTAATAAAACGGGTTTTGCCCGAATTTACAACAACAAAAAAAAGTGTCATAATCGAATTTAATCAATGTTTAATTTATATAAATGCTGTTTGACTGATTTGGTCTTGTAAACACGAAAACAGTAAAACTTAAATAATTAATGTTCACGTTAATTCAGTTAGCTTAGGCCTTAGGGTTACACATTTTATTATATGCATTCAATGTTTTAAACCAACTTGAGGTCCAATTGATAACATTTCATTCATTTTTTTAAAATATAAATTTTAAATAGGGCCCTTCATGCTTTATTGGCCGACTCAATGCTTTTGTTGATGAAAATTGTTGTACACATGTTATTAAAGGGACTTTCTAGTTGTTATGGTGATTTTCTTTATTCGAAGTGGAATTAAACAAGACGTCTACGTAATTTCGATTTTTATCTCAGTTATAACTACGCTACTGGTGAGAGTAATTGGAGATGAGTTCAAGACAACGTGAGCCTTTTATTTCTTGTCTTTAGATGTCTTATCTTATTGATCTTGAAATATAATAGTTAGTCCGTTTATCGTGTCGGTCTCTACTAAGTTTGGCGGATACCTCTGATTCCATTATATCATAAAAAATAAATCAATTTTGAGAACGAAATTTAACTAAGTTTGAAACTTTAAAAGGTACATTTTACAAAATCACTTCTTTTTTTGAAAAATTTGTCGTAGAACAAGCTATTATTGATGAACTAAAATTAATAGGAATGGTAGTCATATAGTCATATCAACCGCTTGTTTCATATCATACCTCTGCGGCTCTGCCAATGTGTTGTAGAGCCATTTGTCTTCAACAAGTATATGCAGTAAGCTCTAATTTCATAAACATAAGTATAACGTAAAAGAATGTTACAGTTTAGGTATTATCCGGTTACAGAAATTATTCCCTTGTTGCAACTTGCAAGTGAAACAAGTAATTCAGCTCAAGGGGGCACCTTATCATGATTTGTTGTAGTTCAGAGCCAATGTAACGAAATCCCATGTTGTATTCTCCACCGAACAAACATGAGAGTGTTTTGAGAAACATTTATTGGGATCGGTTCGATTCGTCTCACTTAAGTTTGTTAGGGGTGATACGAGATTTTGTAAAATAAAATGACTTTGATCTCTAAATTTTATCTTCGTCATCTCTTACCGACAATAACAATACACCTTCGTTATCATTACATAATCTTTTTATTTTATTTTATCAGTGTTATAATTTAGAATGGGATTTATTTTCTATATTAATAATAATGAAATTTATTTTTTATTGCAAAATTAAATTATTTACAATAATAAAAAGTATCTTAATTCAATTTTTTAGAGTACTGACCTAGTTATTTTCTTATTTTCTAGCCTAAAATCACAAACATCAACCAAAGAAAGCAAATGTTATTCCACAGGCCCAATAGCGGCATAGCGCATCGTCGTCACTCCTCTCCTTTATTTGCACCTCCACTCGTGTAAAAAAAAAGCCTCTTTCTCATCCGCCATTAATGCACCTTTTTTTTTCTTTTGAGTTTAAACGACGACGCTGCTCTCTTTATCTGCTCTGTGGTAAGTGTACTGTGTACGTGTATGCAGAGTAGTGCAATAAACTAGCTAGTGATGGTGTTGGAATACCGAATACTACTGCCGTTCTCAGTTTTTGTCTACTCTTACTCTCATCTCCCATTCTTGTTCTTGCCAGCCATTGTTTCCGATGAGCTTCTTCATTTTCTGTGTCTTTTTGCCAAATGTGCTGTGATTGATTCCATTTTTGAGACAATCCTTCGTGTTGGCCTTATTTAGGTTTTGCTACCTTCATTTTTGCTGCTAGAATCGTTTTAGCTCTGTTTTCGTAGTCGTAATACGAGGATTTCGATTTTGCTTTCTTATTTTTCTCCGTTTTGGTAAATCATCCGCAGATCACTTTTTCTGCTCTTCATTTGCTTCGTGACTTGATCCATCCCCGCCTTATCCAACCACAACCTTTAGTTTCATTTCTTCTTTTTGCTTTTTCGGAGAATTTTCGAAGTTTTATTGTAATCGCGAACGAGATAGAGAAAGAAAAAGTGGTCGCTCTTTCCCGTGAATGCTCGTGAGGCGTATTTGAGAAAGGTGCGAAATGCAAGTCAAATCTACACCGCAACTGGCACCTGTTTAGTTTCCTTTTTATTTAATGTTGATCGGAATGTGATGTTTGTTAATGATCTTCGAGCTTTTCGTAATTCTCCTCATATTTGAATGATATATCCCTTTCTCTCTCTTCCAATTTGCAAAGAATCGAGTGAAGGCGTTGGAAGTTTATTCTCCTGCCGTTTTGTTACTTGTATGTTGCTGAATTTTCTGGTTCCGCTTTTTAATCTTTTCTTCTTTGCAATTTACTTAATCTAAAAATTCTTTTGTAGGGTGAAGTTTGATAGAGGAGAATAACAATGAGCATCTGTAATGGCGTTTATCCGAGCCGGAGGAAGACGATTTTGTTTGCAGCGGCGCTAATCTCGACGATTCTGTTGACTACTGCAGGTTTATCATCTCTTTTTTTTTTTTTGAAACGGAATAATATATTAAGCATCAGAAGAAAATTCAAAACAAGAAGGTAAGCCATTGTTAAAGACCTGCTCCCTTCCCGTACGTGGAACAAACTTATCATCTCTCTAAAAAGCCATGGTCTATAGTTTTATAAATTTACACAAGCTTTTCTCCAAATCCTTTGCCATCCTCTGTCCGAATCTTACATAACGCTGGTAACAAGAACGCAAAAATTTCCAGTTTGTTAGTATAACTGTTCTGCTAATCAACGCGCATGCTTTCAACTTTCTCAGGTCATGAGTACCATTTCAAGAAGATGATTTCTACAAGTATGGAGGAAATTGCCTCAACTCCACATCGCAAACTGCTCCTTTCCAGTAAGTTAATTTCTACACCCCTCTCTCAACTGTTCCTGCCAGTTGTAATTTTGTTGAATTTCAAAATTAAGGCTCTCATATTCGTACATATTTTGTTTACCAGTTGTCGGTCTGCTTGTCATATTTGTGAAGGGGTGGAGGCAGAGAGAATTTCGTTTTTCTTGTTTTGTCGTTATGCTCATCTGTTTTCTTCCATGCCCTACTTATCAAATCCATTGTTTGCTGGCGATTTGTTGCGGAATGGTTTTGTGCACCACCTGTGAGCAAATATACAATTGAGTGCAAGTGTAAGATGAAAGAGGAAATGACAACAAATTTTTGGCTATTAAATTTGCTGGCTCTTCCATGCATTCTCTGGATTTTGGTCCTAGATCTTTTGATGTGTTACAGTTGAGGACATAATGGGTTCTTTTTCTCTTTTTATTTTCTTATATTCATCTTCTCTTTATTCTTCCTACATGTTCTTCGTTGAAATTGATACTTTATTTGCCTCTCTTCGGTTGACTTCCATTTTGTATAGTATCTGAATTTACCGCTTTATTTCCAAATTTATTGCTTCTTACTAGAGTGATTTCTACCTTGCAGCGAAGGATGTGGATGACCCGACCCGGATAGAAGGCGATATTAAAGTGTGTTCAGAATCCGATCTGGTAGTGAGCCAGGGCCCATCAGATCCTCTCCCATCCGGTATACCCACCTACACAGTGGAGATAGTTAATATGTGCGCTACTGGTTGCAACATCACAAGGATCCATATGCGATGTGGATGGTTCAGCTCTGCCCGGGTGATTAACCCGTCTTTGTTCAAACGGGTTGATTATGATGATTGCGTCGTGAATGAAGGCAAATCTCTTGTCAATGGAGAAACCATCTCCTTCCAGTACGCCAATACTTACAGCTACCCACTCTCTGTTTCCGCCATGATTTGCTCATAGAAACTTCTCAAGAATTCGCCTAACACCTTAGCTTGATATGCAAAATCATAGTAAAAAAAAACTAGGACCAAGTATACACATAGCACCCATCTATCATTCAAGAGCAAGAGAAGATCGTCTGGATGGGATTGAGACTGAGACAAGTAATATTTTTTTGGAGGTATATAAATAGAGGTGCATATAGAGCTCTAGCTTAGCCGGTAGTGGTGTAAAAGCTTCATATGATATTTTATCAATTTGTCTTTTCTCTGATGATAGATGTGCATATAGAGCTTTACTGCTTCTTGATAAGAAGATGGATTCGATTAGATTTCCTTAGTCGAATCTATACAGTACGACGGCTTCTCAACGCTAGTCAAATCATTGACTATCTAATTGATCTCACACCTTGCGGTTAATAATAATAATTTCATGACATATAAGATTATAGATTTGGTTTATCTTCCTAGCTGCGTTATACATACAAAAACAAATTTGCATTTCAAATCCATATCCTACATTTAGGATTCTAATGTCTGAAGTGATTGAATTTGAGTTCCAATTCTCGTTTTTAGCTTGCCATTAACAAAGAAAAAACTCACTTAAAACTCATTCCCTAGTCCTAGTATTCTTGATAGAAGGAAATAAAATAGGTTTAAGATGGGTTGGTCCAAAAACATGAAAGTGTTTTAATTGTTTGCATGAAAGTGTTTTAATTGTTTGCAGATGTTGGGGATGCATTAAAGTTTAGGGCATATGTGATGGGTCTTTTTTAGTGTAAAATATTGGGACTACCCCCAAAAGGCCAAAAGGCTTAATAGTCATACATACGTCCCTACCCATATTGACCGCCGTTGGCAGCGGCTTCAACGGGATCCTGCTTTGTACATTACATGATGCACAGTGAAAGAAAGAACGAAATGCAATCAACCCAAAGCGCTCACCCCACGTGCTTACTTCACCCAAACTGTCTTTCAACTCCATATATATATATATATATATATATATATATATATATATATATATATATATATATATATATATATATATATATATATATATATATATATATATATATATATATACATATATATATATATGTATATGAAAATTAAAGTTGGATATTAGCCTTTTAAATTATATATATATATATGAAAATTAAAGTTGGATATTAGCCTTTTAAATTTATATATATATATATATATATATATATATATATATATAAAACGGTTCTAATAACAAGTTTGTATAAGAAGAATATATATGGTTTGTTATTGTTTGACAACCAAAATAATAAAGAAGAATGTATGGCCTAATATCGATTTTTAGATATTCAATGTCAAGGGTATACATACTAGTTTATGCACTTGTCAAGATTATAAAAGCTGAGTTTTTCTTGAATCAATAAACTACCTTAAAGTAGATTATAAAAGTTTAAGAAATATTAATTAAAAAATGTCCCATTTTCCACTTCAAAACAATGCCCAACGAAGTTTATTTTTTGCTTCGTTTAGTCAAGAAGAATTGTGGGCATACATGATTTGTATAAAATCATGATTATAGATAATTTTAGTGACTTTAGGTTTTATTTTACATTTATAATGATCAAGAAATTGTAAAATCATATATTTTATCCAAACTGTTACTTTATTTTTTCCAAAATATATAAAACTAATGATACAAATATATAAAATAATAAAAATCGATGAATAATATAAAAATATCGTAAATATATAAAGCATAAACTAACGTCTTTCTAACAGTCCATATCTCCACCCTAATTAATTTTTAATTATTTAAACAAATGGAAGAGAATACTATTTAACGGTCCATATCCTTACCTAAATAATTTTTGGATTGATGCTCCGATTACATTAAGAGTCCACTTACTCATTTAATCCAATATTTTATACGAAAAACAAAAGATTTTGTCATGACGCATATCATCTGCAACAGGAGTTTCTCTAAACGCTTGGGAGTACATCTTAAGTAAAATATAGAAAGCAATAACAAATTTCATACACATGCTTACATTTGTAGTCGTCGAATTTTGGATTGTTAGTTTATACACTTGATGCTAATGCTACGCTTAATGTTCTCGTCAAACAATACGAAAAGAAGAAGCTTCATTGCATATTTCAACTTCTCTGTGGTTGGATGACAAGACAGACCAAACAGGCACCACCAAAAGGACCATTTTGTGAAGACACGTAAGAAAATAGCATAGGCCACGAGACTCGAACAAAGCTTCTGGATCCCGACATGGACCATGCTACCAATTTCCTAACCCATCAAACCAAAGTCCACTACCAAGCATCGGATCTGTGTCTATTACATGATGCTGCATGAACAAGCGAGTTTCCTTGACTCTTCAATCTTCTTCTCTGTTCAGGACAGAAAAAGATCTTTTATCGTGAGCTGCAGAGATTGTTTACAAATATAAAAACAAAAATAATAAAAAAAGATTGAGCCTCCAAGCTCCAGATACAGCTCCGGGACCAAGTAGAAAGCCAAAAACAGCAATAACCAAGCATGCACGAAATAGATTTCCATAAAACAACATGAGCAGAAACGATTGATGTTATTACAGGGTGACCAGTTGGAAAACATGTCATCTGTTATACTACAACCTTAAACAAGATTGAGAAGGCTAGACTTGTTTATGGGTTGTCTACATAATGTAACAATCTCTTTGGGAAAGGATAAAAAAAGACCAAATATTATAGTATTTGCATGAGGTTGCCAATTTATCAGCAAAAATTGGTAACTAACCGAACCAGTATGCCAAAAACAATTGAAAGTAATAACATTTAATGAAATTAATAGATTTTCTACCATGTGGATTGTAGAGGAAGTATGTTAGAAAGCATCAGAAAATGAACCAGGGTTGCCAAATTTGAACTAGGTCACCGGACTAGAACTCACTTCGTACGTGAACGAATTTGCTAGGTCAGCCAATTCATCTTTTGTGACGTTTCCTCTTCCCAAACATTGAATTTAGATGGGGACTGGGAGAGGGGAACAGTCAAGAAACTTGCAGAGGGAAAATGTAATTCTTACATATTAATGGGATAATGTTAACTGTGAATAATCCCTACAGAACAAAAATACTTATCCCCTTAACTCAGGGAGGGAAAAAGTCACTTCATGT
The DNA here is from genome assembly GCA_002319775.1 of Fagopyrum tataricum. Classification (NCBI taxonomy): domain Eukaryota; kingdom Viridiplantae; phylum Streptophyta; class Magnoliopsida; order Caryophyllales; family Polygonaceae; genus Fagopyrum; species Fagopyrum tataricum. Next base: position 11,225,717 of record CM008279.1, on the reverse strand, counting down.
AAGTTCATCATGTTTATATTAAACTATGATAATTTTTTCCAAATCTGGCAATAAGATTTATACATATTTATATGTATGTAGGGAAAGATCTATAGAAGAATTCAACCTATGTATTTTCAAACGAAATGAATTCTCGCCTAGGAGTGAATTTAAAAGTCGTACGAAGTTTCCGAATTCAACGAACTACGTGCTCGGTAACCCATCCCAGATCTGGTTTCAGGCGTAGAATGTGCAGTAACAGAGCTCTATTACTCGGAACTGTAATAGTTTCTAAAAATATGTTAGGGAAACTAGGTGATGAAGATAGTGAACCATTTAGATCAATGGAAAGAAGAAAATATTTAGGGTTTTGTGTACTCTCAAGATAGTAATAAAATGTTTTTACTAACAAACACAGAAATAAATTGAAGTATGCAACAAAATCAGGCTGGTCATGGGAGACATCATTTTGAACAAGTCAAATGTGAAACTATGTTTTTCAAAGAAACATTACAAATATAAGAGCTAAAAATACAAGTGGTTAGAGAACTATATTTGGCTTAGGCATATGATTAAGATAGAAGGTACCTGTTTTAGTTTTAGCTTGAGATGGCTGTACAACAACATGCATGACCATAACCCCTCCAGCAAGTTCACCAAAAGGTGCTTTGCACTGGCCAACTGTCTTGTTGTTTTCCAAAATCTTACCAAAATTTATGAGCTTGATCTCACTGGCCAGCTTTGGAATTACTGTTTTACCTGAGGTAGTTTACAAAAAGGCACTTATAGATAAGTTGAAAGTAAGAGGACAAAACAACAACACAACTTCCTCGTATTACTTTAATGGAATTGTTTCAAAAAATTATCGTATGTTGCACCATCGCACTAAACCTGGAATTCATAGATAACTTTCACAAGTGGTACCATAGTTTGGTGTTCAGTAGTTCAAGTACGTGTAAATACTCATAACAGATGTAAAAATAACAAGTTATCGCAAAGCTACTTCATGATCAGGAACATAGGAAAGTTCCAACAGTATGACATGTTTCGGGGAAAAAGAACTTCTGTGTGAGAACCTGCCCTTACAACGAAAACAAAGATATCACTTAGGCAGTCTTATGACTAACCTGTCGAACAAGCATATACAAATTTATTCTTTTCATGACCCTAATTGGCGTTTAGTCACTCTTACTGAAATCAGATTTCCCTTTCCCAAATACCTGCCTTCGTAGTTCTATAATACTAGCATAAAGAAAACAATATCGGCATGTGCCACTTCCATCTACCCAGCTCAACTTTATCACCAAAGTCTAATTTCAGCTAGACATGATTTTTTCTCTTCTTCGTTAAATTCTTAGCAACATGGTTATCCCTTCACCTGAACAAAGGAGGACAACAATTTGACACGCATATTCCGTACTCACAACCATTTGGATGATGAAAGATTTAGTTGAAATCAACAAGTTTTTATCTTCTAGAGAACAAGTATAGAGTTATTACAGTGTTCCCAAACCCAAACCTACTACCACAATCCAAAAGCACCAGGCTTGTCCAAAACCCTTATGCCACCAAATAGCCATAATGCTTCCTTATAAACTACCAATTAAGACTGATAACTTTGCCCATAACTTCAACCACTACTACAATGAAGCAAAGAAACCTGCCATGCTGAAAACAAAGAACATTCAGAAATTATCTATCATAGATGAAACCAACACCATATATAAACTTGCATAGACTGAAAATAGCCCATCAGTCAACCCCCTAAAAATTCTCCATCCAAATCATACCCTTTCTTGAACCCTTAGAACTTACTACTTCCTCTCAATTTCGTAGAATTACAATAGGTCAATCACGAATTAAGAAAATAATCAAATAATTATGACAGAGTAAGAGAAAAAACGAAATTCAAAACCTTTAGGCCATTCAGACACAATTCTCTCCTTCAGCATCTCTACAGTCGAAGCCGACGAGTATCGAAACGGACCGATGTCCGATCCATCATATAACCTAAACTTAATATCCACCAAATCTTCCTCCGGCATTTGAATTGTCACCTCCAATTTCAGGAAAACTACAGACCGAAACTCGTCTTCTACCTCACTCTTGTTCACAGCTGAGAGAAATCACAAATAAGCAAAGCCACATAGGTTGAATTGCCAGTTAAAAAGCGAGAATTAGAGAGAATATATATGAAGAGAGGAAAAGGTATGACCTGAAATTCAGCAGCATGTGAAACCGATCCGTATGGTCAAATACTCGGCTAAGGAGGTATGAATTTGTATGGATCGGAAGAGAAGAAGAAGAAGTTGAATTTGCAAGAGAGGAGAGTTGTGAGATTTGAATAGTTGTTGTAGAAGAAGAAGCGATTTAGGGGTTCTCTCTTTCTGGGAAAGAGGAAAAGTTGAATGAGTTGGGAAGGTCGCACAAATGGAACCCCATGTTATTGCTACCTTTCTTCTACCTTCTTTTTTATAATTAATTTTTTAATAAATTAATAATTGGGTGACGTTTATTGCCTGGAAATTTTATAAAACAAAGGTGTTTGGAATTGGAAAATAACGTCTTGTCTGAATGGAGTTGTAGATTATATAATTTCATATTAAGCGGTACGAGTCATACCTATATTGTCTATGTGATCATACAATTTTATATTTGTCTATTTTTTTCAAAAAAAAAGGAAAGCGGTTAGATTGGTCTACCTCCTCGAGGTAGTCCAACCTAAAGCATCCTTGCGGATGAGAACACGAAGTTCGGGATCTTCAGAAAAATTGGTGTTGGGGGTCGAGATTCCCAGATGGGTCAATCGGTCAGCAACACAATTTATCTCTCTGAAAATATGCCTAAAACGGATTTCGTCAAAGGAACGAAGATCCAGTCTGGACTCGGATATAATCATCTCGACCTCCCACGGACAACTCCACAAACCTTGGAGTGCCTTGATTACACACAGGTTATCACCTTCGATTTCGATCTTTTTAATTTGTAGTCTAATTGCCTCTTCTAACCCAGTTTTGAGGGCAAAAGCTTCGGCTTTTATGACCGAATTGAAATTATTTTTTTAGCGTCGAGGCTAACAATATCACCATTGTGGTTCCGAATAACATATCCAATAGATGTGATTCTCGAATCGAGTTTTGATCCATCAAAGTTAAGTTTAAAGAAGCTGGGTTTTGGTTTTTCCCATTTAATATTGTGTTTTTTCCGTTTGTTTGAGATATAACTTTTTGGTTGTTGTTTTATGTTGTAATCGTCTTCATCAGTTATGTTAGTTTTCCAGTTATGTATTTGGTTTTTGATGAAAGTAATAACCTTATTATCAGGGCTCATAGGTTCATTACTAAAGATAATTTTGTTTATGAAGAACCATATACTCCAAATTTGTTTGTTCCTATTTTGTTTTTAATTTCTTGTAGGATGACATGAGCTTTTTTATTTTGGAGGTTAATTTTGTTAAGTTCGGTTAAGATTGTTCTATCGATTTTGGCGATAATTTGTTTAGTGTGATGACATTCCAAGAGCAGGTGTGATAGGTCCTCGAGATGATGGTTGCAAAGTTCACAATGCCTCGTTACGGCAATTTTTCTTTCATCAAGTTTTGCTTTTGTCGGAAGTCCATTAACAGAAATTTTCCAAATAAAGTTTTTAATTTTGTGTTGGGTATCCAGTTTCCAAATCCATTCACAAAAATGGTTTGGTTGGATATTTGATTCCTCTTCAAGCATGTCAGAAGCCGATTTTGTAGAAAACCATCCATTTTTACTGCATCTCCAATATAGTCTATCTTGGATCTCGTTTTTCGGGATGATTGTTTCCTTTATCTTTCTCAAAATATCCGGATTTATGAAATTTTGAAGCTCATTATCAATTTTGGTGTTATCCCACTCTCTTGAGTTATTTATGAAGTGACTAACTTTAGTGCTTATCAATTTGATTGGTATTTTGAACCATTTTTATTAGTGGTATCGTTGTTACCCAACTGTCGTGCCAAAAGTTGATGGTTTTTCCATTACCGATGTGCCAGATAATACCTTTTCTGAAATCAGTTTTTAGTTTCATAAGTTTGTTCCATTGTCACGAAACTACACCTTTCGTTTGGTAGTATAGAATGTTCTGATTTTTAAAGTATTTTTCGTTGATAACTTTAACCCATATGTTGTTTGGTTCCGCAAGAATTTTCCATAAGAGTTTCATTTGTAGAGCTTTATTAGTAATTATAGATTTTCTTAATCCAAGACCTCCATTCTTTTTTGATTTGCAGATTGTATCCCAACTGATGATAGGTCTATGTTTGTGTCCTTTATTTCAAAAGAATTTTTTGTAAGTTTTATCAAGTTCCTCTAGGTTATGGTTTGAGAGCATAAAGCTTTGCATGGTAAATGTCGGCTTAATTGCTAGATTATATTTGTCTATTGATATCAAATGGGTTGTACAAAAATTAGATTCTATTCTAAAGGAGAAAGCAAGACATATAATGAGTGAATGACCAAAACTACGATGCATTTTTGTGTTGGGAATTTTGAGAGATGATGATAGTTTGAGTTGCAAGAAATGTTTGTCACAAGATTACCAATGGGGCTGTCAACTTCGATTAGATGGAGACCAATTAAACGTCAAAACAGAAGCATCATTGCATTGCTAAAAACAATTGCAAGTTGCAAGTATACAACTACACAATTTTATCATATAACAAACCAAATAACTATGTAGTGTTTGGTTGTTTACGAGAGAGGATACTTTTTATAAAAAAAATAAATTAGTACGTTAAGCATCCGTTTGATTAGAGGGGTAAAATGGAAACAAAATGAAAAAGTGATGGGTAAAATTAGTACGTTAAACATCCGATCAATGAATAAAACAAGTCTTCAGTTCACAAATTTCTATATGATTCTAAACACGCTTTCGCCTAAAGAAACCCTAAAAACACAATCCCTAGTTACGCCGTTATCACTGCCACCAATGATGGCGGCGGCTATCACGCCAAGTTATCGGCGCTTTACAACCGACTTCTACCATTGAAGAAAAGAAGAGAGGGAGGTCCATCAAGTCCTCGACAAAACAAGGAGCAATGAAGGGGGAGGTCTATCAAGTCCTCATATGATCTTTCGGTCATATCTACCCTAGGACGCTAATCAACCTACGTTCTCGGGCCCAAAACTTACCCAAGGACGCTAATCAACATGCGTTCTAGGGACCCAGTGGCTTGGGTGATGGCCTTAGCACGTGCTCGTGTAACACCCCGAATCCGCGGGACTCGAGGTGCTACCGGGCTAGGATCTCACAATGAATCCTGACCCTAGCCTGACAACAATTTCACCGATCTTACAACAAGGCACAAACAGATTAAAACCAAAACATAAAACTGATATTTTATAAACATGTCAAAAGGTTTATACAACTGCTGAGCACAACAAAACATATCATATATATATACATATCCAAAATACCCATCCACGAGTATAACCCCAGTGTACGGAGCCCTCAGCAGATCGCCCCGTCTGGATCACTCTGTAGTATCCTAACCTGCAAAGTCTACAACACGGCATTACACCGTTAGTTAACCAAACACATACAAAGGAAGATGCTAGAGCCCATGCACACGTCAGAACTTAAACATATAAACATGTTGTCACACATTTACCCATTTTATTATCTTATAATAATAGTCCGGCGCATATAGTGTATAAATAATAACTCAATATGAACGTATGTGACACGAGGAATATAACTCTCGCCTCTCGGGAATAGTGCCAGCTAGAGTGGGGATCCGGTACCACCTCCCGTGTACCCTATGAGAGTGGACAGGTGTCCGGCCCACGGAGCCATACTGGCCTGCCCGTAGAGAACCTCCAGACTCCCAGCGGGATGAAAAGACAAGTTGTCACGGCCCTACAATGGGCAGTCAATAGACCATAGGTCGGTAATACAATATATCATACGGGCTATAAAGCATAACATCCACCACTCAGGCACACATCCAATATATGGAGGGCAGCTAAGTAAGTCCTATGGACTTACCTCAACCTCGGGAGTCACAGACTCAGAATACTTGGCTCCGCTCTGGAGATCAACTCAACCTAAACAAGGTATAACGCATACATCATAAACATATCCATACAAGGGGTCACACCTAGACCCAAGGGATCCATACGGATCATATTCCAACTCGTAATCCTCAAGGCCGTAACCGGCATAACAGTTCCGTACTCAACTCATTCTAACCTCAACTCGCACCTAGGATGCTACTAACACTCATACTAGGAAGGAAAAGGATCTACCTAGCCTTAGGTAGATCCGGGACAAAACGCACCTGCGGGTCACAAGGGACGCAAGGGCGAAAGCAGGTGGCCGTGGGCGCGGCGGAATGTGGCCGCGGGGGCGGTGACACGAACGTGGGCGGCCGCTGGCGCCTGGACAATGTCGCCGCGGGGGCGGTGACTCACGGCCGCGGGGGCGGCGACTGCGCAGAGTGTGATTATGCGTTTCTCCTCGGTCCTTCACGTGATCAATTCCCGTTTTCTCTCATCCAAAGCCAATCCCAAACACATACATACACATACCAGCATCAAAACGTGCCTAGGCAATCATCTAATCCTAAGCTACGAAGGAAGGCAAGAAAGAAAGAAGAGAGGAGAAGAAACCTTACCAAACTTGTGGTCCAAGGCTGCAGGAGAGCTCAACTGCTACCAAGGTTGGCTTCCAAGCCCAACATAACCTCAGCCAACACTCACACAAGGTACCACACACACAAAACTCTTCCACAACTCAAGAACACGATCCAAGGGAGCAAGGGAAGCAAAGAACGTGGAGAGAAGCTGGAGAAGAAGATGAAGAAATACCCTTGATCAGCCAAAGGTAAGAAGGAGCAAAGTAAAGGGTAAAGCACGGGTCAACAAGGTCAAAGAAGACGGCTGCAACCGCCGGAAACCACGGGGGCGGTCCAAGCAGCCGCAGGGGCGGCCAGCCGCAAGGGAGGCGCCACTCACCGCGGGGGCGGCAAGACCAACCTTGGCCAAAGCTAATCTCGGCCAAGGTCCGGTCTCGGCCCGAAAGACTACGGCTCTTACAGCTCGGGTGAGTGGTTCATTGAAACGAACCATAAATGCATCATTCTCGTTCTCCACGGTCATTATAGTCAAGGGCGCATCACCGTACTGGTCCATCCGCCTGGGAAAACGGGCAAATACAACGCTCTAGACAGACCCAACACGGCCCATCGAGCAAAACGGGCGGGTACGGCAGACTGTCAACGGACCGCACAATCCGGTCCGTTTAAAAAACCAACTTGAGTTCTCAACATTCGAGTTCCAAATACAGTCCAACAAAGTAAAACCCTAGAATATTGAAATAGAACACAACTTCTCAAATCTCAAAGTTTTCATTCCAAACATTCTTCTCTTCCCGATCCTCTCATTCTAAACCCTTGAATAACCTACCGACTTGGAGTTCCGCCGGCTTACGTCTTAGTGTCCTACCGGTGCCGCCTCCTAGTCCTGTCGGCGCCTCCTTCGAGTCCTGCCGTTCGAGCCTCAACCTTTGAGTTCACCTTCGATTTGCAAATGGATACTATGATCTTGATTGAAATATACTATGATTTTAGTATCTTATTATGGAAAAAAATGGATTTCTAGGATAGATCTGAAAGCATGTTCTTCTCCTTCGATTCCAGATCTAAAAGCTTGTTCTCCTTCAATTTTTAGGTTATTTGTATGCACTTCATTGTAAACCAAGGGGAAAACGGGACTCGCCGGGCGGCCCGGGTCCGGGAACCCGACGGATCCGATCCGGATGAACAACCCGGATTCCGGGCTCAGTCCAAGCCCGGCCCGGATAAACGGGAAAATTTTCAGCTGGGTCCGGCCCGGGGATGTCAAAGTTTAGCCGGGAGAGAGCAACCAAGATTGCGTCTGTGTTAATCCTTCAAGGTTCGATCTCCTTCTCTTACCTTTCGTTCTACTTTAAATTAACTCGTTATTATGTTAAAGGTTTTGAATTTCTGATTGTGGATTATGATTTGATTTCTCATATACAAATATTGTACTTGCAATAAAGACTAGACTAGGCATCGCATTGTGTGTCCAAGTACCATATAAGTCACATCTATGCTTGAAAAAAAATCACTCTTAATAGTGAATTAGCTATTATTTGATGCTTTTAGTTTGTATGATTTTTTAGGTAAAGGACATTGGGTTTATGGGTTTTTTCATGCTGATATTTAAGCCTCTTGTTGAAGAATGTCCTAATTTTGGAGCTATTAGTTACTCGTTGAGGCACAAGATAAAATTCTACACCTCTATTTTTCAAGTCTCTTCAATTTTATTTTGTTAACTTGTGCAAGATTGAAAATATTCAAGTTGTGATCCCAAACCATCTGACTTGTAGAAATGTGAAAACAATTGGTTCCCTCACTTTTACGGGCCATCTTAGAGTTTTGCACCTCTCCATCTCGACGTTGTCACTAAAGTAGAGAAGTTACACAAAACTTAAGGCAAGTTCGATTGCAATCTGCTCACCTGAGGGTGTGTATAAAATAGAAAAACTATCCTTATGAAACTTTGAATGATGACTTTCATTGGTTTTTATTTTGTCAGATTTTTTATTTAATGTGTCCCAAAGTAAAACTCATGGTGTAGTATTGAAGCATTGAACTTGAGGTTTCCATGAATTAGGGCGTGATAATGAGTGAGATAATATGAAAATTATCTAGTGCATCAATGTGTCATCCTTTTGCCTATTTACGATTGATTAAAAGTTATGATTATGGCAAACTTATAAGGCGCTTTTTTCGCATCGAAAGAAAATCTGATCGTATACTAACTTCTTACTGTTTGTGACTTTGTGTAAATCCATTGATGCCTCTTATGTAAATTGAAAGGGTTGTGTAAATCAAGAGGGCTTGTGTAAATCAAAAATGGCTCGTGTAAATAGAATGAAGGCTCGTGTAAATCGAATAAGGCCTGTGCAAGTCGAGAGGGTTTGTGTAAATCATTGGGTAATTACTAATTTGGTAAATCGAAATTGGATAGCTCGAATTTAGGTAAATTGTGTAAATCGAACTTGATGATTTCGTTTAGGTAATACTAGTTTGGGTAATTAGAAATTAAGAATAACTTAAGAAAATAACAACAGAATACTCAAGTTCAACTAGTCCTACTACTAAAAGGGTTGGAGGGTGGGCCTGTCAGCTAGGGTTCAAAATCTCCAAACTAAGGGTGGGAGGGTGGGCCTGTCAACCAGATACGAAACTCCCAAACTACAAGATTTGTATATATAACCGTGTGTAAGATGCGTGTAAATTGTGTAGGCTTGGACTTGGGTTGTGTAAATCAATGATTGTGGTCCTAATTCGAGCATAGTAATTGGTGGTGATGTCCATGATCACCTACATGATGTGTTTTTCTCATTGTGCATTGTAGTTCCCTTCTAAGAACCGGGGGGGGGGGGGGGGGTATTCAATGGAGATTATGTTGATCATGGATCTTAGGGCCTCAAGATTTTCGTTCTAATATTAGTCTAGAAGGTATTGGAAATTACATGGTTACTTTTTTCCGATTTTGTTAATGACTAATGGGATAATGGCATATTCTTTCTTATGATGGTTCAAATATGTATATTTTATGTGTTGTTGATTGTTTTTAATCGGTCAATTAAATTTGGTTTTGAACAATTCATGATATTAAGAGTGTAAGGGTAAGATCATTGTGCATGATATTCATTTTCATGCCAACTACTCGATGAAATTCACGTTAGAAATTTGTGGGTCTGCCACATTTTCATGTCATCAACATATATAAAGTTTGTTGATAAATTTGGAAATATATATATGGTTTATGTGATGGCTTGATGTATAATTAACGTATAATTTGATTCATAAATGTATGTTGTGTTGCACTCTAGATGTTTGATGAAATACCCGAGAGATTATGGGAATTCTTGGAGCACTTGTAGTTATGAATTGATATTGTAAGGCTTATGAGTGGTGGTATGGTATTCTTGTAAAAACAAAGGGATGGTTTCATTGTTCAATAGTATGTTTCTATTTAATGGTTGTAGACAACTTAGTTAGAGTTGTGTCCAACACAAATCGTGTGCATACGAGCGCACATGTGCGTTAGGACCAAACCCAACAGAGAAGAGGCTCACCACTCTAATACCATGTCAAAGTCCGATACAGACGTAATGTCAAACGAGAGTCGTGTGCATATGAGCACACATGTACGTTAGGCACAATCCCAACACATAAATCAACCATCATAAAACCAATTAGTAATAGGAGGACTAGCCCACAAAACTTATATAATAGGATGAGAATGTCCCCACTTTCGACGTGAAAACTTATTATCTCCAACAAGAGCCTAAATTTAATCAATTATTCTATTTTGTCCACGAAAAGGTGGTTAGTTCAATGTTTGGATACGAGGAATGACTATAAAACAATACAAATCACAATTGTGGTATTATTTTGTTCAATCACAATTATTGTATTAAACAACCTATCGTGTACAATTTTTCATTATGGATTCTGGATCAAATTACTTATCTATCATTTTTTTCATATCACCGTCATTCGGCCTTAAATGAAGATCACCACATTCTTCTAATTTTTCGGTTTGAGTGAGTATCAACCTAATTAAGACCAAGACTACGCTTGTGTTTTAATTTATTATGCTTTCATTCGTAGCTTCTTAATTGTTGGTCTCCTAGCATAAAATTACCCAATAAAAAATCACTTTAAATTTAAATGAGGTTAATTTACTGTTTAAATTGAATAGGTCATTCGATCTTTGAATTTTTTTGGCTAACTTTGAAACTCTTTAGTTAAATGGATATTTTTTGTTCCATTTCTACGTCTTCATGTTATTGTTGGTATTGTTTAATCCTCGTCAAATGTGTCTTTTTTTTTTTTTTCAAACACAACTTTCGTTGAAGCCAAAACAATACACACCATTATAACCCTTCAAAATAGAGGGTGTGATGAGAAGAAATGAAATCATTAAGGATATAGTTGTATATCCATCAATTTATTTTAGTGTTTTATGTTTTTTTCACCATATGTTGGATAAGTTCGTACATGTATGTATGCATTTGTTGTTGTAGAGAACCGATTCCAATTCTAATTATGTTAGGTTCAAGAATTCACCTTCACATTGAGCACAAAGTTGTCAAAAGAGCAATATTTGACAAGAAGTGAAGAAGTACTACATAAGATAATAATGTGGGATTACGCGGATGACTATATAGCTAGTATTGCTTTTAAATTTTCTTTTGGCTTAAGTGTTTTGATTGACCCTCCCGAGGGTATAGTGGATCTTTTACGTCTTGATGTAAGGGGTCGAGCTATCCCACGAGTGATGGCCACTTAGCCTTGTTTATTTATTGAAAGTGTGACTAGATGCGCGGAGATCACTGACTCTCCTTCTAATAAAAAAAGAAGAAGATAATAATGTGGAATTATACTCTCTTTTGAAGTTCCATGAACAATTACTTTCAACTCAAAGCACCAAGTTAACCCCTTCTTCTCAACTTTATTAATTTATGTGTATAGATTGGCAAAGGTAAGACCTCCAAGTAGCCGGTGCGAACTTTACACTCGCATGTTGCTGTCTAAATTCAAAATTTAATTGTCCCTCGCATGTATGGAGAAAACAATCAAACAAACAAACATGTTTTTAATCAATTATATTATATTAAGGTATTTATCTTGGTACAAGCAAACGTTCCACATAAAGGCATGTCTTATATATATAGGGTTGGGTTGGGTTTCGGAAAATAATAAGAACCTCTAAAAGACGTTGGATTAATTGATGAATGTCTTAGATTTATTCAAGTAAATAATCTTATTATGATAAGTAATGTGAATAAGCAAAATAATGAATGTAAGGCTCATGAATATAATTTTCATCTTAATTAATATTTCCATTCTATTCAATTTGTAAATTTATTTTATTTACAAGCTTAACTATATCAAATGAACGTAATATTCAAGCAAATTAAATGTACTTTATAAAGTCGTGTTTTTTTTTTGATACAAAAGTAAGAGAAAAGGGTGTTCAACTTCTAGAAGTCGGCAACCCTAAAACATCATTTCGGATGAGGTCTTCAACTTCTTGCGGAATGGTTCCATCATATGTGTCCGATCCAATAGTAAGAGAAAGGGTGGTCAACTTTTAGAAGTCGGCCGCCCTAAAGCATCATTTCGGACGAGGTCTTCAACTTCTTGTGGAATGGTTCCATCATCTAGAGATGCGAGCTTGTTTGCAACAAAGTTGATTTTCCTAAAAATGTGTTGGACGTACTCTCACTTGATTGAAACTCGGGATAAGGTACGAGATATCGGGTACGATCATATCTGCTTCTCAAGGTGGTTTCCACACCCGGTAAATTGAATTAATGAGCATTAGATTATTTCCTTCGATATCAATGTCCGCGAGTCCAACACTTGCGGCCTTTTGGAGGCCCTTCTAAGTGCATAAGTTTTCGCTTCTAGTACAGTTGCAACTTCACATCTTCCCTTGCCTAAAGCAAGAGGGATGACGTTATGGTTATGTATGATGTAGCCAAAAGCATATTGGTCCATCAAGTTTCTAGATGCATCAAAGTTAATTTTAACAAAGCCTTGAGAATTGAAGGTCTTTGCCATTTGATATTACTTGTTTTCCTTTTTTGTTTTGGTGGTTGGTTGTTGATGTTGATTCTTTTTTCATTAGTCTTGTCCCAGTCTTTGATTTGTTTTTGAATAACCTTAGACAAATTTGGTTGTTCTCTTTGTTCGTTAAAGATTTTTTGGTTTCTTATTAGTCAAATGTTCCACCATGTGACGACTATTTGCCTTAGTTCTGTTTGGTTAGTTTTATCATTTATTCCCATGATGATGTCTATTAGTTTATGTTATGATAAATCACAGTTACGACCAAGTTCATTAGTACCACTCTCATGACACCGGCTAGCTCGTGGTGGTTAGTTACGAGTCTATATATGAATCCCGATATTTTCCTCAACTTTGATATCGCCTGGAAAAATCCTCAATATATTTCTAAAATCAGAAAGAAAATAATACATCATCACTAAATTCCCAAAATAATGGTTTCGATTTGTCACTTAAATATATATCCGAGTATATCCCAAGACCGCTCATTTATCCCAAAACTCGAAGGAAACCTACTACAAAAATCTCTCCCAGATAATAAAAAATCCGGGTTATTACATCAGTCTCCACTTAGAAAATGTATCGTCCCGAAACATTAAAATACAAAAAATAACAACGAAAATGACACGACCGCATATGCCTGACCTTGTATATCAACTAGTTTATCTTGGAGCTTCCTATAATTTTGCCAACATTGTTCCAAAAACTCCGGATATTAAATCAACCTCCCTTAAAATAAGTTTCGTCCCAAAACTTAAGCTATAAGAGGGTCGTCCAGCTAAATCTAAAATCACGAGGCATACTTAAAACTATCTATGGAGGTGTTATCACCCCCTTATCGGACCACATATCCTCTTCTTTTTGCTTTCCTCGAATGAACACCGCGAACTTGCCACCACCACGAGCTAGCCGGTGTCGCCTCCAATCTTAACGCTCGTGTCTTTTGTCTCTAAGCCATTGGATGAACGAAGGGCCCAAATCAACCGTTGTTGTACATTGTTGCCGCCAAGTCCACCAGAAAGACGCACTAAGGAGTCGCGCTAGTAGTCACCGTCACTCCTCTCTTCTTTGTTCTGTTGTCCACTGGAGAAGAACATACCCGCCACCAGAGGAAGAAGCCCGTCGAAATCGCTCGTCTTGATGGGACCCCATTATTGCCTCGCCACCGCCTTGTTGTCCTCGTTAGTCGTCGAGCTCACACCGTTGGACGAAGACTTGCCACCACCAAGCCTCTCCTCTTCTCTCTTCGTCTTGTTTTATTGGGAACCAAACCCGGATTCAGCCACCTTTGCTCGAGCCCAAATTGTGCCACCACGGTCGAGATAGGAGCCACAAACGTTGCAATTTTGCCAACGTATCGCCTACATCAGAGTTCCGAGAGGAAAACCATCGGATTCGCAACAGGAGCCGTGCCGGAGAGGGACTGCCGTCACCGGGTGCTACAAGAAACCCTAATCAGGTTTATTATATTTTTTGAGTAATTGCGATAAATCTCCAAACTTCTAAATTATGTTTATGGCCCAAACTTTCAGAATTTGCAAGTATGCTTGTGACTGGATAAATACAAGAAATGGCCCAAGTTTATATTTACGAGAATGACACATACTTTCTGATTTTGAGAAAAAATGCCCATATGTGGTTGATTACATAAAGCAACACAAGTTTTTTTTTTTATCTAAGAAAATGACCTATGTTTTTAGGATTAATTGTGAATTATAATCTTAGTTGACAAATGAAAGCTAACTTGTGTAAGTAGTTAAGTTAAGTAAATGAGACTTTTATATTGTAGGAATTATGGTAATTATTAAAATGATAGAAATATATTTTGGCATAGAATATAGTCGGAAAATGGTTGAGGATGGATTTTAAGGTTTGGAGGCACCATGGCCTAACTTTGTGGAATTTATGAGAAACGAGTTGGGTTCTTCGTCCCTATTATACAATAGGAGATATATCACATATTTTGGAGATTATTATATATTAGAAGCTCAATAATAAAATGCATAGTTTTAAATAAGCATATTCGATAATTGTAGAAATTGGGCATATCATTTTATGTCTCTAGAAAGTTAAGTAGACTCTTAGAAAGTTCGATAACAGTTTTTCACTCCTAGAAGTCATAAGAGAGTCCTATTAGTGTTCTTGTAAGCTGATAAATATATTGATCGGTATGTTCACCGTTGATCAAGTATTTGATATTGTATGTACGTATGGATTGTTCGGTGTAACGACCGATTATCGATGAGTTCAAGTAAGTCTTATGGACTTACTTAGCTAAATTTCCTTGTATTAGTGTTTGCTTTATGGTTGTGTGTGCTATAATAATGATAATTATAACTTGAATAGGACGACATTACTTTATTATGAGACCCAAGTGTTTGTATAACGGGCCGTGCATCACTGCCCAACTTTGTCATGAGATTGGGAGATTTTTTCAGCGACTAGTCCACTCACGTATATGACCAAATGCATTAGTACCACTCTTGTTGGTACGTATAAGGGGACGAAGGTGAGGATCGGGACACCCTTGTGGTACAAAATAAGTTGGATATAGAGTGAATCACCTAGTAATGAGATAATAATGAGGTTTTGTGTGCAAGCATGTTGTTGTGTTTATTTTTTCGCATTGATGTGTGATTGTGCTATTATAGTACAATCACACATCATGTTGTTAGATTGCTAGCTAATGGTTTTACCATTATGTTGTTAGATTTCTTGTAGGGTAAGAAAGTTACAGGGTGATCCGGAGCGGATGGTCATCTAGGTCCACGTATTTATATAGATGGGGGTAGCCATTCAGTTTTGCATTCGTATAGGACGGTTCAACGTTTCTGGATGTTAGTAGTTTTCGTACAAAGTTGTCTCATATCATGCATTCACGACATTATTATTTTGTAATACGTTTTCATTTGTTTTTTTTTTTACATTTGTGCCTTGTTGTAAGATGTAGTAAAATTGTTGTCAAGTCGGGACCCATTGTTACTCTTGTGAGGTCCTAACTCATGACACTTCAAGTTTCTGAAATTTGGGTGTTACAACATACTACTCGGACCTTCTCCACGTAATTGATGGATGAAGATGTCTATCCTTGGTTTACATGTCGCAACATATTACCTTATTACTAGTCCAACTTGGAACGAACACACAACATGCTTATTGATGGTTTAAACCGAGCCCAATCAAGGACCGCCTACCGATATTCGTACAATAACATGTGTTGGCGGTGAAACACGTTACACAGGGTTAATCGTTTAATCTTCTTCTTTCATTTTTCTCCTCTCCATTTTGTTTACTCGTCATCTAAAAGATTAATATCACATATCAGTGTAGGTTTGGTAAAAGACGATGCACCCTTACCTTCTTTGACATCTATTTGGAAGCAATGTCATGGTCCTAGTGTCGATGGATTGTACGTGTCTTTCCGTTCGAGGATGAAAGTGCTTGACGATGCACGTAGGATCGAGCATTCTCCCACGAAGCACCCATTAGTGCATATTAACTAGTATTTGCTTACTTAGACTGACATTGATTTTTAATATGTCAAGATCGGTTTCGAATTATGACAATGTTTGATGGTTTATATGTTATTATAGGTTTGAAAGTTGGTTGTATTGTAGCCATGAAATGAGGGTCGACATTGATTTTCCATTCCCTTATGTTTGTGTGTTTTATGTGATAATTCATTTGTGTCTTCAACATAACGAAATTTCTCCTTCATTTTAACAAGTTTATATTTTTTTTCCGGCTTTTTGTTAATGGATTTTGAATACCCAATCTCGAAAGTGCTCAAATCAAATAATAGTAATCGAAACAAGATACATCTTTGTATTTACTAACCTAAAAGAATACCCGCATTTATTTAAGTATTTCTCATTGAAATATCTCCGTCTATTTTCTAGTCAAGTTCGATCGTTGCACTACCGCAACTTCATTATCGAATTTATACCGTACGGTAGTTTTAGATTCACATACTTTCTCAAGCTTCCTCGTGCTCCTTACAAGATTTCCCTTATGAACGTGGTCAATGCTGCCGAACTGCGCTGACAATCAATTAATTCACCGTCTTAGAACAAAACAATGAACCGAACATAATCTCACATGTTCGGTTGCGAAAGATAAAGAACCATATGATTGATATCCATGATCATACATTCATACCTATTATATATATGAAACAAGCCCAAAGGAAATTTGGGCAGCATTTATGTATGTATGGGCCATTAGCATGCTGATGACATGGGCTTTTTGCGTATGGTGCTCGACTGTTTTGGCAAAGTCTGCCCCTTTGAGCATTCACTACAACATGTCTTTGTTTATTGTTATCCGGGCCCATTCAAATTGGATCTATTATAGACTTTGGATATTCATGACATGATATCATGCTATTTATTTAAATCATCAATAAAACCATTGTGCTATAATAATTTATGTAGTATATACATATACTAACAAGTTTCATTTGAAAATAAATTTACTATCAATAAAAAAAGTATAAAGCTTTTTTTTCCTAATTAAACATGTTAACCTATATTCTTTAATGACATGATATCATACTATTTATTAAGGTTGTTAACCTATATTCTTTAGGTCATAGGTAGGCCTCTAGTCCAGGCTGGATATTACATTTAAAATATAATAATATATCACTTGTAGTATGATATTAGGTACACCTATAATAATATATCACTTGTAGTATAGCTTACAGTAAATAAGGTCATTCGATTATAGACTTTATGGTAGGTAACAGCAACATGCCAACATAGATTATCTATTCATTCTTTGCACCAATCGATTATCTTTTTCTATCTTATTCATTGGGTGAATTTTTAGAGGGGCTCTAAATATATATCTCGTATTTAATAAATCTAATAATTCTCAATCAAATTTTCATTAAAAAATCTAATAATTATATCCAAATTTATTGTGATGAGTTTTTTTTTTTGTTGGTATTTTTGTGTGTTAGGTTATAGAATGTTTTATCCAACCAACTTTCTA
Organism: Fagopyrum tataricum; assembly: GCA_002319775.1. Lineage (NCBI taxonomy): Eukaryota > Viridiplantae > Streptophyta > Magnoliopsida > Caryophyllales > Polygonaceae > Fagopyrum > Fagopyrum tataricum. Next base: position 11,208,097 of record CM008279.1, on the reverse strand, counting down.
AAAAATTAATGTTGTTCGGGTTTATTGTACTTGTCTCATTTTACGTAAATTTCCGACTATGTGTAACTATTTCTCTAAATAACTTTTTTGTTATTGTTATTATTATTATTATTATTATTATTATTATTATTATTATTATTATTATTTATCATGACTTATAACCAATTAATAAACAATTTGTGGTGATATAAGTTTGCAGTAGATATGTCCTCAGTTAAAAATCGCCGACAAGTATATTTTTATATTGTTTTTGTAACATTGATAATCATGAATGATTAAGGTCTTTCCTCCTTGTTCACCCCGACCAAAAGAAAGCCTTATCCCTTCCACAAAGCTAAAGTCGAAAGCAAAAACAAAACCAAAGAACGAAACTGAATCTTGCCAAAAGATGGGAAGATATACATATAATATCACTAAACGTTGTTCATCATACTCTTACTTATTCACAGGTGGAGCCGTCGGAAAGCCTGACGCAAAAATAATAGAATAAAATAAACGTACAAGCAAATATATATATATATACAGCTATCCATTTTTGAATAGGGAGTGTCGGTATGTTTTGATTAGAATTATGGTGATTGATTTAGGATTAGGATAGGACGTCGTACGTAGCAGCCATTTATATATAAATCTTGAATAAAGTTATAATATCTTGATAAGAAAGTAGTGATTAATATATATGGATACACATCTTTCAAATAAAGTCTCCATTATATATATATATGCTTGCGTTGCTTATGTCATAATATCATCCTTTGGGATAAAAGTGTATCTCATCAACGCAACAACTTCTGCATAATTCAATTGCACTCTCAAAAGACTTCCAACAAGATATGGAGATCATTCACACTTGCAAACAAACACATAAAATATACACGTTTTTCTTTTTAAAGAGAAAGATTCTAATGCTAAAAATCAAATTCTCACGTTAAAAGTCAGTATGCATTTACTAAGAATTATTTTTAAAAATATTTAAATAAAAATAATTTTTTAGAGTATGATATTACTTATTCACTATAAATTTATATATCTTTTATTATACATATAATACGGTAACAAATTTAAATTATACTTATATAATATAAAACAAATTTTGTCAAAAATTATAATTATAATTTAAATAGTGACGGAAAAGATTATCAGATTTTATTTACGGATTAACAAACTATTAAAATTTGAGTATCAAAATTTGTAAATATTAAAATTTTTAATTTTTAAAAATAACTTTTTAAAATATTTTTTGGGAGCTGCGTGAATTGTGGAATTGACACGTGGCAAATAAGGTCTCTCCTTTAATACAATACTAGTGTAACCCCCGTGCCTTGCACGGGATTTTCTATAAATATTATGTTTAGGTATAAAATTACTCGCAACTGTTACAACAATTACAATTATAAATAAAAAAGAAAAAGAAAATTATATTGTATATTATTTTTAATTTTCATAAACATTTTTGTGTGAAGAAATTTTTTTTAGATAATCATGTGAACTTGTTTTTAATTTATTTTTTCTTTTGTAAATAATTGGAAAAAAACGTTCACATAATATAAATTTTTTTTTGTTGTTGTAGATTTTGTAAGTTTTTAAATAATTAGTTATAATTGAAATAGGGTATTTAAAAATTATGATAATCCAATAGATTAAAAAAAGTTGATTAACAAAATTGACGTAGTTGAAAATAATATTAAAAAGAAAGATTTTGTGAGAATTTCTTAACAATTTATCTTTTTTAATTAGCTTTTTTGATTCATATTGTAATATTATTGATTTTTTTGAAATAAAATTTTGATTTTAAAATATAATATTTAAATATTATTTCGGATTTGTTTTGTAAAATTCAAATTCAAAACGATTTTTTTTAAATCAAATGATTTAGTTAGATGATATAATTTTTTTTTTAAAATAGCTAAAATTACAAATTCCAGTTACTTTTACAAAAACTAATAAGTTAAGAATTTCGATTACAAATCTTTATAAATCTACGATTTTAAAATATGTATATAAATTGGATTTCGAATTCGGTTATAAAATTTTATCAATTTTTAATTTCCGGTTATAAATCTTGATTTTAATTACGTAACTTAACACTGTTTTTTTTTAACTATTTTGGATTTCAGAATAAATTATTAATTTACATCGTTAAATATTTTTTTAAATAAATAAACTTAATTAATATTTTGATAGGATGTGGTTAAATGCTAAAATGACACGTGGCAGTGAGCATTTTTCTGCGTAACACGTGGCAAGGAGTGCTACTCCTATAATATATATATATAATAAGATAAGATATTGTGCCACTTAACTGAATTTTGTTTCTAAATAAATAAATCTAAAATCTAATCGTATTTATTTATCATAGGATTTGTTTGATAAAATCTCACTTTTCCAAGATTTATAGCTTTTTGAAGAAGTTTTGGTTATTTTTTTTTTTCTTTTTTCTGTACTACTAAAATTTGTTATGGATGTGATTTTAATCTGTTATACATATCTCAGGTAACAAAAAAGGTGATTGGAAGGGATGGAAATCATAAAATTTAGTTGTTAAAAGTAAATTTAGTTAAGATTTTGATTGAGATGGATTTAATTAAGATTTGATTTTAATATTTTGTTAAATAATTTTTTAATGAATAAACTTAATTAATATTTTGGTGGGCTGTGGTTAAATGCTAAAATGACACGTGGCAGTTAGCATTTTTCTGCGTGACACGTGACAAAGATTGCTACTCCTATAATATATTTTATTAATGTATTATATAATATTATATGTAAAGTGTACAAATATTTATTGCTTATTATCTACTCTATCTAATGACAAAAAAATAGTTTATATATAATCCCTTAAAGAAATATAATAACAAATAATATTTTTATCAAAATCTCGTGCAAGGCACGGGTAATACACTAGTATATATTATAGGAGTAGCACTCCTTGCCACGTGTCACGCAGAAAAATGTTAACTGCCACGTGTCATTTCAGTAATTAACCAAATCCCACAAAAATATTAATTAAGTTTATTCATTAAAAAATATTAAACAAAATATTAAAATCAAATCTTAATTAAATCCATTTCAATTAAAATCTTAACAAAATCCACTTTTAACAACTAAATATTAATTAAGTCAGAAGATTTAAATAAGTTTGTAAAAAAAAAGAATCAATAATCTTAGAAAGATCGGTATTTTTTTTAGAATCAGTAAAATATCGCCAACAAATTAATTAAAAAGTATAACAAATATTCTAACCAAAAATTTTTAAAAAAACAAATTAAATTAAATTAAATTGTAAAAAATATCAATAACATTAAAATCAAAAATATTAATTACGAAATATTAAAATCAAAAATATTAAAATAAAAAATATTAATTAAGTTTATCCATTAAAAAAAAAATTTAACAAAATATTAAAATCAAATCTTAATTAAATTCATCTCTTTCAATCAACTTTTTTATTACTTGAGATATGTATGATTAAATCTTAATTAAATTATCCCTTCCAATCAACAAAAAAATAGTTTATATATAATTCCTTAAAGAAATATAATAACAAATAATATTTTTATCAAAATCCCGTGCAAGGCACGGGTAATACACTAGTAATAATTTATATTAACAACTTAAAATAATTAACTTTTTAAAATATTTTTTATGTTGCGTTAAATCTGGTGCTAACACGTGGCAAAGAAGGGCTCTTCTTTAATACATATAAGATATTGTGCCAAAACTGAATTTCGTTTCTATATAAATAAATCTAAAATCTAATCGTATTTATTTATCGTAGGATTTGTTGGATAAAATCTCACTTTTTCAAGATTATAGCTTTTTGAAGAAGTTTTGGTTATTATTATTTATTTTTTATGTACTGCTAAAATTTGTTATGGATGTGATTTTAATTTGTTATACATATCTCAGGTAACAAAAAAGGTGATTGGAAGGGATGAAAATCATAAAATTTAGTTGTTAAAAGTAAATTTAGTTAAGATTTTAATTGAGATGGATTTAATTAAGATTTGATTTTAATATTTTGTTAAATAATTTTTCAATGAATAAACTTAATTAATATTTTGGTGGGTTGTGGTTAAATGCTAAAATGACACGTGGCAGTTAGCATTTTTCTGCGTGACACGTGGTAAGGAGTGTTACTCCTATAATATATATAAGATAAGATAATATAAGATATAAGATTATTTTTAAAATGATATATTACCAAATTAATAAAAAATTAATATTATAAACGAGTTAAGTATATGGGCCGGGAAAGCTTTTAGAATTGTTCTTTGTCTCTATAATGCCAACAAATTTATCATGATCGTATCTCATTTATATCTCACAAATTCTCAATATATAGATGAAATTGCCTCTAATTTTGTCATAAAAGTGAACAATAGGAGGAAGGGTGAGCAAACAAATTGATATTTATAAGTAGATATTCGAACACGATTTCTTTTTAGAAAAATTATGATTATTACGATGTGTATCACCGAAATAATAATCCACGAATATATGCCTATTCATTTGCTACATGCTCTGAAAATTAATTCCGAATATGATTTCACTACTTCACTTCAGATAATTATTCATAAATTTTTGGATTTTCTGTTTAATCAACATCCTAAAATTTTAATGTCCGGATATAATTTTCTCATTTATTTATTAGAGAAACAATTTTTAAATATTATCCAAAGCAGAATAACATTATCTAAAATATTTACCTAAATATCCGGATAACTACAAATATTTGTTTTATAAAAAAATAATAAATTGCATCCAGTATTCAGAAAAATCTCTCGGACTGAATCCATATCCTATCAAAATGAATAACTTTATTTATGGTTTTCGTCGGAATGGAATTAACCATTTTTTAGATGCTTATTGCATGTGTTTATATATACGGTGGACAAATTAACGCAGGGAAAAAAATTTTTTTTGCTTGTCTATATTTGAAAGAATTAGTTGCAAACTTGCAAGGTATAAACAATTTCAATAGAATAAAAATTTGGATCGTTAATTGTGTGTAAATTGATCCTACACATTTACGTTGTTTGTAAATTATGTATAAATATTTATAAGAATATTAATCGATCATAAATTTTATATTTACGTTTATGGTTTATATTTCTAGAATTTTTAAATTTTCCCTGACTGAATAGTACAAAAAAATGGCCTAATTTTATATTGATAATTTATGGCCCATACTTTGTGATGTTGTGAAAAACGTCCAGAATTGCATAATTAATTAAAGTAGCCCTAACATTAGAAAATGACTCATATTTTTAAGAGTTTGTGAATAAGTAGCTTGTGAGGGTTTCTTATTTCCCTCCTTACAAAACCTCATACATAGTCTAGAAAACCTTTAAAGCTTCTTAAGGGATAAAATGGTGTTGTTAAGATATTTTCTGTCTTGGTTAGGTTGCTGAAATCATTTATGTACGGATCGAGAATTAGCGTTTTAGATATCGGATCAGTTCATGTTAGTCTTACGGACTTACTTAGCTATCCTTTTGTGTTAATGTGTGACTATAGTGGTGTGTGCAAGGTGTTGTATTAATTATAACTTGAGTAGGATGATGTTACCTTGTGACTCAATTGTATGAAAATGGATTGTGGCGTCACTATCCAACGCTGCCATGTGACAAGGTGGCTCTCCGCTACCAGTTCATACGGTATACGGTGAGAAGCATGAGATCCATTCCGGTTTGTAAAAGGGGACATAGACTAAGGTTGGAGGACCTTCGTTCCCCACAATAAAGTTGAACGATTAGATTGAATCACCTAAATGAAGATAATAATATTGTTCAGTGTGATCCGAAATAGTGTGGTCAGTCGGGTTCCCGTACGCATGTTAGGTCGGAACGTCGGATTTTTCTTTCATGGCAAAACTCTTGTGCCGTTCAGTTCTTTGTTTTTAGTCTATGATGACCAGTTGTCTCTTTTTGTTTCTTTTCTTTGCACGACTATTTCAAAGCATAAACTGTTATTCGGTTTTTCTTTATTTGTGCCTTATTGCAAAATCTGATAAATACTTTAGGGCTACATTATAATATAAAGAGGTGCATTAGTAATTAGAGATAATGAGATTAAGTATATGTCTTAAAATGGTTATAGGTATGGATCAATCTTTAAATTAGATGGGCAATCCCATCTTTAAAGTCTTCAACTTTGAAAATTACATTGGACAAAAGGAAATTTATGGGACCAAAAGTATCACTTTTCGGGTTGCAAATTGCAATGTTGCTACGCTTTTGAGTTTTGAATGATTATCATGCTTCAAAGATGTGTTTAATTGCCCAACGGACAACCTTGTAATTTTTATGAAAATTGAGTCCAAATCATGCATGATTACTTTTGTGATTAGGTTAAAAATTTTAACCTAGCTTCGAGGGAACGCGGATAGTAAGAAGGTGGAAGAATTGACCTTTTTGTCCTAGATATCATCATCAACTCATAATTTTAAGGTTAAAATTTTGATGAAAATTACTTTTGCACATTTTTTTTTTAGAGAAACAAAAATTTAAATTCAGCCCTAATGCATACAATACGTGTTCTAGTGTGCAATTACTCTACCGAAATTTCACACTATTCATCATCCTATATTTATTGTACACTATTTTCTATTTGTAAACTAATTTAAAATCTCGTCCCTAGTACAAGATATATATTAAAAAATTTACTTGTTTTAAATGATTTAATAAGTAAATAGACTTTTTACAAAACTTATATTTGTATAATTTTTTTATAATTCATGTAAATGCTTGCAAAAAAAGGTAATTCGTATAAATCAAATCGAAATAACTATATGACTAAAATATAAATCTCCAATTATTTTTTCTATATAAATGATCTCTTAAATGTCTTAAATAATTATCGAATCATCCGGATCCAAAATTGATTTTAAATGTCACAAATATTCAAGGTAGGATGCCATAACTTTTTTTTGAGTGTGGTTTTCTCTTCCGTCGAGAGTCATCAAGATCAATAGCTCAAAAAAAAAGACTTGTGAATGCATTTTGCATCAACAAGTAGTTGTGGTCGCTAACAGGGTGATTTTTACGATAAAAGTTAGTCACGTCGCTATTGATGATTTTTTGCAACGAAAGAGTGTTAGCAAAAGTTTTCAGGCATAACAAAAAAAAAACATCTTTCAACGCCAATCGTACAGTCACAAAACGCCAATATTTTGCGACGATAGAAAGGTAGTTATTGCCATCGCAAAAAAACCCTTTAATATAATTATACGAGGGCACAACCACGACAATTGGTGTTGTCACAAAAATACAACTTTTGCAACGGCACACCATGACGCCAATACCAATCGGTAACGTCGTCCTACTCGAGTTATTATAAATCACCTAACAAGCACCACTATAGTAACACACACTAATACAAGACGAGCTAACGAAGCAAGTCCATAATACTTACCTTAATTGATTGACGATCGGCCATTACTAGGTATCGTCTACACGTGCGTACAATATCAAAGACCTGATCAAACGGAAAGAAGTCTTAACAACATATTCTATCATCTATGCAGCTTCTATAAGGCCCCTAGACTATCAAGGAGGTTTTTTAAAGAAAGAATTAGAAACCCTAACTTTTAAGGAAATTATCAAATGTCCCTAACTTTTTCGAAAATTTCAAAAAGCGTCCAAAGCGATTCTAAATTCTCACTATATCTCATCAACATATTAAAACACTAAAAGGACCATAACGGATTTGAGAGTTTACCCGAACTTACAACTTAAGCTAAAATTCCGAAAGAAGTCTTCTTTCCCCCCTCCCCCCTATCTCTTTGGCTAAGATTAGTAAATGCATAGTTTTTTGGAAGGAGATCTAATACTCTCCGCACATCTAGTCATTTTTTATGATTAATTGAAAATTTGAGTTAAGTAATAAACACATGGATAGGTCAGTCCATTACATTACAACGTAAAAGACCAGTTACACCCTCAAGATAGTCAAGTAATATACTTAGACCAAAAGAAAAATTAAAAGTTAAAGAAGCTAAATAGTTTGTGATATGATTTGACTTTCGATAAACGTGACAAATTTAATTGCAAGCGCGCGGGTGACTCCATTTAATGTTTTTCGCAAGGAGGGCGGATACGAGATGGGGATTTGTTTCTACCTCCACCATACGATATCTAAGTACAAGAAGATACATAAATAAGACTTGTCTTTCTTTGATCATGCTCCTTTACTACATATCTTATAATCTGTTTTGCAAAATCTAATACTTCAGGTTTAGAACTTGAAACATTAAAAATGGTCAGGCAGGAGGCTCTCGATAATCTGTGCAAATTTCCTTGCATCCTCTGCTTCCATTTTAACGCTAGGTTACCGTAACCTTAATGAACCACATGTAAATCTTCTAAACAACGATGTCCGAGATATAGCAAGTCAAAATTAAATAATTGTTAGTTATTTTAAAAGTTTAAATAAATACGGGCTATGCTAAAGCATAGCCGTCGTCCTTAAAAAAATGATGTTAGGGTTTTGATTTATCTTCATAATAGTTTTTAGTTTATATATATATATATATATATATATATATATATATATATATATATATATATATATATATATATATATATATATATATGCTTATAAGTTGACATTTTGAAGCGCGCGCATTGGAGTCCTTTGAAAGTTGCAGTCTGATTGATGGTGCAGGCATGCAGCCACGCTTTCCACTGATCGATCACAATACTTGAAGAAATCGATCAGTAGATCTCCATCATTTGAACAAGTTGAACATACGGTTTGAAATTGGAATAGAACGTGTGGACATTAAAGAGGTATGAAGGAGTAATGATTCTTTAGACAGGCGCATCAAACTAAAGGTATGGACTTATTAACGGTAAATTTGGATCATGTCATAGATCGTATCAATGTCGTAGCATTTGGAATGCACTTGAGCTGGCTACCATTTTGGAAGCCTTGTCATCGCCACATCAACTCAGACTAAACTTACTGCCATTCAACAAGTTGCTAAAGTGAAAGAGTATTTTGTGGTTCAAGTTTCTCCCAAAGTACTAAAGTGAAAAGGCTTCTACTGTCAAACCAGTATGCATATTGATAGTTGTGCTTCTCCTCACGTTAAATGTTCGTCGTCTTAGCTCACCGCTTCTTCTTCAATCCCAAATCCGGAGGAGCTTTGGACTTCGTGGTCCAAAAACAACCCAGATCGAGAATGAGAATGCTCAATCTAGATTGATCATAATAATAAAATAAAAGACTGTAAAAATAGACACTCGTTGATTGATGATGCAGTTCGGGATAATCCTAAAAATAGAAGAAACAATACTTACAAAATATTGCAGGAAACATATGTGAGAATAGAGGAAGGAAGAGAAGAGACAACACAATACACGTACGATTAATATCAACATAATAGGATAACTCACCTAATGATCTAAAGCTAGCCATTGGGGTTAATATGAACTAGTCAAGTTATCTAACTACAACTATAAATTATGAACATAATAGGTTGTAATATAACATGAAGTAGGTAATAACGTAAACAAGAGTGGAATAATAATGCAGATTAATTAACAAGTAACATAGTTGACAATATGGATGACAACAAATGGCAGTGCATAGAGTAATGAGCAAATGGTACTAAAAGAGAAGGATGGTGGCTTTCTACTCTGTAAACACTATTCAAAGATTCCCCCCGCCTCAACTTACTTCTTTTACGCTAAAAATGTATTCAAAGTCTCAACACACTTTTTTTTTTAATCTTAGGGCTATATTCAACCTAAAAATTGGTAGATTCCCCCCTCGTTACTACTCTTGGTAAATAACTTAGTGTGGGATAGTGTCCTGCTAATTATTCATTCTTACTTTTATTCACAACTTGCACTAGTTGACACCACTCTTCGATCAACATTGTAACCATTATTCTACTCATCTACTCTATAACTCTATGTCTTTCCATTCTTATCTTGCATCATGTTTTGGTAAAAAATTTTTTTTTTTTTTTTTGAAATTAAAGGATGGTAAAAAAAAAACATTAATAAGATCAATGAATTTGAAACACCAAAATATCAAGATGTTAAAGAGCGATGTATCGATACTATTATTACGAATGAGACAAGAACCAAGTGAAAGCGTGGTGATCTGATGTCCACATACAAAATCATGTTTTTGGTTTCTTATGTTATGTGCCTTTTTATTTCTAGTCTAAATTATTGTTACTTCATTTTCAATTAGGACGTGTTTGGAAGCTAACTTATAATAACTTATCAAGTTTGTGAAAATTATGAAAGAAAAAAAAATCATATGTTGGGTGGTAAGTATTTGAAAGGTCTAGTTTAAGGGAGCTCATGCAAGCTTATATGAAGATCATACAAGGTTAAACTTTTCTCCACCTACATGGAATAACTTTATGATAATAATGAATGATATAATAGAATATAATCATGTAAAATCTAGTTTTAAATGAAATTTAAAACGAGCCTTGTAATTTTTAGCTTATATCATCTGGTAATAAATTTTATCATTCATTCCTTTTGTTTCCTTATGTTATTTTAGTCTAACTGAGACTTAACGGTGTCGATTATATTGTTAAAAAATAATTCTCCATAACACCCAACAAACTTATAAAAATAGATGTCTCGTTCAATCAATTACGTATTTCAACTAACTAATAAACTTCAAATATCAAAAAATAAAACTCTTAGCATTGCATTGTTTCCCTTTACGTGTATATAAAATTTAAAACCTAATTTGCCATATAAGACGTTGGTATTGGATGCTTGTTCCATAGGCAAGCACGAGTAATTGAGTATATTCCCTGACCACATACAATTCCACTATGCATATGCTTTGACTTAAGAAGAACGTTGGTCGTTTGTACGCCAGAATCAAAATTAACCCTATGCACGTGAATGGCACCTGAAGGCCGAAGATGTAGAATATACAAAAATTGTGGAATATTCGACTTGTAAATTTGACATCTTTGAATCCCCAAAGCTTTTACTTTCATATACGCAATAAAAATAATGTTAAAAGTGGGGTCCAGTTCATCATATATTTTTTGGATAGCGATGGCCCAAAGTACGTTGTTTCTTTTGGGGTGTCAAACATGCAAGTTGGAGAGTCAAGATCCACACTTTGACAATATATTCTTCTAGAAATATACTTGAATCCAATAATTTAATTTAATTCATTTATAAATGTCTTATCTTTCATGCAATCATCTCCGTTATTTAATAAGTGATTTTGTAATTTTTAAACGGTGCGAGAGTTATTTTATTCAGTTAAAATTTGTTATTTATAAAGAGGTGATGTCGTGATATTTTCGTAATTTTTATGAAATTAATAGTTATAATCTTAATTTATGAGTTTAGTTCAATTTGTTCAACAATATACACTATTAGTTCTACTAATACAAGACAATGTTTGAACTAACAGGACATAATATTCAAATTAATGATACCCAAATTTTGAACAAATATTATGAAAGTTCATAGCTTTAGTTTATTTCGTTCAAAAGTATACACTATCAAGTTCTGATATAATCTATAAATATTCACGTATTTTTTGTTAATTTTGTAGTTATATTTTTATGCATTGTTACATGTACATGTTTGAACTAATAAAACACGATGTTTGAACTAACATTACACAATATTTAAATTAATGATACCTAAATTTTGAAATAATATTATAAGAGTTCATAATTTTAGTTTATTTTATTTAAAAGTATACATTGTAAGTTATGATATTTCCTATAATTAGTTCACTCATTACTTTGTTAACTTTGAACTAATTGTTAACAAAATAAAAACTATTAGAACAAACATTTGAACTAAGAGAGGATGTTTGCACGAAAATGTAAAAATATTTTCAACGAAAAAGGTGTTAAAAAATAAGAACTACTAGAACAAACAGTTTGAACTAATTGAACAAAAAATATGAACTATTAGAACAAACAATTTAACCTAAAAAAATAAGGGGGGAAATTGGAGTAAAATATTTTTTAAATCTTATAATATTATTTAAAAACGTTTTAACAAAAATAATAAAATTTTGATCAAAAGAGTGCTAAATAAAATAAGAACAAACGGTTTGAACTAATTGAAAAAACTAAACTCGTGAACTGATATGATAATTGTTAGAGTTTCTTATGAAAATTACAAATGTCACCGCACCCCCTCTTTTCAAGGACAAAAATACCGCATGAACTTCCTATAATTGCAAAAACGTCACTTGTTCCCAAAATTCAATATATAACGTGGACAAATCTAAACAAGTGGATCAAACCGATCAACGATACATATATGGATACATGTCCAATAAACAAACTCGGTACCTGAACCGATTTATTGTCATATTATAGTCCACTTTTATAATACTTATCTCTCTTTATGTTTGCTCTCTTTTGAACTACTTGTTCGTGTATATTTCTCTCTTTCTTTAATATAGATATATATAAAACACTTTAAGAACCACATAATAAACCACTTTTTTTAATATTATATTAGACTCCAAATCTATGGTATTGAAACCGAAGGTTACACCCATTAACCTACTCAGGGAACTAAACCTCCCTCCCACCTGCATCACCACGGTGACCTATTTGATCATTGTGAATGGCCTCATATAGAGCTTTTTCTAGAAGAACTAAACGGGTTCGACTAGGGTGCCCTCTCTCACCCTATCAATTTTCCATTGACATAGAACACCTCTCCCGAGCAATTCTTGCTAACATAACAAACCCTGACTTCAACTACTATCCAAAATGCTTTCGTAATTCCATCACACATATCATGTTTGAGGATGACCTCCTCCTCCTTTGTAGAGGTGACCAAACAGTCCATATACTTAGATGGGCCCCTCCCCACTACCTACCTTGGCCTCCCCCTTGGATCAAGTCGTCCCAAACAACACGACTTTAACCACCGCCTCGTCAGCTGACCTCAAAAATCAATTCTTGGAGTGCAAGAAACATCTCTTATGCAAGGCAGTTATAACTCATTCAGGCGGTTATGTATGGTACGCTTAACTTTTGGAACAATACATTTCTTCTTCCTATCTCTATTGCTAGTAAAATCTAAAGCTTAATCAAATCCTTCCTCTGGACGGGCAAAGCTGACAAGAAGCAGAGCCTCATATCTTGGGACATTGTTTGCAAACCAAAATCTAAAGGCGGTTTGAGGCTCAAGGATCTCACATTGGAACAAGACAAACATAACTCAACTCATCTTTGAACTTCACTGAAACAACCTTGAGACTCTCTGGACAAGATGGACATCTACAAATATGCTGCACCAAATGGACATCTGGACCTCCAACCTCAAGAGTCACCACAACAACATATGGCGCTCCATCATCAACACTCGCGATTACACCCCTCCTCGCATCCTTGATCATCTCAAGACTAGTACCAATATCAAATCCTTTTCTATTAAGATCTAGATGATCGTGACCCCCCCCCCCCAATCAAGACCACATGGGGCAACAAAATATGGGGCAGACTCAACCTTCCAATATGCAACTTCACCTCGTGGATTTCCATCCGCTAAAGACTCCCTACTAACTCTAAGTTGGCCAACTAGGACGCCTCTAACTCCAATGTATGTCCTATTTGCCTCATCTCTTATGAAACCATAGGCCACGCCCTCTTGCAATGTGACCATGCTATCCAAACACTACATACCATCCTTAATTGGCTCAACATCATACAAAGACTCAACACCATCCCCATCCCCAGAAGGATGGATTGGCTCAATTACACCGATTGCCACTCAACACTCAAAGTCTAAATCACCAACTAAACCTTCATAAGCTACATCTATTACACATGGAAAACGAGGAACGAGTTTGTCTTCAACACAAATTCCCCCTCTCTTGTTGCCACTGCCGGTAGAATCATGCATGAACTGAAACTCAACGCTTTTGTTTGCTAGAACAAACAAACTCAATCCAGCGGTATATGCCCCTTTGATCCCTCCCATTGGTTCCAAAAAAAAGTTTTCTTGTTATAATTTTATATAAAATTCATGACGCGTGTTAAAAATTTGTGTATTATAGAATAGACATAATTGTCTTATAAGGCGCACAGGTGTAACATATACCTCACAAATTAGATATATGGATACGTCTTGTGAGGCGTAGATATATATCTCCCCTCTATACTCATCGTTGGATCTTATGCATTCAACGACTAAAATACTTTTTTTTCCGGCCCTAAGTTCCTTACTCATTTGAATATATATATATATATATATATATATATATATATATATATATATATATATATATATATATATATATATATATATTTAATTTTATGGGTAATGTCTTATAATATATTAAATTATGTTGTTATAGTTGTGTATTATAATGTATACATGTATAGTTTTTGTAATATATTGTATAATTTAATTGTTTTAGCAAAATAATTATTTGTCAAATATATATAATATTAGTGTCTATAAATAGAGAAAATAAATTATGAATTTTAAAGAATAAAATTTATCGAAATATAATTATCATAAGTATAAATTTAAATTAATAATTCTAGACATTGATTCCTTCTCAATTTCAGTACGTCGGTACATGATTGAAACTCAATTTGATTTTACCACGTGCACAAGGTAATGTTTGATGAGCATTTCAATTTCTTTTTTTCTTTTTTTTGCGCAAAATTGATGATACAAAAGGTGATTGAAAAAACAAACAACCCTTATTATATTTCTCTTTCTATCCTACCAAAAAAATTTTCTCTCTCTTTATTTTTTACATTGTTTCTTACTTTCATCCGTCAGAACTAGGGACGTAAATGGTTCGCGGGTGGTTGTATCACTTTCGTCAATAGAACTATACTATAAAACTCTTCACCCACCCAAGTCCCCCTTCACCCGAAACCATAATTATGGTTGATCGGGTGAGTCGGATTTTTTTTCGGGTTCAACTGGAAAATTAAACTTGTGATTACCGAAGGTTAAAATTACTGACGGTTAAACGTGGAACGACAGGAGAGAGGACCGACGGAGAGTAGAGAATGAAACTTGGAGTGACATCGGAAGGAGCAACTCAAATGTGGTTGTGTAACCTGCATTAGACTTAGGTTTTCCCCTTTGCTGCAACTCGAGAATATAATGGAAGTGTGGAGTATCAATATTATTACTTAACTTACATTACGGTGTTTTCTTAAAGAAACTTGAGTTATAATGTTAGACTTAGGAAAAAGAGTTTGTCATTTATAAAAAATTATTATTTTATTTTATTTTAATTTTAATTATAGTTCGGGTGAACATCGGGTGAAAGCAGGGTTGAGTGGTGGGTAGGGTGATGGGTTTTAATATTCTCACCCTAAACCGTAATCGAACTATTAATCAGTCAACCATAACCCACATTTCAACCACATTTTATTGAACTTTCGACCACTAAATTAGTTTGAAATTTCGAATAGCTATCAATTTCGGATAAGATTGTCATCCCTAATCAGAAGTTTTGAGTCCATATCGTATTTTCATATAATTCTTTAGAAATTTAATATTTTTTAATTCTTCAAAACTCTCAACGTGTTGTGCTCTTAAAAAGATGCGAGAGATAAAAAAAAACAAATGATTAATGCTTCAATCACGGTGCTCCATGCGTCACACTCTATTGGTATTTGTGACACCATGAGAATGCGGAATCTTTTACCTAAACAGCAGAAAAAATATAAAAAATTACTAAAGTAACACCTCATAAAATATATTTATTAATATAACAAATTTTATGACATATTTTGTAGGATTAATTATAAGTATGGTTATGACAATTTTATTGTGTTTATAAAACATAGATTAAGGTTAAACACAATTTATATTTTCATACACTTTATTTTTTAACTAGGTTTGTTTATGTTTCCTATAAATGTGTTGCTTTTTTTCTTTCTCTGTTAACGTTTTTTTTTTTTTTTTTTAATATAATAGTGTTACGTAATTCTACCGCTAGGTTTTGCTTCTTTTTTTTAATGTTTTTATTTTTTAACATAAACAACATTTTTCTTCATTTTTATTTTAATTTTTTAAAAAATCAAAAGCATGTTGTTCACAGAAAGGTAATTGCGGTTATATCTTTTCAAGAGAGGTTCACGTGATTTCTCATTTGTAAAGTTTTTTTTTAATTATTTACTATATAATTTAAAAACAATTTTCAAATTAGAAAAATAAATTATATCATAACTCCAACATGAAAATACATATCATAAAAACAATAAATAAGTCTACCGCAAGACGACTAACACAATTACATATTATCATTTTGACGCGAGGAACTAACTCCCGAATTACAAGTTAATCTGTTGTGCCCAACTTGTGAACTTTTTTTGTTGATATTTTGCTGTGTTGGAAAAGGAAATTGGAGTTGGAAAAAAAAAGAAGAAAAAAAGAAAGAAAAAAGAACACGATCATCAAAATTTTATAGTGGAAAAATTGTTGGATTGTTGCTTATAAAATTGGGATTAGTATTATCCATTATTTATACAAGAAAAAATGTTTTAACAATACTTATTACTAATTTAAAAACATGTGTCAGAAAATTTGCTATATTGCTAAATATGTTTTATGAGGTATCACTTTAATAATTTCTTATATATTTTTTGTTGTTTAGGTAAAAGATCCGGGAATGCGAGATATAATGAAATAGTTTTTAATTTAATAGTTGTATTTCAGGTTGAACCAATATCTAAAAATATGTGCAAAAATGCGATACAGCAAATATTTAAACCATTTAAAATTTTAAAATATGTGTCTGATAAAAAAAACTCAAAATCGTGTATAAAATACACAAATATAATATAAACGTGCATTATATTATTCTACTATCTAGTTTGTGCATGACTTTATTTTGTTAAATAATGACAGTTTATACGTTCAATAAATATGTTATATTTTTCATTTTAAAACTGAATTTTCTTCCTAAAACATCAAATTTAAAGGAAATTGTTCAACTACTGCGTCTCAAGAACGGAACCCGTAGATCCCTAAACCAAATGAAATTTCTTTTTCCATATACTTTTTGCCTGCCTAGACACGATAGTCGTACAATATAATATTTAAATTAAATAAGTTTATTTTTTAAAAAAAAGTTCATCATAATAATATTTTTTATACGTGTTTCATCTTTATCTATCCACTTCGATCTCCAAACCGGTCCACATAACCCAAAAAAAAGGAAGAAGACGAAAATATAAAGGACTGCAATCAAAAGACAACGGAGAGGACATATTATCTTCGCAATATTAACTATACCCGGCCGGTTTAATTCTTAGTATATATTAATTTAAGAAGAAGAATATTTTATTTTTTTTAAAAAAAAAGAGTCAAAAATTAATACAAAAAAGCATAACTTTAACTAATGATAATATTCATGATGATTGAAGATCAAATTACACAGATAGTGGCTTGAACAAAGTTAAGCAGATATCAAAAGCATAAAGAATTACATTAGAAAAACTAAAGTGATAGATAATTAAATTGCATGTCGATGAGATGGAAGAGTTTTACATGCAACAATATTGCCATGCAAATCATCACATACTTAAGTCGATCTCTTAGGTGCTAGACAGCAACAGTGACGAGCTTCGGCGGAGCTATGCCGCCGATTGTCTTGATCTTCTCGATCATCTCTTGGTTCACGTTACGAATCTCAATCGTGTAAACCCCCTCTTCGCTTGCATTGTTACCGGCCAGCACATTGAGTTGTGGTGCCACCGTCGGGCTAGGGATTTCTGGGGGGCCGAGCTTCACAACCTCAAGAACTTGGTGATCCATCGTTGTTCCTAGCTCCGACGGGATCTTTTTGTCGTCTCCGATGATCTCCTCCACCGTCGCCTTTGAGTTTCGGTACATTGCGTATAGAACCATTTGCACTATTCCGAAGCTGAACCCGAGCACATTAGGAATCTGCAATTCATCGGACAAGGGTTATTTTTTAATAAGAACATCGATCCAATCATCGATCTTAGGGTTTTTATATCTATCTATCTATCATGAGTAATGCTTGTTTTTTTTACCGCAACATAGTAGTCGTTTCTTGCGAGGCCGTAGAAGAACCACATGACGGCGCTTATAGTGAGGAAGAAGGACAAGAGGAATGGCATGTACTTGACACTCTTGGTTCGTATGACTTGTCTCTGCAATAATCATAATCTTTATTGTTAAAAAGGGGCCAAAATTTAGTTTATATGTATACATATGCTTCAATCTTGAGCAAAAGTTCTCACCACGACGCCAAGAGGAGCTACGAAGACACAAAGAGAGAATATAAGGCAAATCCATCCGAGGATCTTGATACGAACTTGAGTAGACTTTGCTACAACAAAGGTGACAAACGCAATCGCGCCAAGACCAGCAACATTCATAACGAAGATAAGCTTTGCAGTCGAAATCTGCAAAACAAAATCAATATATGGTTATCGGATGGCTATCTTTCGAGTTTTAACGTTGTGTAAAAGAGCTACAAACCTTGGCCTCTCTAGTTGCATAGATAATGAAGATTGTGATGTAGACGGTTTCGATGAAGATCCCAAAGGAATTGATCGTCTTAAGGAAAGTCGAGTTGGGAGCGATGAGCGCGTAGAGGATCCAAAGCATTGAACTGAACAATGCGACCACGTAAGGAATGCATTGATAGCCTTCGGTGGATTTCTTCTTGTATATACGGTAGAATGTTGGGCTGCAATATATATATATCAAAGTTTAATTATCTATTACTTAAATTTATGCGGTAAAAAAAAGATGGATGTGAAAAAGGTGAAAGTAATTGTAACTTACATGGGTGAAAGAAACACCATGAAGGAAATGGTGTTGCCTGAAAGGAAATATTCAGAGAGATATGATTAGAATTGATTATTAAAGTTAATGATTGAGGTTACGAAGCGATTTATGTTAATGATCATTGCAAAAGAAACACCTTAAAAGAAGTTTGGATCATTTGCTTCACGTAAGTAGCAAAGATAGTTAGAGAAAGTGATAAAATGGACCCATAAAAGACACAACTATTTACTATTATATGGATAGCAAACCTCATTTTAAATCGACAAGTTTTGTACATCTTATTGTAAGAAACTAATCATGGTGAATTTTTCATCATATGTATCGAAAAACACAAAGTATATGCCCATGCAAGTTAAGTGACATATACAAATCAAAAAATGAGAGTAACATAAAGGAATAAACCAAAGAGATTTATGTATACCAAGAAGGCCAAAGATTGTAGCCAAAGGAAGGTGGTGAAGGAAGTTCATCATTGAGGCCATCTCTTTCTCTTCTTTGAATTAGCTTAGCTAGAATTTGTAATTTTGATATTGAGAGAGGATTTGTTTCTCTCTTTGTATGTGTATGAGATGGTTGTGGACGAAGTGTAAGCAGAGGGGAGAGATGGTTTATATAGTGGAAGGGAAAGGGCAAATGGGAAAGAAGAAATATTGAAATTATATTACTTATTTCTTTTTATTTTCCCTAACTTTATATTAAACCAAAGTGTAGATTGTGGTGGGGGAGTTAAAGAGCTTATGTTTTGTATTTTGAGTGTATAGGAAGTGGGTACGGTGGTGAGAGATTTTTATTTCTCCATCTTCAATTATTTTTGCCAACTTTTTTTTTTTTTTTTTTTTTAACATATACACTAGCTTTTTGCACTATCCTTTTTCTATTTCTTTTGTAACTTATACTTATTAAAGAGGTGGAAGGTATTAAATTCTTATTTTTAGAATTTATATCATCCATCATAATTAATAGGACATGAAGTTTGTGTATATACTATATAGTTACAGATTATAAAGGTGGTGAGATATTTTTATTTCTCCATATTCAATAAACACATTTACTTTAAATTTATATTATCAACCTAAAAAAATTGTCATTCGTAAAATTAATTCTCACCTGAACCAATTCTTTTATATATATATATATATTATTACTTTTGAGGCATTGGTGTAAAAAAAACACTTTTATATAAGGCAAAATGGTGATAAATAGCACCAACTTTAAGGGTGGTTGCGTCCGGTGACACGAACTTTTAAAAACTCGAAATAAAGCACAAATTTTAGGAGGTAGTTGCGTTTTTTAGCACAAGTCTTATTGCGGTGAAATGTACGGATTATTTTGTTGATGTGGCGCTGGAAAAGGATGACCTTTTTAGGGTTTCTAAATCTTTCGTTTCGAGAACTTCCTTGCTAAGCCTAGGAACCTTGTAGAAGTTGTCTAGCTAATAAAATGCGATGTTAAGACATTTTTATGTTTGATAAGGTTTTGGATTTCTTATGCTCATATAGACAATAACGGGTAATGGCCAACCGTCTAAACGATAATGAGTAATGTCCGATCGTCAATCAGTTCAGGTAAGTTATATGGAGTTACTTAGCTAGTTTTTCGTAATGTTGGTGTGCGCTGTTTTAGTGGTTCGTGTTGGATGATTATTAGTTATAACTTGAGTAGGATGACTTTTTTAAGTTATTGACCCAGGTGTATGAAAACGGGTCGTGGCATCACTGTCCAGCACTGACAGTTGACTGTGAGGTTCTCTACGATCAATCCACTCGGTAGACGGGAATATGCATTGCCCCAGTCCGCTTGGTAAACGGGAACAGTGGCGAGGGGTGGAGATCCCTCGTGCCACACAATAAGCTGTACAATTAGATTGAATAACCTAAATTAAGATAATAATTGGGATGTGTGTGTGAAATCATGCTTATGTGTTTATTTTATCGCTTTAATGTGTGTTTGTGCTAGAATAGTGTTAATTAATATTATAATTGCTAGCTAACGGTTTTTACCGTTATGTTGTAGATACCTTGCAGGGTAGGACCGATATAGAGTGATCCGGAGAGAGTGGCCATCTGGGTTTTTCGTATTTGTTAGTTGGGTGTTGGGTTTCTTTTGTGACGAGACTCATGTCTTCTCTTTGGATTCTATCACATTTATTTGATTGGCTGAATTATATTTATTTTCTTATATGACATTTATTTTTTAAAGGTTTTATTTGGTTTTTTTTTATATGTGTCTTGTTGTAAGATCCGGTGAAATTATTGTTAGGCTAGAGTCGGGATCCATTGTAAAGTCTTATCCCGAATTCTCAGAATTTGGGGTGTTACAACCATATCAAAACGTACATTATTCAAACAATATATGTACGAAACACTTGATATCAAAATCGGTTATATATTCTTAATTTCATTTCGATTTTTAATTTCAACACAATATCCGAAACCTATTGAATTGAACGAGTCCTTTTTGTAACCACATTTTATTGATAAGCATGAATTGAAACATGTAGGTATGAAGTATAACAATCTCATTACTTGACCAAATACACAATTCCATTAGAGGCATTTACATTCGGATATAGTTGAATTAGATGAAAGCTAGATAGGGTTTACATATATGTAAAAATAAATGGGTCCCACGTTCTGAACTTTCTGATGTGTCGCCCACCAAGTGGCGTTATGGTATACAACTCACATTTTCAGTTTTGGTGTAATTTTGGTACAACAATTTGTAAGACTTTAGGGTGATTCTATGGACGTATCTTAACCCTAACGGGAGTATGTATTATGTATATCCTCATCAACCACCACTTGTACTCAATTTTCTAATTGCTTCTTTCCATCAACTAACAATTTTAATAAGTACTTTACATCTTATTTTCAAAGGAATTCACACGGTAACAACTTGTTCTCTTTACTACTTCTAGATCGATCCATCTATATACGTTACTTTTTAATTACATACAATGATGATTATACTCACGCAACGTGTTGTAACGATTTCTCTATGAAAAGATAATATTATGTATAACATCAAATGTATACTGGTAGATTTAATACTAAATTGCGCATGGTATAAGTTTACAATTAAGCTCATAATCTCACAAAACCATGCAAATATTTTGCATGGTTAGTACGTAAAAGTTGACAATCGGGTGCTTGAGAATCAACAACTAAAGAGCTTTATAAAGTTTCAAACATGAAAACTTAGTAAATACGGATAAAAATATTATATAAATATAACTTCTTCTTTTTTTCTAAATACCTTTACAATATATACCGGAATATTTAAAATAAAATAAAAAAATTTAAAAGTTTATCATTAAGAAAACGAATTCTCAAAGTATCGGAATCTTTTCCTCTGGGGTTTTCGAAAAGAGTAGATTTTGACCCTCAAAATGGGATCCAATTGCAAAATCGCGATTTCCTTTTACTTGTTCGAAATTGAAGAAAAGATGACATAATTAAAATGCAAAAGTTAAGAGCACTCATATAGGGTCGGATCACCAACGTTAGCCGTAGATTAGAATGAAACCAAGGGTAGAGAATGTATTCGTGCTTGATCTTTATGAAGAAAAACACAAAGCCCCCACTTGACGACCCCTCATGGTTTAATTAGCCACCTACTTTATATGTGATTTTGATCTTCATGGTATACAATCGAACCACTTGTTACTTTGTTGATCATCACCCAAATCCAACATAGGGATTATGTGGCGGATGTGTATTCATCCGTCCATTTTTTTATCTTGTGCCAATCTTCAATCATTCAGAAAAATCGCTTCACATTGTACGAGTTGATATGCTCGATCAACTTTGCCGGTTCCCATTAATCTAAAATCATATCAAATGAATGAATGATCCTTAATCTCTTCTTCTTACTTTTGTCGTATAAGTTTGTAAACCATGACCACGTGGATTTGGTACACGAGTTTTGTATGATTCACAACAATATGGGTTTTAGGTTTAGCTCATTACCTTATGCAAGGCTTATGAATTATTATGTTTAATTGGTTTAAAAATGAAATTTTATTGGATTTTTTAAATTTTAGATTTATATCTAATATATTCGTGGGTTCATATATACACAACCACATCTTTAGCGTTCATAATACTTTCACATCTAGAAAAAACAAGAAATAAGGGATTAATAGATGATTTATCTTTTGATATATTTTAGGATTTTATTTTCTTCTATAAATACTCATGTATAGGTTCGAGCAAGACAACATTGTTGGTGCTATTAAGTAGTTTAGATTGATTCGTATTAGAGGTGAACATAATTAGGATCTTTGGGATTTGCGTGCATAGAATATTTTTTTAATTTGATAAACTGCTCAACAAAAAATAATGGGGTTGTAAATTCTTTTTGTATACTAGATATCAAATAAGATTTTATAAAACCGTAGCCTATTCACGATTGGAAATGAAACCCTAGTCTATTTGCGATTGAAAACCGTCGTATTTCTTCCATTTACTCGCCGGCAAAATTGAGCAAATCACATAGTCACCGGATCCAACGAGAAGAATCGCAAAAAACCGTCGGAGCAACTCGTTAATTCGCGTCATTGGAGGAAATCACGCCGGCCGTTACCAAGGGAAGCATCGTTCATGTGAAAGAGAGGTAACCCTGGCCCGTTGTTGGGCCGTTTCAATGGTCTTGCGCTTCCGTCTTCGTCATTCTCTTCACTTAAATGACTACAAGATTAGTGTCTTTCATTAGGTAATTATACTTGCTGTTAATGTCATTAGTGTCTTTCAACAATGGGGTTTAATGTTTTTTTAAAAAAAATATGTTGTTTTGATAGAGGATGCAAAGAACAATCATGAAGAAGACAGTGGTACGCCTCTGCACTCTTATCCATGGAAGAGAAGACACAAGAAGAAGACGAGGGCGACATCTTCGAGCGGTGGCTTCGTTCTTGGTGTTGCAGTTCCAGGGTCGGGATCGGTGGAATGGTGGCAGCGTTCCTTTGCAGATATATACCTCTTCCACAAACATGAAGAAGATCTAGATTAGGTTTATAATATTTTGTATGAATATATCTTTTAACCCACTATTTTGTTAAATTGTCAAATATGTCCAAAATTTCAATTTGAGAAATCAGCCTAAAATTTTAATTAGAAAATCAACCCAAATTTTTGTATTTGTAATTTTCGTAATAAGAAATTAGGCTTTTAGTTCAATCGAGTGATACATTGTGTAAATCGAGCTTTGTAAAAATTGAGTCTTGTGTAAATCGAGCAAATCGAGCCTTGTGTAAATCGAGTCTTTAGTAAATCATGTGTAAATCGAGGCTTGTGTAAATCTTGTGTAAATCGATAGGGCTTGTGTAAAAAAAATCGATAGGGCTTGTGTAAGAATCGATAGGGGCTTCTGTAAAAAGTCGATATGACATGAGTAAAAATTCGATAGGGCTTGTGTAAATCGAGACTAAAGTTTGTGTAAATATATAGGTTTTGTGTAAATCGAGACGACTTATGTAAATTTAAAGAGGTCTTGGGTCATTACAAATTTTTGTAAATCGAACGTTATGCTTGTGTAACACTAGTTTTTGTAAGTAGGCATTAAGTATAACTTAAAAAAAAAATAGATTACCAAGTTCAATTAGTCATCACTTTCCGGTTCTTCCAGCCTGAGCCTTCTTCGGTAGATTTTTATGAGTTAACAAAGTTAACTCTCCGGAGCATGATACACAAACCAACTTAATTCTGAGTAAACCATCCGCACATTGATATACCTTCAAGCCTACTCACATGCTACTAAAGGAATAGTGATCATATCATACTATCTTAAGTAACGAACCTAATAAAATATTGTAATAATATTAGTCTAAAATATAACTCACATATAACACTAAATTATAGAGATCAACGGAGAACGATGGTGGTCCGATGTACTACTAACCCAACTTCCCGACTATACACATGATTTTAAAACAAATATTCATTTTAACATCATCACACCTTTTTCGGGTTCTGCTTATTCTCTACATTCGGTCTTTTATGTTAGATTGCAAGTGTGATTGTTGTCAACCTAGTGTTCTGATACCATATTGTAACACCCCAAATTTTAAGAACTCGAGATGCTACGGGCTAGAACCTCACAATGGGTCTCAACCCTAGCTTGACAACAATTTCACTGGATCTTACAACAAGGCACAAATATAATTAAAAAATAATGGAAAAGTATTACAATAATGATGTCATGAATGCAACACGAGACAACCTTATATGCAACAACTACTAACGTCATAAGACCAAAGCCCTAATATATGAATGCAACAAAAGAAAAGAAACTACTCGATCTATATGAGTATGTGGACCCGGTTGACCATCACCTCATCAGGATCACCCTACAACTTTATTTGCCTATAAGAAATCTAACAACATGACGTATAAACCATTAGCTAACTATTTGAAGTATTAGAAAGTATGTTATATCACAAGCACATATAATTGCGGAAATTAAATGCACATGCATGCTGCACTAAGAGTGTTTTATTATCTTTATTAATATGATTCACTTCTATTATTACAACTTATTTTTTTGCACGAGGGTCTCCCGAACCTCGCCTATGTCCCCGTATATCAACCAGAGTGGATCCAATGCACCTCACCGTATACCGATATGGACTAGTCACACATAACCTCCCATTCTCTAGGCAAAGTTGGTAGTGATGCCACGACCCGTTATTCATACACTTGGGTCTAATAAAAAGGTAGCGTCATCCTAGTCAAGTATAATTAGGAAACACTCAACATACACCACTCTAGCAATACATGATAACACGAGGAGAGCTGGCTAAGTAAGTCATCACAATTACCTGAACTGATCGACAATCGGCCATTACCCGTTATTGTCTATACATGCATACGATATCCAAAAACCTAATCAAAGGTGAACATGCCTATCAATATATTTCTAAGTTTCCGGAAACACTCATAAGACTTTCTTAGGATTTCTAGGAGTGAAAAGCTCTTATCGAACTTTCTAAGAGTTTACTAAACTACCTAGTGACATGAAAGTTGAGGCCTCCTTTAATTTCCTTCTTGTCCCTCTACAGCTGATAAGCTACACCTCCTCTTCCCTTTTGTAGACTTGGACGACACCTTGATAAGTTACATCTCCTCTTCCCTTCTGTAGACTCGTGAGCATAACTATCTAGTTGATTCTTTATGAGATCTAGTCGATCGATGACCTCCTTTCCCTCTTGTCCCTCTACAGCTTAACACGAGAAAGTTGAGGCCAATAACGTGGAAGGAAGGCCTTTCTTCCTTACCTTAGTCGGGAAGCCAACCACTGAGTAAGCTTTCCTTCCCCTTCCTCTCCTCTCCATGTTATAATGGTTGTTACAGAGTTAACTCGCCTTATGCTCACACAAGAGCCTAGATAGCGTTAGAAAACTCAACAGTCCACTGCAAGTTCCAGAAATTCAATGTTCGAACGGCCCTCTTTGGATCCAATTTTAGGTATGTTATACTTATCTTGTACGGTCGAATTTTTGGGAATGTGATAGTATGTATATGGTAGTATATCATGTTAAAATTTAGGAAGATCCAACGCTTGGATCTAGTTTTATGACCTTTCAAAGTTGGGATAAAAACAAGTTTCGGAAAATGGATGTTAGGATAATGACCTTTAAAATTTATTGTAGGTTTGATGAATTGGACTTTATGCTTTCCGATGCTTCTATCTTGGAATAGTCATAGCCTATTATACATAGGATTTTATTTCGGAATTTTTTAGGATGATTTGTTGATATAAAGCTAAGGTCAAAGTAGCGAGTTTAACTAGTTGTTTGTAAGATGTTTTGTAGGGTTTTCTTCGTGAGTAGAAAGTTCGGGAAACGTTCGATCTTGTTTGGGATCGTTTAACGTTCATAATAGGTGGTTGGACTATATTCGGAATTTTAGAGACTTGTTTAACCATTTTTAGAGTTTTAAGGAAAGTCAGGGTTAAAACCGTAATTTTCTTAGAAGCTAGGGCTTTCTTGTTCTACCTTTCCAAAACCTTCTTTATCGATCTATAATCTTCTTAGAGCTTCCTAGATGTTTTTTTTTTGTTGTTGTTGGGACATTTTCCGTTAAGACTAGGCTGTTGAGGTCACATACGAGTGGACCGGGACTTATCGTTACTTGGACCTCGGATCAATTCAGTTAAGTCTTATAGACTTACTTAGTTAACCCTTCCTTGTGTTATCATGTATGGATATAGTAGGGTATGTGATATCTAATTATAACTTGATTTGGACGATGTTACCGCTTATTAGACCCAAGTGTATGAATAACAGGTCGTGGCATCACTGCCCAGCTCTGTCACGAGACTAAGAGGTTCTCTACGACTTGTCAATACTGGTATACGGTGAGGTGCATCATAGGCGATGTTCGGGTGATCCTCGTGCTAAAAAATAAGATGAACTAATAGAAGTGAATCACCTGAATTAAGATAATAAAACGGTATGAGTGTGAGCATGCTGACTTGTTTAAATTCTGCAACAATATGTGTTTGTGTTTTAGCATACTTTCTAATACCTCGAATAGTTAGCTAACGGTTTATACCGTCATGTGATAGATACACTGCTAAGTAGGGCAGTTGCAAAGTGATCCGGAGTCGGTGGTCAGCTAGGTTCCCGTACGTGATAGTCGGGAGGACGAGTTCTCTTCGCCTGGTGTCTAAACTTTTCCTTTTATTTTTTATTCTAGCACTTGTAGTGTCGAGTTGACTTTGATCTTTACTCTTTTATAACTATTATGCATGTTTTCGACTCTATTCAGTTTTTTTCTATTTATGCCTTGTAAAAATTCCGGTAAAATTATTGTCAGATTAGTATCGAAACTCATTGTGAGGTTGTTACTCATAATCTCCGAGTATTTATGAAATTAACCTTAGTATAATTGATGTTTATGGAGTTTGATGTCAGAGATAAGGGAGCATGCAAAATTCTAATCAACTTTCTAATTGGAAAAATCAATCTTTATTAAAGAAGTACGTATAAATTAAGTGCACCTCACGAAATTACTCTGAAATGATGGGATGGACACGTCACATTCTTGCAGCTAAGAACGATGACACGCTGGCATGTCCACATGAACCTTTGGAAAAGGGTCCACCTGTAACGTTTTATAATTGATTGAGATGACATAGAAAACAATAATTAATGAAAATTGAAATAGGAAAAGGCATTTCCATTTACATGAAGATAACGTTTCAAAAAAGAACTCAATGCTAATGCTCTCCCTTTGTTTTAAGATGATGAAATCGCAAAAAATCAAAGATTTTTTTTTATTTATTTTATCATAAATAGATAATTAGCAATTCTTTCGTTTCATATTTTTGCTTCGATTATAGCCATATAAAATAAGGTGCAGAAGAGGATCATATCCTTATCCATCGCAATAAAGGAGTGCAATTGGCAATTGCATGGCTATTCCACATTTTTTTTGCGACTATACAAACGTAATCATTCTCGTCGCCACACACAAATCATGTGCATGTACACTTACTTAAAATTACATAAAAGATCCTTCTTATTATATTACTCGAAGAGGATATTGTGTATACGAAAACACATGCGTATTAGAATCAAATTCAATGCATTTTAAACAGACAATAGAAGGTGTGATCTATCGACGGGTGTAAGACTGCGGATGGTCGTGTACATACGAGTTTATTAGGCTCAAGCTTGACATATAATTTATGTTTCATCCTAAAATCAATCGACAAGAGGGAAAGGAGTTGACCGAAGTTACGTACTAGGTTCGAAATTCACCAACATTAGATGTGAAGTGTTTAGTCTTTCAACATCCTACCAACAAGTTAGATTAACTCTTTTTTCATAAATTGCATTCATCTATATACCTATACTAAAACATAGATACTAAAGTTGACGTGTGGCTCTTACAAATTTTGCAGGATTAAATTTTTTTCAAATAACTAATTAAGCTCATAAAATTTTTTTACTAACCCAAAAATAAAACAAAAAATTCTTAAAAATTAACTAGTAAGATCCCGGATCACCTTTTATCTAAAAACATTTACCTAAAAATTTATATTGGTCATTGTTTATTTTTTTTGAAAATTATTGTAATCAATCAAATCTTATAATTTTAAATTACACAATTTTTTTGGAACGATTTCACATTACTTTTCTTGAATGTTGTTATCCCACATCGATTATAAATAAAGTTGGTAGTTTGAGAGTATGTATAAATAAAGGGTTTGAAGGTTTAAATAATACATTTCTTGGCCTTTTGACTAAATTAAAGTATAACTTTCTTAAATAATGGATCAATATTCTTAACGTGGGTCGTTGACCTACTATTTTGTGGTTCAACTAGAGATTAAATAACTCATACATTTTTTTGGTTTTTTGACTATGTTCAAAAATCTTGACATGGAGTTTATAAAAAAATCATATTGTTAGTACAATCATATATTATTAGTACAATCATGTTTTTAAAGTTAATATTCAATACATAGACATTATAATATACTTTTTTTAAACAAAATCCCCACAAGGTGGGATCAATCAATTAGTTTATAATCATTTTAATATATATATATATATATATATATATAATTTACGATTTTAGATTAATCTAAAATGTATATAATTGGGTTTATTTATAAGTCAATAAATAAATTTATTAATATTTTCATAAATTGCACCCATTTAGAAAATTCTGTAAATATTATTATCATTTTCATCCGATTCGATCCAAAATTTTTTTTTCGTTATTCGATTAAATACAATAAATTTTTTTTTTAAAAAAAATATCCAATTGTCTAAAGATATTATGTTAATTAACTAAAAAATAGATATCCAAAAATTATAATTAAAATTAAAAACACACAATTTATTGAAAATTTTAACTAAATAATAATGTTAAACCTTAAATTCATAAAAATAATGTATAAATATATTTTTAAACCCGTGCATAATACGAGCTTATTTATTTAGTTTATAGTACTAATCTGTTACGAGTCGGAATCTTGTTCAGTCATACATGTATACACATGTCTAATTCAAAGTTTTTGTTCAATTTATCACATCAACATCATTTTTTGTTTATGGTCTAACTCAAGTGAACAAGCTATCAAATAGATATGATATGTTCATATATAATACCTTCAAGGTAACAAAGTTGGCTATATTGAACGTATTACGTATGGATGGCGTGATCTACCCAAGTTTAAAGGTCCCATCTCCATACTTGATCACATGTAGACGAGTATATCTACATGTTCTTTGAATACAAATCATTAACGACTTTCGAACTATTAATCAGTATAATATGATTCGAACCATTAATCAGTATAATATGACTTGATCACATGTAGACGAGTATAATTGCATGTTCTTTAAACTTGGGTAGATCACGCCAAATTTAAAGATCCCATCTACCTAAGTTTAAAGGTCCCATATATAAAAACCGTTCAAATCATATTTTGTGGGTCAAATAGATATGATATGTTCATATATAATACCTGAAGTCTATCCGGGAGATCTTTCAGATACGGATCAAGGTTCTTCTTTTAAAAGATGGGTTGCTATCCGACCATTCAAATCATATTATATCGGTATTCTAATAATTACTCAGATTAGTCGAATATCCAATCAAAATAGGTACTCACATATTTCGAATACCTGATCCGGCTAAAAATCGTCACAAGTCAAGGTACTCCCGGGTCAAATTCGGGTCGGTCTTTTATAAAATTATTGGATATCCGAGCTCTCAATTGATTGATTGCACATCCTAATCCATTCCCGTCGGATGATCGGTTTGTTCGGATTTTCTAGTGATTACTTGTTACATTAAAACACTAGTCAACCAAATCATAGAAAAAGGTTATCGACTCAATAGTAAGATCATTAATTGCTCCAAACATTAAAGTTAAAAATTAAGAACCGTTTAATAAATTAGTCATTAAATAATTCAAAGTTTGAATTACAAAAATAATAACAATAAGTCGGTAATTCAAGTATAATTGTATGTTCTTTGAATACAAATCATTAATAGTTCGAAAGTCAAAAGACAAGTTTAGATAAATTTTACTTCAACTAGATCAATTATAGTTAATATTCGGCCGTCGTCTCGCGAGCTTCAAACTCCTTAGTAAATTTATTTAATTACAAATACATATTAATGTACAGGTGAATATGGGTCGGATGATGGTTCAGGTGAATGGGTGCAAGATTAATCAATCAAACTCGCGCCCAATATACGTGTTACCCATCACCCCGTATCAGACCCGTAATTTAACATGTTTTCACCCGTTTTTAGTTCAGATTCGAGGGTATCCATATGATGCGGGTAAAATTGTCATCCTAGAGGATGCAAGATACGTGACCAAAACTCAGAGCAATTAGCGATATCAAGGTAGATGTATAGTAGCTATGAACTAAACAAAAGGATTTAATAATCATAACCTTGGCATGGTCTTGTAAAGACCTTATCGTGACCTTCTTATGACGGGTATTGGCGGTGATACCTGGCATGGTTGGGGCCGACTCCATGATGCCAACATAGGACCAATATCGCTAGGCCTTTCCATACATGCCTTGTCAAAAGGTGTTTTAGTTGAACCTCACGAGTGTCATTGGACATGGCCATGGCTCAATCATGAAAATGTATGAATTGGTTGGAGCAATCGTTGGCCTTGCCATAATTCATATCAAGTTGCGAAAAATTAAGAATACGAAGCTTTGTGTTTCTGAGACACTTTTATTTTTTCCGGACATTCCTCATTATATTAGCTCAAAAGATTGTGGTAAAAATGGTGGAAATCTAAGCACTTTTTCTCCGTAAGTACCGAGAGTTTACCTAGTGAGCTATTTTTTCAGCTTCGTTCGTTCGAAGCTAAGATGTTGTTTTTTTACTTTGAAGTTTCTCCTAACTATGTGAACTCACTTTGAGTGAATCGGGAAGCATGATATTGAGATGATTCACCTAACTCCGTAAGTTCTTTGTTAGCTCACAGGGCGAGCACCCTATGACTTCTCTAGGGATTTTTCAACGTAACTTGAACTGACTGCTTTAAACTTCTTTTAACCTTTTTGGACGTTTTCGAACCTTATATGGCTAGTTCCCTTGGATAGAAATAGGAGGTCATATTTCACTGAAGAGATCATCCGTTTCTACAGTAATATAAGCTTTTAATTTGTTATTATCGATAAAAGATAGGTCTTCTCTTTTTTACTTATTTGTGCAACTCGAAAGACCAAAATATATATATTTCAATGATATTACCGTTAATAGGCATAGGTCGTACAAAATACAAGTGTTGTCAAGGCTTGGAATTAATTAGGAGTACACTTACAAAAAGTAAATCATTCATGTGTCTTTACATTAGTGAAATGTTAGTTTTATTTTACCCCGGTTAGTGATAAATACACTTAGAAAGAAAGTTTGTGTGACGAGCAATTCAACTGCTATCCAAGTCTTGTTTATATTATTGATATATTGTAATCGGTTATATGAGATATGACTTAGGTAATAAGCTTGACTTCTTTCTTTTTTAAGGGAATAATAACTAGCTTCAAACCAACAAAACACACCCAAGGCCTGAACTCCGTTAAAACATTGTCTTGACGAGCTACGATTGTTTGAAGAAGAGCTACGGGACATTTTTATGGATATATCATTATGAATACGATTAATGTGTGGCCATCACACATTATAAAAAAACTTAATTTGAATTTATTGATGCTTTAAGATAAAAGGGGGAACGAAACGCCAGAAATTATAGCTAGACAACACTTGCAATTATAGGAGGGAAAAGCCCCCACACGAAACACTCAATTGAATTAAGCACTCACCATGTATATATGTCAGTCAACTGCATAATTGATGTTGCTTACTTAAATAAGGGAAATCTAGCTTAACTAAAGGAATCAAAACATTTAAAATTATGTTATCCAGAATTGGATTACTTGTAAATGGAATTTGGTGGTTCATTATTGCAGCATTAGTGGACGCTTGCAAACATAATTTGTATGATAGTTATTGAATGAAATAATATAAGAATAGTAGTACTAGTCGACGGATACGAACCCGATTAAATTAATTAGTTCTTGAATGTTATGATATAAGAGTCCTACTTAGGTATGAATAAACTAATATCACTAAAACAACACGGTTGGTAGAGTGAAATATATATTAGCATTCAAAGGGACTTTCGCATATATGACGGATTGTCTTTTAAGGGTCGATATAGATTAGATGTCACACTTTGTAGAGAGGAAGTAAGGAGTAATTAATTTTAAGAGTGATGGTAGAAAAAATAAATGATTTATTTACAAGGTTTCAAATTATCTTCTTAAGTTTTTGAAAACTCAAGAAGACTGAATTCACTATATTAGTTTCAGAAAGTGACAAATTATAAAGAATACATGAAATTATCGAATAATCACAACCATAATGAACTTGTAAACCAATAATAGAGCTCGATTTAGCTCTAAATTTAAGCAAATTGGACCGATACAAAGCGATCATAGTCAATATGATCATGTAGAGATTCGTGAACTGAAGGGTTGATTTATTCATTGATCAAACAAAATATTTATAACAAGAGGAAATAACAAGATAATAAAATTTTAAGATAAATATAAACTAACAAATAAAAGGACAAACCCAAATATACGGCTCAATATATGGCTCAACAATCTAACACTCCCTTCTAACTATTCAACAACTCCAAGCTTGAACAATAAACCTCAAAGAGATGAAATGAGGACTTGATGAACCTCCTCCCTTCACTAGTCTTTACTTTGTAGGCATCAGTATGACGTCGGGCCCTATAACACAGGTTGATTAGTGTCCTAGGGAAAGTTTGGAGCCATTGGACACAAGTTGATTAGCATTGAGGGTATTTTTATTTGCCCTAGGACACATGTTGGTTAGCGTCCTATGATAAGTTTTGGGTCCTAGGAAGCAGGTGGATCAACGTCCTAGGGTAAGTTTTGTCCCTATGACACAGTTGATTAGAGTCATAGGGTAAGTTTCGGTCCTGTGACACTGGTTGATTAGCGTCCTAGGGTAAGTTTGAGATTTATAATTTTGGCCCTGGAACGCTAATCAACTGCGTCTTAGGGTAGGTATGAACGAAAAGATGCTATGAGGACTTGATGGACAATGAGATATGGGCCTTGTTGGTGAAACAAGAATTATGGTAAATGAAGTTGAAGATGAAAATGAGAATGAAGATAAGGGATGAAATAAAATAAAAAATTTTGAGTGTTCGGTGTAACTGAAATTATCATTTACAAGAAATTGATGGACTATACAGTAAGCCGTATACTTAAGCCGAAAATCTTTGCGGATATGTTTGTCTTCGTCTTCTCCCTTGTGAATCTGTTTGTTCTCGTTCATAGTGGATCTTTTCGTTCTAGTTCATAGCATATCGGTTCATTCTCTTCCTCGCCCATGGTAATGACTTCGTCTTCTCCCTGGCGGAGTTGAAGCTCCATGGATATTCGTTCTCATCATCGTCTCTCTGGAGAAGATGAAATGTTTCTCTTCTCACTGAAACTTGAAGGTCTCTTTCTACAGATGAATTCATAAGAAAGCCACGAGTTGGTCTGTTTCAATTGATGAAGTATGTGATGAGAAGCCAAAGAAAGAAGATGGTTGGTTGTCTAGATATCCAGATAATACAGGGGTACAAATGTGAAAATTTTAATTTCATTTCGTAGGTTAGTGTGGAGAGGTTGAAGATTTTGCATAATTTTCATTCCTTAATTTAGATTCATTTTGAAACGAACACCAAAAAAATAATAATCTTTATTTTCATTCTTGTAAAACAGGTAAACGAACGGGCATATGAGGACTTGATTGGCCTTGAACGAAGTGATACTACGAGGATTTGATGAAGCTCCCTTCTTTTCTTTGATGGTAGAAGCCGGTTTTAGAGCGCACCGGTTGGTCGACGGGATAGCCGTCGTAGACTCTCATACTATTTAGAAAATTCTGAAATGAAGGTTTTGTTTATTCGTTAATCAAGCAAAATATTTTTAATAAGAAGAAAATTAAAGATAAAAATAAACTAATAAATAAATAGATAAGCATAATTATACGGCTTACAGTATGGTCCAATAATTTAACGGATCCTACCAGGAAATTACAAGATCATTATACTAATCAAATTGGATATCAATAGAAAAAAGAATAATACGTAGGTATATATCCCTTAGCTTAAGAATATTTTGGTAGTGGATGTTGGGTGTAAAGTATTTTACACTATTATATAGGATCGGAGCTAGGGGCCCTAAATTCATGTTTTTATTTTTGGTGTATAGCCCTAAATTCATGTGGTACATAGAGGACATTGCATAGCTCTATCGATCTGCAGGACCAAGAAAATGTACTTTTAGGGCAAACTTATCATTCACATTTCGTATTCTAGGTAGCCCAATTTCTTGTGGGCACAATCTTTATGCAAATATAAACCTTTTGTGTTTATGGCCATCAAACACTGGTTTGGGACCCATCTGCATCAAGCCTGTAACTTCGTGCATTAAGTAAACTAAATAATGATAATATCTACTTTTACTACGACAAATGACATTTACCATACATAATATACATTTAGATTAGGTGGTCTAATAATAATAAAAAGAAACCCACGTTGATTAGTAGCTAGCTAGCTTGCTTTACGTACTTTTGTTGTTTGCATGATTAAACAAAACTTTGTTGTATTTTCTCTTTCAATAAAGTTCAAGCAAACATATCGACTAATCACACGTTGATCGAATCTTATACCTAATTTCAACGTACGTACACTTTAATTTGGTGTATTAATCAACTAATGCTTGTAAATTAAAGTTGGGGC
This sequence comes from Fagopyrum tataricum, assembly GCA_002319775.1. Classification (NCBI taxonomy): domain Eukaryota; kingdom Viridiplantae; phylum Streptophyta; class Magnoliopsida; order Caryophyllales; family Polygonaceae; genus Fagopyrum; species Fagopyrum tataricum. The sequence goes on along the minus strand of CM008279.1, from coordinate 11,172,500 downwards.
AAACATATCGATCATCAATTGATGGTGCTATATACACTTTAGTATATTTGTCCGTCATATGAGTGTGGATCGTGAAAGTATAATAACATGGAAAAGAAATACACCTATTGTGTCTCGTTTTATATGCGACTTAGATCGTGGTGTCTCTACTTGAATTGAAGTAACATATTTGTGAATTTCAAATACTTAAAGTATGTGATATAAAGACAGAAAAGAAGTACATCGTTTTTTTATATATACTTTGTATAAAAAAAAGTTAGGCGGATAACAATGGGATAGTCTTTAGTCAGCTGAAAGCATATCAAATATATAAATATGAATGTCAACATGAACTCGATCAATAGCTGATAGATTGACAATTTCGCCTATATGAAGGTCCATGGCCAAACTCGAGGATTATATTTGACCGTATATTGTATTTGTAAATGTGAATTTAATACGAGGTTGGAAAAAGTTCGGCTACGAACAATCCATGAAAATGAAGATTTTGATCGATAAATGTGTACGTTGATGCCTTGTTTCATAAAATGATATATTTAACTACTAACAAAGTTCAGGACTCGGGAGTTAATCAATTTACCAGAAGAACATCATAAAAGATGTGTAAGTGGGTTTACAAGACCAAACACGGCTCTTTTGGTAAAATCAACCAACGTAATGTGAGACTTGTAGCTAAAGGTTTGTATCATGTGGAGCAGTGGAGGGCATCAATCAGTCATAATGATACCTTCTCTCTAGGTTCAAAGAAAGATTCTCTATGAATCATTATGGCATTAGTAGGTTATTTTAACGAGTTATATCAAATGAATGTGAAAACAACTTTTTTGAATGAGAGTTTAGAACTCTATATGTCTTAGCCGGAATGCTTCATTAAAGATGGAAAGGAAACATGGTGTGTTTATTGAAAAATATTGATATATGGATTAAATCTTCTCGACAATGGTATCGGCCTTAAGTTGTATGATATCATTATTGCCTTTGGGTCCAACAATAACATAGTTGATCATTGCATATACCAAAAGGTACGTGGGAGTATGTTTGCATTTTTTTTATTTTTTTTTACGTTGATGACATCTTGGTAGCGATCAGTGACCTTGGATTATTATGGAAAACCAATGATCTTCTTTCTCAAAACATTGAAATTAAAGATACGGGAGACTGTAAAAAAAAAACAAATAGATTTGCAACAACAGTTTGTGTCGGAATTCTATATATCCGTCGGTATTAATGAAATGTTTGTGTCAGCAATGTCACAATATTTCAACGTTTTATACTTTTGCAATGGTGCATTGATGTCTACACAAGGATACAAACTTTTAAATAGAAAGAACGGAATATCAGATGTATTGTTTGGGTTGGGGTTAGAAACTTGAACGAAAAAAACAATTGTTCCCTTTTCCCTCTCATAGTTCTCCAAATTTTCACCCTTATTTTTCGCTCGATCTCAATCTTAATCTCGAATCTCACTTATAAACCTTTATTCTCAATCTTCATAGACACTTGTACCCTTAATCTAGACTCCCGCCTTCGCTTCCTTTTCACAGTTTGGACTTTCAATGTCAATCACGATTTCGAGATTTGCATCTAGTATTTATGATTCTTCCTTCTCGTTCAACATGTATACATAGATAATGTTTGAATTCTACAAAGAATGTGCGGAAATAAGTTTAGTTCAAAAAGTCTACTTTTGGTTCGTAGTTGTTTGTTTCACGTTAAAACTTTCTAATAAGATAAATTGGGTAATATGAAAGTTCTACTTATTAGGGTTTTTTTTAAAAGAAGTTCGTCTTGTTAGATTGTCTCTTAATGTTTACAAGTTTGACCCTCTAAAATTATTTATGATTTAAGTTGTGTCAAAACCTATATTTGTGGATGTACAATTGGAATAAATTTGTTATCGTTAGATAGGAATGCAGTGAGCGGTTAAGTTTGAAATTCTTGTACCTATTCTCTAGGTTAAGGATGAGATTTGTTTGGTTCCTTACATTTAAGCTTTCATTTAGCATTGCATTATGATATAAAACTCAGTAAAAAAGAAGAAAGTAAACAACTCGATCGAGAGCGATCCAAGTTAAATGTTTTGAAAAACACAATGATATGTTGATGTAGTTTTAAATAATTTCTACTCTGCGGGATCTCAGGAGGGGAGAACCTCCCAATCCACTAAGCAGTAGTTACAAATTACAAGCTTCGAATAAGCAAGGTTACAAGATACAAGTCTAAAAAGCTAATAATCGACTAGAATAACAAGAAACAGAAAGGTGACAATCGTCTGTAACACCTTTGAGGCGAGTAATCAAGCTTTCAGTGAAGCGAGATTAAGACGAAGAAGAAACCGCTCAAAATAGATCTCAAACGAATGTTTCGGCTCATAACTCTCGTACTCTCTTTTCTCTCTAGGTGATTGTGGTAGCTCTCAGAGACTTGGTGAGACAAGATTGTTTTCGGCATTAGGGTTTAGAAGAGACAAAGAAGCTTAAGTACTTGGACACAAAAGACGCCTTACCTGCCAACTCAACGTTTGATCACATAACGCTGAGTTCAAGTGACTCGAATCGGTTTATTTCTTAGACTCGACCTAAAGCACATAGCGATATAAGCCAAGTGTCAGTTTGGTTTGAACCAGATTTAACTTGTATCGTAACAATGAATAACATGTTTTTATAATCACAATGAAAAAATCTTGAGCATTATCAAGTGGAAATTGATGGTTGTTTCATCGCTATCAAGGACAACAGAAGCAGGCGTATCATCATGTATAATACAATTTCAAGCGTATCATCATGTATAGTACAATTTCAAATGAGCCAAACAAATCAAAGGAAGAGTAGGTTTCTATAGTGCATTTCTTCTTCATAAACAGATCCATACAACATGTAAAACATATTTATCAATAAATGCTATTGCAATTACAAAGCGCTAGGCTGGAGTATGGTAACCATTTGTTGGCAGTTTTGTTCCCAATAGAAAACTAAACCATCTTTAAAAGAGAGCAAATAAATTTCTGCATTTTCGCTACTGTTTTAAATTTTTAATACACATTACCTCCTTACCATAATGTTAGACCACTATTGGATCCTCAAGACTGGTGATAGTGCTCCATTATTGGGATTCAATATCATATACTCCCTCCTTACTCCAATGTTTACATATTCACAAACCACGTCATTGATTTCATAAGATTCGGAACACCAAAACCCTTCGCCTCCACACAACCTTGTATTGATTATGGTATGTCTAGACCTAGGCATCCTCGGATCCGAGCCGGGCTCTCCAGAAAAATTTACCCGTTTTTACGGGCCGGACACAGGCTGAGACTGGACTTGGGGCCTGAGGTCTTGTCCGTACCCGTCCGGAGCGGGCTTCGGGCCGGACGGACGGACCCCAATTTCATATTTTTCTTTTTAAAAAATTCAAAATTATACATATTTAATATAAAATAAATAAAATTATAACACATAATTCAAAGTAGCTCAATGGTTGTGAACATTTAAACTTTATCGTGAGGTATCGGGTTTGATTTCTACTATTCACACCTATATATATATACCATATTTGAATTAAAAAATAAATAAAACAGACTTTCGTGCCGGACTTAGCGGCCCGGACGAACCTATACCCGCCCGGCGGGCTTGGCGAGCCGATCGGAAAGGCTTGCTTGTTTTTGCCCAGGTCTAGGTATGTCATATATCACTTGAATTTTTACTAGTAACTATTATTCAAACATTCATGGTTGTAAATATTTACCTACTATATAACAACTTCCATTGTTGTTTGCTTATACTTGTACATCTTGTAACATTTGAATTGTTCAGATGAGTTGTTTTTATGTCCGTGAATTGTACAACAAATTCTTCCCCCACCTATGGTGCGCTGTATTTATTTTATATAAAATAGTAGACTTTATAACCTGGGTGTTGTGTGTCCGTGTTCTAAAGTATGTTTTTTTAAAAAAACAAACACATACATTTGCGACGTCAGTATGCCATCGCAGTGCCGACACAAACAACTCTGCGAGGGGACTTTTGTAGCAAATTACCTTTTGCGTCGCCTGGAGTAGTGAAGTGACGGTAGTCATGATGCCGTCACAAAAGGTCTTTGCGATGGCATTAATCTAGGATGGCAGGTACTTGACAGAGATGATTTTACCTTCCCGACTTGCGCCGTCGCAAATCTTTTTTTTAGTAGTTTGACACTTTTTATGTTATTTTGATGGATCGAAGTATTCCGTGACAAATCACATATATGTGATGTTAGGCTTGTTTCGGAATGCATATATATCAAAGGTGTTGGAGAATCGTGTATGACACCATGGAATCCTTATGTTTTTCTAATATGAAAAAAAAAAAGTTTATTTAATTGGATAAGCGTTTATTTTAAAAAGTAAACGGTTAATAAATATAAAGTGAATTATGTAGTAAAAAAATGAACAAACTTTCCCCAGTTCCTCTCCACATGCAGCTTTTTCATCCGAATCTTCCATGAAATCATTTCCAACAAACTCAGCCTCTGGTACTCCTGGATCAATCACCATTACCTCAAAAACACCAGTATTTGGACTTGTACTGCAAAAAATTCCCAAAGTTACTTTTGGAGATCCATTCTCAAGGTACGTGACGAACTCCGTACCCTCTTGAACCCCACTACCCTTATCCCCTCCATTTCTAATGTTAACACCTCTTTCTCCACTTCAAAAACCTATCACCTTTTTCGGCCAATCTCTACTTCTCCCAACTATAATGTCAACATTTGGGGTCCTCTCTGCATTTCAAAACATAGCTTCATCTCTTGGCTTGCCGCCCACCGTAAACTACCCACCCTCACAAAACTGCACTCCTGGAACCTCATCCAAGACCCAACCTGCAAACTCTTTCACATCCTGAATCCATTGACCATCTCTGGGTCAATTGTACTTTCACTGAACTCGTCCTTGACATCGTCCTACGATGGATTCGCATTCCTAAGAGATACTCCAACCTTACTGACCTCATGATAGACTTTTGCCCGCCCTCAAAAAAGAAAAAAAAATGATGACCTCACCACCCTCACGAGGAAAGCCGTCATTACTTCCTTCATCTACTTTACTTGAAAAGCTCGGAATGACACTATCTACGGCAACACAGGCTACTCCCCCATCGTATGTGCTAACAATATTATTCAAGCCACGAGAACCTACGCCTCTACAAAATGGAAGCACCAACTTGGATGATATGGCTTGGGCTAATATGCTAGGAATTAAGTTCCCATGACTACTCTTGCTCACCTTCTTCCCTCATTCTCTGTTTCTTTTTGTCTTGTGTACCTTCTCTCTTGTCTCCTATATATTTCTCTCTTGTTCTTAATATAATTACCTTTAACAAAAAAAAAAAAGCTTAAAAAATTGTTACAAAAAATAAATCGAAATCACACAATAATTATTTGCGAGTAAAAGTGTTTGATTTTTCGGAGTATCCAAGGAAATTTTTGTTAATTATTTAAAAAAACTAAATTTGAAATCAAACAATAATTAATGACATTAAAATTAGTTTTACAATCCGGCACAAGTATTTGTAATATATATAACAACTTTTATGGTTTTAGTTTAATAATGTATTGGATTTATTTATAAGATGATATATATAGTGTATTATTAATTTGAAACTTAAAATTCAAGAATTTAAACAAATGGGATAAAAAAGTGAAATTGGACCATATATATCAATAGGTCAGTATCCGTATTAGTAGGTCGATAATTCTATATTAATTATTAATTCAATATGAATAAATATTATACTACATCTTAACAAAAATATTAGCCAAAATGTCAATATATATATAAAGGAACATAAAAATATTGTATTCACTTTAAATTATTTATAAGTGCCTCCAACTCTATCCTCTTTGCTAGTATCCACATATATCCAACAAAACACCTCTCATATTTCATTTCAAAATAAGTAGAATTTTAATTTTATTTCCTGATATCTACTTATTTTCAATGCCGAAAAGACGATGTAAATTTAAAGTGACATGAGAGAAATATTATGAAAACAAGAAAAAGTAATGGAGTCGAAGATGATAGCATAGCCTATTAGCCTTTGTCCTCTAAAAAGCCATAGATAATTAGATATATGGGTCTCCTTTTATGCGCAGTACTACTATTCCTTTAAGACAAGACAAATAACCTTACGCAAACTTTTGCTTTTCTTTTTATCCTAATTATCATACTATATATATATTGCAAGTCGTAGGAAACTCTCTTAGAGTAGAAAGTATGGAGTTATATCAACTACTAGATTAAAGTTGATTAACGTACAAGATTGAAAGTTTTATATGGTAGTAAATTAAATAGGTATATTTATTTCTCTTAATAGAATTTTAATTTTTTTAATTTATGACTAAAATATTCAACAATCAATGTTCATTCCTTAATAGTAATATACGTTCATCAACTTTCTTCCTAAAATACACGGAATCAATGTTCATAAATCTTTAACGACCAAAATAAAATTTAATGATCAATTGTAACCAACACTCTTTCCATATTACATATTTTAACGGCCAAAACAAATTTTAACGACCAAAATTTAACCACCAAATTTAACGACCCAAAAAAATAAATTAATGATCAATCCTAACAAATTTAACTAGCACAAAATTTAACGACCAAAATTAACCAACAAATTTAACGTCCAGTTTTAACGACCAAAAAAAATAAATTAATGACCAATCCTAACAAATTTAACCAGCATAAAATTTAACGACCAAAATTTAGCCACAAAATTTAACAACAAAATTTAATTAACGACCGATCCTAATAAATTTAACCAGCATAAAATTTAACGACCAAATTTAACGTTCAGAACAAAATTTAACGATCAATCCTAACAAATTTAACTAGAATAAAATTTTAACGATCAAATTCTAACGACCAAATTTAACTATTGGTATACTATATTTTAACGACCAAACAAAAGTTAACAACTGTTATACTATAATTAAATGACCAAACAAATTTTAACAACTAATATACTATATTTTAACGACCAAAATAAAATTTAACCACTGGTATATTATATTTTTAACGACTGTCATACTATATTTTTACGATACTTTAATGGTCGTTAATTTTTTTTAAAGTTCTTTAATGTATAATTTTATTTTTACGCTACTCTATATTCTAGGAGAAGTTCCTACCGGATCTTGACCCTATATATATACTACAAAGCTAACGAACTTTCATTAACAATTACAACCTTTTAATTGCATATTTAGTTTTTAAAAAATGAAAATATATTATTTTGTTCGAGTTAATTTTAACGAGAAAAGGAAACCGAGTTCTAAAATAATATCAACTATTAATTTATGATCATGTTAGATGAACCCATATATATTTATTTTATATAATTACTCAATTTCGCACTTCGAGCTTCAAATATGAAGTCAATTGAACTCAAATTCGCTTTTCACACCCAAAATACAGAATTAATTGGACACTAATTTTACCCTTCGGATGTAATATTGGAGGAAATAATTAATTAAATATATGCGTTTGTTTAAGATAGGCGTTAAATGCAGTATCACATGCATTCGTGATGAGCTCCTGAGCCGCAACGTCACACACGCTACCTCCAACCAGCTCCTCAGCCCCAGCGGTGCCTTCTCTAACAATAACACCTACAATCTGCTCTGATCCCCTCATCAAAAAATCCCTTGGTGCACTAAAATTTGGGGAGGCCTGAAATATTCCCAAATACAGTATCACCTCCTGGCTGGCAGGACACCAAAAACTTCCCACCCTTGGAAGACTTTCTTCATGGAACACCTCACTGAACAACATCTGTGTTCTTTGCAACAACAACACTGAAACGAAGCACGCACCTTTGGACCAACTGCATCTTCAACAATCTTGTCCTTAAAATCATTCTTCAATGGGTTCACATTCCTTATGCCAATTGCAGCATCCTTCAACGGTTTACCTGGTCCTGGTCCTCCCCTAGCCATCGCAAGAAAAGTCTCATCTATCAAGTACGACAATCCGCCATCACAACCTTCATCTACTTTACCTGGAGAAATAGAAATGATCTGATATTCAAGAACTTAAGACATAGCGTCTTCGATTGTGCAAGTACCATCATCAATAAGGTAAAAGCTTACTCGTCAGCAAAGTGGAAAGCAAGAACTACTGATGATCTATTTTAGACTAGTACCCTTGGCATAAAAATTTCCCTAAATGATGTCTCTTATCTCTTGTCTTTTGTTTTCTGGTTAATTGTCTCCTGACTATGACCCTGGATGTAAGTACTTCTTGATCAAGTGATCTCTATAATTCCCTCCTTTTTTCTAATATACGTACACTTTCAAAAATAAAAAAGATAGGCGTTAGATGGTAACTTCCAATAGATAAAACCTTATAATCTTTAACTTACACATGTAAAACAACCTGTTATTTTTCAAACTTTACAAAATTACCCCATATCTTTTAAATAATTCAAACTACTTGCTATTTCCAAACTTTGAAAACTCGCCCTTATTAATAAACTTACATTAAATCGCCACTTATTTGAATCATCCGCAAATGAATTTTCAATTTGAGTTCTTGGTAAAGTTTGATAATATTGGGATTTTGTATAAAATTGAAAGCTTTGAATGTAAAATGGGTGTTATAATTGTAAAAACATAATTATAGCATTATTTTTTATCTTATGAGTATTAAAGGAGAGATCTTTATTGTTACGTGTCAGCGTTTTAAAATTTTTTTAAAAAAGTTAATATTTTATGTTAATAATAATTAAGTTTTAAAAAATAAAAAAAAATTAGTAAATTTTTTACGTTAACAATTTAAAACTAAGATTTTGTTTAAAACAATTTGCAACTAAAATTTTATTTATATTTTAATTGTATGTACGATTATTATCAACTAAGTTTGTTATCATTTTTTTTCTTTTATCAAATAAATATATTTGTTTTTTAAATATATTTTATGAATTGTTTTTAGTTAACTATCATTATTATTAATTTAGTTCACTGTACAAACAAAAATTTTGAAGTTCGACCAATATATTGCTAGTTATATAATTTGTTCTTTTGATTTAATTAGATGTCTTAGTTTGTTCTGATAAAATTGAGCATGACCGAATTCAATTCGTCTTGGATGGATATCGAATATAACATATTGTTTATGTTTATATATTCCCCTTGATATATTTTTACAATAATTAGGATTTATTAAAACTCAACCTTATATAAAGTACGGATAATACACTAGTTCTCTCGTATAAGGTGCTGATAATACACTAGTTCTCTTTTATTCACAAGCGAGTACATAAATTAATAAGTAAATAAAAAGTAGAATATAAACATTAAAGTAGAGCAAATTTGCATTGAATGAAGTACAAATCGATAAATCTGCGTAGGCCGGTCTCCCGAAATCCATTCCATCGTAAGCTTGTAAGCCAGTTGGCCCAATTTGTCAATCGGATCACACCACACAATTAACCAATGGAACGGTGCCAGCTGGTACGGGTCCCACCATCTCGTTAACCCCACACGATGAAGGTCCATTCACGTGCAACTCACGTGGTTTATGACCCTCAACAATACCTTCATTATTCTCAATATCATTCTCCTTCTTCCTCTCCACAACCACCGTCAAAGCCTCATCGGTCACCGGAAAACTCATCGGAGCCGCATTGTTTGCCGTGTTATCCGTTTCACAAGATATTTTTCCAGGGAGCTTCATTTCGATTATCGTTGGTCCGACTTTTGAATGGTTACGGTAAACTCCGTACAGAACCATCTGGGCCACTCCAAAGCTAAATCCTAGGACATTTGGAAGCTGCCAATTAACACACAAAATATTAGAGCGAATCACATGTGGACTTTTGGGTACGTACGTGTTACTTTATTACTAGCCTTAATTAATTAGAATAATTTAATTCTTACCACAATGTACAAGTCCTTTTGGAGCAGGCCGTACATGAACCACATAACTGCGCTTATTGTGAGAAATAGTGACAGCGGAAATGGCATGAACTCGACGCTCTTCGTACGAATCACCGTTCGCTGCACCAATAATTAATATCATTTATGTTAAAACAATCACGTAAACTATACAAAGTTAACTTATAATCTTACGTATACTGATTTGAGGTGAAGTAAAGTCTAGAATGAGATAGAATGATCGGGAAATCTAACGGTATGGTCTACATTACTTAAAACTTTTGTCCAATACGTGTAGCAACATATTGACAAATTTGGATAGGCTGCAAATTAAAGTTTGATAACTAATAGACAAATGACTAACAGAAGCAAATTTGGTCGTATACTCAACATATCAACATAAACTTGGCTACGTATAGTTTATGGTAAAATTACTTACAATTACGCTTAGAGGAGCTGCAAATACCACAATTGAAAAAGCTACGCAAATCCCTCCCAAGAGCTGAACCCTAATCGACTCTTTAGCTATGTAGCTGCAGACGACGAAAATCGACGAGAATCCGACAAAGTTCATAAGTGCGAGTAGTTTGAATGTCGACATCTACACAAGATTATATATACAAACGTCAATTTAGTTAACCACGTGCATAATTAATCATCATTATAATAATCTTAAAGGCTAATTAAGTGATTGAAGTTTAATTACCTTGGCTTCCTTAGGAGCATAAGTGAGGAAGACGGCAATATAAATGGTCTCAATTAGACAGCCAAAGCTGTTAATGGTGATGAGTAGAAAAGCGTTGGATTTGAGCAAAGCGTAGTAAATCCATAACATGGAACTGAAAATCGCGCACACATAAGGCAGTGATTGAAATCCTTCTGTTGATTTCTTCTTGTATATCCTCCAGAAAGTCGGTCTGCAACATGTTTAGTGAGTTTTCTATTCGTAAATATAAATAAGAATAGTTTTTTGTAAATGGAACTTACAGTGGTGCGAGATAGACGAGGAAGGAGATGACGTTGCCTGCAAGATAATGGTATAAGAAGACAAAATCATTAAGTAAAGACTCTTTGAATTATATACTCGATTACATAAAATATTAAATTAATCAAAATAGAAAAATTGCATTACAAAGATTATTATATTCAGGTGATTCTTGTTGGTTTGACCTCAGGAGAGATCGAATTAGACTACATCAATCATTGAACATTGCTTTAATGATCTATGATTTCCAATAATCTTATTTAATTATTAGTGCTCCAATTAAATATACTTAATAATCACACTAAGAAGTGCATGCATGTGTATTAATTGGATCGAGGATCCATATATAATCTTTCTTTCCTGATCGATTTTACGAGGTGGTGAACCCTAGCACTAGCTAAAACTACTAGTATAAAAAAAACGTATTATTGCGAAGCTAACATATTGTGTTAATTAGCTAAGAAAATTAGCATCTATGTATTAGAGAAAAGGTATTTAGTGTAACCTAGGTACATTAGTGTAAGTTGAGCGTTGTGATACTTACCGAGAAGGCCGAAGGTGAAAATCCAAGGGTGGTGAACTTGTACCATTGCTTTCGATCTCGAGAATTAACGATGCGGCGTAAGTTTTTGTTTGAGGATTGATATTGTATGTTGGTCCTTGGTATGTATGAGATGGAAGTAAGAAGAAGGTTTATATATACAAGGGAGAAAGGAGGGTGGGTCCTATATGGTGGAGATAGAGGTAAAATCGTGTGTGGCTGAGGCTCATCAAAAGCTTCCCAACACACGCAACGCTGAGGATGCTGGATCATTGTGGTTCACTCTTTTTCTATAAGTTACCAGCTGACACCAGATGTTTGGATTTCAACGGTCTGATTTCCTCTTAATTATTGTATGTCCTTTTCATTCTCCTCTTCTTGGCTTCTTCTATTTATTTCTTCCATTATTGTTCCTCAATTCATTTATGTTTTTTACTCTTTCTTATTAAACTGCATGCCAAATTATTTTTGAATCAAAGGTAAACAAAGAATTCTGGGTTACAAAATTAGTAGCATTCATCATTTGCGTACACACAACAATATAAAATTAATACGTATTGTTTTAAATCAAATTTATTTCTAGTAATGGATCTAACGTGACCATCAACACACTCAATGTACAAAATGCTTAGGTTACTTGGCAAAAACAATCGATACTTTAACTTTTAAAATTTGATATTTATAAGGAATTGAGCGCGATTGTTGTCCATGATTAATTTAGTGTTGATGAGATGTATAAATGTACGATAGTTGAGGTTCGTTGGATCGAGATTTGCAAGATATGGGTCATATATCATTGGGTTCCCTAGCTAACTAAGGTAGTTGTACATTGTACTAGCTAGGGGAGAGTCAAATATATGTATTAGTATGAGTGAGTTTAGGGCTATGATTCACTTTCACGTCTCATTCTAAATTTAATTTCTCACAAGTGGAAACATCAAGCTTATATTAAGAAATCTCATACTTACAACACATGAAATCTCATGCACACAAGGTTTCTATCTTCGGAATAACGTGGATCGTTGAATCAAAATATTATCAATCGTATGTATGATATATTGCTTCACTGTTCTTTAAATGTGTTTGAGAAGCTTAAAAATTCATGTTCAACAACGTGAATATTCAATTTGTGAAAATGGAAATATACTACATCGATTATAAACTAGACAACTAGTCTAGTTTTAAGGTGGAAGGTTTAAACCCTATAAAACTTCTTGGTTGACATTCTTGTTTATGATGCACCCATACGAACTGGAAAAACCCTCTTTTGCCTTAACTGTCATTGATAAATATATAGCAGTACATAATTACATAATTACAATATACCCTTAGGTTTATATTGGGCTAATACTATCGTATCTATCAAAGATCACATATAACATTGATTCATTATGCTATACTTATAACAATTATAAAAAAATATACCATGAAATAATAAGATTATGTGTAATCAAATCTTATCTCATAATATATTAACTATCCTAATATATCTAGTATATTATATTTAATAATATCTAGGATAATAATAATAATGTAATTATTTCTCAATATAAACCAACAACTAGTCTAGTTTTAAGGTAGAAGGATTAAACCCTATAAGACTTCTTGGTTGACATTCTTGTTCATGATGCACCCATATGAACATTGGAAAAACCCTCTTTCCATTTTTTGGCCAATTAAAATTTGTAACATTTAAAATCAGTTTATATATAACTAATCATTTAACTTATCACGCACGTCAGACCAGGGTTGTACACTTTTGTATTTGACCAAAAATTACGGTTCGATCTTGGATCATTATTGTTGGATATGATCATGAACGTTTTTATATTTTTCATTAAAAAAAAATTAAAATAATACGACGGATCGAACTGTATAGCGATCCAGTCCATAAATCATTAGCTTTTTCATGCTAAATGTTTGTACCGTTGCAGATCCTTACATCAAACACACAAAAGACTATATAACGTAGGAACAAAGATCGGATGTCGGCTAAAAACTGAAGTTGAATAAAGGGAATGAAAATTGGATTCCCATTTCTTTTTCCCTTACCAAACAGGCCTTAATTAAAGTTTGTTGCTTTAGAGAGTAACTTGACAGGCGATTTTCTCGTGTTACCCACCTAATTAATGGCACGCACAAATCATGGCTTTAATTTTAATTTTTTTTATCTGTCAATGAGTGAATGATTCAATATATTATTGTACGTACGTGTACAAGGATTGATTAGCTATGGTCGAGTTTAATAAATTACATGCAATATTAGCCTTACCTTATGTTCCCGTCATTCCTTAATAAAGAAATAGTTTTCTCAAAATATCTCTATGTATTGCAAGTCTAGCTGGACAACTCCCGATATAATACTATAATTGCTAATAAGTGTCATAACTTCAGTCTGCGCGCGTAAACATCGGCAGATCATCAATCCTTAAAATTTTAGGACTTCATTTATAAAAATAAAAGAAGAAGTAATTTGAATTCGGCTGTTAAGTATATGATTGAGAAAGTTAATTTAACAAAAATAAAATGTTACTGTCACGACGATTTGGTGACCTTAATAATAAAGGAATAACGAATATAGGCTTGATAGGTTACTCTTCCTATTATCAACTAATTTTAAAATAAAATTTCGTTAAATTTATGCGTTTTAGTTTGGATTCACACATATACGTTCGGACTTACGATGAACCTACACGTCATATATGGTCCAACGTTTTACCTAAAAGAATGGATCAATCAACTGTCGAGGCATTCTAAACAGATATTGAATCATAATCTTCAGCACTTTTGTCATTTGTAATGTGCCACGTGTGATAATGGATGTTAGATAGAAGTAATTAAGTAAGGTACATTGAGAAATAAATAATATTGGACATTAGATATTTGTTACAATTGGATATTTTGTGTGTAATCGCTAATGGTCTACATGTATTAGCCCAAATTCATCATAAATTCATAAAAGTGGATTGTGTTTCTTTTTCAAAACTAGTTGGCGATTAATGGACCGGATCGGAGTACACCAAGTTTATATATTATGTTAAAATTATTATAATTAAGATTAGAGATCTATAAATTATGCATACGAACATATTCGAGACTTAAATTCTGTCACAGTCCGATACAGACGGACCGGGTAGAACGGGGATCGTGTGCATCCGAGCGCACATGCGCGGTAGGCCCAAGCCCAGCACATAAACCCGATGAGGTTTCATCCTAAAACCAATTGGCAATAGGAGGAGTAGCCCACCGACCTTGTATACTAGGCTGGGTAGTCTCAATCTTTCGATGTGGGACAAGTTATCTCCAACAAATTCAATATATAAGTTCGGTGAAATTTCATATTAATATGACACAGATACATTAGACTAAGTTTTGTTACCGTAATCAAGTGGACCTTTGTCAAAGTCCGATATAGACGGACTAGATAGAGCGGGGGTCGTGTGCATCCGAACACACATGCGCATTAGGCTCAAACCCAGCACATAAACCCGATAAGGTTTCATCCTAAAATCAATTGACAATAGAAGGAGTAACTCACCGACCTTATATATTAGGTTCAAAAACTCACAACTTTTAAATGTAAGAACTAATTATCTCCAACGGCCTTTTATATCAATAATTCGAATTTTATCCAATGAAGAATGTGTACAACTTGGGTAATAAGTTTGTTCGAAATAAAGAATATGTAGAAACTCATATCGTGGTACGTATTGTTTTGATTTGGTAAAAATGATAAAGAGAATATAGATGATGACGAGAAAGCCAATGATTGAGTGAAATGATAAATTGTAGCAAGTGGCAGTCTCCTTTCTATCTTCTCCCAATAATAAGAATAAGTTTAATTTGGCTTCTCCTTTTCAATTATTTACGTCATTCCGGCCCCAAACAAAAACAATCAAACATATATCTTTACACGTGGCCAAACCCGACCAATCCCGAAACATCATTCTTTCACATTTTTATCACCTCAAATATTATAATCTATAGATGTCGTACAAATTCATATTTTATAAAAATATATATTTGAAATTGTTGTTAAATTATTAATTTATATTTGTTTTTAATGTTTTACCTTATGTATTAACGGAAGGTGAAAATAAGATTTTCATGTGTAACATATTATACCATAATTTACTAAGTTTGTAAATAATAATTAAAATAATATGATTTTGAAAACATTTAATCAAAGAATTATAGCATTAATTATTTTATTATTAAAAATGAAAATAAGCTGTACAAATTGGAGACTAGACTAATATGATTCTTTGTTACGGTCAATTAGAAAGCCTAATACAAATTTGAGTGTGACGATAATATTATTGCTTGATGTATACTTTTACAACTTTGAGCTCTTTAGTCTTTATCTTTTAAGTTTTATGATATCAAAGATTGCTTAGAAATTTGAGCACTTGTCATCCCTAAATTTGAGCACTTGTCAAACACTCCATAATTCATGGGAAAAATTTGATGTTAGGGCTGTGCGGATCGGAATTAATAACCGGAAATTACGGTCAAGTTCGATCCTAAACCGTAATTATCAGATTCTGTTGGATCAATATGATCCAACGAAGTGTGTTTTTTGGGTGCTAATAATAGTCCCACAGAACGACAAAAGAGAAGAAGAAGTATATAATAATAGGAGGAGTGCAGTATAAACCAATATTAGAATCGTGTGAATAATATTAAATTTCTACATTCATCCATTTGGCTGCTTCTTATTCATGGACTCTATCGCTCGACATTCTCTTATTGAAATTTTGTCGGGAGATATTTCTGGTTTCGCCTATTTTTAATTTTTAAAGAAAGATATATGAATGTAGAACATTCGCATATACCATATATGGTTTGAGAAGCTACATTAAGTTAAATTTATCGAAAATGCGACGAGTATACAACAATTATATTGTTACATGCAGTAAACGTCTTGTCACTTCGATAAATTTAGTCGGTCGAAGGTGAGTGTGTGCAATTGGGATTAAAGTATCATAATTTCGCCTTTTGGTATATCATGCTATATGATTCAAGTTTATCGATCATACAATGGAGGATCTTATTATAATAAATACATAAATAGACCCCCAACGTACTAATCAAATTATAGATTTGAATTTATTAATAGGAGTTTGAATAGAGATTGAAACATATATGCGGAGAATGAAATGTTTCAACATCGATAATAAATAAACCTACAATCTAATATCTAAGGTCAGTGGCATGGACTACTCATTTCATTATCAAGTTTTCACACTAAAGTTGAGAAATTGCGAGAGCCTAGTAATATTATTGAGACAATTATATCATTCTTAGGATTTTGTTGTTTTTATGCTCAAGAATTTCTAAAGTTTCGTTATATTTTTGTTTGAGAGCCTTTTCTCCCAATTTTATATACAAGTATTGAAAACAAGTTACACACACGAGATTTTTTTAGAAAACATCTGTCACATATATTTTTAGGAATCTTTGAAAAACTACCAAAATAAATATCTTGGGACTTCTAGTGAAACACCCGGGACATATTTTTAGGAACTTTTAATATAAAAGAAATTCCGTTTGGTGTCCTCGGGGTTTTGACTTTTTTCCGAACTATGCCCATTCTTATCAAAAACATTAATTTTAAATTTATTTTTTCGTTAGTAATTATAAATAAATTAAAATAAAAGACATGTGAAAAACATGGGATAAATAGGTGATGCACTACATCTGTACACCTTGTTCACAACTTTGTCAAATCTAAGTATAATTCCAGTAAATGGAGTCCCATTCGAGGATTGAAAGACGCGATATTGGGTGAGATAAGTAAGAAGACAACTAATTTCAGTGTCAACAGTGGAAAAACCACGATTACGTAACATAAGTAGTTCGAGTAGTGAGACCGACGAACTCAGTAGCCATGGGAGTTTATGCGATAAGAGCGAGAGATTGTTAATGGTGGATCTGAATTTTCAATGGGCTCAAGAAAATGCATGGGATGATCATGTTCATGTTGTTGTTTCAGAGGAAAACAAGTGGGTCTTTGTTGGGATTTATGATGGATTCAATGGCCCATATGCAACATATTTTTGCTTTCTAATCTTTCTAATCTCTATCCCACGGTTCATGAGGAACTCAAGGCTATACTTTGGAATGATTACGGGTCAAATTCGGAACAAAACCGACCCGAATCCGATTCTAGTAGTGCAGTAAACAAAGCTAATTGACCTAGTAGTCCGGAGAAGAGTTCTGGACATTTCTTTTTAATTATTAACGAATAAATAAACTAAAAATTGATATTTTTGACAAAAATTGTCATAGAACGGAAAAATACAAAACCCTAAGGACACCAACCGAAAATGTGAAACATAGTCAGCACCAACTAGTAAAGCTAAAACCTCGAGGGCACTAAACGAAATTTCTCTTAATATGATCACCCTCATTCTTATCCAAATTTTGAGAATATAGGTAGGTTTTGCATCATTTTATTGTAGATTTCTTTCACTTTTTTTGAGATCTACTCGTGTTTTCATGATATTGCACGCATTATAGTCAATTCAGAGCCAAAATGGATCTATCTTCGGAGGAATGTCTACTATTCTATAAGATTCTCCTTGAGATCAAGGAAGTCCAAGTCAAGACTGAATTGATTGAAATAGAAAAGTTCAAGAATTACTTGAAGTTTACCATTGCACGAGTCAATCGACACCATCGATCGAGTCGACTGAAAAGTACGTATTATTTTAATAAATACATTGATAGTTTATATCACTACTAGTAATTTTTAAAGTTAATGTTATTTTCGATTTAATATTAAAAGTTGATCTTATTTTAAATTATTTACTAATGTTATAAAATTAATCGACTAGATTTTTCCCCCCCTCTCATTTTCATCTTATCCACCAACATACCTAACCTACAATTTTCAATTCTTTTTATTTTAAAGTTATTTTTCATAAAAAATAAATAACTTAATCCAAAAAATTGATTGCTTTAAGGATAAGAATTGAGCTAACCAGTAGAATGTTTTTGGCCTTCCCATCCCCCTACCCCTAATTCAGCCATTCAAAAGATCAAATCATCAATAGAGCACTCCAGTTTTACTAAATACATTAAATAGGAAAAAAGTGTAAAGCAAAATTGGAATCTCTAAAGTGTACACCACAAATATAACTTATCAACCCTTGAAAATAAATAAAAACTTTGAAGATGAAGGGATGGGATTCATACTAACATCTCCATGATAAAGATCATATCCTTTGTACCTATAAAGTTGAAGATTTGTTCGATGTGGCCCCATTAATGACAGACTAGACAAATTACTTAAAAACATAAATAAGATTAAAAAAACAAAAAAAAGTAAACGAGAATAATCGGATCATAGAGTGGGATCGGGATCGTGTTCATATATACGAATATACATGTGTGTGAGGTCCAAGACTTAGAATAAAAAAAGTGTCTACCAAACTTAAATATTCGACTCAGAATGTTTCTGATTTTAGACATGAGAGACATATAATCTTAAACGGTAACAATGAACCCATGTCTGTGCAATTAATATGTAAAGATCTACCAGAAGCAGGACAATTATGTTATCAAATCTGGGATAAAGTAGCATTATCTTCAGCAGTATCAGATCACTAATTATTCTAATGTTTCTAAAATACCCATGTTTGTGCTATCAGTTCAACTGTTCAAGGTTATATTGTATAATATTTTACAATCTCAGACATGCTTGTTGTGAAGATGGATCTAATTGGTACATCCGAACACTACATCAAAAATGGTTCTATGGTGTAGTGGTTAGCACTCTAGACTTTGAATCTAGCGACCTGGGTTCGAATCCCGGTAGGACCTATTTTTCATTTTCATTTTCATGTATGGTACGCACACATCGAGATTTCTACTGGATTTGATGGCCACCATAATCCTCATGTAGTCATGTTCAATAGTAAGGGCTATGCTTTCTTTCCGACCAAGAATAAACCTTAAAAGATTCATCTGATTGTTTCATTTGTTTGTAATGATCGACAATACTAATTGCTTTAAACACTGCTCTGCATCTATGCATATAACTCCTTCCTACAAGGTTTAATGAAACACTAGGGAATTACATCGATCCCAAACGCTTCACAATCATTATGCTCATGTCCATGTATCTTAGTGCACAGTGGCGGCTGAGGCATGATTCTTCGCTTGATGCACTTGTCCCAGCATACGTTTGTCATATTTGAAACCATGTCATTAACCAATAGACCTTTCCTTCTCTTGCTGGAGTTGCTGCCACACCAATGAGAGCAACAACAACGGTTTAGCATATATGTATAAGAATTCAATACTACTTGCAGTCTTGTAGAATCACAGACAGACAGCCAGAAGTCTGTAAATAGCAACGCTAAGGTTAAGAAGAAGAGATGCTACAGTACAAGCTCGGCAGAGATCTACAATTCCCATACAAAACTAAACGATTTCTGAATAACTTAACGGTTATAACAACGCTAATTCCGCCTAATGCTAATCATAAAAATTAGTGAGCAGAGCCAAAATAATCGCTATTGAATCGAAAGCAAAGTAGAAACGAAGTCGGTGATTTTAAGGCTTAAAGAATATCGATTTCAGAGGTGTTCAAATATGAAGGATCCATTGATTGCTTTCGATTTTCGAAATGAAAACTCATACTGTAGAATATATACAATATCAAAATGGCCAAGACCAAATAAAAATGTAGGCCCAAAATCGAGCCCAAATGCAAGGCTAATGGACCTACTTAAGGTTTCTAATGCATTGTGACTTGTGAGGTTGTGTCGAAACTCACGGGCCCAGATCAGATACATGAATCGAGTCTCATCTATAAGCCTATGAGATTTCAGCTCAATCTACTATATATATATATATATATATATAAAATACTAAAACAGAAGTGGCTAAAGCCACGTGTCGTTCCTATATCGAAACACCTCAACTTTTGTCACGTTGTCCTTCTGTTAATCCACCTCATTTTTTTGCCACATGTCATCGTTAAATTATGCCACCTTATTTTTTCCTCACAAACTATCCTATTATATATTTTATATTTAGTAATTAATGATTCTCGAGCACTATATTTAGACCTTATAAAATAATTGAATCTTAATTTATTAAATGCATTAAATTATTACTTTTTTATTAGGAAGTAGTGGATATATGTAATGTATATTAGGAATTAGGATACACCTAATTGGAAAGTTTATTTATATTGAAGGGATTGAGAGAAAGATTAATATTATATTAAGATACAATTTGAGTTTATAGCTTTTTTTTTGTTTAAAAAATCACTTAATATTAAATCTTGATTATATGCACTATTTATATAATAAGATATATCATAAATTTCATTAACATTTGTGTTAGTTATCTTTACATGCTTTATTTATAGGATTTTGTTAAAAATTATTTATAGTTATCACGATTAAATATAAATTTGACCTAAATAATTTTATATTATATGATAATTTTATATTATTAATATTTATTTTTTTTAATTACAAATCTGTACAAGGTACGGGAATTAAGCTAGTGATACACTAATTTAACAATGACTACTCACTCATTAACGAAGTTGTTAGTAGACCTGTTCAACCAGTATACGCATGGGCTTTCATATAAAATTAAGTCCCTTTATTTCAATTGAGTCCGCCTTCCGGCCGTGAACCGGTTATCAAGTCCAACGGGTTGGACAACCGGAATACCTATTTTTTTTTTAGATTTATAATAAAACTTATTTTTACTTTAAACTTTTTAAAATATAATATATTTAAATATTTATGCAATATATATAAAATTTAGTACAATTTTGTTAAATAAGTGTATAATTATACATAACATTATAACTATACTTAATAATATATATATTTTTTAAGTCGGACAAAAGGCGTAATTTTTGAACGAATAAAGAAGTGCATAAATATAAATTTCAAAAAAGAAGCATGAACTAATCAATATATACTACTAAAGTAAAAGTAAAGAACATCTAAAGCTGACGTGGTGGTGCGCTGTAGATCCAGTATTTTGAAATGGAGTTCCCACAATTTCTCGCCACAAAATCTTTTTTTATTAAATCCGTATATTTTAAAAAAAACTAATTCTTAATTCTTAATTATAACAAATCCGTTTTGTTATTTGTTTAATCAATTAGTTGAATTTAACACTAATTAATTATTTTTGCTGGTTATCTCTTTTAACGTGAAACTAAATCCAACTCATTATATATATTTTATTAATAGATTTTCTAATCAATTTTGTATTTTTTATAAAAACTAATTTTTAAATATATATTTTTAGCTAATTCCAATCTCTACGTTTTTTTTAAAAATCATCTTTTGTTTTTGTTAATTTAAAAAAATCTTTTAATAAATCTTTTTTTGTTAATTTAAAAATTTTTCTGATCACCTAATCTTTTAACAAAATCGGATTACGTAATTTTTCCTATTGTTAAATTATTTTTCGATTTTTAATTTGGCGTCGACAATCACCGCCAAACTTTTCACATTACAACTTCTTCGACTTCTACTCTTTTCTAATCTTATACATATGCATTGATTCACTCAAGTCACCAAAAGTTAATCCCAAAATCTTTTATACTAAAATTCAACGAAATATAAAAAATTATTACTTAAAATTAATTCATTTAAATCAATGTTTCATTTAAAATAACGTTAGATTTTTTTTTTGTTTAGATTTGAAATTTTCGTTTGAATCTACAATCTAACAAATTTAATTATTTTTTAATATAAAATTTAAATTAAATTTTAGAAAATTTCATTTAAATTTCATTTTGGAGATGATGATTTTAATCTTATATATTTTATTTTAAAAAAAATTGTTACTGATTTTATATTTTGTAATACCCGAAAATTTTATTCCGAAAACCCGGTTGAGTTACCGAATATTTTTTTTTATATATATATCGAACAAAACGAAACTAATCGATTTATTTATTTTTTTTATATTCCCAGCCCATTTCTCTCCTTACATCTCCTTGTGTTATCCGGCCCATTTTTAGTTCTTCTTTTCCTTGAGAGCTTTGCTGGCCCAACTCCCTGCTGGCCCATTTCTACCTTGCTCTTCACTCTTCAGCCATGGTGACCCAGATCCATTCGGCCGTTGCAGTGGATCTATCTCTCCTATTTTCTTCCAGATCTCCCGTTCGCGTCTTTCTTCGCAACCACCACGAAAAGCCGTGTGGACCTGCAACCGTATTCTTCCGCTCCGCCGATTAACACGCCGTCATGACTGCTCTACCTTTCACTCTCCCTGCACGAGCAGTTTCCGATCGTCCACTGCTGCACATAGCAACCATAGCCGGCGTCGCAAGCTTTCCGAGACCAAGAGAAACCGCTGATCGTCGACTGTCTTTCCCCGGCCACTGCAGAGCAGCCATAACCGACGTCCTTGCTTTCATCTCCTTTGTTCTCGTCGGGATTGAAACATTGGGGACGTCGTACAGTAGCGCAGAGCCGAGCCTCGACCTCGTCTGCAGTAGCTTCGCCCAGGTGAAGCCTGGAGTGAGCCAAACTCTTTACCGCAAATCTTCCATCTTGTTGTAGAGGGCTGCAGAGATGAGAGGTAGGTCATCTCCTCTCTTGCTGTGAATAGATTTAGTTTCTGTACATGAAATAATATATGATTATAGATGCTAGTTTGAGGGAATTGAACTCTAGATCTTGGGTATGTATGGCTTTGATATTGTGCTGCTCATAGGGCTCGAACGCAGGATGTTAAGGTCCTAGGTTTATATGGAAAATTTGTGAACAGTGAGAATCGAAATGGTGACCTTTGTGTATGACATATAGCTGTTGAAAATCTGAGTTTGTAGCTGACTTTAGAATAGAGTTATGATGACCTAGAATTTTAATCTACCGTTGAAATCGTAATATGTTATAGTTGGATATATGTAGTTTATGGTATAAAAATTTGGGAAAGATCAACGGACGAATTTAGAGATATAAGCCTTCAAAATTGGCTTGAAACTTAGTTTTGGAAATTAAGTGTATTTAAAGGTACCTTTGGGATTTTATGTAGATATTTATTTGGAATTTTTATATTTCGTTGAATTTTAGTATAAAAGATTCTGGGATTAACTTTTGGTGACTTGAGTGAATCAATGCATATGTATAAGATTAGAAAAGAGTAGAAGTCGAAGAAGTAGTAATGTGAAAAGTTTGGCGGTGATTGTCGACGTCAAATTAAAAATCGAAAAATAATTTAACAATAGGAAAAATTACGTAATCCGATTTTGTTAAAAGATTAGGTGATTAGAAAATTTTTTAAATTAACAAAAAAAGATTTATTAAAAGATTTTTTTAAATTAACAAAAACAAAAGATGATTTTAAAAAAAAACCCGTAGAGATTGGAATTAGCTAAAAATATATATATTTTATTAATAGATTTTCTAATCAATTTTGTATTTTTTTATAAAAACTAATTTTTAAATATATATTTTAGTTTCTATATATTTGTAAATGTGTAATAAGATAGTAAAATAAATATAAAAAAATCATCTTCCAACTCATTATATATAAAATTCTTAGACAAGCCTTTAAATTATTTTAATGTAAATTATCTTCAGTACTAAAAAGATAATATTAAAGATATGTAGTAATAATTTTGATATATTTTATTTAATTGTTATATATAAATATAGACTTTTATTTTGTAGTTTTCCTCAAAATATTTGTAGAAAAACAATTTTTGTACTGTAGTTTGTTATATATAATTTTTTTTATTATTTGTTTCTTCTGGAATATGACTATTTACACACTCTTTTTCCTAGAGGATATTAAAATATTATTTCTATGTTTTTAATAAAAAAAATTTATATTAAATAATATCTAATAGTACATGAAAAATAATATATATTTTTAGACATAACTCACACAAATAATATATATTTTTAGACAAAACTCGCACAAGGTGCGGGCACCTAAACTAGTTAATAGAAAACATTGAAACCGTTAGTATGTAAATTTTGAACAAATCTAATAAAAATTTTAAACTAACAAAGTAACAATTACAATTTTTTCTTCTAAAAATATATGAACTAATAGTAAAAGTAATTAAAACTAGTAGAACAAAATTTTAATCGAATAGAACAAAATTTTGAAGTAAAAAGTGTTCATAAGAAAAAAATAAATCATAACAAGGCGACAATATTTCGTACATTCGTATTGGGTGAATAATACCGTAGCAACGACGCATAAGCAATACATGAATTTCAAAAGCTTTCTCGTAATGTTTTTGAACATTTTATTTCTTCCATCTTTTGACCACAAAAGTCCTATTGTAGGTCGAGTTTCAAATAGACTTTGTGTATAATATTAAATATATGATATTTAAAATATTGTATCTTATGGGATATTATCGATTAATAATAGTTGATTAAATTTAGAAAGAGGAGGAGACGACCACTTTTGTGTAGCACTCTTATTTTTGAAAAAATTTAGAAAGAGGAGAAAACGTTTTGTATTTTTGTTGATGTATTGGTGTGTTGAAATGAGAGTATGAGACTCCTTTCTATAAGCGACCTCATAAAAAAAAGGATATTAGCGTATTGAACAATGATTTTAATCCGCTATTATATTTTCATTATATCGGAATAATCGAACTTCAAATCCGAATTTGAAATCTTGAATTGTGCATTAAAGTGGCTGATATTAGGTTTGACTTTTGTAGCCCATTACAATATGGCCCTAAAAATTATAGCTTTGAGTGACAAACCCAACACCATCAGTCCAACCCATCTCGTCATGACCCAGAAATCTCAAAGCCCAAAGCAAATGCCATGGTCCGAAGTCCAAGGCCGTAGTTAGAGCCGGAGCCAAGCCAAGTTGAGCGTGTGCGCGCGCGCACAGTTGGTTTAATTACCTTCGTGAATCCGGAGTGATGTTTTAATTGGTTTAGATAAACAAAGTGAAGAGCCAAATAATTTTGTTTCATTGAAAAGATTTGAAAAGAGCTTGACTGCGAGAATGATATCCTATCAAAGCCTCGTGGATTCCTAATTATCGTAGAATTTACCGGTCTTTGTACCTTTTAAGATGATGAACCTCAAGAGAAGGTTTACCTAGGTCTTTTCCGGATTTCTAAATGTGAATGGGTTTTCCTATACTCGCCGAACCGCTAGATTGAGAGCTACGTGAGTTGGAAAGTACGGTCTTGGTTTGTCTATGTCCAAGGCTACTTTAGATGCTTGCCTGTTTTTATTAATTATCAATATTCACACCCTTATATATGCATCAATAGTCTTAACTCATTATGGTGTGAATCTCTACTTCCTTAAATCATTCCTCTCTATAATTTGCCCAAATCAAGAACTGCCTGATTTGTCTTCCTTTCTCTCTCTTTACTATTTGCTTTTAACTTAAATAAGTGATCATTATCGTTTTTTTAATCAAAAACAATCCTTGTGATTTGATAACCCATATACTATAACTTATCCCGTATTCTCACGGGGTATATAGTTTTATTACGGTAAAACTTACCACATCACCCATCTTGCCACATTTGTGACATTCCCACTAAACTTCTTTGCTTATGGCTTATATGAGTTGTTGCCTTGGGGTTAGAACTTGCGTTTCATGCCCTTGGTCCTGTGGTTGCTTGACTTAACCACATCTTGATCATAAGGTCCTCAACGGCCATCTACTTAGTCTTGTGCATAAGGTAATTCTTAAAGTCTTTTCAAGATGGTGGGAGCTTCTCAATAAAGACTTCCACTTGGAATGCCTCACATATTTGCATCGCTTCTGCCAAAATCTCATGAGTTAAGAGTTGCATCTCTTCATCTTGTTCCATGCATCGGCCTCGAGTCTACCATTTGACAGTTCATGAACGTATCAACGGCGTACTTCTTAGTGCATGTGTCCTCAAACTTATACTTTTTCTTTAGGGTAGTCTAGAGCTCCTTAGTAGTACCAACTTTCCCGTACGCTTGGCACACAGAGTTAGTCAGTTTGTTCATAATCAAGCCCTTGCAGAGATAGTCTTGTTGCAACCAAGCCTCAAAGGTGGCTTTAGCCCATGTCCATGTAGGGGAGTATATGGATTTATCCTCCCTCAGGTACTTGTCTAGCTTCATTGTGGTAAGGAAGAACAACATCTTATGTTTTCACATTTTGAAGCCCTTTTCAACGAATTTCTCAGGCTTAAGTTATACGCTTAATGAGCCAGGCATCGTTATAGTCTATAGGACAAGAGTGGGATTGTTAGTCTCCCAAAGGCCCAAGTTTTCTAGGTTAGCCGGTGTCAGACCCCTCCCAAACTAAATTTAGGGTGTCAGCTCAGGTCGGTTACCAACACTCGTATCCACGCCATTTTAAACTTCAAGTTCGAGACTAAAATCAGTTCCGTCAAGTATCTTTTTTTCACAGGAAGAGTTGAAGTCGCCAAGTATCTTATCGACGAGGGCATTGTCGCTTTCATTCAATTAAGCCATTTTCAAAATTTTTGATGGACAAAATTTTTAACGCAAGAATTAGTGGATCGTTTTTTATAATTTATTTTAGTCAGCAAATAAAACCGATTATTTAATGTTTACTTAAAAAAGTCCATACAACAACGTATTGTTTTCAATTTTTTCAAATCGAATGCTAAAGAAAATCAAATTGAAAAGATTTATCGATTTTTTTTCAATAAATCGAAATAATTTTTAGAAAATAAATAATCCCGGATACAAAGGTTCCTGCAAGAAAATTGTTATTAGTCCATAAAAAAAACAAATATTGTATCCGTTTGCCGGTGATAATTCTCTTAGAATTATGAATCTGCAAGACTCAAAGAAACGTTAGTGCACAACAGTTTTACGAAAGAACGTTTTGTTTGTTAGAATTAAGATTGTAGGAACGTTGTTCGAGGATTCTTCCGATCGATTAGACTGCTAAGACAACGAAAAAGAGAAAATATGATAATGTTAGTGTGTGTAGAGTCGAGATAAGAGACCTAGGTCCTTAATTTTGAAAATGCCCCAGATTAGAAAGGTTGAAATGGCATTCCGAATCCCAATATAAAACTACACTAGATCCAAGCCTCGTAATGACTGTGGAAATCTGGCCAACCACTTTTGTGTAGCACTCTCATTTTTATAGGCGAGACTCCTTTTTATAGGCGAGCTCATAGGACAAAGAAGATCAGCGTATTAGCCCAAAATGATAGCCTTGAGTGACCAACCCAACACCATCAGTCCAATCCATCTTGTCATGAGACAGAAAGCCCAAGGCCAAGGTTTGTATCCGAGCCTAGGGCGCGCGTGGATGGTGTAGCTACGTCGGCTCCCTCATTGAAATGGGTAGTCACCCAAAGGCCACGACCATTAAACACATTTACCCTTTATATATCTATACGGGTTATTCTCCTATAGTCGACGTGGGATAATCACATTTTTATCCCTTTTTTCCCAAGTTTGTATTTCATACACATAATTTCGGACATTAGTATCTCATTCACTAGGAATCCAATTCTATTATACATGTATACTACGATAAAGTACTCGCAGAGACGAAGTCAATACTTCTTATTTGACGATGGTTAGGGTCCACCGGAAATTTGCTCGAAAAAACCTCGTCGGGGCTACATTTTATTTGTATGGGCACTCGAATCCTAACTCCTAACTAACATAATGTATGCCAGGATCGTTTTGGGGCGTTGATAAGCATGACATAAGCGAAGCATAATACGTATGGTCTTATTTATGGACTATGGAGCATTCATTAGATCGATTCCAGACTTGGGTGCAACTTAATTATTAAAAGGATTGATAACTTTTGATAGCTTCATACATATATAATTATATATGTAATAGTGAGTTTTGATATGCAAGAGAAAGAAGCAAAAGGAAAGGCATGCATTTGAGCAAAGCTTAACAATGAAGAAAAGTAGGCCATGCATATAGCTTCTTTGAATAATTCAAAGCCAAGGGTAGAAGGAAGATTTAACAAAACAAAAAAGTAGTGAAGAAATCTTGAATTGCTATTTGATCGAAGCTGCTTTTGTCTTCGCTTTATTCATACACCCCGATCATCAATAAAAGCGCGCTCTTTTTCATTGTGGTTTTACTTTCAAATGCAGTTTCTTTCCCATCATCGATCATAAGCAGATACGTTTACTGTAATCAATATAAATTATTTTTGGATAAAAAAGGCTATAAACAAAGTGATCCAGAGGAAACAAAAGCACTTAACTTTGCTTTCAACTTCCATGTACTCCTCGGCATATATATATATATATATATATATATATATATATATATATATATATATATATATATATATATATATATATATATATATATATATATATATATATATATATATATCGATTATTTTTTTAGTTTGTGAGTAGACAATGAATATACTTCAGTTCACGTACATTTGTTATCATGTATAATAATAATATTACCGACGTAAAAGTAGTACGAGGCTATACTCAACATCGCTCAAACCACAGATAAGGTTCAGATGCCTTAACGCAAGTAGTCCTAAAAAAACCGATATATTTAGAGTTGGTTAGGAGTCACTAACTTATCGAATCTAAAAATTAATCATATCGGTAGTTGAAATTAAAATTTATTGAGTAGCTTAAATAAATAGTAATAAATGAAAATTGAAATTATTTCTTTATATATATGATTGATGGTTGTTTGAAAGACGAATCTTAGTTAATAAAGTTAAAGTATGTGTAAAATTCCAAAAAGAAAAGGTTTACTTGCATTATATTTAAATATGATTTTGTAGGAATATGTATATTCGATAAACTACGATAATTTTTATAAGTTTTCTCCATATAATTTATTAAAAGAGATATAATAAATTGTAAACTGTAAAATTGTGAGGAAAAAAAACACGTATTATCCAATGTATAGGAGAATAACATATAGCTTTATGGTCTTCTTCTTTAATATAGTATATAAAATATTAGAGAAAAATATAAACAAACTAACACACAATCAAAAATTTACATAAAATGACACAAGTACGATGAATCTAGAAAAAATTAATGTATTTTTTGAAAAGTTAGTTCGAGAAAATCTTATACAAACTAACACAAATAAAATTACACAAAATAATTCAATACAACGAATCAGACATAAATATATTACACTTAAATAAGAAGTTGATTAGAGAGTTATGGGTTGTTATTTAATTTATATCCATACAAACTATATAATTGATTTCTTACATCAAATTTTTAGCCCATTATTTGTATCCAATGACAGATCTAGGTGTAATGGGATGGTATTCCGACTTGCGACGTCGTTTTGCCTCATGAAGAAAAAAATCTTCTTAAAACAGGATATGATACATATTGTTTTACTAGCTCATTTGGTAGATTGAGAGAAGGAGGTATATTGTTCTACTAGCTTATTTGGTAGATTGAGAGAAGGAGGTTGTGGATTTGCATGGTTTGAGTTCCGGAAGCAGCAATAAGGTCCTTTTTGTTTTATGGATTTGAAGCAAATACAATATATTAGGTAGAGATTAGGTTTATTATTTCATTAACTCTTAATTAATATAATATAATTTCAAATACAATAATTCATCAACCTCTATCAAATTTATTTGACAATATATTTAATAAGTAAAGTAAATATATAAAATAAATCAAATATAAAACAAACTAAATATATAAAATAAATTTAAATATAATTTGAGTAAGATAAAATACATCAAAAGCTCTAATTTACAGTACGAAAACTACGATAATTTTTAACAATCAAGTTAATTAATGTTAAAGTTAAATCTTTTTTTTTACAAAAACTATCCTTGGTACTGTAACGTAAAGATTTGATCAATAATAATCTTGTTGGAGAAACTCTATATTAACCTAAAATTTTAATAAACAAAATAGTAAAATTTGTGGGATAATCACAAAAATAAAACTTCTCAAATAAGCTATTTTTTAACGTAAAATTTACGGGAGAAGCTCTATGAAGCAGTTATAACATTAGTAAGATTTGTCACCCTGCACAATTTAACCAAGATGAAAATATAAGTTTGTAAAATAATTACTGGTTCGGTATTTGTTAGTAAGGGTGTCGATGACAAAGGAGATTGTTGTAAGTGTCAATCCCTAGGGTTAATGTAATGGAATAAGCAAGTAAGCATGACTAATCCAGAGACTTTAATTAGCTAGTTAGAGTTTAAACTCTCCATAACCAACTAGTTATGCAAGAAGAAAATAATAATTTTGTAGTGTTATTTTAGACGAACGAGTCAAACCGAAGCTAAATTAGATACAAGTTTTAAAATATGTTAATATTCGGCTCGTTTAGAAAAAAAGGAGTTTAAACTGAACTTTTGACGGGCCGAGTCCGAATAGTTTGTATCATATTGTAAATGCATTGTCTTTAGTTTCTTTGATCACAATAACTTCAAACCAGTTTATCAATTTTTAAATAGTTACGTGCTTCTTCTCCATGGTCGATGTCCTAGTTAGTTCTTGACCTTACTCAATTCATTGTTGTTACTTAGCATCTTGACCTTGAACAATTCTTGATCTTTGCTCATTGCATAATTCACAAAACCTTTTTTTGCTTCTAATCATGTGCATGCTCGATCAACGACCTTACGATCTTCACAAATACCTTGTATTTGGTCGTCAAGATCATCTTCACCCAACACATTATCTTCTTACTCGGCATATCATCCTTTAGTTTTTTTTGAACGCCTTATAAATTCCTGAATTTTAATTAGAGGATGTGTACGTCTTGTCCATTTGATTCACAAGTCATCCTCCAATTCTTTATGTGTCTCTTGAAATCAAAAATCCCCATTTACAAAACACTCAACAACGTTCATATAATAAAAATAAAAGATAAACCATATTTATTACCTTTTATTTAATTATTTGCATCATCAAACCCCAACAACGTTCAATAATCAAAGTTTCTTCTTAGAATTTTCGCATACAATTATAAGTTTTTGCTCTAAACAAGTGGCAAATATATATGGGAAAGTAAGTCCAATAAAATAAAGTCACCCCTCACAAGTTTGTAAAATCATATTAATTAAACGATGAAGAGTTTTAAAGCCACGTGGCCGTTTATATTAGTCTTATAATATGAAATGCGTAAAAGGGAATGTGTTTCTTTATGTGTCATACGACCACAATTCCACGTCGGAATGGATCAAAACGCAACCCCATTTTTAGTGTCTTTGTTTACTTAATTATGACTCATACTTTATACTCATAATAATGTAATTACAGTTCATGAAATGACCAAGATATATCTCTTTCGAAATATATGAGATGTATTGGTGTTAGAAGAATAAGGCTATTATATCGTTATTTTAATTTATATTTTATTTGATCATCTCATGTACCCATAGTGCCACTGAGAGGTGTCTGGGGTGTGTTGTTTCTATGCTCGTTGTCAACCTACTCTTTTTTTTTTTTATAATGGTAAATTCGGAGATCACCCGATTCGATCGGCTTTGCCGCTCTACGTCCGGATTGGATAGAAAGTCGTGGCCCATTGCTGGGGGATACCCTCCCAATATCAATTTTTCCATACATGCCGCCAGGAGGATTCGAACTCGAATTTCCAAACTAAACACTTAAGGAGTCTAGCACCACATCCCACTAGATCAACTGAGTATTGGTGTTGTCAACCTACTCCATGCTTCCACTTCATGTAGTAGTAGAAAATATGTAAGAATATTTAAATATGTTGTTTATTAGCAGTTTAAGGATATTATGTCGTTTTCATAAAAAAATCGTTAATTGTAATCTTCTCCATCAAAATTTGCCAATCTTTTTTATTTGATCCTTTTTAAAATAATGTCATACTAGTTTTCTCATGTTACTATTTCTTTTATTCACTTCATATTCTCTTGTAATCGTTAATTATAATCGTTAATTGTAATCTTTTTTATTCACTTCATATTCTCTTGTAACCGTTAATTGTAATCTTCTCCATCAAAATTTATTATACATATTATATCTTTAATTCGTATTAATTATTTCTTAAACGTGTTAGTTTTGTCATGTTACTATTTTTTATAGTTAGGAAAAAAACTTAAATGAATAATCAGTTTATTCTTGATACAATTTTAAAAATTTTATATAATATTATTTTTATAACTATAAAAAATAATTTAAATAAAATTCGTACAAGACGATGGCATTGAATTATAATATATATTAATTAAAGGAAGAATACGTCCTCTTAAGTTGTTATTCCTTGCAATAATACACGTGTCTATTCCGGTGTAATTTTAGTGTTCAGTTGAAGAATTATTTTATTATAAAAGTATCTATACTTCATTATTTTTTATTTTTTCATAATTAATCAAATATGTTAAATTTGCTTCAAATCTATCGTGCCCCATTTCATATTACTTCTCAAATATATCACATATATACTTTAAATGAGATCTAAATACGCTCACATACACGTAACCTCGTATTGTAATTCATTGAACTTGTATATGATACGCGTCTAGCTAGACCCAACCCCTAAAGCCAGACTCGTATAGTATCAGGTTAATAGCGAACTATATAGCTATGTGTACATAATTTGATCAGATTATGCAGTTAGTTATTCACGTTGATGATCACGTAAAATTACAGTAAGATTGCTTTCTCCTTAAGATATTTGAAAACTTTTTTTTTACGCTTTTAGCCCAAAGGCTATTCGCAAAGTTAGCACCATGCATGGTTCCAATTAAGTGACCTGTGATCAACCATCTGTCCCAAAGTAGCTTTGAGCTTTGAATGCATTCATTGTATATTATTTATGGCAAAGCTACCCGATTAAGTTATCCTACAAAAAAGAAACACTTAACCTGCAGTTGCATGTAGCAATAGAAATAGCCGATCTTATGATCCATGATATATGCATGTGACGATATACATACCTAGCTTATAGTAGAAATTTATATAGTTTGAGAGACTTTGTGAAGGCTAAATGATAGACGTCCACGAGGGACGTGTAACAAAAGGTAAAATCATGCAACGTACTTAAGGGGCAAATCAGTCAAAATACAATAGCGTGAGTGACGTACTCTCTAAACTTATGCATTAAGCTTGCTTGATCCTCCAAATGACGTAAATGATATTCATCTCAACAAAATGTATATAATATCCACGTTTAATGACCCTACTTTCTTATTAGCTTTTACAAAAAATTTGACAATGGCTCCGATTATCGTTGCCTTTTAATTTCTTTTCGGTTGAATTGCTTTTACACTTTAGTTGACTTCCTCATCCTTCACATGCATTCCTACTAAATTTCATTTTATAACAATAACGTTAAAAGATATATACAACTTTATTATCCACCTTGTTTATATAAATAACCCTACAGATTAAGCATCAGGGGAAAACTGCTTCTTTCTACATCTTCTCTTCTATATCTCTTTTCTCGAACTTCTCTCTCTTAATTAAGCTTACGTAGGTGTGATTACTTAGTTTTGAAGAAATCACAGGAAAAGCCATGAAGAACCAAATAGAGAAGCTGAATTTTGTTAGGGATGGAGCGACGAGATTGCCTCCTGGGTTTCGGTTTCAACCGACGGACGAAGAACTGGTGTTTCAGTACTTGAAGTGCAAAATCCTTCAACTTCCTCTTCCAGCTTCAATTATCCCTGAATTCATCAATGTCTCCAACTTTGATCCTTGGGACTTGCCTGGTAAGATATTAAAAAACATAACACATTTCAATTTCATCGTACGACAGGTGTACATACCCATATATTATAATAATTATTATTATTATCACTATTATTAACGTAAGAAGTTAATTATTAGGTGATATGGAGCAAGACAGATACTTCTTCACTAAGAAAGAGGCGAAATACCGAATAGGCAACCGGACAAATAGGACGACGCCATCTGGATACTGGAAGGCAACAAGCTCCGACAAGCATATCACGTCGATTAAAAGGAATGTTAACAATGGCATGAGAGGTTTAAGGAAAACCCTAGTTTTCTATAGAGGAAAACCGCCGCATGGGACGCGAACTGATTGGTTCATGCACGAGTACAGCCTGTCGATTCACAATGCAGCTAGAGCCTCCTCTTCTAATGCAATGCAGGTGATCCAAGTAGTGTTGATTATTATAACAAATGATATTATTAAATATAAAAATAAAAAAAAATTTAAGAAGTTATGATGATCGATATGCAGTGCTCCTCAATGGAATGGGAAGAATGGCTTATATGCCGTGTGTACGTGAAAGAATCGGCGAATGTGAATCATGCACTGCCTACTTGCTCTTCGGGTTCGTCGTCTTCGAGTAACTTCAGCGGGATGACTGAGACGGAGGTTTCTTCGGGTAATCAGATGGAGTATTATGGAGAAGCTGATCCTCATTATAATTACTACTTTCGCCCCTACTGATGAAAATCCTAGACACGTCGAGAGGAATGGAGATTTAGGTTTCCTGAGAATTGAGTTTGAGTATGTCCTAATTACGACTACTGCTACTTGAAGTGATTTGTGGCATTACTGGAACTATATATGATCACCATTATAAGCATAATCCTAGAAAATTAATTTGTGCAGGTTGATCAAGCTAGCCGCCATTGTGTCAATGGATTTATGTACTTATCTTTATATATAAATTAATGAAGGTTTCTATTAATATATTGGTATGATCGAGACATTCAATAAACGTACATAAGTAATTAGTTTGAATCGAAACCGAATACATTTGGGTTGTCTGTGAATTTTGATCATGTGGGCAGTGAGCAAAAAAAACCACGTCTGCTCGATTGGAATATGTATGGTCATAAGCAACCCAAAGTCAAGTGTTTATTTTGGAAATAATGAACCAAAGTCATTACCCAGAATTTTTATGGAACGCCTTAGCTGCACTTCCTAATTTAACACTTACCATACGATTGTTTGTAAGCCATAGATATCATAATTCTGGAATTCGGTTCCTCAACGGATCCGGTCACTTCGGAGACAGCACCAATAACGGTCGGCGATCTCAGTCATGAAATAATCACGCCCAGACGTTGAGTTGAATATGAGCTTCTAAATTCTAATGGATCGGAGTTGGTCACGAGCACGAGCAGAATAGGAGCCCAAACAATCCGCTCAACGGCCTCCATCTTCCCGAATACGCTTCAGGTATCCTTCTATTTTCTCCACTTCTCCTTCTTCCCCACTTCACCAGACATCAGCAGCATATTCTCGACGGAACCAGTGCACTGCCGGAACTTCTTCCCTTCTCCGGGTCAGCCTTCTTCTTAATGTCTTTGTTAAATGTATGAGTATCTTTCTCTCCTACTTTACTGGATCAGCGGATGTGGCGTCGGGAGTTCTTTTAAATCCCCTGGTTTCCTAAGATTAATACGTGGTCTTTAGGGCGGAGCCAAAAATATTTGAAGGATGGACGGAATTCAATATATATATATAATAAATAATAACTTTTTGAACAACTACCAATAATTGTAAAAATATAAAAGTATACATATATACATTTAAAAATTTATTACAACTAATGTTAATAATAAATTTTATATATATATATATATAACTAATCAATGAAAACTAAATAGAAATATAAATTAAGTTATATAATAAAAAAAATTATTAGTAAAATTATTAGAAGATATCATCAATTTATCTAATATTTAATGATTCATCTAATATTTTTAAAAAAAAAATTTAAGAAACACTTACTTATAGAATAAATTTAGAGTAAACTAAAATATTTGTACACTTGAATGGTTTGAAGTAGTGTTGTGTACCGCACTATGCTTATAGACTAGACATATACTAGCAATCAAGCATCATTTCATCAAACTATCACCCATATTCAAAAGTCCTCTAAATTTTTTTGAAGAAAAGTACTGATTAGACATTTTTAAAATAAAAAGTACATTAATTTGGCAGAGAAACTACCCTATACAGTACATGAGACTGTAGTAAAATCAGTATAATATCCAACAATAATTTTTTTTTTTTTAAGTTAGGCTGAGCGTGGAATACCCATCAAAAAAAATTTTTTATAGGGTTGGGCTGGGCAACGGCCTAGTGTCGCCTAGCCCTGTATCCGCCTATGGTGGTCTTCCAATGGCTCATACGTCGTTTGTCCATAGATCAATGAACAAGATTGTTAGAGATAGAATTAGGATTAGGTTAAACGTACTTTTATAATAAATTTGTCTTAATTTAAAGGATATTAAGAATATCAAGTTAATAAAGAAAAAACATTTTCACGATTACTAATTAAATTCTACATAGTATCAAGTATATCATCCCTAAATCTATTAGCGTTCAAGTATGCAATCTATCGGCGCCCTGTGATCGAACCTACCGGCATGCTATTATCATCAACTACCGGAGCTAACAAAACAAAGAGGAAGATCCATCAAGCTTTCATTTCATCCTTCGTATCGACTCCTTAGATATCAGCTTACATGCGTCCTACGTTCAACCTACCGACGTCATATTAACGCCGACAAAGCAAAGATCAAAGAAGGGAGTAGGCCCATCAAGTACTCCTTTCATCCTTTGTATCAATTGCCTAGGACGTCAGCTTACTTGCGTCTTAGGGCACAACTTACACTATGACGTTAATTTACCTAAATAATAGGGTCCAACCTACCCTATGACGCTAATCTACCTAACATCCTAGGGCCCAACCTACGCTATGACGCTAAGCTACCTACGTTTTAGGGTCCAATTAACCTACCCTATGATACTAATCTACCAACATCCTAGGGCCCAACTTACCCTATGACGCTAATATGTCTGCGTCCTAGGGCCCAATCTACCTTCGGTGCTAATCTATGTGCGTCTTTGTTGAATATGCCTTGACTTGAGTTTATTTCTATTTGGGCATTTTCTATTTGACCTAGTCTTATACTTGGCGTCCAAGTACAAAACTATCAAATATAAATCTTCAAAGTATAATTCTGCCCAATTATAAACTCGATCAAGGGTTTTGTTCCTATATATATATATATATATATATATATATATATATATATATATTGTAGGGTTCCCTCAGTCTCTTATCATTTGATCATTTGATTATCTTTCATCTGATAATCTAGAAAATCTAGGATAACCTAGTTATCATTTGTTTGTCCTCTCATCTATAATCTGAAACTCTTCAATAAAATCTCTCTGGAAAGTGGAGGTAGCCGATTTTTGGTGAACCATTATAAACTTGTGTGTTGTCTTTCTTGTTTGTTGAATTTTATTCTTTCTCAATGATTCCGCACAACAAACTAGTATTAGAGCTTTGGGTTCTTTGGTTGTCTGTTATCTCGGAGAAAAATGTCTTATTTCAACATGACGATCGACAAGTTGGAACAATTTTAGTCTGTGGCAAATCAAGATGTGAGTGTTGTTGAAACAACAGGGCTTATGGGTGCCGCTGTCATTTTTAGTCTGTGGCAAATCAGGATGTTGTTGAGATGGCCACTAAGGAGGATAAGACGCACTCGATCATCATGATGTGTCTCGCAAATGATGTCTTATGTGAGGTTTCGGATCAAGATAACGTAGTCAAACTGTGGTTGAAGTTGGAGAGCCTCTACATGACGAAGTCTCTAACCAACAAGTTGCTTTTGAAGCAACGTCTGTTCAATCTGCGAATGCAGGAAGGTACGCAACTTCGTGAGCACTTAGATCAAGTGAACACAATTCTTCTAGATTTGCGTAATATTGATGTTAAGATTGAGGATGAGGATGAGGATGTTGCATTGATTTTGTTGGTATCTTTACCGTCATCATATGAAAACTTTGTTCAGTCATTTGTTGTTGGAAAAGATACTATTACTCTGGAAGACGTTAGGTCTACCCTTCATACAAGGGAACTACGCCATAAGGTGAATGAAAGTGGTGTAGGTAGGGATGGTAAGATATATGGTCTATATACAAGCGGAGGGAAATGACAAGGAAAATCAAGGAAGAAGGACAATAAGCCATCTTTTTCAAAAGGTCCTAAGTCTGATGATGTCTGCAACTATTGTAAAGAGAAAGGGCATTGGAAGAACGAATGTCCTAAGAAGAAGAAACCGCATGATCAATTCTGGTTCTGCAACTATTGTAGAAGATGATTTCAAACCAAATGAGGATAATGCTTTGGTTGTTGGTGGACACACGTATTAGGCTGGTGTGTGGGTTCTTGATTCTAGAGCTTCCTATCACATATGTCCTAACAAAGAGTGGTTCAAAACTTATAAGCAAGTAGACAGTGGTAGTATTTCCATGGCCAACAGTTATGTTTGCAAGGCGGTTGGAATTGGTTCGATTATAATTAGAACACATGAAGGAAGATTATGTACATTGAACAATGTCAGACATGTTCCACTTATTACTAAGAGTTTGATATCACTGAGTATGTTTGATAGTAAGGGTTTTGTTTCAAAGGTGAATGTGGAGTTCTAAATGTCTGTAAGGGTTCTAATGTTATTCTGAGAGGTGTCAAAAGGGGTAATTTATATTTCCTACAAGGTTTTACTGTTTCTGAATTTGTTTATGTTGCATCTTCAGAGGTTCACAAGGATGATATGACTAAGTTATAGCATATGAGACTTGGTCATATGGGTGAAAGAAGGATGCACTCTAGCAAAGGAAGATCAACTATCAAGATCTATTCACCATAGCTTAGCTGAAGGATGCTCAAGAAGAGTTGGAGTAAGACCTCCACAAATGAATGGCTTTGAAGATATGGTTGGTTATGGTCTACATTTTGCTGAAGAGGTAGATACTCATAAATCATCCGCCTATAGAGAAGTTGTATTTGAGTCTGAAGTTGCACAGTGGTTTGCAACAACGAGAGATGTGATACAAGATTTGGGAGCAGCTCAGAAATTTCAAGATTCTTAGAGATAGAGGTACATCTGACATTGGGCTCGTGTTTTGGTGGATTTTTTTTAACTAACCTACTTGAATTATAGAATTGGAAAACTAACCACCAGCTTTTCATGTTTTGGTTTCTAACTAGTTGATTTTTTTTAGATCCGTATTTTTTTCTTTAAATTGTCAACAATTTGACAACCAACACTTGTTGACAATACCTTCTACCCTTGTTGACAATCCGTAAAATATTATAAAAAAAAGTACTTATTGACAACCCATTTTATACTTGGTGATTGTCATTTTACACTTGTAGACAGTCCAAAAAACATATAAAAGTATATATATTTGTTCACAATCCATTTTACATTTGCACCGCCAACAATTGAACTGTCAATAAGTATTGTTGACAATCCAATTTTTTAATTAAGTGAATAGAAACCAATAAATTAAAATTTATGGTTTAGTTTTTCAATTAACTAAATTAGGATATTGGTTCTTCTACCAAATTTTTTTGTCATAATATCATCTATTGTTTAAAGATGGAAAATGGAAAAATCAAAATAAATATCACAGATTAGTAAATATAATTTCAATTTTAATTAGACTTTTTAATGAATTTAGATTAAAATTAATGGAATAGAATACTTCAATTTTTAACCAATAATTAGATCAGGAAGTAGAAAGTCGATCCAACATCAGCGGAATTTGCAAGTCTTGTCTACTTGAGGAGAGGATGGTGGTGTTTCTAGTTTTATGCTCCTCCTTCTAAGCCTTGTACTAACTTTCATGAACCACTCCTCATTGTTGATGTTGATTTGATCTTTAAATGCATCAAGTTTTTTTCCCAAAGGTACCTCTTGTGACAGATATGGTTTGAGGGCACAACACCTTTTAGATGCTATGTGTGGTGAGGGTTTAAGGTTATCACGGGTCTTTTGAGAGTGATTTCATCAGTTATTAATTTGTGATTGAGAGGTAAGGTTCCGTTGAGTTTGCCTGAGTTTGTTGCTTCGACGCCTCTTACGCCGTTGTTGAAGCCTGACAATGGGGTTCGACCCATTGCAGTGGGTACTGTTTGGAGGTGGTTGGTGTCTAAAGTTGCCATGAAGGAAGTAAGTAAAGATATAAGAAAATATCTTGGCGATTTTTAGTTTGGGGTCAATTTTCCAAGTGGTGTAGAGCCTATACTGCATAGTGTTAACATAGTTTTAAACGAGCGTCACACTGATGATTCTCTAGCTATGTTGACAATGGATTTTTCTAATGCCTTCAACCTAGTTGATAGAATTGTGTTGCTTAGGGAAGTATGGTATATATGTCTGTCTATCTCATTATGGATTGATTTCTTGTATGGTCGGGTTGTCCGTTTGTACGTTGGTGATGAGTTTATCCGGTCGACTACTAGTGTACAACAAGGGGACCCTTTGGGTCGCCTCTTTTTTCTTTTGTTTGTACCCGAAATTTCATAGGATTAGAGACAATTGCAAGCCTCTTCTACGTGTTTGGTATCTTGATGATGGTACTATTATTGGCCGGTCAGAGGAAGTGGCTAGAATGCTTGATATCATTCAAGAGGTTGACCCGAGTTTTGGCCTCGAGTTGAATGTTTGCAAGACTGAGCTCTTTTTAGACTTCGTGCGATGGGTCGAAGCTTAGAGATGGTCTTTTTCCTCATGGCATTGTGAGTCCGGCGTTGAGTGTTAAGTTGTTGGGTAGGGCAGTGAGTAAAGATGACGGGTTTGTTAGAGAGGTAATCATGAAAAAAGCGGTTAAGGGGTTGAGTTGATGCACCTTCTTCCATAGTTGAGGGACCCGTAGAGTGAGCTTCTTTTACTTCGTTTTTGTATGTTGTTAAGTTGTATTTTAGCTTGAGTACTTGTCAACCGGAATATGGAGAGTGTGCAATAACTTGTTTTGATATTGGAATCCGTGGATCGGTCGAGTATATTGTGGTTTATGGGGTCCTTTTTTTGGATCTCCATTGGCGGCTTGCTTCCTTACCTATTCGGTTTGGGGGTCTTGGTTTATAATCAGCTATGAAGACTTATTTTTTGCTTTTGTAGCCTACATGGCCCAATATTGGACCCTTCAAGATCACATCTTGCGGGACAATGAAGTAGTTGATACGGGCTTAAAGTTTTTTTTGCAGCGTTGGACAATTTGCAAGTTTCTATTTCTAGTTTTGATCTTTCTGGTTTTACTATCACAGTCCCCTAAAGCCCAAAATACTTTTGTGAGTGCTCTTTTCGGTAAGACAATGCATGAGATAGAAGAGACTTTTGTTCCCGGTTGATGCGGTTTGTCCTATGTCCAATTGATCTCATTGGAAGCAGGGACACAATCTCCCCAAAACCCTTGTCTTCGCCCCTACAACTATTAATATAGTTTTAGCGTATAAGATATTTTCATTAACTACCTTGTTTTTATTTTCTTTGAACGAAAATCGGTATTATTTTTTTCGAAATGGTCCAGTCTAAAAATCTTGAAAAATGGTAAAACTAGAAAGATGAAAAGTTTCGGTTTTCGGACGAAATTTACAAAAAATGGGGGATCATACGAAATTGACGACGATAGTGTTTCACTGATTTAGATCTATTAATTGCAACTTGCAAGTGGCAATTAACAATGAGTGAGTGAGAGAGGCTGAGAGAATCTTCAATTCTCCTTTGGACGCCTCTGCTCTCATTAAAAATACAAGAAAGATGTTGATTTCAATCAGAATAATCAAACTAGTCTTACAGCCCAAAATGAAATTGGGAAATTACACCTAAAAAAATAAAATATATACATCTTCACTGTCAAATTGTCATCTTCCTCTACTGCCTCCTATATTTATCTACCAATCTTTGCCCCCACCGGAGGGAGACGTTTGGGGCGTTCACGATCTCCCGTTCTCTCGCACAAGTCTAAAATCGACCCAGGTACATCTTTATGTCTGTGTGTATGTTGTAGATGGTAGAGGTGGGTTTTGTTTAAATGCTATGTTTGGGTCCCCATCTCCTTGCGGCCGTCACCTAAGTAGAGACGGGATGGCACCCTTATTTACCTAATTCCATAAACTTTACAAATTTGCGAACACCCACTTCACCCTTTTACTGTTAAGGTATGATTTTCTTATCGATACCATTGATTTGAAAAGGTTCAGCCAAAACCTGTCCCCTGGTGACCAGTAAAGGCCGGATTAGGCATTAAGGTTTTATCTTTTCGATTTAGGATAGGGGCAATTGGTCGATTGGATATTGATCTGAAGATATTCTCTTTGTTGAGTCATTCCTCTTTCTCTCTGTTGTTGATTTTTCGGGTTGTTGCAGGCTGTAGAGAAATATGTCGAGGATTATGATGCAAAAGATTGCAAATGGCGGAGTTTCATCATCGGTATTGTTTTGGTTTTCTTTTTTAGACGGGTTATGTTCAATATTTTGGGAATCTTATATCTTAGTCCCCAATGTCCGACTATGGCTGGTGTAAAGGTAAAAGGTGGATTTATTAATTGTTGGTCTTTAATATTACAGAGACTTTGGCGTCTGCAACAAGCGGCTAGGGCTTTCTCGTCTGGTGGGAAAGAGGTGATTAACTTTCCTTTGTTATTATGTAAAAAAGACAGCTTATTCTGAGAAAATCTTGATTATGAGCTGCTGTTGCTGCTCTAAGTGCCTAGTTTAGCTGTTTTCAAGTGCAAAAAAGGTGACTATTTTGGTGGAATGTCGGATTCCCTTTTGCTGGTCTACTCTTGTGTATCTTTTTTTCTCTTCTGGATGATGCGTCTGTCACTATTTTAGAGCTGTCAAAACCCAATGTATCCTGCAATGAGCGTAATTGAATTGAACAATTTGATCTACACTTTTCGTGCTTGAAACTGAAGTCACATCATATTTGAACATAAAGGATGATTGGTTGTGTGATAGTTAGGGACTTCTAATTGGAGATTTTCGGTTTAATTTGTGTAGTGCTTCATAAGAACTGTTAATTATGCAAGAAACTGCAAAACACTTTGGACACTTCTATAGACTAAAGTGTAATGTTGGGAACTATTAACAACGATTATTTTCAAGCCAACTTCCAGTTGGGATAGTGAAATTAATCATAAGTGTATGGATCAGTAATAGTAGTACAATACAAGGATTATGAGTTTAGGATCGTTAACTGACATAGTTATTACTCTCGACTCTTTCACCACCGAGAAAGTCTGTATAATATCTTCTTTCATCACAAATGAAGCATTTTTCGTCTTCCCATGTACTTATATTTCTTCTACCTGCATTGATACACTGGTTTGTAACTTGTAAGTGACATCGAAATCCCTTTGGGTTTATGTTCTTAGTCTTGCAACAAGTTAAACGTCTTTCTTTTGACTGCTTTCTGCAGATGACCGTGAGAGACGCTCTAAATTCTGCCCTTGACGAAGAAATGGCTGCAGACTCCAGGGTGTTTGTGATGGGTGAAGAGGTATTTAGAAGCAGTTCATGTAGATGAATTTAAATGATTGTACAATAATGATAAATCTTATTTGTATTTGTACCCCTTCTCTATCCGCAGGTTGGTGAATATCAAGGTGCTTACAAGGTTAGACACCAGTCACACTATGTGGATTTCTTTTTTCAATGAAATAATTGAAATCCATGTTTTCATCCTGAAACTTTCTTCTTTAACCTCACAGATTACAAAGGGGCTTTTAGATAAGTACGGTCCTGAGAGAGTTATTGACACTCCTATCACAGAGGTTATGTTCTTACCTTACTTCATCCAATTCCT
This sequence comes from Fagopyrum tataricum, assembly GCA_002319775.1. NCBI lineage: Eukaryota > Viridiplantae > Streptophyta > Magnoliopsida > Caryophyllales > Polygonaceae > Fagopyrum > Fagopyrum tataricum. Next base: position 11,128,528 of record CM008279.1, on the reverse strand, counting down.
TTCTTTCCTTCACCTGTTTTCTTAGAGGACAATGGATGTAGGCACTTCTAATGTTCCAGTTGCATTGCAGGCTGGTTTTGCTGGTATTGGAGTTGGTGCAGCTTACAAGGGTTTGAGGCCTGTAATAGAGTTTATGACTTTCAACTTCTCGATGCAGGTTAAGCTGCCTTTATTAGTGAATGTCTTGTAAACGTTCTATTTTATCTTTTGTTATTCACAAACTTATTCATTTGATTGTAGGCAATTGACCACATAATCAATTCAGCAGCCAAATCAAATTATATGTCTGCTGGTCAGTTGTCAGTACCAATTGTTTTTAGAGGACCCAATGGTGCTGCTGCAGGAGTTGGTGCTCAACATTCCCAGGTATGATTTAAAAGTGTGAACTGTGAAGTTATAACATTAGCTATCTAAGGTCTCCTCGTTTCTTCTAAATCGATTTTGTAGCTGTGTAGAATCATGTTCTAACAATATGTTATTTCCTACTAAACCTTTTTTCATCGGTTTGCATATTACATGAGATGTTGTAGTAAAACAATGGTCCTAGAGTGGTAGAGTTCTGAGTCGTGCAGTGCGAGAATGATCATTGGACTTGAATTACATGAAATTTCTATTGTAAAACTTGTAGTTTTCTCAATAGCATAGCATTTATGCTACTAAAGTTTTTTTACAATCAAGATCTCTTGTATCACTAATATACATGTATCCCTTGAAGTTAAATAAATAAGGATTAAAGTGCTAGTGCTTTACGAGAAAAAGATTGGTGATAGTGATACAAGAGATACATAATCAGTGATACAGGAGATCTTGACTGTTTTTTTTTTTTTGGGTCAGCTGGGTATCCTTTTTGTGATACACCAGTAATACCATACCTAGTGTTTGGTATAAAAGTGTATCTATTTCAATTTGATATCCTGCCTACATCCTTAGATTCACACCAAACTATAATATCAGGCATCGGCCTCGTACCTATATCAGTATATCTTGGTACCTAGACGGTATATGGGATGGAAAAGGCATTGACATTTTCTTCTCTCATTTCCTATCATCAATGGTGATTAATTGTTTTCTATGTAAAGAAATGCAACTTTACAAGTAGCCATTTAGTCCTTCGTTTGGTAGTTGGTTTGTAAATTTGCTCTCAAGTAATACGATTTATTGAAGCCCCACATTGGCATTATGTGCAGTGTTATGCAGCATGGTATGGTTCATGTCCTGGGTTGAAGGTATTGTGTCCATACTCTGCAGAAGATGCCAGAGGGCTTCTCAAAGCTGCTATAAGGGACCCGGACCCTGTTGTTTTCCTTGAAAATGAGTTGCTGTGAGTGGAACTTGTTTCATAGTTACTGATTTTGGCATATAAGCCTATTCAACGTGTATTGACTAAGTTATTATGTGAAATATGTAATATATGTTGCAGATATGGTGAATCTTTCCCCATTTCAGAAGAAGCTCTTGACTCTAGTTTCTGCCTTCCTATTGGAAAAGCAAAGGTTTACTTGGTTCAGTTTCTGGTTTTCTAGTTTTTTTCCCCACCAAAAAATGTGTAAGAATGAATATGAAGTTGAAATTTGTCCATGTTTGATATAGATAGAGCGACCAGGAAAGGATGTAACAATCATTGCTTTCTCAAAGATGGTTGGCTATGCCCTTAAGGTTTGTATATATTTTGAATGAAGATTTTTGTCTTGTATTCTACCCTTACATTTTTAGTCACATAAATAACTTTTTGTTGCCATACAGGCTGCTGATATTTTGGAGAAGGAAGGGATTAATGCTGAGGTACTTTGGTTGTCTGTGATATTTTGATCTATCCTATGATGAAAACACAGGCACAATCCTTGTATGAAAGAAATTTGAGTTGCCAAATTGGTGCTTGGGCAGGTCATAAACCTTCGTACAATTCGTCCTCTTGATAGAGCCACAATTAACGAATCTGTTAGGAAGACGAACAGGCTAGTAACCCTCGAGGAAGGTTTCCCCCAACATGGAGTGGGTGCTGAAATATGGTAATTTTATTCTATAGGAATCAAAATTTTCAAATTGGGATTGCAACTGTGACTTGACTTCCATTTTAGCAAAAAAATAATAATAATAACAATAAATTTTGGTTGTACCAGTGCAAGTGTTGTGGAGGACAGTTTTGAGTACCTGGATGCCCCTGTTGAAAGAATTACAGGTGCTGATATTCCCATGCCTTATGCTGCAAATCTTGAGAGATTGGCTGTTCCTCAGGTTCGTCGTCTTCAAAAATCTTATTCGTAACTCTGATTATGAGTTTGGGGTCATAATTGATGTTATTGTTGCAGATTGATGATATTGTTCGTGCAGCAAAGAGGACATGCTATAGATCAATTCCAATGGCTGCCACTGCTTAGTGGCTTCTGCTGCTTGATGTTTAGTTTTGATGTTGATAATCAATTTGATAAAAACCACATTAGAAGCATGTGGTTGCTCCTTCAGTCCGGAAATTTTGGAAATAATTTAATTTACATCAAATATCAAATATGGGGAGAGAGTCCACCCATTGTAGAATATCTGGAGAAGATATACAAATGTGACAACAAATAAAACTGTGCTTTATTACTGACAAATTTATTTCATGGTTTGCTGTATCATTGGGAATAATTGTTCATAGTTTGTAGGAGACATTCTTGTTTTAAGAATATCCAAGGCGAGCTGGGAGTGTTTGGCTCTCATTTAGGGTTGGCTACATGTATGTGCATATAGGATATCAGTACAACCACCTCAGATTGATCCAAGAACCCCCGACCACCATGAAAGCAACACAGTTTCTCAAGTATTTAAAGAAACACGTACAAATGCTATTGTTTAAAAATCATGCTTCAAATTATCTAAGAGAATTGATTTTAAATAAACTTATAAAAGTTTTATATTTTTTCTTGTAAATCATAATATTGTATAAACTATTTGGCTCCACCATATTTTAACGGGCTTTCAATACTACGACGTTCAAATGTGTAATTGAGTTTTATGCGTGGTTGAGTTTTTTTTTTTTTGTTAAGTTAACTGCAACTTCGCGAACTACATAGTTTATCCGCTCTTATCGACTCAAAATACGCATACCATAAACACAATTATAATTCTACCATGAAAATCTAAACTTTTATGCGTAGTTATTAAGATGAATAAGGATTTTTACCAATATGTCTAATAACACAAAATTTTAGATTTTATAAATTCTTTCTTAAGATATTTTATCATTTATATATAATTATAATTAATTTAATATGAAATACTTGATATAAAATAAATTATTTTTATAAATTGAAAAGCAAAATGCGTGAGAGTGTGAGACCGTGTCAAAACGCCAAACAAAAGGCTGCTCTTTCAGGATGGAATGCGTGGCGTCACCGCCAAACTTTTTGATTAAAATATATTTGATTTTAACATCAATATTGATTTATTAATTCTGTTAGAGAGAAAAAAAAAGGAGTAATTCACACCAAAAACAAAAAAAAAGGAGTAATTGAGGTGACGACACTTGGGCCGTGCTTGCTTGCACAGCTCTCCACGTCTTATTTATTATTGCCACCTGTCAATAAATTCATGATCTACTTTCTTCCGCTACATATAAAATTTAATATCGAAATTACATTATTGTTTTTGCTTTATAAGAACTAGTTTAGTACCCGTATATTGTACGGAGTTTGTAAAAATTTATATTAAGGAATATTTATTAATGTAATAAAGAGTCAATGTCAAATAAAAAATAATATATAATAACTTTAAATAAAATTTTAATCTTTTAATAATATCAAATGACTTATATTTATGTTATTAATTAAGTTAAATATTTATTTGTGTGATAATACTTGTTGTATAATCTATTAATAATATAAAATCTTTTATATATACATTTTACATAGAAAAGACAAATAATTTACCTTCCCTCCTAAAGCCCAACATGCTTTGACGAATGCTTTTTATGGTAAGACAATACAGACGATGGAAGCAACTTTTGGTTTGACCGCTAGACAAAAAGCGGTTTTTCATTGTTGACAGACAGCGCATAGCCAAGATTTTCTTCTTGCCATAACTATTGATGGACTTGGACAATGTATGTCTCCCGTTGAGTATCGCACGATCCTCAAGTATCGTCTTATGATTCCTTTGTTCTCGTCTGGTATGTTTTGTCCTATGCCTAATTGTGGGAGGCCTTTGGATGTTTTTGGGAGCATGCCGTTCATTGTAAAGAACTACCCGGTTTCAAATATAGGCATGATCTGGTTCGTGATGTTTTATGTGACGTGTTTAAGAGAGCAGGGATTTCGGTCAAGAAAGAGGCGCCTGTATCCTTCTTGGCTGATCCGCGTGAAGGAAGGTCTACGTTGAGGCCTGCAGATGTGTTAGTTTATGGATGGGTGGGTGGAAAACATGCTTGTATTGATTTGACAAGAGTCTCCCCTTTGGTTGGTTTGGATAACGGGCCTTTTGTTGTGGGTAAGGCGGCTCTCAACGCGGCCTCTTTGAAGGTGACTAAGCATGAAAGAGCTTGTCTTGAAAATCAGCACGTGTTTCTTCCGTTCGCTTTTGATACGTTTGGTTTTCTTGCGCCTGATGCCGTCGAGATTCTCAAGAGGGTGCAACGGGTCTTGCATGGTAATTTTGTGTCACCTAGGTCTTCAAATGTAGTGTTCAGGAGGATCGGATTTTCTATTGAAAAAGGGTTGGCGGCACAACTTGTTGCCCGCCTAACTTCTAACTTGATGTAATTTACAATATAAGATTCAATATAGTTTGTAATGTAAAATCCTTTACGGGAAATAAAATAAAATAAAGATAAGATTAATATATTTTCACCAAATGAATTTAATTGGTACATAAAACTTAAATATATAATATAATATTTTAACTCCTAAATAGAGGATCTGGATAAATGGGTAAACTTAGTTAGGAAGATAATAATAACATAAAAATATTAGATAAATATGAAAATGAAATTTGATAATTTTTGAATAAGAAATTATGAATAATAATCTAAAATTTATCCTACAATTATAGAAAGTCAATATACAAGATGGAACCATATATTAAAAAAAATTATACAATTTTCCTATTTAGATTATGTCTTTATTTGTTATCTTAATTAAGAGAAATAAAATAATTTTTGAAAAATTATGTAAATAGGTGACACAATAGGTGATATGTAACAAAATCCAATGTGACGCGATTTAAAGACGACACTTGACATAATATAATGTGGCGCAATGTTAGAATGACAAGTGATAATATTCACCTCTGCTTGCTTTAGTATATTATATAGTAGATGAAGACTTTGGCCCAACGGAGATGCAAATAGTGATGAGATGATAATGATGGAGGGCCAGAAATCACCACATTAACCAAAGCTACACTATTGATCCATTTGATGGAACACGGGATTTATGCATAGATTATAATCTTCTTAATAATTTTTATAATCTCGATAATTCAAGTTGAATCGGATCATAAAAAAAAACGAAGCTCTCTCGATATATAAATACTACACTAAAGTAGAAGACAAATTGTTGGTGTGACGCTCTATGAATGGAATATTAAGATGAGATTTCCTTATATAATGTGCAATTTTTAAAAATAATTTAAATCTTAATTTCTATATTTTTTAAATAAAATAAAATAAAATATATAAATTTTCATGTCATATTGTTAAAAATATATTCAACAAATCTTTTAAAACATAATAGATCTTTTTTCATATTTATTTTTAAAAAATCATTTATTATACATTATTTTTTTAATTCGGTAATATTTAAGGATTTTACTATTCACCTCGATTATCAAATAAGGTTGTCAATTTAAAAACTTGTATAAATAGAATTAGAATGTTCGAAGATAAAACAAATCATACATTTATTTTATTTTGACTTAATTAAATATAAGATTTATTCCTATCAGATTAATGTATACGTGGGTCGTTGACCATTGATTTCACTTTTTAATCAGGCGTTTGCTTATCTTCTTGATTTCCTTTTTTTTTTATCAAATGCGGCATAGAAACAATAAAAGTTTATTGTAAGTACGTGCATTATTTTAAATTATCTTAACAAATTATTATTAATATATAAAAACTTATTATTAAAGCATTATATATCATTGATATATAATTTCAACAAATTATTATTAATATATAAAAAATAACATTTAAAATTTAAAATATCCGTGTACAACACGAGTCCTAAACTAGTAACCTTTTAGAATAATCTCTCCAAATAATACCCAAAACCTTGTGTTACCGAATGCGCCCTATGGCTTAGAAAGGGAATTATTAGAGGTACATGTAAAAAATTTTATTCCACACCTAAACTATACAATTACGTGCGTAGTTTCAATTTTTACATTAGGGTTACTACGCATGTGACATGCATAGTTGGAGTCCATCTCAATCCGATATGAACCGATTAACTACGCTTATATAAATTGCATAGTTGTAGTTCAAGAAAAAAGTTGTCAACAATGCAAACACAATACATGATTTGAACATTGGAACGAGTAGAAGGAGACCAAACAATGAAACAAACAACCACAATTCAAACAAACAAATTCAAACATTTAAACAATTCAAACAACAACGTCTGGTTGGCTTCTTTGACCGTAATTAACGGAACATAACAAAATCGGACATTCAAACAAACAGATCCGACCTTGAACGAACGCCGTTGCGAAATCAACATGAGTAGAAGGAGAGTACGTATGTAGTTTTCCGTTACTTTCACCTTTCATCGTCAAAATTAGGGTTTCGATTCGAACTCGAACAAACACCACAATTCAACCGTTTAAAAAGCATAGTTTGCAAATTTAGGGTTTCGATTCAAAGGGATAAAAGCATGAAGAAGACTACCTAATCGATTCCCTCACCTTCAACTTGCTCTTGGAGAAGATATCCTTGGTCGGGGTTCCATCGTTCCCATCACCTTCACCTTGCCCTTCGTTTTGGAGGGATGAAAAAGGAAGATGTTTCATTTTTTTTTTTTCTATTGAGGGCTATGCTCTCGGGATGTGTAGTTGGCTTTGATTGCACATACTATATGAGCCGCTTATTCACCAAAACTATTTGAGTGAATTAATCGTCTGCTCACATCAACTTGAGATTGCTTCGACTACGCATAGCATAAAACTGAAATAAAAACAAAAACTACCACGCGATTTTCTTAGTTTCAGTGTTGATTAAAAACTTTCACCGGTACGTTTAGAAAGTCAGTTTTATGAATTCCAACTTGATGGAGCCCTCTCTTTCTTTCTTTCTTTTTCTCTTTTTTTATTTTTATTATTAACATGAACCAATTTTTTTACAATACATATATCTTGTTTGTTTAACAATACTAGTTTTGAAGCACGTCGGCGCTCAACGCTAGTGTGTTTCTGGAAAACAAATGAACAAGACACAAGACTTTTTGTACATAGTCACTTAACGTTAGTGTAAATGTGCGAAACATATGAACAAGAACCGAGCAACCGTCGCTTGCCTCAAACTCATTTGTGCTTCTTGCTATGGTGATAAGTTTTTTTTAATGGCTACAAGTTTCCAGTGGGATTGGACAAGAGACGAGATTAAAGGTGAATGACCGTATCCATAAAATATTATAAATATGTCATTAGTTGGCACGTAAACAAGCTACTTGCTTTTTATACAAAAAAAACAAATATATATATATATATATATATATATATATATATATATATATATAAAATATCAGAACCAACATATGGGTTTAAATTATTAATGAAAAATATTTGAAAAACCATAATATTCTCCACTACAAAAAAAGGGTTTGTTTCATGGTAATGGAACAACCTTATGAAACTCAAATCTGATTTTAAAAAAGGTATTTTGGCAAGTTGGTGATGGAAAAACAATCAACTTCTGGCATGACAGTTGGGTAACAACGACATCACTAATCAAAATGGTTCAAAACACCAATCTAATTAACACAAACTTAAAAGTTAGTCACTTTATTAACAACTCAAGAATTTGGGATACTAACATAATTGACAATGAACTGTAAAATATAATTAATCTTGATATTAGGGAAAAAAAATAAAAGAAACAATCATACCCAAAAACGATTTGCAAGACACACTATATTGGAGATGTAGTAAAAACGGACGGTTCTCTACTAAATCTGCTTCCGATATGATTGAGGAAGAATATAGTTTCCAACCAATCATTTCCTCTGATTGGATTTGAAAACTCGATACTCAACCCAAAATTAAAAACTTCATCTGAAAAATGTCTTTAAACGGAATCCCAACAAAGCAAAAGTGGATGAAAGAAAAATTGCCGTAACAAGGCATTGTAAACTTTACAATCATCACCTAGAAGACTTGCCCCACCTGATAATAGAATGCCCATTCATGAAACAAATAATTACCAAATTCGATAGAACAATTGTGAATGAAATTAACACAATGAGAATCCAAAATAAAAAAGCTCGTGAAATCCGACAGGAACTAAAAAAACAACATTTGGAACGAACAAATTTGTGTCTCGTAACTATCTGGTGGAGTATCTAGTTTTGTAGGAACAAAATAATCTCTAATAATTAACCAATCGGACCTCAGAGTAAGATTACTGCATTCATCAAAAACCAAATCCATAACTAGAAAACTAAAATATATGACAAAGATGATTATGATATCAAAAAATAACAGAAGGGCACTAATGCGACAACAAGGAAGAAACACAATATTAAATGGGAAAGACCAAAACCGGGTTTCCATAAACTCAATTTTGACGGATCAAAACTTGACTCTGGTGTAACATCCATCGGGTTTGTGATCCGAAATCATCATGGTGAGGTTATTAGCCTTGATGCAAAGAAAAATAACTTTAACTCAGTCATAAACGCTGAAACTTTCGCTCTTAAGGTAGGTTTACAAGAGGCAATCAAATTGAAGATAAAAAAAAAGATTGAAATCGAAGGTGATAATAAGTGCGTTATCAAGGCACTCCAAGGCTTGTGGAGCTGTCCGTGGGATGTTGAGATGATTATTTCATACTCCAGACTGGGTCTTTGTTTTTTTTAACGAAATCCAAATCAGACATGTTTTTAGAGAAATCAATGGTGTTGATGACCGATTGACCCATCTGAGAACTTCGACCCCCAACACCAATTTTTCTAACGATCCCGAACTTCGTGTTCTCATCTACAAGGATGCAACCTAACCGCTTTTCATTTTCAACATATATATATATCCACACAAGGTGCCGGTTATAAACTAGTTTTATGAAAAGATGAACATAGTAAATATATTTTTTTATTTTTTGTTAGAAGGAGATCTAGCAGAAGATAGTCTAACTCCATACATCAACATCAATAGTATTCAATATATCTTCAAGAGGGTCAATCAATAAATGTAAGGCAAATAAAGATAAAAAAAAATTATTTAGGAAACCCGCAACATAATTAGTTTCATATAGATATGTCAAGCATGGATAGTTCACACTCTTCCCAAGAAGCCTTGGTACCTATGAACTAGGTTACATAATGGATGACACCTAGAAATGTTTTTATTCATGAGAGCAATGAGCAACTTTGAATCCATTAGGCATTTACAAGATTACATGTGTAGCCCTATTATCCCATGCAATCTCGAGGCCATGCAAAATATCCCACAACTCTATCACAGTGCCCGTGCACATCTCGATTTTGTAAGCAAAACCTCGTTGTCATTCACATTTATCGTTCCTAAGAATACGTGCATCAATCGTTAACCATTTTGCTTGACCACTCCATTTGTATTAATCTTTATCCAGTTGAAGGTGGCACAATCCATTCAATGAGTATGGTGGTTAGTTCCCTTTGTTACCTCTATGTTCGTCCAAGATTTTGCGTAAGCCATGTACTTCTCTACAATCATCTCGTAAATATATGTCAGTCTCTTAACGTTCCGGAATGCTAACTCATCTCTCTATTTCCACACGTTTGTAGAAACCTTCTACAAAAACACCGGTCTAGGCAATATATGATTTAAATTTAGTAGTCAAGATATTGAGGACATCTCTAAACTACATGACGAAGGGCTTCGTGACGAAGTCATCACATCTAATGTCCACTCCTATCTTGATCCACATTTGCTTGATTTTCGGACAGTATCGTAGCATATGCTTTAACGATTACGGTTCAATTGAACAAACCGGATATAGTTCGTCTCCCGCAATATGTTGTCTTACCCTTTCTTCATTTGTACGACAACCTCATTTTCTCAACTTCCAAACAAACATCCGGGGTCCTATCTTGCGCTTGAAGTCTCCATATACAGTGATATAGCTCTCGATCATTTCCTTGTAGGATTGTAGCTCAACGTTGTTCATCAAAAAATATTGCATGCCGGTTTGACAATGTACCAACCTTATATCGTTCCCTTCCAACTAATCTCATCTCGGTGGTTGTCATCCACCTCTATTGTTGCTAGGGGAGCGAGATAGTTTCTAGTAAGGTAACCATTTTCAACCTGTTTGTTCTACCCAAAGATCTCAAATAGTCTTAGTTCACTGTTCTTCCTCAATGTGTTGTGTGGTAACCTCTAAAAGTGGGGTAACGGTAAGTCAAGGTTCCGTCTAGAAATTGGTATCATTCTCATCACCAACGATCTATAGACCTAGGTGATAACATCACAGGATCCCTTCTTTATATGTCTCCATCCAAATGGAGAATTGTGATTGCCTCTATGTCTGATTAATATATTTTGCATGTCAATGGATATTCAGAGGGCGTTCATGTCCATGAGAAGACGCCAACTCAACGTGTCAATCACGGCTTCATTCTTGACCTCTATGGTACAAATCCGAGGCCTTCTTTAGCTTTTGGTTTGCAAATTTCAGTCAAGTAAATCAAGTGCATTTTCTAGGCGTCATCATTGCTTTCCTATATGATATTCCGACAAACTTTGTCGATCTTATCACAAATACCCTTTCGGAGAATAAGGGTAGACATGTCATAAATTGGGATTGAGGCAAGAACCGATTTAGTTAGAGTTACCCTTCATGCAAAACTCAAGTTCCTACTCTTCCGATCCATCAAACACACATTTATCTTATCTTGTAGCGGTGAACATGTCTCCTTTCTAACCCTACCTTTGAGGATGAACTTTCCAAAATAGTCTCCTAGATCATTTGTTAATACAATCCCGCTAACAAGGTTTAAGCTTCTCCACGTGTCTTCGGACACATTTGGTGATACAAAAACTCTACTTCACGACACTAACTTTTTGGCTTGTTGTTGCACAAAAAAGGATTCTAAGATCATCCTTATTTGTCTAATTGATTATTCCCAAAAAAAAAAAGAAAAAAAAGAAAAAAAAGTGATACCATCAAAAAAAAAGGAGGTGAGAGGTAGGGGACCATTATGGGAGAGTTTGATCGGTGCCCAATCTCCTTATTCTACCGCCTGAAGGATAAGGTGACTAAGTCTCTATAATCGATCGTGCACTTTCGTTGCAACTGCACGCCATATGGAGAAGTCAATGCCTTTGGTTTGTTTTGATCTAATGGCTCTTATATGTTATCACTCCTTACCTTACAAAGTTTCTCACTTGATCATGACCGTATATATGTGTGTAATAATGAAACCCACTTACTAATGTACAAAACGTGTAACTCGCAAAAAGTGAAACCCAACAGAATGAACTAGTCATGTCTAGTGTATCGAGAGATACTGAGATAGTATGAAAATGATGTCGTGGATTGACGGTCAAAAAAAAAATGAACAAAAAAATCAAAATTGAAAAAAACAACAAAGACAAGATTCATGAAGCATATAAATTTATCTGAGGTTGACCCAAGAGGGAAAAAGATATCTATGGCGAAGAAAAGTGGTGAATAGGTTTTGGTAAAAAAAAAATCGCGCATGAAACACTCAAGGTCAATAACAAAACCTCATATTTAAACTCGTTTATGTGCCATTAGTTTTCGAATTAAATAAGGTCATAGGTCCGCGCAATAATAGTTGAATTGGTTTGGATTAAAGAAATAAAGATGGATAGTTGAATTGGTTTGGATTAAAGAAATAAAGATGGATTTTTGTTTTAAAAAACGATTGTAATTGTCCATATAGCCCTATACAAACAAGATGTGTGTGTGTTTGGTTAAAGAGGGTGAAGATGAAATTTACGGTCGATATTATTTAGTTTGTTTTTTATATTCTTTTCTTCTAAATTATAGATTACTAAGAGTTATAATCGATCTCTACTAATTTCGTCTCACATATAACTAAGTGATGTAACCAAACGGATCCAATATGGTTAGGATTATACTAGAGCTGGACATGAGACGGGATTAAGGCCATTCTATGCTCTGTTCCAACTATTATATATAGGACGAGATCGGGACAAATCTTGTACTTTTTAGATTAAATCATGTCGGACCTTATGTTGGTTGGTATCGGGACGAGAAGTGATTGCAATTTTTTAAATGAAATCCCGCCATATTCGAAACGGAATCGGGATTTATGTCCACCCCTGAATTATCATATTTTAAGAAGGTGCGCTTCCAATGACATTCGAAATCATTGCATGTGCACATAATAACGTGATTGAGCCTCAATCTGAAAATGTAATATGTGGTGGGGAATCAAAAATTGAATGTCCACACAATTGTTACAGCTACTAGCAATTGACAACCCCAACCTGCAGATAATCAACAAAATACCAAAATCAATTGTATTTAGACGTCATTCATAGATAGATATATATACTCCTTTATCTCCTAATTTCAGTACGGATAACCTCTTTCTTAGAAAAGGATACAACGTTACTATCATCACGGAAAAGGTTTACGATGCAACTACGTATATCCAAACTTATCACAAAATATTTTTTTACTTATCTTCGTAGGTCCAAAACATGTTATTATATTGATTTCTACACTCCTGAATCAAAAATATTTTTTTTACTTATCATTTAAGATAAGGGTTATAGTTCACACCACCACACACATAATGTGGCCTTCAGAATTTCAATAATCATTTTCTTAACATATATATTTGATCATTGGAATATCTTATGCAAACCGAAAGTGGCATTGTATGATGTCAAGATGGACATATGGGTATGAAAAAGAAAAGGGCTTGCAAAGCATGTTACCAAAACTAGCCTTTTGCGGCATATGAACAATTTGAACATCACAGCCTTTGACAAGTTAAGTAAAGTACATCAATACATTTGCCATTTAAGTTTTGATTTTCAAAACTATTTCTTTCATTTGAATTAAACTTTACATTTTTAAATTATTATATTCCCTTCGAAAGCACTGTAAACAAGGAAAAGGAAGATTGCCATTGGGCTGGCAAATGCAAGTGCTAACCGCCCAGGCAAATATCCTTCAATCGGAATTGCGATTTGCGATCTTCTTTGCAAAATTAGGGATTGGGAGGCTAACAAGTAGAGAGAGAATGTCAAATGGATGAAATTGCGAGCAACCACGAAATAGTTTTTCCTTTTTTTTTTTTTTTTTTTTGAAGTTTTGAGATGGATTGTCAAGACCCATCAAGCAGATTGTATTAAGAAGCCCAAAGCCCCTCACTTTCTCCCTTGACAAGCCTCCATTTATCTTCTTCAGAAGAAAAGATAAAGGAGGGAGAATCTTTTGCTCATATCAAAAAACCTCTTTTTTACCCTTCTCTCTCCTCCCACAAACCCAGATTTTTCTTCTGTTGGGAGTTCTTTGTTTCATTGTGAAAAATCTGCTATTGCTTTATAAGCTGGAGAGATGAGCAGGGTTTAATTTATATATCTAATCAATTTGATCAAGCACAAGCTCTTCATCTTTCATTGGGTCTGTTCCCCTCTTTCTTCTTTCTGTTTGGTATTGCATTTGATTTGTTCTTTGATTCTTTGTGGATACTAGATGATCAGTTGACGTTCGATGATTTGCCTTGTGAATTGATGGACCTTTGCTGTGTCACATTCAGATTGTTTCGTTTATTTGATGATCAGATGGATGAGGAGGAAAAATAAAAACTATCTAAAAGATTCCTCATTGGCAACTAGTTTGGACCTGGTTTGGCTGAGAGATGAATAGATGATGAAAATGCTTTGGCAGCTTATAGTCATTATAGCTGCAAAATTTGATTGATTCAATGTGCTTCAGAACCCTCAATTTCTTTTTTCATTCTGAGTTGATCGCCAGTTTTGAGAAGCCTTTCAATGCACTTCACGTTATTTTCTTTTAATCTGGTAGCAGCTGTGAAGGAAAACTCTAATTTGATGCTCAATCTGATCTTGGTGTGGAATTTGGTTTCTGGGTCATTATACTTGAGAGATTGGCAGATGTGTATTTATCTGTTTTTTGGCCTCAGATTTCATGTTTATATGGTGCATTGATTTTTCAGCTGAAGATGATATTGAACTATTGTTGGCCTATTCAGTTTTGATGGTTGATCGTTGCTTTATCCTTGAGAAGATTATGATAAGGTTCTTTTCATTTCAGGACAGGGTGTTGGCTTCTAGAATGTGTAACTTTTACCGTATCTCTGGCTGTGTCGAAGGCGAGCTTTGCTACTTGAGTTTTTCTGTTGGTCGTCAATTGACTTTCTTTATGCCAGCTCGCGACCGAAGTCTTCATAAGAAGAAGATACCTTTGGTTGATCGATAGCGGATTGCATTTAGGAGGGTGTCATGGAAAGTATTACAAACAATACTTGATTAGCGAGATAGGAATAGGAGGGATGTGTAAGGTTATGTTTTAGCTAAGTGTTAGATTCAGTCTTCATCCGAAAAAACAACAGTAGCACTTTGTATTGTCCTAGTGAACTAGTACCTAGGATATTTAGAATTGGATTTCTCTATAAGTGAACATCTAGTAACTTGATCTTCACAATGGGTTTGCCTCAAGTAACAGCGGGAGGGATTGCTGAAGAGGCAGCTGTTTCTCGGACCACATTTGTACCAACTTCTCAACATTTGGTTGGCTTGAACACTAATGATGTTAATGGCATACTTGGAGCAAATATGCGCAATAGGTTATCTGGGAATTTGGGAGATCATCAAAGGAGACCTTCAAGCCATGATTTGTTGGAAGTGAATTCCACAAATTTGTCCAAGGGTGATACTTCTAATATGTGTGGCCTCAAGATTAGTCACAAAGATCAATTTGGATGGCTAACTAATACAAATGGACCTAGCATGAACAGTCCCCTTGTTAGGGTAGTTGGTTTTGAAGCAAGGGCCGCTAGCTCATCAATCACTGCAGTTCATGCTAAGCACACAGATTATGTTTTGCCCTCAGATGATGGAGACAGTGTCAGTAACGTTATTGAGGGGAATGCATCATCGGCTAGAAAGAGGGTGTTGTCTCCTATAAATGGCATGCTTGTTCACGAGCAATTCACTGGGGATATATTGAACATTGGCAATGGGGTTTACCAGACTAAACCACAGGTTGCTGGTGGTAATCAAAATATTTCCCTATCACATGAGCACAAGAAAGCTCATATTAGCAGCTCCAATAACGCAGTTTCTACTTCTTGGGAATTAAAAAGCTCACAAGACAATATTGAGATGAAACCTCGCATTCTTTGTGATGGCCCCTTACTTGGAAATCACTCCCCTCAACCTGGATTCAATTACTATGCAGAAACACTAAAATGTAGAACATTGAATGGAGGACTTTCTGTATCATTGGAAAAAGTGGCGTCTCCTTTTTTATCTCTTTCTCCTCTAGGTCCGAAGGTCCATGAAAGATTGCAGAAAACACAAGGATTTGCAGATGCAAATAAACATTCGGATTATGAGTGTATAACTTGGAAAGATGTTGAGCAGATACTCCATAGTAGGGATGACTTGTTCAATCCTGAGATGAGGCATGATACATCCCCTCCTTCACCATCACCTAAGTTTGGTAGGGCGTTAAGCGGATTACCTGTGAGAAGGTCCTTGATTGGCTCTTTTGAGGAGTGCCTTTTGTCTGGTCGTTTGGCATCAGCAAATGTTACCAAGGTGAATGCACATTTTCTTTCTTATAATGTTTTTATTTCAGTAATCAATTTACTTATAACTTTGATCAATTTATAGTGCCCTAATTTGATGAAGGTTATTTGCATCCACAGAAAATTGATGGTTTTCTTGCCATACTAAGTATATCCGGCGGGACTTTCTCGCCAAAGCCTCAAAAGCTTCCATTTGCTGCTACCATTGTGGACGGAGAAAAGTTCCTATTGTATTACTCTGATATAAACCTTGGGGTGTGCAAAATGTCGGATAAACCTAGATGTTCAAAAATGAAGAGGAGTCTGAGTACTCATGATCCACCAGCTGAAAAGAGTCGTTTGCGGGTTCCAATGAAAGGCCGCATACAGCTGGTATTTCGCTTCTATTTACCTAAACATGATTTTTTTTTTTCTTTTCAAGTATTTCTAAATTGATTTTTCTGAAGCAAGACATTCTGTCTGATGATGATAATAGTATCCATCTAATACAAACATACTAAGTACATAGTCAATTGTGTGATATGGGAGTTCTTTTTACTTCCTCGGAAAGGGGAATATTAATTTTTCTATTTTGTGACATTGAATGAGCATATTTTGAACTTACTAGATATTTTCCTGTCAATTATTGTATCCTTGAAGGGGGGATTAAAATTCACACTTCTTTTCCCAGTTGACAGTCGGTTGTTGGTTTTGTTCCATGGGCACTGATCATCTTTTAATGTCCGTGTCCTCTGATACTATCTATAGTTCCTCTAAAAGCAAAATATGATGGATATATTTCTCTGTGCAGGTGCTTAGCAACCCAGAAAAGACACCGATTCACACATTTCTTTGTAGTTATGATTTGAGCGATATGCCAGCCGGTACAAAGGTATGTATTTGAATTGATTTCTATCTTTGATTTAGATTTGTATCATAGAATAAGCCCCGACTTCACTGTGATTTTTTTCTGTAAGTTTATAATGGTCATATCTTTCTGTAAGTCTTAAAAACTCCTGATGCCCCTTGGGTTTTAGCATATGATGAACATGGGGTTACTCTTCTGACTTTTTTCCTTTTTTGTTGTCTATTTTCTTGGTACAAACTAGACATTTTTACGCCAAAAGATCACCTTAGCTTCTTCGGAAAAGACAAGAGCTTCAAATGGAGTACAGGATAATGATCAGAAGATGCAACATATGGAGACTGAAAAAGATGTGGGATCATTATCTAATGCGTCTGAATTTTCGAGGACACCAGAGAAGGAGAATAATATGTCATCGAGTACATCTCCTAAATCCGAAACTAGATCAGTACATAGTAGTCCTTCCAAGATCAATGAAAGGTGTAATGGGAATGGTGTTCTGCGTTATGCCCTTCATCTTCGGTTCCTATGCCCACATGCTAAGACTCCTAAGAGAAGTTCTAAATCTGTACAGAGGTGCAAATCTGATCCATTCTCCACTCCCACAACAAACAATACAAGTGTTGATGAGGAACGGCGCTTTTACTTGTACAGTGACTTAAAGGTAGTCTTTCCTCAACGCCATTCGGATTCAGATGAGGGCAAGGTAATTGATTAGCTCGCTGTCCTCTTTTGTCTGATTATTGCACTGTCTGTTTACGAAGATAGTGACTTGGTGTACTTGTTCTTTGTTGTGGTGTGCAGTTGAATGTAGAATACCATTTTCCATCAGATCCCAAGTATTTCGACGTCTGCGACTGAAGAAAGACCATCTTATGTCAGCAAAGAAATGTTGCCTGTAAATACATGTTTCCATTTGTACATTCTTTAGACATCTGTCTTCTCAAATCGAACAGAGGTCTAGCCTCTGTTTTCCGCTGTACTGTACATAGACATTCAACTCCACAGTTGGTTAATTAACTAAGAAATGTCTCTCCTCATGATTTCTAATAAATCAAATGCTTGAGCCAGCTTATAGATCGTTATAATTAGTTACAGAAGTTGTCACATAATTGACCAGTGTAAGGATAATCAATGCAGCCAATAATAGCACATGCATTATTGCAGCAAGAATGCCCACATTCATTATTATATTTAATGGAATTTTCTTGTCAGAGATCTATTGCAAATAGAAGACGACAAACATGATCAAGAACAGCTCTTACTAGGCATAAATCTTTTCCACGTTTAGTTGTCTCCGTTTCTAGCTTCCTGTTCATCTGCTTATACATAAGCCATGGATCTTGGGACAGTTTTTGGGCATCTAGCACACCCAGGTGATCTGCACATTGTAAATTTGGACAAGTTCTAACAGCTGGATTTCTGAGATATTCACATGCAGAATTAGTCAGCCAGGTAAGTGAACAACAGCTTATAACATCCATTTTAGAGAGCCATTTACATTATTACACTTGGCTCCTTACCAACAAGACAATCAAACCATAATGGAGCAGTGACCAATCATCCGCAAAGGAGTCCTTCTAAACTGTTCTCAGCTTCAACGTAACTATGCCGATCAATTGACTGCAACTATGAACCACAACTAGACTAGGCTCATAATCAGTAACCAGTAGTATTATACATTTGATTATGCCACAAGAATGCATTGGCTTTCAAGAATGGATTTCATGATTTTGAAATAAGAGGTATTGAACACCAATCCTCCAATTGAGAAACAAACCAGATGACAGAAGATTAGGGAGCCGGACAGAATACCTGTAAAGCTATATGTAATTATGTACATTTCAAACTGGAATATAATTACAATAGACAAGAACTAACTCAAAACGGCCAAAAAGTTGTAAAACACAGTTTATCATGAATTGATAACCTCAAACAAGCCAGAGCATAATTTCATTTATTGAAATTCAAGGACTAACAAATTGGATCAAGGTTATGTCACAATCTACTAACCAATATCGCAAGATCCTACCAGGGGAAAATACTTCATCAATTATTAGAAATTCTACTCACATGTACTCTAACACCAATATAAACTATAAACAGAGGAGCGCGAAGAAAAAGTATATGGGGATTGTACACAGAAAATACCATTTTGATGATCTCAATCTCCTTCGATACAAACAATCAAACCAATGAATCATATATCAATCAGGGTCTTGAGAAAACACCCCACAATTTACCGCGGCCCAGAACCTCGACTAACTTCTTAGCACCTTCAACGTCTAACTCTACTAGTTTCTGGAGGTAACCACAGGCACCGGTGGCCACAATCTTCTTACGACACTTGTTTGAGTGAGACAACGAAGATAGGATTGAGATCGCCCATTTTCTATCCAGATTTTGTGTCAAAGGATCCAGCAGTAGAACAGTGTTCACTATCCCTCTCTCCTCCTTCATGAAAACTTTCTTATTCAATGCACACAGCATGAGCCTTGATACAGCTTTTGAAGCAGCTTCTCTTTCTTCAACAGCCTTGCCCTCAAGCATCCTGGCTAGGGGAGGAATGCAACCACATTCGCCTATCTCTGTTCTCGATTTTGAGCTGAAACCGAGTTCATATATCGCTCCAGCAGCTGCAATTCTCACAGTTAAAACCCCACAGCTCAATAGAGGAACTATTCTTTGAATGAATCCTTCAGAGACCAGAACTTCCCCAATCGGTTGGTAGGAAGCCAGATTCCTAAGCAGCTCCATTGCCGGTTCCAGCTCCTTACCGGTTGTCATCGCGTCACAATAGCTCTTCAAGCTTTCGATCACGCCTTCTCTCGCTACCATCACCTTCAACTTTTCGTCGCCAGATACCAGATTCGCTAGACATCCAATGGCATTCTCCCTGGCCAAGGCCGTACCGGAGGCCACGAGCGCAACTAGCACGAAAATGGCGTTCTCCTCCATGAAATTCTCCTTAATATCCTCAAATTGAGCGAGGTTTCTAAGCACACCAGCGGCGACACCCTGGCAGTTAGGCGTCCCCGCCTGACATATCTCCAACAGGGAGGAGATTCCACCTCTGGATCCAATAGCGCGCGCATTCTCTTTGGAGAAGCTAAGCGCCTGAAGAGCAACGCAAGATCTCTCCATGGCGTATCCGCTCCCCGATTCAAGCACACGGAGGAGGTGATTGAGGAGCAGCAGTCCCTCAGCCAGGAGAACATGTTTGCTGCTCTCCACCGTTGAAACCCTTGCAATGGCCGCAACCGTCTTCTCCTTCATCTCAAGAGAGCACGAATCGTCAAGCATCCGAACAAGCACAGGGACGATCCCCTGCGCAACAGCGATCAAGACGTTCTTATCATCGCCGTTCAACAGCCCTAGAATCGAATCCATAGCAAACGCCTTCGACTCCGGAGCTCCAATTTGCAGCCTGGTGAGAAGATTCCTGATCTCAACTCGCACCGCCTCCTTCTTCGACACTACCACCGAAGCCGGAGAAATAGAATTAGCGTCGCCGGCTGAGGATACGGATTCTTGTAACACTCCACTCCGGAGAAGGATGTCGGAGTCGCGAACATGACGATCAAGGAGAGCGGAGAGAGAATCGAGATCGCTCTGAGTACGGAGCTTGCCGTCGACAGGGGAAGGGGACTGACACTTGACGGCAAGAATGATAGCAGAGGAGAGCGTGGTGGAGGTAGCAGATAGTAAGTCGAGGCAGAGATTGTTGGAGGAGAGAGAAAATGAGTCATCGGAAAGATCACGGAGGTGTGACTGAAGGAGAGAGAGCTTAGTACGGATGATAGACCACTTTCCTCGAAAGGTTTGGACGGTGGGGAGGTGATCGTCGAGTAGGGAGGCGAGGTGACGATTGCAAGAGTTGAGGAGGACGGTGACGTCTTCTGGAAGTGGAGATTCTTTCATGGCGGTCGCCGGCGAGGGTCAAATCGGAGAGAGAAAGGGAGAGAAGGTAAGAATTGTTTGATTAGGCGGAAACAAAGAGAAAGAAACATAAAGAAAAGGTCCGACTTTATTATTAAGCACTCAAGGGGCGAGAAGATAGAGATGGATGGCGCCCCGCCGAAACTGTTAATCACGCGCCATTTTTGTAGATACCAATACTAGTGCAAATCTGCAATACTATCACTATCAACTTATTTATTTTCCATTCGTAGCTTGATTGTCATTGGATATTGAAATTATTTATTTTTATAACTTATAGAGAAATCGAGTGTATCTTTTAATGAAGATCAAAATGAAAATTGGAGACGTGTATAAGGAGAGGTGAGATGAATGAAAATATAGACGTAGGTGGGGTGAGAGATTCATGAAGAGGATCTGGGCCAGCTGGGCCCTATGGTAATATGAACCTGACTCCGAAATTTCTTAGAACGTCCAAGTAAATAAATATTAAATTAGTTAATTAAATACTAATTATATTCGGTTGTAAGTGGACCCATAACGGAGTTATAAAAAAAAATGTTGTAAGGTGGAGCCCAGCCGTATCCCCGGAAAACGTCACGCACAACACAGTTGAGTTGAGCACTCAAAACGGTGACAGACACCGGGGAGAAAACGATGGGCAGTTGGGTAATGGTTGTCCGTGACTTTAGCAATGTGAAAAAGGACGAAAATGCCCATGGTTGGGGTTCGTGGGGAAAGAAAAGATAATGTAAAGTGGAAAGTGGCTTTTACAATTCCGGCGGGTCGACAGCTAGTAAAAGATGGGGAAATCTCCCCGGCGGGCCAGCTAGCAATTACCAAGTCGATAGTTTGTTTCATACTATTAATATGGACAAAAGAAAGTATATTAATAATGAATATGGTGCGTAAACGCGTATGGACTCATTAGTTTAATTGCATGCATGTGGAAAGCAAGTTGAGGTCAATGTGAATTGCTTCGACATAGACACAAAGTTACTCAAAGGTTGCTATTTTACATACGCAAGTAAGATCTCTGGTTTAATCTATATAGAGTATTTGAACTTTGGGATGACGGAGTGCAGGTTTGAATGTGAAACAGTAGTTAAATAGGCTTTCCATTCGAGTTTTATGCCATCTATAAAACCTATGAAAATTAGTTGTTTAATTCTTTAAAATGCTCTTTATACATGTACACTTACAAGGTTCTCGTACAAAAAATTACAATCATAATTGCGCAATTATTACTTCCATATCTTGTTAGGATTTCTTTATCAGGCGATTCTTATTAATATATTTCTGATTTTTTCTTGTTGAAAGAAGATTGGTATCTTCACTCCATCTAGTTACGTTTTATTTTATTTTATTTTATTTTTTTAAAAATGAAAAGCGGTTAGATTGGACTATCTCTTCGAGGTAGTCCAACCTAAAGCATCCTTGCGGATGAGAACACGAAGTTCGGGGTCTTCAGAAAAGTTGGTGTTGGGGTCGAGTTTCCCATATGGGTCAATCGGTCAGCAACACAGATTATTTCTCTGAAAATATGTCTAATACGGATCTCATCAAATAAACGAAGATCCAGTCTGGAGTCAGATATAATCATCTCGACCTCCCACGGACAACTCCACAAACCTTGGAGTGCCTTGATTACACACAAGTTATCACCTTCGATTTCGATCTTTTTAATTTGTAGTCTAATCGCCTCTTGTAACCCGGTTTTAAGGGCAAAGGCTTCAGCTTTTAAAACCGAATTAAATTTTTTTTTTTTTTTGCGTCGAGGCTAACAACATCACCATTGTAATTCCGGATTACATATCCAATAGATGTTATTCCCGAATCGAGTTTTGAATCATCAAATTTAAGTTTAAAGAAGCCAGGTTTTGGTTTATCCCATTTAATATTGTGTTTTTTCCTCATGTTTGAGTTATAATTCTTTGGTTGTTGTTTTATGTTATAATCGTCCTCATCAGTTATGTTTGTTTTCCAATTCTGAATTTGATTTTTAATTAAAATGATTACTTTATTACCAGGGCTCATAGGTTCATTATTAAAGATAATTTTGTTCCTGAAGAACCAGATACACCACCATACAGTTGCGAGATATGCAAATTTGTTTGTTCCTATTTTGTTTTTACTATCTTGTAGGATGACATGGGCTTTTTTGTCTTGGAGGTTAATTTTGTTAAGTTCAAT
Organism: Fagopyrum tataricum; assembly: GCA_002319775.1. Classification (NCBI taxonomy): domain Eukaryota; kingdom Viridiplantae; phylum Streptophyta; class Magnoliopsida; order Caryophyllales; family Polygonaceae; genus Fagopyrum; species Fagopyrum tataricum. The sequence continues at coordinate 11,105,626 of CM008279.1, read as the reverse complement.
GAGAATTGTTCTATCGATTTTTGCGATAATTTGTTTAGTGCGGGGACAATCAAATAGCAGGTGAAACAAGTCCTCTAGGTGGTGGTTGCAAAGTTCACAGTGCCTTGTGACGGCAATCCTTCTTTCATCAAGTTTTGCTTTTGTCGGAAGTCCGTTAATTGAGATTTTCCAAATAAAGTTTTTAATTTTGGGTTGAGTATCCAATTTCCAAATCCATTCACATAAATAGTTTTGTTGGGTATTTGATTCCTCTTCAATCATATCGGAAGTCGATTTTGTAGAAAACCATCCATTTTTACTACATCTCCAATAAAGTTTATCTTGGATCTCGTTTTTGGGAATGATTATTTCCTTTATCATTCTCCTAATATCCGGGTTTAAGATATTTTGTAGCTCGTTATCAATTTTGTTGTTATCCCAATTTTTTGAGTTATTTATGAAGTGACTGACTTTAATACTTGTATCAATCTGGTTGGTATTTTGGACCATTTTTATTAATGGTGTCGCATATACCCAACTATCGTGCCAAAAGTTTATGGATTTCCCATTTCCGATCTGTCAAATGATACCTTTTTTGAACTCAGTTTTAAGTTTCATAAGATTGTTCCATTGCCATGAAGCTCCACCTTTCAATTGGTAATGGAGGATGTTCTTATTTTTTAAGTATTTTTCGTTTATAATTTTAACCCAAATATTGTTTGGATCTGCTAAAATTTTCCACAAGAGTTTCATTTGTAGCGCTTTGTTTGAGATTACGGATTTTCTTAATCCTAGACTGCCATTATTTTTTGATTTACAAATTGTGTCCCAACTAATAATAGGTCTGTGTTTGTCTCCTTTATTCCAAAAGAATTTTTTATAAGTTTTATCAAGCTCCTCCAAGTTATGGCTTGGGAGCATGAAGCTTTGCATGGTAAATGTTGGTTTAGTTGCCAGATTGTGTTTTATGAGGGTGTTTCTACCTTCTTGTGAAAGAGAGTTTGCTTTCCAATTTTAAAAGTTGTTATTTAGCTTTAAGGTTTGTTTCAGCAAAAGTTTCTTTTGTCACTCTTCCATTTATAATTGGGCATCCAAGATATTTATCAAGGGATGTAGTGTGAGACATATTTAGAGCAATTTTTAATTGGTTTATGTTACTATCGCTGATATTTCTTGTTGTTTGAAAAGCCAATTTTTGGAAGTTAATTTTTTGTCCCGAGATAGAGTAGTACATTTCCAATATTTGTTTTACTCTTAGACAAGAGGCTACATTTGCTTTAGCAAAAATGATCATATCATCAGCAAATGATAAGAAAGGGATAGGTGTTGCTTGTCTACAGACAGAGAAGCCAATATGGTTATCATAATTGTTACAATCATCTTGGAGCATTTGTGTAAGAATTTCCGCTCCCAAAATAAAAAGATAAGGGGATAAGGGGTCACCTTGTCTTAATCCTTTTTCGGGGAAAAATTGCTCTGTTGGTCCGTTATTCACGAGAACAGAGAAAGAGACTGTGGAGATACACTCTTGAATCCATCCAACGAATTTATCATTGAAGCCAAACTTTTTAAGTATGCAAATGATAAATTCCCAATTTACTTGGTCATAAGCTTTTTCCATATCAAGTTTAATGGCTGTCCATCCTTCTTTACTCTTTTTTGAATGAAAAGAGTGAAAAATTTCATGAGCAATAAGGATATTGTCATGAATAGATCTATTAGCCACAAAAGCTCCTTGGAGAGGATGAATGAGTTTAGACATGATGGATTCCATTCTTTTTGTTAAAATTTTAGCTATGATTTTGTAAATTGTTGTGCAAAGACTAATAAGTCTAAAGTGGTTAATTGATGTGGGATTATCCGTTTTAGGGATCATAGTTATAAAAGTATGGTTGATTTGTTCTAGCATTTTTCCACTTCTGAAAAAATCTTTCACTGCTTTGGAAACATCAGTTCCCACAATGTGCCAGTATTTTTGATAAAAGTCAACCGGCATACCATCTGGTCCCGGAGATTTATCACACCCAATATCGAATGTTACATTTCTAATTTCTTCATTATTTGGAGGTATTGTTAGGAGTAGGTTGTCCTCTAGGCTAACTTTATTTTTGATGAGTTGTATCTTCTCGTTAAGAAGAGATTGGTCTATTTGAGTTTTAGAAAATTTGCTTTGGAATTCCTTTTTGACTTCAACTCGTATCTCAACTTCATATGTAAGAATTAAACCCATTTTGGTTGTGAATTCTTTCAGGGTTTTTTCGATTTCTTCTTCTAGTGGCAATGCGGTGAAAGTATTTGGAATTTGTGTCCATATTTTTCAAATGGTTGTTTTTTGCTCTTTGTCTCCAATATCTTTGGTGAAAAGAAAGAAGTCTATTTTGTTTAGAAATGAGATTATTTTGGATGATTTTGTAGTTTTGATTCAACATGTTATTTGGGTTACTTTGAATTTCTTGTAGTTTCGATTCAACATCTTTCAATTGCTTGAAAATATTGCCGAAGTTAGTTTTGATCCATTCTTTTGCCTTTGTTTTAAGAAGTTGAGTTTTTTTTGTAAGGCTGTACATATCATTTCCAGTAAAATGGGATCGCCAAGTCTGTTTCACAATATTTTCAAAAGATTTCCGTTTAGTCCACATCATTTCGAATTTAAATGGATGCGGAGTAAACGTCTCCAAACCTGCAACCTCTAGGGAGATTTGGCAGTGATCCGAAAGTGTGAAAGCATGATTTTTCGTTTTTAAATTTGGGTACCATTGGATAATTTGATTATGAACTAAAACCCGGTCTAATTTTTCAAGGATGTTATTAGGACCATCGCGCCTTTTTCTCCATGTAAAGTTATTACCAGTAGTTTGAATGTCTTCCATATTACATGAATTCTTGAAATTCAATAATCTATTAAATGTATTTGAGTTGATTAATGCTCCTCCAACTTTTTCCGAATGTTGTTGAATTTCGTTGAGGTCGCCGAATAAGATACATGGGAATGTGGATTCTTGAATAAACGTAGAGAGTGAGTTCCAAAATAAGTTCTTTTTTGCTTCTTGTGGAGGAGCGTAAGCGAAAATGAAGTACATACTACGATTCAGGTTGTTGCAAATGTATTCAATACAGATAAATCTGTCATTTTTGTAAATCATCTTAATAGTTTGGTTTCTAAGTTGGTGTTCTTTCCATAGAAGGCATAATCCTCCCGCTCTTCCAATGGACGGGCAGTAAATCATATTATCAAAACCAGCCGATTTCCAAAGTCGGTCCTAAGGAGGGTTTTCGGATTTTGTTTCGGCTAAGGCAATCATGTTAATCTTGTGGATTTTACAAACTGATTCGAGGTTTGTCCAGAAGTTGTTCCGGCCCATCCCTCTAATATTCCAAAAGCTGACTATCATTTAATCATATTGTTTTGAAACTTTGAACGATTGGTATAATCACAAGGGAACTCGTTGATTGAGTCATGTAATCTGGGTTGTATCCCAAGAGAAGTGGGTTGTAGCCCAAGACGTTTGTTAATCACACTATAGCATGTATAAAATTTGTGAAAAAGTTCTAATTGGATTTTGGTCCTCTGCTGATTCCAATTTTTAGTACAAACTGTGTGAGTAGAGTTATGACAAAAAAGGCACTCATATCTAAATTGGCTAACTCTCCATTGACAAAGAAAGAGCACAATGTAAAAAATAGGATAGATGTTGTTAATTACTAATTGGATTATTATCCTCTGTTGGATTGCTGAGCAAACCTCGGCACCGATCCTGTAACTGTAAAAAAGCCAGAGAAAAATTATGTAAACAAACATAAGCTCGATAAGGTTGTTATTAATTGTTGAATAACCTTTATTCCAAACTTATTTGAAGCTATTGAGTACAATAGAACGCAAGTCATCAGTGATGCTATTAATCGTTATTTTCCAACGACACACCATGGTTGTGACTCCAACAATCAAGATAATTGGGAGATGACCGGAGTTGTAACTTTCATGTGTTAAGAAGATGGGTTTAGTTTGAATAGGCTTTAAGGCCTCGGTTTTCAGCTTTTCAGCAATAATAGTTTGTGAAATAAGAGTAGAGCAAACATGCAACCATATGAGAAGAAGATGAACTTTGGAGAAGTTAAGTTGATACTAGTGCAGTAAACATTAGTAATAAGTTTGATAAAGAAGAAAATGCAAGTCCTTAAGCAAGATAAGGAATTGACTGACAAATTGGGATGAGAGATCCGCCAATGAGTCATTATCCAGCCACATATGATGGAAGAGCCATTCAAGCAAAGCATAACAGAGTATTTTTTACAACTAATACATGCATCTCCAAAATACAATTGGAAGAAAGTACTAGAGAATAAATTGTACATCTCAATGCAATAACAAGATTTGAATCTTGAACGAGATGGGAATAGCCAAACAAATACGTTGATAAAAAAGACTTCTAGCCAAATTCTAGGTATTCTCATGTTGGTAGGTGAGTGTTGAAAGCAAATACTGTGAGTCTTACCTACATTAGAAAATAGCTTAAATCTCTAAGATTTCTCCAAGTCCCAGGAATCATTCAGCACACCAAGAATCGTGGGATCAGCACCGAAACAGTAGCTTCTAGGAACAAATCAAACCTCCATCGTGAACAATTGAGGCCCCTCAGCCGTAAGTCCTCGAACATAATCCATCCAAAGGAGAAAGAGACGGAAGTCCCACCAAGGCCTCGATTTGGACGGTGGAGAGCCAAGGCCCTCCAAGCGCTTGGAATAACGGTGAGAAAAAACCTCAGCGGAGAGATGAAGTTCCCACAACAGGCCACAATTTAGCCCAAATCGCGCATTTGAATACGCGAACGGGCTCGGTAGATCTATTACCGGATCAAGCATGGAGACTTTGAAGAAGTCGGAGGAGGCGAAGGCTGGGTTATAGGGTGGGAAGATCTCGCCGGAAAAGACTCGAGCGAGAACAAGCAAGACGGCAGCGGCGGCGTGAGAGCTTTCCCGTTGCGAAAAAGTAGTCCTAGGGATCTTTTGTTGACTCTGTGGTTTAATTACCACCGGAGATATAACTTTGACTAGAAGATCCGTGAGGATCGAGCTGAGCGGCGCCGGAGAGGTCCTTTGGGGAATAATAAGGGTTTTCACTTTGCGGGCGGCGGCTGTTTGGCCATTCTTCCTTTTAGGGTTGATTTTGAAATTTTTGGGCTTTTGTTTTTTCCACACGCGCTGCGCGTTCATTTTGGCAGGGGGTGTGTTATTATGAAGTTTATGTGGAAGAACTTTTTAGTATCTAGTTACATTTTATTAATAACAAAAGTAAAGGACTAAGTAGTTATTACACATAGATAGTTGGATCCCTTCCATCAGCAAGTAAAAAAAAAAGTTTGAATTTTTTCATTAGATGTTATTCATGTTTAGAATTTTTCTCTTGATATTCAAAAATTTGTAAGTTTTCTCTTGGTGTTTTCATGGTTAATTTGTTTGTTCCTTATACTTTTACTTATTATTTCATCAAAACTACAATTATAAATTTTAAAATATAGAAAAATAAATTTTAAATACTAATTTTGAATTAAAAAATATTACTTTTTATTTTTCTTAAATTAAAAAAAAGTAAAGTAAAGTAAGTTTTTAAACTAATGTCATTTCTTTTTTTTTGTTTTCAATTAAAAAAAAAGGAAAAAGGGGGGGGGGGGGAGTTACATAATGACGAGGGCGGTGGTAGTTTTCTCCGTTGTCCATTTAGTTATTTACATGGGTGTGTGTAGTGGTGGCAATGAAGCAAGTAGAGGTTTCTCTTGTTTTATAAGTCATTTGAAAAGGTTAAACTTGTTTGCGGTTGAGCGTAAGGATGAGGTTAGAGGCATCCTTGAGGGTGACTTTGATGTTTTTGTGGCGTTTGTAAAGGTTTTGACCGTTCTCAAGATGTGGTTGTGTAGGCGGTGTATGAGTATTCATGCTTTGAGTCATGAGTGTCGTCACACTAATACAGGTTTATTGGAGAGGGTTATGTATGTTCCTTTTTTTACCGCGAAAAGCATCCCTCATAGTTATCGTCTAGCTAGGCTTCTCTTAAGCTTTCTTGGGTGCTCTTTTTTAAAGGTGGTTGTTGAGCCAAGTTGTATGGCTTCTTGGGTTAAGTTGTTTTTGCTTCCTCTGTGCACGTTACAGGTATTTAGGCCTTTGTGCAGGCGAGACGGAATGTCGGGCAGTAGAAAGTTGATACAACATCAGCGGATTTTGCAGGCATTGTCTACTTGGAGAGAGGTTGACAGTGCTTCTAGGCTTGTGCAGGGGTTGTTAGATGGCTCAGAGTTTAGGCCTTTGGGGAGGGGTGAGGGTGACTCACGGAATGGAGTTGGTTTGGAGAGGAAATCTAATATCAAGCAATATCTTCTTAAGGTTTCGGATGGGCATTTTACAACTGTTGTCAAAGTTTTGTGCTCCTTATAATAATGAGACTTTGAAGGCGTTGGAGGATAATGTAAAAGCTAGAATTTCTTAATCCTAATTAATGATGATAAACTTAATTATCGATAGTAATTGACTCATAACTCGCGAACAGTGCGTAAAGGATGAGTATGAGTTCCACCATGATGTTCGTGACATAATTTGGGACTTGTGACAAAATTTTCACTTTTTCTTCCGGGGAACAATTTTTACCCTCCGGTGTTATTTGGAGCATTTGGGAGTTTCAATTAATAAAATTGTAGTTGAGAGAAATGATCAGGACATCGGATGTGTCCTAGATGTGAAATAATATGAAAAGGCAAAACGGCCCAAAAGAGTCGTTATTTTGTTTCTTAGCGGCTAAGAAAGACGGCTTAAGATTTTGCGTTTTCCAAGAAAGTTGTGGAATAATTATCCACACAATATTCCGGATTTATCACTCCATTTTCGAGAAGTTTGGAGACTGGGCTCAAACCGCATTCGGAATGGTAAAAGGATAATTATCGACTTCGCTAAAGGATAATTATCGTCTTCGCTATAAATAGTGGAAATTCATTTTTAATTCATTTTATTTCACATTTCTTCGTAAAAGCTCTGATTTCTCTCAACCTTCAAACTCATATCTACTCTTCGTTTGTAATCCGATTTCAATTCCGTTTGAGGTTTCGGATTCCTCTCTTCATTCTCTTCATTTCGGTACCAATGTTTCGCCTTTCCGTCGAAGTTAAGGCCAGGTCGTGCATATCCTTTACCTGGCCGGTTCCGTCATTCAGTTTCCGGCGAATTTGGTGGTGTGCGAGCGTATCCTTCGTCCCTGTGATTCCAAATCTTCTTTCGGCTCGTCAATCGGGTTAGTAACGAATAAGTTATGAATTTATTCGTTTTCCGTATTGAGGGTTACTCTAATATGACCTTAGGCTTGTCAAAATGGATAAATGAAAATTCCATTATGCTTGTTATATTATTCTGGTGAACTTTGGTTATTTACTTGTTGAGATTTGATAACAGGTTGGTTCGAAAATTGCCTTCGGGCAAAATGTAACGCTGTCGAAATTTAATTAATTAATTAAAGGATTAATTAATTAAACTAAGATTCGGGAAATGTCGTAAAGCTAATTAAATTCGAAGGAATGAACTTAATTGATGTTTGAAGCGAGAAACTTAATACGAGGAATTTGATATTTCTTACACGTGTTGCAGGAGGCAGTAGACTAACTCTAGGTTGACTTATTTGTTTGCAAATTCTTAGGTAAGTCTTCGGACTTACTTAGTCTTGATCTACAGAGGTTACACAACATATTGTTATGGTATATATGTGTGTGTGTGTGTGTATATATATATGATACATGTGTTAGCTATGATGTGCGGTAATGTGTCAAAAGGTTATATTAATTCAAGTGGAATTAATAATGTGTGGCATATAGCTAACATACAAAGATGTGTGAACACATGTGATATGTGTATGTGAGAACGAGTCTATAAGCATATGGTCATAACCCATATGGGGCGAGGCACATAAGTGCACCGGCTACACCCATGGACTTGGGTAAGAATGCCGTATTAGCCTGGACTGACGTTAGCCTGGATTGGCGATAAGACTCTTTGAGTCGCGGCCGCGATTCCCTCAATACTAGGAGTGGAGGGTGCGACCGTTGCGAATAGGATATGCATGCTATCATGGGGTAAAAACATAGGGGCTTGCTCCATGGGGCGATCAGAGTGCAAATGAATTAATAAGATGGTATCACCGACCTATAATAAGCATGTAAATGAATGTTCCGGCCATAGGTGCATGTGCATATAGTATGGCTAGGTTGATGTGTTGCATATATTATATATGTGTTTAGTAGAATCTCTCGTGGATAGAATTATGATCTTGAACTAACGGTTTATACCGACATCTTTTTAGGTATTCCTGCTCATAGGGACGCTACAGGGACGTCAGCTGTTGGAAGTGGTCCGCCGGGGCAGTAATCTCACAGTGGTTGGTTTGTTTTATTTTGAGTTTTCCTTTTGTTGGCGGAAGTGTACACCTGTCGGTGTACAACGTTGTCAAATCTTGTTTTTGCATGAACGGCGGTTGTGTTTTTACAGTCATAAAGTTTATGTTGTCGTTTTGGGGGTATATGCATGTGCATGGTTCTGTTGTGTGAACGTTTATATAACAGGTTGAATGTTTTCATTATTTGTCCGTGCTTCTTGTTGCAAGGTCCTATAAGTGATGTTGTTGTCAAGCTAACTGATGGGACCCACTGTGTGGTCTCTAGCCAAGTGGTGATTTGAGTTGTTAAAAACCCGGTTCGTTACAGATAAACATCCATACAAGCCTCCTCCTTCTAAGTCTTGCACTATATTTCATGAACCACCCCTCGTTGCTGATGTTGATTTGATCTTTAAATGCATTAAATCTTTTCTCAAAGGTACCTCTTGTGACAGAGATGGTTTAAGGGCACAATACCTTTTAGATGTTATGTGTAGTGAGGGGTTTGCGGTTGCTACGGGTCTTTTGAGAGCGGTTTCATCAGTGGTTAATTTGTGGTTAGGAGGTAAGCTTCCGCTAAGTTTGGTTGAGTTTGTTGCTTCGGAACCCCCTTAAGTCGTTGCTGAAGCCTAACAATGGGGTTCGACCCATAATAGTGGGTATTGTTTGGAGGCGGTTGGTGTCTAAAGTAGCAATTAAGGGAGTGAATAGAGATATGAGAGAATATCTTGAAAATTTTCAGTTTGGGGTCGGTGTTTCAGGTGGTGCAAAGGCTATTATACATAGTGTTAACATGGTTTTGAATGAACGTCACATTGATGGTTCTTTGGTTATGTTGACAGTGGATTTTTCAAATGCCTTCAACTTGGTTGATAGAATTGTGTTGCTTAGAGAAGTAAGGGAAAGATGCCCGTCTATCTCTTTATGAGTTGATTTCTTGTATGGTCAGGTTGCCCGCTTGTAAGTTTGTGATGGTACTGTTACTGGTTGCAACAAGGGGACCCTTTGGGGCCGCTCCTTTTTTCTCTTGTCTTGCATCCCCTTCTTCATAGGATCAGAGATTGTTGCAAGCTTCTTCTACATGCTTGGTATCTTGATGATGGTACTATTTTTGGGCGGTCAGAGGAAGTGGTTATAGCGCTTGATGTCATTCGAGACGTTGGGCATAGTTTTGGTCTCGAGTTAAATATTGGTAAGACTGAACTCTTTTGGTCTTCATGTGATGGGTCGAAGCTTAGAGATGATCTATTCCCTCATGGCATTACAAGGCCGGCGTTGGGGGTTAAGTTATTGGGTGGGGCAATGAGTAATGATGTTGGGTTTGTTAGAGAGTTAGCCATGAAGAGAGCGGTTAAGGCGGTTGAGTTGATGAACCTTCTTTTACAACCGATGGACCACAAAGTGAGATTTTCTTGCTTCGTTCTTGTATGGGTGTTGCTAAGATGAATTTTAGCTTGAAGACTTGTCTACCGGAGCTTGGAGAGGGTGCAACAGATTATTTTAATAATGGACTCCATAGATCGGTCGAGGATATTGTGGTTTGTGGCGGTCCTTTTTTTTGGGATCTTCAATGGCGGCTTGCTTCTTTGCCTATTCGGTTTGGAGGGCTTCGTTTATACTCAGCTATGAAGACTTCTTCTTTTGATTTTGTGGTCTTCATAGCCCAATCTTGGATCCTTCAAGACCACATCTTGTGGGACAGTGGAGTAGTTGATACGGGCTTTGAGTTTGTTTGCAGCATTGGACAATCTTCAGGCTTCTATTCCTAGTTTAGATCTTTCTGGGTTTACTGTCAAGAACACTGTCCCCTAAAGCCCAACATGCTTTTGCGAGTGCTCTTTTCAGTACAACAGTGCACGCAATGAAAGTGACTTTTGATTTGACCCCTAGACAGAAAGCAGTTTTTAAGTGTATGTCAACGCATAATTAAGACTTCCTTCTTGCCATACCCATTGAGGGGCTTGGACAATGTATGTCTACAGTTGAATATCGCAGGATCCTTAAGTATCGCCTTGTGATTCCTTTGTTTCCGCATGATGCGATTTGTCCTATGTCTAATTGTCAGAGGAATTTAGATATGCTTTTAGGGAGCATGCAGTTCATTGTAAAGTACTCTCTGGCTTCACATATAGGCATGATCTGGTTCGGGATGTTTTATGTGATGTGTTTAGGAGAGTAGGAGTTTCGGCTAAGAAGGAGGCGTATGAGACCTTCTTAACTGATCCGCGGGAAGGGAGATCTACTTTGAGGCCGGTGGACGTGTTAGTGTTTGGATGAGTCGGTGGAAAACATGCCTGTATTGATTTGACGGGGTTTTCTCCTCTTGTCAGTTTGGGTAGCGGGCCTTTTGTTGAGGTCGGCGAACATGTTAGTGTTTGGACGAATTGTACGAAACTCAATAGTCCAATATCTTCTAAGATAGTTTAGTCGCCTACATACCAAACTAGAGTGAGGGCGGTGTCGAGGGAGCGTGCACTTAAGCAGATTTATAACCAAATTTGAGTTTGTTTTCAAAATCATTGATTATTAGCTACTCTCTTAGATGATTTGGAGACTAACACCACACCCCATAACTCAATATAGGGACTTGCATAGTCCCAAATGTGCACCAAAGTCTCGTTGTCACCCTCCCACGTTATTTCTAATAATACTTGCTACCGAGGAATGCTCATTGCTTCTTCTTCCCCCATCTTTAGTGATCTTCACCACGTACTCTAGACAAGAGCAGTTGTAGAGGATGAAATGTTCACTCATCGATATTAATAAAGTTATAATGGGCCTAACATATAAGGTTGGTGGACTACTCATCATATTGTCAATTGGTTTTGAGTATGACTGAGCAAAATGCGGGCAGTTTTGAAGAACCGCGAACCGCAGTTTTCAGTCCAAACCGAACCGCAAATCGTGGCTACAGGTGGTCCATGATATTTCAGTTTGCGGTTTTGCATTTTAAACCAAAATAGGTTTTAAAACCGAGCTTGTCCTCCTAAATTCTAACCATAAGTATAAAACTAGAAGGAGTAGACGACCAAAATAACATGTCATTCTTTGTTAGAGTCGTTCTAGGTCTAGAGTTAGGCAATGACGGTGGGAAGTCATGGGAGGAAGGCTGGAAGAGGCGGAGAGCAATGACAGGTGACGGCGAGGCCGAGAGGGAGACTAAACTAGCCATATGAGAAGAAGGCCGAGACTCCCGAGAAGGAGACTAGACTGGGAGGAAGGCGTTGCCGCGACTGGATCTCAACTTCCCTAGGGCTAGGGTTCGGCTGGATCTCAACTGGATCTGATCATCGTTTCTTCGCTTAATTGCTTCTATTCTTTATGGATCTCGACTTGTGACTGGATTTCGACTTCCTTAGGGCTAGTCTTCGGTTCTTCTTCTTTCCGGATCTCGTCTTTTTGGATTTCAACTAAATCTCCTCTTTACTTTCGCTAAATGTAGTCAATGGATCTTGAGTCACGATTGTAATAATGGATTTCACATATGTAATGTTTCGATTTTTTGATTTGTAATCTCGAATCTAGGGTTGTGCATCCGGTCTTGACCGGTGGACCAGAATTTTCAAAAACCTAGACCGGGGACCGGACCGTTACGGTACGGTCCATTCTGGTCCGGACCGGAATAAAATAAATTATTTTAAAAATATATATTTATGCAAAAATTAATAAATATATATTTTATTAAATCTGTACAAAATATATATGATTTTTTTAATATATATAAATTTAAATTAATAAAAAAATGCAGTTCGATATGGTCTTTTCCGATCCGGCCCGAAAATCGGAATTTCCCAAAAAAAACTTGGACCGGGGACCAGATCGGATCCGGTCTGTGATCGGACCGGTCGGGTTCAGTTTTCCATAGCCCTACTCGAATCGAATGTTATGAGAATTGTATTTGTGAATTTGTGAGGTTGTTAGTGGTTGCATTTTCTATATCTCCTCTTCTTCTTTCTGGATTTCATGTGTAATGTTTCGATTTTTCGGTTTCGGTTTGCGGGTCATGATTTTTGAGTTTCCGGTTCGGTGCGGTTTCGAACCGATGCTCAGTCGTACCCTAGTTTTGAGATGGAACTTCACTGGACATTTGTTCTTGGCTCTGGATTTCATTGCGGTCCCCCGTGTGATCTTCAACTCGTTGGAATTTCATTATGGTTCCCACGAAATATCTCGGAAGGTCCTAATGCTTGTAAGATTTTGATCACGGATCTTCTTCCGCGTAGCAATATACTCCTTGGTCTTCGCTTTGACATGCTAGTATCTCCCTCTCATTGTCGTCTTGTTATCGAATACTCTCTTTTTATGTCATTTTTACGTCCACCAAAGTCTTATCGTTAGAAACTTGTTCCACATACAGTCGTTATTATAGAATCTAAGAAAAAGAATGTTGCCTCGTAACCATACCGTGAACGAAGCTTCCAAAAAATTGTCGATGAGCAATTTTACACAACATGTTCTCCACATTAATTGCGTCCTTCCACGGTCCCGAAATAGGCGTTCCAGTGTATATGATGCTTGATGGCAGCACTTACATTCGTCTTCCATGCATATATAAGTGCCTACGTTTCCATTCTTCATTAGTGATAATGTCACCCTTTCCAAATGAAGACTGCACCTTCTCATGTTCTCATCCCAACAATGCGTACTAATATAAATAGCTCATCTCAATTCCTCATTCAATTGATTGTCAATAACCTTCGTACAGTATGGTGTAAGGTGAGGAACAATATAGTTCCCATCTACTTAATGTCCCCATCCAAACTCGCCCTAAGGATCAAGGCGGTTAACTCTCATCATGTCTCCCTTCGAGGTTATACAGGCCTGCAAGCTTCATCAACATCATCAGGGAGATGCTATCACCAATTGAGTGAGCATTAACAAAAACAATTAATATAGCATTGTTTGCTACTCGATTTTTTTTAAAAATAAAGTCTAAATGTGAGTGTAAAATGTACGTTGAAAATTGATTTAAGCTTCGTCATAAACCGATTGCGCTAAAGCTCATAACAAATTTAAAGATAAAATAAAATTTTGAGTCTCAATTACGTCCGATATTTAAAACTATCTCAATTTTCAAATATTCCATCTTTATGTATATCACACCCAAAGTGAGAAGTTTTATTATGCACCCTAACGCAATGTGACAATGATGATTATTTATAAATAAAAACCAATACTAACTAACTAGTCACTAGATTATACGCATGATCAAACTTCAACTACATTTTGTGGACGAATAAAAAGTTAATGTCATATATTTATATTTTGGTATGAAGAAATAATTGATGGTTTGTATAAGCCACGGTCACTGCGATACGTAACAAATTATATTAAATTTGGCATGGAGAAAAAATTGATGGTTTGACTTGCTTATTATTATAAGATTACTTAATGATAGGATGAACATGACTGTAACGATGTAATTAAAATAGGGTTGACGTGGTGATATAATAATAATAAATAAATAAAAGGGATTAATTCTTCACCCACTCTTCACCTATCCCACCTATCCTCAAGACCTAAGCTATGATGTCTAAATAATAAAACCGCACCCCATCTTAATATTTTGTTTCTATTTCAGTTTAATGCTTTAAGCAAATTTATATTAATGGCAGGGTTAGTGACTTGATAGTGGGAATTATTGGCATTGTTAGGGAGGTCCAATGACATATGATATGTTGCATTTTGCGGTTGATAGGTAACAACTAGCAACTTATTTGGGCCAAATAGGCCACCCATCCAATAATACATCAATATTTTCTCCATAAATTTATTTGTATAATTAAAACAAACAAACAAATGTAACAACGAGGGTCCACTAACATACTCACAATGTTGAATGATAAGTTATTTGTCATTCGATGAACAAGTATGACGTTTATATTTTAATGACAAAAAACAGATTTAGGTATTAAGAAAAAAAAATGTATAGGGTGTAACATCAACCATATATACATATGGTCGGGCTCTAAGTAAGGGTAGTCGAAGAAATCGTGCCCTTTAATTTAAGGGGCAATTACCAATTATATTATAGGACGATACATAAAAATATATAATTCGATGAAATTAGGTAGTTATATCGTTTTGCTATAAATGTTATATTCGATAAATAGAGGTCACACTTATTGGATTAATAGACTAGATCGTTTGATAAAGGAGTATAAGATATATATATATATATATATATATATATATATATATATATATATATATATATATTAGTAGAATTTTTTGTAAATAAGTCCAATTAAATAAACATTTGGAATTTGGATTGTTAATTGTTATAGTGTATGCATGAGTAATATATATTTATATTGTTGCTTGTTTAAAAAATGTTAATTGTGTATATTACAAAATCTTACATGTAGTGATAATTAGTGGACCCAATTCGACATTATTTTCAAAGGCTGATAATAACAACAAATCAATACAAGAGAGCTACTTCAACATTTGGGCTGGTACGAGCCCAATTAGCTCAACGGGCCTACTCCTTGGATCAGATTGTAAATAAGTCCAGGTTTGGGCTTCACTAGATCGATGTAAAGTTACATTGAACAAATGATCTTTGGGATCACATCATCACTATGCCATTAAACACAAAACTAACACATACAATTACACTTTACAAGGAAGATATCCGTGAATTTGATATGGTTATTGTCGGGAATGTCAATGGTTCGGGCAGTGAGTGGTTGTATCATTTTTTTCGACCAATCCATAATACATAACCGTTCACCCGGACCATCACTCACCCAAACCCCTTTAAGTTAAACCTAAATCATAACCGGACAATCAACCAATCAATCACAATTTATCTTTGAGATCACATCATAGCTATGCCATTAAACACAAAACTAACACGTATAATTACACTTGTACCTTTACAAGGGAGATATCATGAATTTGAAATGGTTATTGTAGATTCATTAGCAGAAATCAAGCTATCTCCGGGACAATCAAGACTTATCCGCTTAGGATACCTTCATTTACCAATTGACATTACGGAGATTATAAATAAAAAATTATTCATTTCAAGCATATCTTAGTGTTATTAGGATGACTACTTTTCCTAAAGAGTCCTAATTCATTTTTATATTAGAAAAAAAAAAAGACAGGTAGGCTAGGTTAGTGCATGGTCATTTACAGTTGTCTGCTGACGTAAGAGCATGAGATTTACGTGTCAAAATTTGGAAGCACCATGTCAGCATAACCACGTCTACCTAATGTAAAATGCTTTCAATCTTTTTCTATTTAAATTTTTGTTTAATATGTTATTATGTTCTATTTCTATTGTATTTATTTATTTTCTCATCGTTCGACTTCAAAACCCTACAAGTATTATTGGTCGAAAATCGAAATCGGATCTCCGACGTAAAAGCCAGATCGATTTTACACCATGGCGAAATCATCGATTCTGATCGTTGCTCTGCTGTTCATGGTTTCTTCGTCGATGATTGCATCTGCGATTGCTAGCTCTGAATCCCCATTCATTGTGGCACACAAGAAGGCCAGTATCACCAAGCTTAGGGATGGAACAGAACGCGTCTCTGTCTCGATCGATATCTATAACGAAGGATCTGTGTAGGTTTTCTTTTCCCTTTCTTACTCTTCCAATTTGACTAATTGGGTGCGAAAATTCGATTAAATAGTCTGCGATGAACTATATTCTTCTCTTTCTTTTGAACTTCAATTTTGTTTATTTTGCTGTCTTGGAGGTGCATTAGGGGATATTCTACAACCGGCCATTCCATAACCTAGTTTTTGGAACGATTAAAACCTAGATCTGGGCTTCGATAGCCAGATCTGCAACTTTATTTCTCAAATCGGTGTTCGTGCTAGTGGTTCGCTGTTGTTATTTAATATTGAAGTCTTGTTGACGGTGGTGGGATTACTATCTTTTTTTTTGAATCTGCTGAAATTTGCACTAGTTTTCGATTTTATTCGCGCCAGTATTATTTTGCTGTCTTTGGAGGCGCATTAGGGTTTTAAGTCTTTGTTGGGATACTTTGTTCAAAAGTCTGATGGTAGTGCCTATTTATGGTATTAAGTTTGGAACTTTCGGGTCATCTCTTGATTCTCAAAACTGCGGTGATCCTGAAACAACTGGGTATGATACAACAGTAGAATTGTTTATATTCATACTTGAATTTTCACATTCATATACAATAGTGTGAATATGAAGGGAACATAAAATTAGTAAGACTTGAGAGAACAGCTACATATAGAAAAAGGACTTTATTACAACCTGCATGTATCATTTAGATTATTTGTTATATGTTAAATCTGGGAATTCTCATTTTTTGGTGCATAGATGTTGCCAATCATATGTAGATGTTAATGAAATTCAATTTGAGCTACTTCTGATGAGGGACACGAGTCTATGCAACATGCACATCACAGACATATATCATTTAATGCCTGTATAATTTCTATAGCAGAAACTGTTGTATGTTTTGCTTTAACTTCTGACTTTTGAATTACTACCACTCACCACCAAACTAGTTCGCTAATTTTGTGTGCTTACCAAATTCGTATGTTGCTTCACTCAAAATGACACTGTTTTCTGTGTATCAGTTCTGCTTATGATGTCAGTCTCACTGATGATAGTTGGCCTGAAGACCAGTTCACCATTGTTAACGGAAAGACCTCTGTTTCATGGGAAAGACTTGATGGGTAGTTGATATATTCACAATATGTATTGTTCAATTATTCATAAAGCTTAAATGTATTCGTCTCATTTCAGTTTTATATGTTTGTTCTTTCACAGTGGTTCTTCTGTTTCCCACTCTTTTGAGCTAGAGCCGAAGATGAAAGGTCCTTTCCAGGGTGCTCCTGCTGTCATCAAGTTCAGGATTCCCACAAAGGCATCACTTCAAGTCAGTCTCTTCCTATTGTCATTTTCTACTTCTGATATAGTCCGTCTTTTTTCTTAAATCTTGGAATGTTTGTTGGACACTCATAGGAGGCATTCTCAAACCCAATTTTCCCACTGAATATTCATGCCGAGACAATTCCCGAAGATAAACTTGCATTGGTAATCTCTTCTTGGCTTAAATAAAATATCTATTTTGCTTGTCAATTTACATTATGCTTTTTAGATCATCGATTAAATAACTTTAAGTAAAATTTTATTTCATCCTATACACTGACTTAACTATCTGTTGTGACTTACATGACATGTGCTGGTTCTCCTACTTCCTCATCTTCTTCAGGCTAAGGTAAAGAGCTTCTCCTGGACTACTAGCTCTAAATCTTCTATTATGAATGCACATGTTTGTTTACAGCAAAACCTGCACTTATTACTAGAAAGTTAATCATCTAATAATCAGTAATTGAAACCCTATTTACTATTGTCATCTAAAGTCATTGAAATATGGCAATGAAATTCCTTCTTTTGCTTATGATCCTGATTGTGCCTTTCTATCATGAATTCCTTTGATGCAGAGGATTTTCGCTAGATTTGGTCCACAACTGTCAGTCCTCTCTATCGTCGGTACGTTCATATACCTCGTGGCTAGTCCTTCGAAAAATAATGCTGCCAAGGGAAGCAAGAAGAGACGATGATCATCTGGGCACAAAATATCAACTCTCTCAAATCTGAATCTTGCTGTTTTCAATCAATGACATACCCCCATTTTCGGGCTGTTGTATTTTCGATTTGGAACTGAGATTTTATTTTGCAGTTTTTTACTGAGACTAGAAGGCGCACTCTGATCCTTACCTGACCCCTCGTAGATGAGTTAACCGAAGTCACTTGTTTCATCTCATGTTTGTAGTTTCATTTTGTAAAGCTTATAGACAGATGTTTTTTATTTTAAATATCCATCGGACCAAACTTCTTCTTCTCGGTCATTGTGGGCGCTACTCACAACCAAACTTCTTCTTCTCGGTCCTCACTATTTTGGTTTTCCTCTAACTCCCGCATAAGTGTATAACCCTCTCAACCGAATTAGAGCTCAATTTATTTGGTTACTCAAGTTCAGAAATGAAAATTGAGGTTTATACTATTTACATAATTTGTTATTTTTAGTTAACAAAATCAGATAAATTAAACTCATTAAAACTCCGCGACAAACACACCAAAAAAGTACCTGATAAATGTGGAGAATTTAGAAGCGATTTTGTGTAATATATCCATAGTAAAACACAATTTTAAAATAGATCTAATCAGTAAATTTATTAAAAAGAATATTAACTAAAAATAAATAAAAAAATCGAAAGGTGTTATCCAATTTTAGAATGAAGCGGGTGATATCGTTTTTTGATGTAAAAGGAGATATAGTTTGTTTTTAAAAATCCTATAGTAATATCTTCTAGTTTTATTCCTAATGTTGACTTGAAAACCTATAATCGACATTGAAGCTCAAAGATTAGTGAAAAAGCCAGATCTTTTAATACCATGGCGAAATTATCGGTATCGTTGCTATGTTGTTCATGCTTTCTTCGTCGATGATTGCATCTGCAATTGCTAGCTCTGAATCTCCGTTCATCGTGGCACACAAGAAGGCCAGTATCACCAAGCTTAGGGATGGAACAGAACGCGTCTCTGTCTCGATCGACATCTATAACGAAGGATCTATGTAGGGTTTTTGACACCTTAAATTTTTATTAATTGGATGTAAAAGTTGTCATGTTGTGATCTTTCAACGAGTTACTTTATAAATAGAGAGAGAAGAGAAGACGTTTTGTGGTTTTGCTGCACAAACCTTGCAGCTAGGGTTTTCAATATACTTTGGTGGATAATGAATACAACCATATACCTATCTATTTATAACCATAAATAGATAGAATCCTCTATAAATAGATATAGTCCTATAAATAATAGAATCCTACAAATAGATAGAATTCTTTATAAATAGATAGGATTCTATAAATAGATAGAATTCTCCGCGGGGAGCTCCGCCCCCGCACCCCTGTCGCCCCAGACCCATTAATCCATGAGCCCAAAATATGTTTCCCCTAGCCCATTGTATCAGTATACCTAGATTTATTGTCTTGTTATAACAATCTCCACCTAGACAACATAATCTAATACAAAATTTGGAAACACATATACAACTGCAGGATCTTGTCGCCAGATCTTCCTTGTTTCTCTTGACAGGGGGCTTTCTCATGGCCCCTTCGGCTCCTAGCGTCGCCCCTGCAGCTCCTGGTGCCGCCTGGCGCCTCTTGGTACCATTCCTGCGGTTCTTGGCGCCGCCTAGCGCCGCCCTGCGGCTCCTAGCGCCGCCTAGCGCCGCCCCTGTGGTTCCTGGCGCCTCCTGGTGCCGCCCCTGCGGTTCCTGGCGCCGCCCCTGCAGTTCCTGGCGCCTCTTGGTGTCACCTGGCGTCGCCCCTGCGGTTTCCTGGATCCGCACCCGCGGCTCTGTTGATCTACCCCCGCGGTCACGCTGCAGAAGCTCGTATTCTTCGTCTTCAACATCCCCTGTTGCGTTAGCAGATCCTTAACTCGTCGCTGCCAAAGACCGAAGTTGCTAGTTCCGTTGAATCGCAGAACCTCAAATTTTTTTGCAACGGAACTCATCGACAACCTTGCTCTTGATACCAATTGTTGTGATCTTTCAACGAGTTACTTCAGAAATAGAGAGAAGAAGACAAGACGTTTTGTGGTTTTACTGCACAAACCTTGCAGCTAGGGTTTTCAATATACTTTGGTGGATAATGAATACAACCCTACACCTATCTATTCATAACCATAAAGAGATAGAATCCTCTATAAATAGATAGAGTCCTATAAATATTGGAATCCTACAAATAGATAGGATTTCTTATAAATAGATAGGATTCTATAAATCCTCCGCAGGGAGCTCCGCCCCCCGCACCCCCTGTCGCCCCGGGCCCATTAATCCATGGGCCCAAAATATGTTTCCCCTGGCCCATTGTATTAGTATACCTAGATTTATTGTCTTATTATAACAATATCCACCTAGACAACATAATCTAATACAAAATTTGAAAAACACATACAACTCCAGGATCTTGTCACCAGATCCTCCTTGTTTATTTTGACATGGGGCTTTCTCACTCATCCAACACAAAGACATGACCCCAAAAACGTCTCCGTCCTATAATGTACGGAGACCCCGGCTGTCCACTCCTCCATCTCACTCGGCGGCGTCCCTAACCTAGAAGGCATTGTTGAAGAAAACGCAGTCGCGAAGTCAAGCTGGCGCCCCTGCGGATCTGACACCGCCCCCGCGGCCTCCTGGCGCCGACCCTGCGCTTCCTGGCGCCTCCCCTGCGGTTCCTGGCGCCTCCTAGCGCCGCCTAGCGCTTCCTAGTGCCGTTCCTGCGGTTTCTAGTGCCGCCCCTGTGGCTCCTGGCGCCGCCCCTGCGGTTCCTGGCGCCTCCTGGTGCCGCCTGGCGCCTCCTGGCCCCGCCCCTGCGGCTCCTAGCGCCGCCCCTGCGGTGGCCTGAGCCGCCTATGCGGTTTCCTGGCTCCGCACCCGCGGCTTTGTTGATCCACCCCCGCGGTCACGCTGCAGAAGCTCGTCTTCTTTGTCTTCAACATCCCCTGTTGCGTTAGCAGATTCTTAACTCGTCGCTGCCAAAGACCAAAGTTGCCAGTTCCGTTGAATCGCGGAACCTCAAATTTTTCAACGGAACTCATCGACAATCTTGCTCTTGATACCAATTGTTGTGATCTTTCAACGAGTTACTTCAGAAATAGAGAGAGAATAGAAGACAAGACGTTTTGTGGTTTTGCTGTACAAACCTTGCAGCTAGGGTTTTCAATATACTTTGGTGGATAATGAATACAACCCTAAATCTATCTATTTATAACTATAAATAGATAGAATCCTCTATAGAAAGATAGAGTCCTATAAAAAGATAGAATTCTATAAATAGATAGAATCCTCCACGGGGGCGAAGCCCCCCCGCACCCCCTGTCGCCCGGGCCCATTAATCCATGGGCCCAAAATATGTTTCCCCTAGCCCATTGTATCAGTATACCTAGATTTATTGTCTTGTTATAACAATCTCCACCTAGACAACATAATCTAATACAAAATTTGGAAACACATATACAACTGCAGGATCTTGTCGCCAGATCCTCCTTGTTTCTCTTGACAGGGGGCTTTCTCACTCATCTAACAACGAGTGACATGACCCCAAAAAACGTCCCCGTCCTATAATGTACGGAGACCCCGGCTGTCCACCTCCATCTCACTCGGCGGCGTCCCTAACCTGCAAGGCATTGTTGAAGAAAACGCAGCCGCGGAGTCAAGTTGGCGCCCGTGCGGACCTGTCAACGCCCCCGCGGCCTCCTGGCGCCGCCCCTGCGGTTCCTGGCACCTCCTGGCGCTGCCCCTGCGGTTCCTGGCGCGGTTCCTGGCGCCGCCCCTGTGGTTCCTAGCGCCTCCTGGCGCCGCCCCTGCGGCTCCTGGTGCCTCCTGGCACCGCTCCTGCGGCTCCTGGCGCCGCCCCTGCGGCTCTTGGTGCCTTCTGGTGCCGCCTGGCGCCTCCTGGCGCCGCCCGTGCGGTTCCTGGCGCTTCCTGGTGCCGCCCCTGCAGCTCCTGGCACCTCCTGGCGCCGCCCCTGCGACTCCTGGCGCCGCCCCTGTGGCTCCTGGTGCCGCCCCTGCGGCTCATGGCGCCGCCCCTGCGGTTCCTGGCGCCGCCCCTGCGGCTCCCAGCGCCGCCCCTGTGGCTCCCGGCGCTTCCTGGTGCCGCCCTTGCGGTTCCTGGCGCCTCCTGGTGCCGCCCCTGCGGTTTTCTGGATCCGCACCCGCGGCTTTGTTGATCCATCCCCGCGGTCACGCTGCAGAAGCTCGTCTTCAACATCCCCTGCTGCATTAGCAGATCCTTAACTCGTTGCTGCCAAAGACCGAAGTTGTCAGTTCCGTTGAATCGCGGAACCTCAAATTTTGCAACGGAACTCATCGACAACCTTGCTCTTGATACCAATTGTTGAGCTTTGATACCAATTGTTGTGATCTTTCAACGAGTTACTTTATAAATAGAGAGAGAAGAGAAGACGTTTTGTGGTTTTGCTGCACAAACCTTGCAGCTAGGGTTTTCAATATACTTTGGTGGATAATGAATACAACCCTACACCTATCTATTTATAAATAGATAGAATCCTCTATAAATAGATAGAGTCCTATAAATAATGGAATCCTATCTAGAGGATTTCTTATAAATTGATATGTTTCCCCTAACCCATTGTATCATTATACCTAGATTTATTGTCTTATTATAACATGTCCAAATAGTCTTCGGTGAACTATATTCTTCTGTTTCTTTTGCGCTTCAATATGGTTGGTCTTGGTGAGTTGGAAGTGCATTAGGGGATGGATATTCTACATTATGGGATTCCATAATCTAGTTTTTGGAAACAAACTAAAACCTAGATTTGGGCTTCGATAACCAGCTATGAAACTTCATTCCCCAACTCGGTGGTCGTGCTATTGATTTGATGTTCTAATTGGTTGTTGATGTCTTGTTGATGAGTCTGACGGTAATGCACTAATGCATAGTCATAGATGTTAATGAAATTTAATTTGAGCTACTTTTGATAAGGACCATGAGTCTATGCTACAGACACATCACATAAATTTATCACTTAATGCTCTATGGTTTCTAGTGAAGAAACTGGTGCTTCTGATTCAAACTTTTGAGTTGTTATTGCGTGCTTGCCAAATTCCTATGGTACTTGACTCAAAATGACATTGTTTTCTGTGAGTACCAGTACTGCTTATGATGTCAGTGTCGCTGATGATGGTTGGCCTGAGGACAAATTCACTATTGTAAATGGAAACACCTCTGTTTCATGGGAAAGACTTGATGGGTAGGTGCTAAATTCACTTATGTATTGTTCAATTGTTTATATAGCTCAGTTCAATATGTTTGTTCATTCACAGTGGTACTGCTGTTTCCCACTCTTTTGAGCTAGAGCCGAAGATGAAAGGTCCTTACCAGGGTGCTCCTGCTGTCATCAAGTTCAGGATTCCCACAAAGGCTGCACTTCAGGTCAGTCTCGTCCTATTATCGTTCTCCTCTACTCATGCTATAACCCATCATTTTTCTTAATCCTTGAAATGTTTTGTTGGACATTCATAGGAGGCATTCTCTACCCCAATTTTTCCACTGAATATCCATGCTCATACAATTCCTCAAGATAAACTTGCATTGGTAATCTCTTCTTTGCTTTAAGGAAATATCTATCTTGTCATCGATTAAATAATTTTGAGTAAATTTTTTTTATTTCATCTATTCAATGACTTAACCATCTCTTGCGACTTTCATCACCTGTGCTGGATCTCCTACTTACTTCCTCATCTTCTTCAGGCTAAGGTAAAAACCATTTCCTTGGCTACTACTAGAGATAATTCTTCTGTTGTACATTATTACATACACATATTTGTTTACAGCAAAAGTCTGCTTTTTAGTACTAGGAAGTGAATAATCAGAATATGAAACCCTATTTGTTACTGTCATCTAAAGTCATTGAAACATGATTATGAAATAATATCTTCTTTTGCTTATCATCTACTCCTTCGATGCAGAGGATTTTCGCTCGTTTTGGTCCACAACTGTCAGTCCTCTCTATCGTCGGTACGTTCATATACCTCGTGGCTAGTCCTTCAAAATCAAATGCTGCCAAGGGAGGCAAGAAGAGACGATGATCATCTAGGCACAAAAATTAACTTTCCTCTTGAATCTGAATCTTGCCGTTTTCAATCAACTGGCATACCCCATTTTGGGACCATCCTTTATGTTGGGAGAAACTGATATTTTATTTTACAGTTTTGTACAAGGTATATAGCCTTATGATCCTTACCAGTTTCTTCCTAGATGGAGTCAACTAAACTCAGTTGTTTCATCTCATGTTGCAGTTTCATTTTGCAAATTTTATAGACATCTTTTTTTTTTTAAATGTCCATCTCATAAGAAGGAATGCAGAATCTCACGTCTAACCATGTGCAAATTGACATAAGATCAGTTATCCTTCACGAAAGGGACATCAGTTGGTCTTGCTTGATTTGGTTGGAAACGTGGCTTCAAAGCTGCCTATATTTTACAATAATTTACACCAAAATATCAAATCGATCCAGATAATTAAGCAGTATATCTATAATGATCATAGAAATCCAAAAAAAAATAAATTAACAGGATGTGGTTAGAAATCAGAATCCAATTCTGATCAGTGTATTATTGAATGTCTAATTTCACGTACATATGAGTGTGAGTCAAATAACTGAACACGAGAGGTCCAAACATTGATTTTAATTATAAATTTAAGGTATTATCTGTAATGCATAAACAATCTTAAAATATTTGATAAAATACATATATTGGGATATTTTAAATATTAATCCTATAATATGGCCTGTAATGTGTATATGATTTTTGATAGCAGCAGGATGCCATTTTGATGTGAAATCCAACGATTAACCATGGGCCTTTAGAGCCGCCTTGAGTTGGCCCACACAGCCCGATAGATCTCTCCAAGCAATTTCTTAAGATTCCTGAACAACGGGCACGAAGTCAATTTCGAACGACAAATAAAAATCAAAATAAATGTCGAAGACAGACGAGAAAGGAAAAACCTCACATTGCCAGAGATAAGAAAACTGATAAAGTACTCTTTCTTTGTTCATAAACACTAATTCAAACTGAAAATCAAAATCCATATTCAAATTTTCACATGATTGGTCTCTTTGGTCTGCTTATTTGACCAATCCCTTGTTTTGCCACCCTTTCTCTTCAATCTTTCATCCCTTCCGATCTCAAGATCTGCTTTCGATTGCAGGCTTCAGTAGCTGCCGATCCAGCAATTATGATTACGATTCCATATTTAACAGCCTTGACCACCTACTTCAGTTACGGATTGTTGTTTGCATTCGGCCAATTCCGTGATTTCTTCAGGAAGATCTTCGATTGGTGGCATGCTAGCAACCTCCAGGTTTGATTTACTTCGCCAAATTCTTTTTTTCATTTTTTTTTTTGTAATTTTCTTTCTTTCTGAAATTTGCGAGTCTTTGTTTTTTTTATGGCTAGGGTTATGCGCCAATCTGTTTAGGGCTTGAAGATTTCTACATCCGTCGCCTGTATCTTCGTATTCAGGTATTAATGCTGAATCTAAGCTGCTATTGCTTCGATATGATGTCTTGAACTGTTAAATTAAACCAACTACTTATTGGTTGCTGTAGTTGAGATCTCTATCATTCATATCAACACCTTTCTTAGATAGTATTGCCTGATTGTTCCATGCTCCCATTGAATTACAATCCCTTGTTACTTTTTTAAGATTTCCTTTTCTTTGTTAAGGATGATGCTTTACATGTTCACCTAGTTCCAGCACCAACAGCAGGCGAGTGGGGGTTGGTTCTTGGGTATTTTATCCTGTTCTGGAATTATTGTTAGCATTGATTGGCAATTCTACATAGTAACATTTTTGAATCTTGAGGTGCTCGTGCATGAAAGTAATTACCACCTATCTGTTGTGATCTTCTCACAGGATTGTTTTGGTCGACCTATTGCAAGTGCTCCAGATGCTTGGTTTGATGTGGTAGAGCGTTTTTCCAATGATCATAACAAAACACTCAAGTATGTAATCAGGATATCTTTTTTCATAAAAAATATTTTAGTCCTTGTGAACACCAGTTCTGTTATGTACACCTTTGCACTTCTTTTTTTCATGAATGGTTTTCATTAGGTACAACTAGATTGCTAGAAGAGGACTAGTGTAGTTCAACTATATCTTCACTTAATCTTTTTGAGCACTCAGTTTGCTTCGTTTCATGCAGACGGACAGATAAAGTTAAGCATTGCCTTAACCTGGGATCATACAACTACCTTGGTTTTGCGGCAGCAGATGAGTACTGCACTCCACGTGTAATTGAAACACTGAAGCAGTTTTCGCCAAGTACCTGTACTGCCCGTGTCGATGGAGGTAACTTCAATATGATTTAAGTGTTTAATGACCATTACGATTTTCATTTTGCAACTCTGCAATATTTGTATACTGATGTGACTATGCTTCCAGGTACTACTACGGTGCACAAGGAACTTGAAGAATGTGTTGCAGACTTTGTTGGAAAGCCAGCTGCAATTGTCACCGGAATGGGCTACGTGACAAATTCTGCTATTATCCCCGTTCTGATTGGGAAGGTTTGTACAGCTTTACCTCCTCAAAGATGACATTTCTCTTGAGATTGATGGTTTAGTTTAACGACTGTCATAATTAACTTAAATGTGAATCTCATTTGATCTTTATGCTGATACACAGGGAGGGCTGATAATTAGTGATTCTTTGAACCACAGCTCCATTGTGAATGGTGCTCGAGGTTCAGGAGCTACCATCAGAGTATTTCAGCATAATAGTAAGTCTTAGTGGTTGCTGTTAACTACTTGTAATTGAAAATGTAAAGGTATTATTGATAACCGGGGGACATTTTGTTTTGTAATTGAACACTTGCTTTGGAGTTTCTAGTTTCCACTTACGGTTACCCTTTACTTGTGTCGTGTTAATACCTGCTGATTAATGTGATATTATGCCATCTGTTATGTAGGATCCATATCTTTATGAACAGTTCCTATCTTTCTCCTTCACTGATATCATCAAATGTTTGCTGTTTCAGCTCCATCTCACTTGGAGAAGGTGCTGAGAGAACAAATTGCTGATGGTCAACCTCGAACACATAGACCATGGAAGAAAATTATTGTTGTTGTGGAGGGAATTTATAGTATGGAGGGGGAGCTCTGCAAGCTTCCAGAGATTGTTGCAGTATGCAAGAAATACAAGGTTGCTGATCTCATTAAATTGTTTTTGTTGGATAAGATTAACCGTTTATGTGTTTCGGTTCAGTTGTTTCTGAACTTTTCATGTTTTTCATCCATTCCAACTAGTTGAAGTCTTTTAGCTTTTCATTTCTTTTTATTCCCCGATGACTTAATGTTTCATTTCTTGATTCCTCCTTTGTGGATATCATAGGCATATCTTTACCTGGACGAAGCTCACAGCATTGGAGCAGTTGGAAAATCTGGGAGAGGTGTCTGTGAGCTGTTAGGTGTGGATACCGCTGATGTAGATATCATGATGGGAACCTTTACAAAATCATTTGGATCATGTGGTGGTTATATTGCCGGATCAAAGGTTTGTCCATTGAGAATAATAACAAGAATTAGGAAATCATCTTTTTTATATCATGGTGGTCAGTTTAGTTAGTTTCTTGTTCTCTTGTTATTTTATCTGAAGTAGGTCAACTGTCTTTTAACTAACTGGAAAGGAGTGCAGGAGTTGTCAATTCTTGTGAAGTGCTTCAAATTTGTCATTGTGCCATGCAATATCTATTTTGGATTAAATAATTATTTTGTCCATATTACTTGGATCCTGAATCTTGGATGACTTCTTTCTGTGAGTTACTTTATACATTGTGATAAAACTATAAATGCTTCGAGTCTTGGGATTTGATAAAGTAATTAAGATATTCCAACTCCATAAGCTGCTAAATATATCCATATTAATTTACAGGAGCTAATTCAATACTTGAAGCATACATGCCCAGCGCATTTATACGGGACCTCCATATCTCCACCAGCAGCGCAGCAAATTATATCTTCCATAAGGGTTATTCTCGGAGAGGATGGTTCTAGTAGAGGTGTTCCTTTTTCTTGAGTTGTCTGGTTTTGCTGTTTTGGGGTTGATTTTGAAATGCTAACAAAACCGTATATTGTGAATAACAGGGGCTCAGAAGCTTGCAAGAATTCGGGAGAACAGCAACTTTTTTAGGTCAGAATTGCAGAAGATGGGATTTGAGGTTCTTGGGGATAACGATTCTCCTGTAATGCCCATAATGCTTTACAATCCAGCAAAAATTCCTGCATTTTCTAGGGAGTGCCTCAAGCGTGATGTAAGATCACTTAACTCCCTTTTTTGCCTTGAAAATGTTTTCTCTAGTAGCTGTTATTACATTAATTTTGGCATATGCTAAGTTACAACCATGTGTTGTCACAGGTGGCTGTGGTTGTTGTCGGTTTCCCAGCAACGCCTTTGTTGCTGTCTAGAGCGCGTATATGTATATCCGCTTCTCACACGAGGGAGGATCTAGTCCATGCATTGAAGGTCAAAAACTCCTAGATCCTAAATGAACTCTCATTTATCCTCTCCATAGTGTAGTTATCTTATCTGTCATTATTGTATGTTTTATAATACAGGTTATTGACGAAGTGGGGGACCTAGTGGGGATAAAATACTTTCCAGCGGAGCCAAAGAAAGAGCACCAAGAGAGAGGAGCAATCAAGTTGGACTAGCAACTTGAAAAATCTCCACTCAGTGATTGGCTTTGAGGAGCTGTCATCTTGTTTTTGATGTGTTGGGCTTTACTTGTAAACTGGTTTCCCAAGGGAACCAATCGACATTCGCTCTCTCAAGGATATCACAAAGTTTGCAGCCATGTCTTTTGCTTCATATTTGGTTTGTGTTGAACAACTTCTTTTGCCAAGTTACCATATGTTAATATATTTACGTTTTACTTGTCACAAGTATAGAAGCTCTTAATTTTTACGTATATATGCAGTAGCTAATCAGTTGTAAGTTGTAATTGGTTAACTTGGGTAATTTTTGAGATGCAGTCACTCTCCTTTGCTTGTTGCTAATTTACTACTAAACACAACAAATATACAACATTTTCCAGGTGTGAATAGACAAACAGCAAAACCAGAATGTTGCAGCTAAATCGACCTGTACGTATATCAGGTTGAAAAGCAAAATAACATATATAGTGCACAAATTATCAAAGCGTTGCTGCACTAGTGAGACATCTACTCTAGAAACATAAAACACAGATGACATAGTTCAAAAAACATCAAAAGTATCTATGAATTCAGCACTAAACTGGTTAGTTAGGTTGCATAACAAAAATATACCAAAAACAATCTTGGAGGTTCTTCCTCCTCCTGCCTGCATCCTACATTGCCTTAAAAGAGTGTTTCGACATCAAGAAAACCCCTTTCCAAGTTTCTGGATAGCAGCAAACATTTTCCTTCTGGATCCAACTGCATTTATACCCATATCTTTAAGGTCCTCTAAGGTCAGCAATGGCAAGACCTCTTCATCAACCTCGTGTATTTCAAAGACCGGACAGTATCTTCCTAATCCCAAACTCTCCAGCCAGTTCTTCACCCCATCTTGGCTCCTGTTAATCTCCAATGGACCATCCAAATCGGCCTCATTGTGATGGTGGTGGTTGCCAGTTTCATCCTCAACCCTAACCCTAGAACTGCTATTATTGGATCTCCTTATTTGGTTCCCTTCCGACCCCAATTGCTCCTTCGACGGACTCCTCACCCCTAGGGCTTCATCCATTTTATCGTCCTCACCCCTGCCGGATTTGGTCGATTCTTCGGCATTGCCAACACCACCCTCGTCGATCTTCGGGAGCCAATTCGTTCGCGGCTTCTTTACCGCTCTCTTCGACTTGGAATCATGGGTCCTCCAAGTCCCAATCGCGAGATTATCAAAGTTCAAATCCGTATTTTCCCCTTCTAGTAAATCTAGGGTTTCTTCGTGGTTGTCATGGTGATAGGATCCCCCGCTCAATTTGGCTAATTGCCGAGTCTTAGACGACTTCCCGGCCTGTTCCTTACTGCCGGAAGACTTCCACTGCTTTGGACGCCGGTAAGATTCATGAAACAAGGTGTCTCCGATTTCGCCTAATCGAACACTAGGGCGACGCTGCCGCTTGGTTGTGGTGACGTTATCGGCGGCCGAATGAGTTCCGGAGGCTTCGATCTGTGTCTCGTGATGTTCTAATGGATGTATCTCCTCCATAGACCACGAGAACAGTGGTGTGTGAGATTCAAAAGAGACAATTGTTTTAGGCGATTGCGAACCCACCACAAGAGCAGTTTATTGTTTTTGTTGTAGGGGTTTCTGAATTGTGGAAACTGGAAACCAGGAAGCTGAAGAGTTTTGAGGGAAGAGGAATGTATGCACTCTTCGCGTTTGGGGGGAGGGACGCGTGTTCAAATTTTCTTTCATCACTTTACTTACGAGTTTACATTATAATGTTTTAAATGTTCCGCCCAAAAAAATAATGTTTTAAATGTGTAATTTTTTTTAAATGGAAAATTCGGACAATTTTTACTTTTATGGATTATGCAAAAATATTTTTTCAGTTTTCGAATGGACTTTGAGTTTTAGACTTTGAGGTATAAATAAATATTATTTGTTAGTTATATTGTTAATAATCATGATAAAGATACATATTACTTTTTGAATTGATGATATCTTATCTTTTTATTCCTTAAAATCTTAAAATGTTAGTTTATGTAGGGTAGAAGTAGACCCGGGCGTCCCCGGATCTGGATCGGACCCTACCGGAAATTTTGCTCGTTTATTCGGGCTGGACTCGGGTTGGGTCCGGATTCCGGGCCGCCTAGCATGTCCAGAGCCATCCGCTTTCCGGACTCGGGTCATCCGTAGGTCCTGTTTTTTTTAAAAAAATCCAATTAGAAACTGCTTGATTTTGGCGTTTGGGCGAAGGAGCTGAAGAAGAGAAGGAGAGATTTGGCCTCTAGGTGTAATCGGAAATCAAACGACGAAAGGCGACGATTAGAGTCTAAGTGAAGGAGAAGGGCGGAGTATGGGCAAAGAGTCGAAGAAGGAAAGATTTGGCCTCTGGGTGTAGTCATGTAGAAGCGGTTGAATAGACTTAGTTGGTCAGAGTGTGTGTAGAAGAGATCTGGGCAAAGTTCTAGCCTGATGCACTCTCCGTCGGTTGAACGCGAGGATCTATTCCTTCCGTCCACTTCTTTTTTTGATTTTCGTGATTGAGATATGTCAAGCAAGGATCGTCCAGCCTCGCACCTTGGATCTCCTTGGCTCGAGATCTTTTCCCTTGAAATCTCACGTCGGGATTGGATCTACTTCGTCCTCCTAGCCTCTCACCGTAAGGACACCACTTGGCCTCTCATCTTGTGGGTTTCGAAACTTTGGCCTCACCTTAGTCTCTATGTTTGTTTTTTTGAAAGTAAAAACACAACTTTGGATTGAAATCACTCAAATTCGCCCTATTAGAAAGATGTGTGGGAGAGGCCTATATAGGCTGAAAAATCAACACCTAAACTCCCAACATTAAAAGGTACAACTCAAAAGCTTAGAAATTAAAACAAAGGCAAACTAAATGATTTTCACCACTTAAATTCAAGCAAACAAATGGCCTAAGATCCTTAATATGGCCGGCCATTTGGAGCTTAAAAGGGACATAAATGTTGCTGGAAAAAACCCCAACATAATATGGCATTAACCCTCTTGAAAGATTGGTTTAAGTACAAGTGGAAAATTTATTTCACTTGTATTAAACAACCCTCATTATTCCATAATATCATGCAATAGTGGGCATTATATCATGAAATAAAGTCAAGAGAAAGACCACATATTACAAACAAAAATTACAACTATAAGGTCCAAGTCAAGGCGAGCCGGAATCCTCAATCGCCTCAAGCATGTTCACCAAATGACAATCATAGTCGGCTCCACATGTCGGAGCTCCGAAAGGATGGTAGGTCAAGGTGGTTTTTCCTAGCATGCGAGCTCTAGCTCGAGTGAGAGGTGGCGA
The DNA here is from genome assembly GCA_002319775.1 of Fagopyrum tataricum. Taxonomy (NCBI): domain Eukaryota; kingdom Viridiplantae; phylum Streptophyta; class Magnoliopsida; order Caryophyllales; family Polygonaceae; genus Fagopyrum; species Fagopyrum tataricum. Next base: position 11,073,676 of record CM008279.1, on the reverse strand, counting down.
TGACCTAGGTGCCGACACATCATTCTCGTTGCTTAAGTCCGGTGGGCTCACATCATAGCCTCTGGCGTGTTGTGTAACAGTATAACATATATAGGGTTTTAATCAAAGAGATGGGCAAAGAGATACCTAGCGGCCCGAACGAGTTATTGCGTCTGCCCTTCCCGTCCGGAAGGCTCCGCGGCCCTGGCTTAGTGGTCCGGACGGGCTTGACTACTTTGTCACGGGTCGGCCTGCGTTTGTCCAGGTCTAATTAGAAGGACATAATCCGGAAAAGTCTAAATCTTAAGGGCACCATCCGAAAACTGAAAAATCCTTAGAGCATAATCCAAAAAAAGTCAAATTTACAAGGACACAAAAATAGTAATAAATGAGGTCAGTGGCGGAGCCAGAAAATGTTGGAAGGGGGGACTGATGTGCTTAATGAATTAACGATAAGCTTAACTTAATCAAGTAATTATCTATAAATTTTCAATTCAATCAATAAATATGGAGAACTTTAACCTAACTTACAATTCAATCAACAAATTTAACCTAATCAAGTAATAATCCACTAATTTTCAATTCAATCAACAATTCTCAAGAACCTTAACATAACTTTTCAAATCAATCAACAAATTTAACCTAAATTCAATCAACAAATTAAACATAATCGACAAATACAAACCAATTAAACCTAATCAACTAAATAACTACTAATTTTTCAATCAAATTGATTTAATAACAAGTAAAATTTATAACAAAAACTAAACTTAACCTTGAATCCTTGATTTACATCAGCCAGCAGGTTGAGAGTCCAGAAAGGGAGCAGTGAAGGCGGGATGAATCTGAGAGCTCGGATGACGATTGGCGAGAGGAGGGGATCGGCACTGCGGTCTGCGGAGGCGAGGCGAGGTGAGGGGATCGGCACTGCGGAACTGCGGAGGCGATGGGCAGAGGAGCGGCACTGCGGGAGGTGAGCAGCGACGAGAGGCGACGGCCGGCGACGAGCAGCGACGGGCAGCGACGAGGAGTGGCGAGAGAAGACAAGGAGCGGCGAGAGGAGAGGAGGAGGTGAGGAGCGGCGAGAGGAGACGAGGAGCGAGGAGCGGCTATCGAAAATGAGGAGACGAGAGGCAATTCTTGGAGCGGGAGAGGAGAGCTGAGGGTTTTTTTTTCATTCTCATCAAAACGACGTCGTTTTGATAGAAGGTTTTTTAATTTTTTTTATATTATTTTACACTACTGTATCCGTGAAAGGAGGGGCACGGTCCCCTCCCTTACCCCCTTAAATCCGCCATTGAATGACTATTTGAGTAAGTCTTGGAGAATGGTATTGAATTTTAAAGATGTGTGTCAGAATGGGTCTTGTGCATCACAACACATAAATATGATAAGAAACAAATCCTTGAAAAAATAATTGAACAAGCCTCTAGATTTTATCACAATATATTAATTCGGTTAAGGTTAACATATGTCTAATAAACGGTTGGATGACCTAGTTGAATTTACACTTTGGCATGACCGATTGGGTCACCCATGATCAATGATGATGCACAAAATTATAAATGGTTCACTTGGACACCCACTAAAGAACTTGAAGGTTCTTCCGTCAGTCATCTTAATTGTACCGCTTGCTCACTTGAAAAACTTATAATTTGAACTTCTAAAATCAAGGTCATATGTAAGACTCTTGTATTTGTAGAAATGATACAAGAAGATATGTGTAGATTAGATACTTCACCATGTGGTCCATTTCGATACTTTATGGTGTTAATTAAACTTGTACAAATACGGGACAGACCATCTAGCCCGTTCATGAAAAACATGGGTATGGACAACTAATTTGGTCCGTTCGGGCAAAGCCTTTTTTTAATGAGACGGATAAGGGTAGACGTTTTAGCCCGTGTATAGTTATATATATATATATATATATATATATAGGGATAAGATCAAGTAGGAACGCAACAACTCTAACCCTTGGGTTAAAAAAAAGCTTAAATAAGAATTAATCTTGAATTATATTGACTCAAATATTTTCTTACCTAATGTATTTATATATATCATTGTTCACATAATTAAAAAAACGTAATATGTATACAACGATAGAAACGGGTTAATTTTGTCCAAAATGAATTCATTATGTTTGAAATGAACTCATTTCGATTAAATTCACTTATAATGAAGTCGACGTTGTACAATAACAATATTATGTATATAATATCGATAGAAATGAGTTAATTCTGCCCAAAATGGTTTCATTCAGCTCGAAATGGACTAATTTCGAGCGAATTCACTTATAATGCATTCGACATTGTACAATAAAAGTAATATGTATATACCGATAGAAATGAGTTAATTTTGTCCAAAATGGATTTATTTTGCTCGAAATGGACTCATTTAGATCGAATTCACTTATAATTAAACGACATTGTACAATAATAGTAATATGTATCTATCGATAGAAATGGGTTAATTTTGCCCAAAATGGGTTCATTATGCTCAAAATGAACTCATTTTGATCAAAATAATGTAGTCGACATTGTACAATATTATTATTATTTTAAACTGGATAATATTATTATTTTAAATAATATATTGATATCATATTAAAAATATAAGTTTTGTATAGTAACCTTATTGTAATATAGAATTTGAAGATAATCAATTTATTAAGTAAAAATAATTTGGATTAATACTATTATTGAAGTTGATCGCATCTAAAGATAAAAAAAAAGTGAGAAATTAAAACAAATTAAATAAGTTACTAATAATGTAGAATAGAGAAATTCATTAAATAACTGAAAAATTAATTGTAAGATTCAAAATATTTTTGAAAAATTTATTGTAAATTGTGTTGTTTGTATTATTACATCTTTTGTTATTATAGTCAAAAATTATGATATTCAAGCCTCTATTTGTTGTGACTCTAGATATTGTGACATAAAATTAGCCATGAGAAATATGAGATGTAGAAGGTCCAATGACTAACTTAAAAAATAGTATATAACAATAATCACTAATCTCATTTGTTAGACATTGTTCTACATGTAAATAATAAAAAAACAGATAATCACTAACCTCATTTGTTAGACAAACCTGTAAATAATGAACAAACAGATATATGAAATCGTTATAACAATATGATAAAATTAGAAATCAAGAAATTATAATTTGCTCTAAGTTTTGTGAAGGTATTGGCAAACAACCTTACATTAAAAAGCATATTTAAAGGGTGATTAAGGTAAGACAATTATGCATTAAAAAAAATTAAAAAAAATTAATTTTTTGAGAATTCTCTCTCTATATATAATCTTTCCTAAAAATAAAATATACTATTTTCCTAACATAAACTATAAACCGTAAATAAATCTTAAAATTAGATGATTATTTCTCTTAATTTAGGGTCATTATAAAGATTTTATATTAGTTAATTGTCACATACAAGATTTAAATTAATAACCAAAAATAATATGCAAGAATAAAAAAATATACGGCAAGTGCCTAACATATTAATTAAGAAATATGTAAAACGAAAATGGAAACAATATTAGAAATAAAGATAATGATCTAAATAAATCTTAAACAATCAATTCATTTAGTCAATAAACACAATTAGAATAATTTTATTTACACAATATCCGTGATTTACTACATTGCCTTTAACATCCAATGATATAGCCACATTTTGATAATATAATTTTATTAATTTTTAGATATTATAGGAACTTGATATAATGTAATAAATTGATTTATAAGGTAAAAATAAATATTTAAAATGAAATATAGTAATTAATAACAAATAATATGACATAAAAATTAAAATTAAAATATAAAACATGAGTTGAAATTAGTTTATATTACGGTTAACAACTTAGCTAAATACTATACAACTTTAAAAATAATGACTAATTAAAGATTTTTCGTTAAAAAATATTTTTATTCTTATTATAAAGAGATATTGCTATCATACATCATAAAATAATTAAACTTAAAATTATAATATATGGGTGATTTAATGAGAGAAATATTAGTTAAAAAATGAGTTGGCTTTGTATGATAATGTCATGTGGTAAAAGATGAGGTGGTTTAATATCCGTGTCTTGTACGGGATTTGTAAAATATTTGTATTACAAAAAAAATGTATTACCTTAAAGAATGTATATAATAACTTCTTTACATAATGTAAAAAAAAAAAGAAAAAAAAATATATACATCGATTCTAAAATGAGACTTTGTACAGAAATAATAACATAGTGATATAAAATTTTAATTATGATAAAATTACATAATTTTGGTATTAAAACAATATATTTCAATATAAAATAAATAACATATTGAAGTCAACCACACTTTTAAAAATTATACGATAATAGAAAAAATAAAAAGAAAAAAAATAACACAAAGAATGAACTAATTTAAAAAAATGGAATGATGATTTACCTATTTATAGAGAAATTATGAAACTCGTAAATAATAATACATAATCCACCAACTTGTAAAAAGAGTTGGGAAAAATATCTTTTCATTATAAAACAATATGTACCATTTTGTTTTAGTAACATTATACATACGAATAAAAAAATATTACATGTATACATACCATAAAATCATATCCATATGTATGTATAATATGTGTAATTTTTAGTTGAAATAGTTTGTTGTTAGTCACACTAAAAATAAAGATTTGTAGGAGATGATTTCTATTTTTACCTTTAAAATATTTATATCTTGAATTATGATAAGGATATTACATAAAATGCTTATAATCTATCCAAAAATATCATATAAGATACGTTTTTGGTATAAAAAAAAATTTATATGAGAGTTTTCTTCTATAACTTATCATATAAAATATAAGTTTACATATTACAGTTATATTATAATTTAGTTTAAATTATATTTTTAAATCATACGATATTTAAACACCATCTTTTATAACCAAAATCATAATTAATATATATTAATAGAAGGAAAAACAATTTATAACTTAGTTGCTTACTAATTTAGCTACCATACAATTTTAGAAAAATGATATTATACTAATATAAGTTTAAATTGAAAAAATTTTCATATCCTTTTATATAAAATAATAAAATTTTGTAATAATCTAATAAGATCTATTTTATCAAAAACAAATTAAGAGTATAAAAATTAAAATCATATATTTTGTAATAGTATTTGCATGTGGTAAAAATGATAGTTTTATATGGAAGTTATTAAACCAATAAAATTATATAGTTATAATTGGAACAATATATTATAATATTCATTTCATATTCTAAAGGGAAATAAGTTTATTACCATATCAGTAAATAAATAAATAAAATATATAAATGAGATGGAATAATCTGGTGATGACACGTGGAAAATATGAGGTGGCTTATCGTGAGGATGACAAGTGGAAAAAAATGACGTGGCTTAACATGGTAATGACAAATGGGTTTAGTCACTTCTCTTTTAGTATTATATAGTAGATGGGTTAACTATGAATTGTGTTATTCATTGTGATGTGTTATGTGTGGAGCATACTTATTGGCTTTATGATGAACATGATGTTGTGATGTGTAAAACATGCTTAATGTTATTGTGAATATATCATATCATGGTTATGAGAAATGGTTAAATTGATATGTGTTTGCCTGTTGAGGCGTGGTAATGTATGACATAATAAGCTTGTTGAGGCGTGTGATATGATGATGACCTGTGAAGGCCAAGAACATGTATAATGAGTAATTGACGCTGAGCTTAACCATTAGTCAGGTCGCTAACAACAACAGTGATGTTGAGCCGGTACGTCGCTCAGGTCGCTAGTGTAAGTCAAGACGATGAGCTTAACAATTAGCTAGGTCGCTAGCAATTGCAGTGATGGCGGAGCTTGGCCAAGCCCGGATCACTTGCGTTTGTATAAGAATGACACCGAGTTTGATGAATTTCTAGGCTTGGGTCGCACACGTAATTAAAAGGGTAAATGTTTGCATTAACATGAACGGGAAAATGTAGCATGTGGTCAGTAGTTAAGATTACAACCCACCACGAGTAATCCTGGCCCGAGGCTTGATTAGCTTTGCTCCGACCTAAGAACAAAATGTCTGAATCAACCTAAGTTGTGCAATGGTGATGCTCACATCAAAGCCAAAACTGTATAAGCAATGATTCCGGATTTGGTCCGGGTCGCTAATTGTAAATTTCATATTGCATTCACGTGCATCATTCATAAAAGCATGATATCATCTCATGAGCACGTTATATGGTATCTGAATACATGTGTTGTACTGTGATGTGTTAATATGATCTCTCGTGAATAGATTACGATCGGTGGCTAACGGTTTTATATCGATTCTTTTTAGGTAATGCCGATTATAGGAACGCTGCAAGGACGTCAGTTGTAGGAAGTGGACAACCTGGACAGTGTTAACCCAAGGGTTTGTTGAATTTATTTTGAAACTAATCGCTTGCAAGCGAGTCTTTTGTTGCATGTGTGCAACTGTGTAATTAAATGTGTTGTTTTTAGGCTGAAGTTTTATGACAGGGGTTCAAATGTCACGTTTTAAAGTGTCATTTTGGGAATTATGCTAACAACATGCATAGTTGTTTTCTGTAAAGGTTTTCTATATGACATGTTGAATGTTTTTTTTATTTTATCGTGTTTCTTGTTGCAAGGTCTTATTTGTGAAGTTGTTGTCAGGCTAACTGATGGGACCCATTGTGTGGTCCCTAGCCTAGTGACGTCTTGAGTTATTAAAAAACTTTAGTCGTTACATCGCTCTTGTCCTAAGACGATTAGACGGCCTAATCATAGGGAGACCCAAAAAAAAAAGAATTATGTTCATTTAAAGTGTGTTACAAAAAACAAACAAAAATCGATTATCAATAGAGTTTCTTTGTTTCACGCTATATGGTCCGATGGTAAGGGGTACGTCTTGATTTTGTGAGCTTCGCATGGAAGAAGTGTTGAATTTATTTGTGAGAAGAAGTTGACGATAGGTGATCGAAATGTGAAGGCTCTAAAAGAGAGTCCAAATCTGAAGTTTTCACCAGTGATCACTAGGAGTTGTACTCTACACTGCTTCTACAAACTTATTCTCGGTGTTTCTTCCTCGTGTTACTTAGCGCTTCTTTGGTGTCCCTCCTTGACCGGCTCCTTGTGTAACACCCCAAATTCTGGGAACCCGGGATGCTACTGGTTAGGACCTCACAATGGGTCTCAACCTTAGTTTAACAATAACTTAACTGAATCTTACAACAAGACAACAAGGCACAAATAAGAAACCGATTAAAATATTGAAAATGAATGGCTCAAAAAGGGAAACAAAGTTAGCCGTCCAAAAGTGACAAAATCCAATGAAAATAGAATGCTTCACACTCAATCATATTATTATCCTTCATTATTTGGTTCACTTCTATTTCAACTTATTATGTGGCACGAAGGTCCCATCGACGTTCGTCTTTGTCCCTATAAACCAACTGTGGTGGATCCAATGCATCTCACCGTTTACCGGTATGGACTGGTCGCAGAGAGCCTCTCAGTCACCTAGCAACGCTGGACAGTGATGTCATGACCCGTTCTCACACACTTGGGTCTACTTATACCGTAACGTTGTCTTAATTAGATTGTAATTATAAACACTCATCACACACCACTACAATCATACACACCCATATATGTATCATTAGCTAAGCAAGTCCGTAAGACTTACCTGAACAGATCGACGACCACCCATGACTATCTATCGTGTGCTCGTACAATCACTTTCAACTACCTGGTAAAGAAGGAACGTCTTAGAATCATCATTCTCAGGCTTACAACCCTTTTGAAGGGTTTCTAAACTAGTGAGTAAGTTTCCGTAAATAAAGATTGAGAAATCCCAACTTTGCGAAAATTACCAAAACACCCCTAACTTTCCAAAAATTTCCGAAAAGTGCCCAAAACGGATTTAAGACCTATACTATTGTCTAACAACATCACACAACTCAAAAAGATCCACAAAAGATACAACGTTATCCGGAAAAAAAAACAAAATCCCTACTAGATACCCTACTTAGCCAAAAGTTCACAAAATTTGATATATAACAAAATCCCTACTTTGCCAAAAATTCACCAAATTTCACAACTGCACTAGATACCTTAGTTGACGACATTATAGATCAGGATCTAACCGTTGGATCAACTCCAAAATTTTATACCATAAACTACATGTATCCACTTACAACATATTAAAAATTCAACGGTAAAAGATATCTCTAAGTCACCGAAACTTACTACTCAAGTTAGCTATTTATTCATTTATTTCCCAGAAACAGCTATGCCCATTCTTAAGGTCCTGAGTTCGATTCCCTAATCTAACATATTTCATATTAAACCCTACCTAACGGTCGTGAGTCCGATTCCCCCTAGCAACAGAATTTTACAAAACCCCAAAGAAACCTTATCCAAGGTTCGAATCCGGGGAAAGGCAGATATTCAGAAACTCCTTGAACGTAGGACTACACTTCGAGACTCGGGGAAAGCCAACCTAAGCTGAGATTGATTTTATTTTAAATCGATCAACAGGTACAAGGTATAGGGATACACCTTCACGTGTGATTCCAGACAGTAAGGTAGCACGCTCCGCCTCAACCCCTGCTCCTCCCGCCTCAGCTGCTCGTCTGAAACCGTCACCAGCGGCAAAGGGAACACTTGAATCTTGGCCAAGAACGTTACAGAAAACCAATAATGGAGGAGAAGAGAAGAAGGGATCGTAGATGCTCACCCGTTTTTTTCCGAAGAAGTCGCTGCTCTGCTTTGATGAAGATGGGAAGAAGGAAATCCACGCCGGCACCAAGCAAGATCAAGGTGAATCCAGGTAGTTGCGATCGTATGCAGAAAATCAAGGTATTTCGAATGAGAGGAGAAGCAGGTCGGGCAAGGAGAAAGAAAAGAAAAGACGTGGGCTTTGGCTAAGTGTTGTTCGGAAGAGAAGAGCAGGGCCCAAGTGTAGCTCAGACAAGGTCTTAACGGGCCGACCAGGTAGAGTTCCGTATTTCTAAAAGCCCAAGTTCATTACTGGTCAAAATTGGGCCCAATATGAGCTTCTTTCTGAGCCCAATTGGCATCAAGTGCCGGGAAATGGACATTTTATGGAATCATAAAATTTACCCAGCTTACAGCCTTTCACCATAATTCAAAACATCATTATATTACATTAATTTTTATGCATTATAATCTATATCATGAAAAAGTAAATAGTCTTAAATTGTATAATATGTCAACTATGGGTGTATATTAATATTGTTTTATGAGACGATAAAAAAGAAGTTACTAAATATGATCAAGGCCCATTCCGATGAAAAGATATATTACAGTGTGAAACGAGAATAATTGTCAATCACTCATTTTTAACAACAAAATCAAAAAGAATTGGTTAAAAGTCTGACACTGTCATCCATAACTTTGGAGAGCACATCTCCCAGCCCACCCGAAGTACGTTCTCGTCTCTGGAATCGTCTGATCCCCATCAAACAATCAGATTCTATGATAAGAGTAATTATGATTATTAGTTAGATAAATAAAACAAAATACTCTATAATATAATTAGATAATAAGATAAATCGTTTAATTAAAAAAAAAAAACTGCAATCAATTAAGGTGGAGAATATTAAGGACATAATAATTCCTCGGAAAAGTGTTCGGTATGTTATAAGTTTAAAATGCAAATTAATCTATAAAAAATAGTATAAAATCATTGATATGAATGATTAATTGACTAAAACTAATAAGCTTCCAAAAAAAAAAAACTATATTGAAAATCTCTAAAATAAAGCATTTTCACTTGAAATTGATATTGAAATGTCTTGTCAAATTATACCAAAAAAAGTCTTGTCAAAATAAAGGGAAAGAAATGACAAAACACTTAAACATGATGAGATATTATTAGTGAAAGCACTGTTACATAAAGATAATGATCGGATGGGCACGCCTTGGATGGCAATACATATGCCACGAATCTAAACCTTTTTTTTTTTTTTTTTAAATCCTAATCAAAATCCACAATATGTTACAGTTTAAGTCTGGTCATCAAAATGTATATCCTAGATAGCAACGCTCATCATGTTACATCTCAATTCCTTGAACAAGAGAATATTTCAACAATTTAATTCCTAGTTTAGTTATTAAGGGTAACAAAACCGAACTTTTTTTTTTTTGGTTTGTCATCGTATCTCTACAAGCGCATGAAATGCTGTCTTGTTATTCGGTCCGTCCTAAGAATTTAGAAATTTTTTTTCACTCGACGGGTGTTTATTGAGGATAATTCCACACATACATCAATTTTATCGTTGTATATATATATATAAAGGAAGGAGTTGGGGTTAAACGCAAAAAAGTAAACAAATTAACGAAGTTTTTTTGAGCTTTAATCGATTTTCTTTAATTCTCTTCGTGATTTTTCTTCTCACAATCTTTTTTATTAAATTCGATCTCCTATATTTATTTTCTATGAAATGTATGTGCTTCTGTTGTGACAGTGGGTGGTAATGTGAGTTTCGAGTTATTCTCAAATTCGATTCCTCTATTGTAGACTTGTAGTGGTGATTTATTAGTATGTTTAATTTGTTGAATTTATGTGATTTATATTGAATTCTTCTCAGTTTTGAATTTTTCAAAGTTAAAAATGTTGTTTTTTTCTTCATATGTTCAAACATTTCTATATGTTTATATATTTCACGATTTTAATATGTTGATCAATTTTAATTCATTGTGATTTTGTATTCTTTGTAGATGATGATTTTGTTCTTCTTATTTAAGAATATGTCATGATATACTATGTATTTATATTTTGTAAACAATAAAATCTAATTATATAGTGTTTGGTGATTGTAGCTTTTTGAGGACATATATTATTAGTAAATGATTTTGTTCTTCTTCTTTCTTTTTTTTTAAACAAATACACCCCTTAATATTTTAATTTATATGTACTTTTTATTACTATTTGTTCTTTTGTAAATTCACCCTAAAAAATTTTACCCATCGATTTATATGGTCCCATCACCCATGATGTACACATATAGAGTTGAATGGATGAATGCATGTAACGCAAAATATTATGCTTAAATTTGTATGGATGAAAATATACATGAAGCAAGCAAGCAATCGAGTAGGGTCGTGCCGCAACTCTCATGGTGACAAGCAGAAGTCTCTAGGGAATGAGGCGTGTCAAATTTTGATTAAACTAAATAGCAGTATAAAGAAAAGTGAGAGAGACTCTTCGACCCTCATCTCCTTCATTTAAGTGCGTATGCGTTACATACGTAATTACATGCATGACTTGGACCATCTTATTAATGTTATGTACATGCTAATTACGACAAACAAAGGCAAATTAAATCCAACGTCTTGATCGAGGCTGTCTACAAGCTCTCCCTTCTAGTACTGTTCTTAAAAGTTCAACAACTCAACGTATTTCAGGTTACTTACTTCACTAATTAACGTACTGTATTAAGTTTAGAACTCGTATGTACAAGTCACATCAATGAGACATCAACATTGTATCTAAGGTAGACAATTATATATATATATATATATATATATATATATATATATATATATATATAGCTTGAGTCTAATTCGCATGTGAACATACAATAGACATTATTTTACGGCTCGTATTGATAGAGCTACTCAACCTATTATCGAGTGATTTCGATCACTGAAAACGAATTGGACAATCAACTAATATGATGTTGGGCATGGAATGATTTGAATGTAGTGTGAGAATAGAAGCCCCATTAATAATTGATTGAAGATGCAAGTGGGCGGAGGAAGAGACCCCCTCGATCTCTATGTGTTGTTACCATCTGAGAAAGCATTATTTAGACAAGTTCGGATCCCACAACCCTCCTTTCCTTTGCACTATCAACAATCACATGTGCAATTGCTAGCTTCAAACTCTCTAGCTACTTATTCAATCCAATCAAAACTTTCTCAACTACTCTATTTCCTTTTCCCTTTTCCTTTTCTTTTGGGGTAAGTAATAAATAAAAAAAAAGTTTATACAAAATAGAAATAAAGTTGCGTAGGACCCTAAGTAACCATAGACGTTAACTTAAAGCATGCGCACACGCTCCAAATAAGGAATGTAAAAACATATATATATACTCAATTGAGGTAAATTGAGATAATTACTCTTAAACTTGCTATCAAGAAGCATAATTGGAAGGGCGTTGGTTGCTTGTACGTACGTACGACAAAATACATATTAATTTCATGTATGCTCTAAGAAAGTTGACCTTTAAGAAATAATATGTATATACCTTGTCATTTCAAGCTTTTGGTGCGTGGATAAGTTTGCATTTATATGTTATGTTTGGAGATGATACTTTTCGGAATTGGGCCGGATTTTATTTGGATTTTGTTTTTGTCCGTTTATTCAGGTCCGTTTTGAGTTGATTCCTGGGTTGTATCGATGTATGTACCCGTCAAAAGTTTAGACTAGCTTTCGGACCGTCACGTTTTTTTTATATATGTTTTTTGAATATATATATATATATATATATATATATATATATATATATATATATATATATATATATATTTAGTATATTTACTAAAATTATAAATACATACTTGATATTATATTATACACATAGTATCCATATTATTTAGTATAATAAAATGTAAAATTTTAATGATAAATAATATATATATATATATATATATATATATATATATATATATATATATATATATATATATATATATATATATATATATATATATATATATAAACTTAAAAGTTTTAAGTTCACGCTTGGCATGAATTCGAGTTGTTTATAAATGAGCCGAGCTTGAACATTTCAATGTTCGATTCTTTTGACTCATATAATAACCCTAATCGTTAGCGGGTGAGAAGGTGTTTGCTAGGTACAACACCAAAACAATAAAACATGTTTCAATTTGAGTGAAGGGAGTTGAATGAGATGCAGTGCCACAGTTTGCATTGATTAAGGGTGATATGAATGTAAGTAGGTATACGTGATTGTACGCATTTACTACGTACTCTGCATTGGTACTCCTCCTTGTAATATTGTCCATGTTTTCTCTACATACATATATTGTCATCCGATCCGTCTAATTTTATGATGAAGCTTCCACGTACATTGATTGATATTACGGTATGCTTCATTAACTTTAAGTCTGTAATTATACACAACATATGATTAGTCTCAAATCACACGTATGATTATTTAAGACTTCACAAGTCGATCATACGTGTGCAAACTATTATGTTTAGATTTTTATTATTAAGTTTGTTATTAACACACCGAGGCAATTTGATAGTTTTCTAATTAACAACATTCAAATTCTATTTACTAATTCGTAATACCTTTGTTGTATCATTTTGTAACCCGAAATCACCTTAATTAATAGTATATCTGTGTTCCTGGTCGTTCATAATTATTCTTGAAAAACCACTTAAATTCATGAATATATTTTTATCGGTTGATTATTTTCGTTATCTTTTTCAAGTTCGTTCTAATAACTATCTTTATTGTTAAATAATTCGGGTGAAATCTCATAATCGATAGTATATACTAGAAACCTATAAAATATATGGTCGTATTCACATGACAATCATATCTAGTTTGTCGGACCTTCAAGTTGGAGTCCTGGTTAGAATTTGAAGCAAATACATGATGAGTTTACAAACTATATGTGTGTGGTAAAGGATATAGTAGGGCGTTGTGTATAAAGGCATTGCTTGATTATTGAATTGCTTTTAATGAGTAAATGCCATATGGACTCGTTTTAGAAGCCAGGTGGCACCCTTTATTGGCTCTACTAATCTACGTTTTTCTGAAAAAAGCCACGATTTGTAGGGTTGTTGTGTTATTGTGGACCATAGGTTAGTGCATTCATTGGTTGTGATTTAAAGGTAAACAGTATGAACTGTAATAATGACGACGACCCTCCAAAATAAAGACATGTTTATGTCACAATTTCCCTCCACGCGGCGTCGCTAGCCGGTGACCGTCTCTGGCGGCAGATGGAGCCCTCAGATCAGATCACAAGCTGCTCTATCTATCGACTATTTAATCCCTATTTATCCTTTTCACTTCAATACACGTGTCGTAATTAACCTTGTTTAACTCGTAATTATAGTATCATTTTTCCACATCTACAGAATGGATTCACCCAATAATGAAAAATACAAACTCGGACCCAGTCAATCCCAACCGTACATGAAATGGTAAGTTAATAATCGGTTAGTCACGAATATATGACTATATCCGGTGAAACTTCTAATTTTGGGTTTTTACTATAATTTGCAGTATTCATTTCAATTTCGTGAGTTTAAATAGATAATAATATCTAAATCATAGTAAAATATATAAGGACTAATACATGATTTTTTTTTAATAAGATCGATCTATTTCAAAGTATATGGGAAATCATAAAAAATTGCAACTCTTAAAAATAATTCATTGAGGAAAATAAAGACAAATTCTTGAGTAGGCTAAATAAAAAAATAAAAAAGAAATTATTCCGTCCCCGGTATTTAGATATTTAGAGATGCAAAAGTAGCTAAAATAAATAATGAAAGGAAGAAAGACTTCAAAAAAAAATGTTGTTTTTTTATTATGAGTATCGGTATATATTTTTGGTAAAATATTAATTTGAGTATTTTAGTATAAAATTACTCAACTTAAAAAGTTTGAAAATATGGACTTTTTAGATTTATTTTGTGTGAGACTGTAAATTATAGAAAAAAGATTATAAATAGGGGGAAAAACTAGTAGTAGTAGTAGGTAATGAACCCATGCCTTATACGGGTTAATTTTATTAGAATGAAGTGAGCTGCAACAAATCTCAGTCCACTACTAAATACGTGACGGGCGGAAATCCCACGGTAAGATTGTCGTACTTATTCATGCTATCGTTTTTCACGTATAGTCTAATCTTGTTTTATCTTTTTATATCCGACAGGTCTAAGACGTGGAAAGTACATGCGTCAAAGTGAACTTACACACAAGGATTCGGATGTTCTATCTCAAACCATTTGACAATAAGACAAGTAAAACAAATACTTATATGTTAGGTTCACGTAATATCGTATCATCGACGTGATAAATTTTAAACCATCCTACTACAAAGGTTGCTTATAGATGACGCGTGTACGCGCCATTTGATTCTCTAGTGTTTATATGCTTTAGATGCTTTTGTTGGTTGAATTTTGTAAAATTTATGAAGGCATGTTTATCGAAAAACCTTCCACTAACAACCTCTTTGGATTGAGTGATTGACGTGTTGTTACGAAATATAAAGAAAAAATAAACAAAAACTGTAAAAGATTGAGAAAAGAAATAAGAAGGCGGGCGGTGGTTTCATTCATTAGGCAAACCATTCTACAATCATTTTATGCATCAATGCAAACCTTGACTTGCCTCGGGTTTCCCCTACACCGTCCAATTTTCTAATTGTTTATACTTTATACAGTTCACCTACGATTATTATAAAAATAATAAACTTGTATTAAAGGTAAGAGATTTTGTTTGTGTTATTTTAAATATTGTAATTTTTTTAGAAAATAGAATTTTATTGAACTTATTTGTTGAATTGAGTTTGCATTTATTCCGTTTAAATAAAGTTTTAAATTTTAATATTTGATACATATATCTGAAATAATTTCTTGATTACTTGATCTTGTATTGTTTAACTCGTTGCATTTTCTATTTTTGGGTCTAAAGTTCGATTCCTCTAAATACCATTTTTTTAAACTTATGGATCTTGTTTTCTTTTGGGTTTAATCTTATCTTATATATATTATAGGAGTAGCACTCCTTACCACGTGTCACGCATAAAATTGCTCAATGTCACGTGTCATTTTAGCATTTTACCTGCCTCCAAAAATTTTAATTAAGTTTTTTTTATATTATATTTTGTTGATTATTAAAAAGAAATTAATACTAACAAACAATGAAGATTTTGAGCAACTAGATTATCGGTATACAGATCTTAAATTTTAGAATTTTATATATTTGATTTTGATTAAAAAAAATGAGTCAACCAATTGCATAAAATTATTTGCATTTGATTTCTTTTTACTTTTTATATAACGACAATTTTGAATTTCTAATCTATAATTCTTTATCCATAAATCATACTTACCTAATTAATTTAAACAATATCTGAATGTTTAACAAATACTTTTTTATTTATAAATAAATTATTTTCTACTCTTATACTCACACTATTTCATCAAGATGGGTTACTAAATGAGTATTATTTACTTTAATATTTTATTATTTTGTTGTGTTAGAATTAAGTCAACCAATTAGACCAATTATATAACTAATAAAGTTAATAATAAAAATTTAGTTAATTTCCAAATATTACTATATGTAGACCCGAAATATTACTTAGAAATTAATAAATCATATTACAAAATAAATTTCCTATATACACTATTTAATTTGGTTACAATATTATTTCATATATATTCAAATGTATATATAATTACTATAAAATAATATCTAACTATTTTATGTTAAGACACTATAATATTTTATGCATAAAAATTCAATAAAATATATTAAAAAGATAAATTTATCAAATCCCGTGCAAAACACGAGTAATAAACTAGTTTTCAAATTATCTGCTTACTCAACCCACATGAATCTATGATTCAATACACGCAATTGCATTACGATGCCAATATGCCATTGATCGAACAAATGGTAAGTGTAAATAGTAATCCGTAAAAGAATTGGGAGAAGCATATAATTGAAGCTGTTTGTCTTTATAGTAGAGGCTAGAGCTACTTGTAACTGCCATAGGCTAGTTGATCTTCCTTAGAAATACGTGCAAGGGATCTGCCAATAGATTTGCCTTTCATTTTACTTGAATTTGGTCTGTCCCTCTTTGCTTTTCTTTTTATTAACCTTTTCTCATATTTTTTTCCTTGACATTAATTTTGATGGATCAAAACACAATTTGAAAATCACTTCTATTAGATATGTAATTCGAAATCACAATGGTGATGTTGTTAGTCTCGACGCTAAAAAAACATATTTTTAATTCGGTTATAAAAGTTGAAGCATTTGCTCTCAAATCTGAGTTACAAGAGGCTATCAGACTACAAATTAAAAATATATCGAAATTGAAGGCGATAACCTTTGTGTAATCAAGGCAATTCAAGGTACGTTGAGTTGTCCGTAGAAGGTCGAAATGATTAGATCCGACTCCAAACTGAATCTTCTTATTAAATTTGGGTCAAGCCTCAATCTCACGTTGTACGGTTGTAGAATATGTCTATGACTTTTTGGATTCAGGTGGTCTACATGGTTTTTTTTTTCTTTAATCTGAACAAACGAAATCAAACTATACTTTAAAAGATATATTAAGTAAAATTAAATAGTCTAATGGTCATCAAAACATATATATTTTAGGGTGATTTGGGTAACAGTTTTATTCATAAATAAACTTATAAAAAAATATTTTCTTTATTTTTAGTACACAAAATTAAATTTTATAAAAGGTATAAAGTTTAAATAATTGCTTGTTGGAAATAATCAGTTTTCATGTTAAAAGATTGAGACTTCCGTGCATAATATATAAGATCGGTTGACTACTCTTTTTATTGTCAATTAATTTTAGTATGGAACATCAAGTGTATGTGTTGGGTTTGGGTCTAACGCACATGTGTGCTCATAGCATTGCTAGCGAATAATTTTTAGAATGGGATAAATACTATAAAGAATTAAAAAAAAAATGGGTGTATTACATCCAATTTTTCTCATACTTTTATATATTGTATGAAGTATGAGATTATCAATTTTTTTGGTTTTTTATTGGTAAAATGGTGTTAGATAGCATCAACTTTAGGAGTAGTTGTATTTGTTTTATAGCAAAAGTTTAATTCCGGTCACATATTTCAAATCCTTTGCTGACATGACATTGAAAAATGATAATTTGGTATTCTTTTTGTTAATATGTCATTTAATTGCATTAATTTTTTTTAACTGAAAAAATTAAAAATGTCAAATCATGATTTTCTAATGTCACATCAGTAAAGTAATCGGAATATGTTACTAGAATTAGACCCGTGCTATAAAATTGACGCTTTATTTTCGAGTTTTTAAAAGTTAGTATCACCGATCGCAACTAAATTAGTGCTATTTAACACCATTTTGCCCTCTTTTTTTTTACAAATTAATAGCTTTAATCATAGAATAATAAAAAGAGAGTATCTAGTGGTGAACACACTACTCAACCTATATTTATTCCAGGCTCGAACCATACTCAACAACCCACTTCAATAAAAACAAGTGTCCTACTTGCCTGTTTACCCATGGTCCCATACATTACCGGATAGACAGACCGATCTGAAATTGGCTAGGTCCATGGTAATTTGTTAGATAAAACATGCCAAAGTTCTGTAATAGTACTGTTTGTGAGTATGAAGTCAATCTTCCTGTGTATAATCAGCTTTAATATCTTCTCAATAGGCGTGGATGCGTAGAGTCACTTCTTCCATTGATTTTGTTCCTTCTTTTCCACACTTCTAGATGGATTCACAATTTTATTGATGTTGGATTTGCTTACAATCTTGTCTGACCATTTCTTTCTTTGTTTTCTCAATATATAATATATATTCTCCTTCCGCCTACTTTCTTATTTTGAAGAGGCTAGGATCACTAATCTAAAGAAGGATGCGATTCCTCCTACATATCCTCAACTTTGTTTCTAGCTTAAAGATCTTGTCACAAGTCATGTAAAATCACTCATCTTTTTTTCTTTTTTTCTTTTTTTTCCCCTTGCTACAAGTGGAATATGATATCAGCATAAAATGGATGTTCACTCCTCTTAATTAACTTGTTTTATTAAGTTAATGACATAATCAGTATATTCTTCGTCAAATGATTAGGAATAAACATCATGTTTAACATATCCATTAGTTCTTCCTTATAATATTCTGGAAAGTAGAAGCTTGTCTGATTAACTCTGCATGCATGCATAATATCTTGCCAAGCAAGCTTAATCAATATATAATTGATCATGTTGCAGTAACATGAATAATATGATAAACTAATTAAGTTTACAATCTATTTAATCATACAAATACAGATAAATCTTAAAACACATATGCCTAGTTCATAGCTAGGCATTCGACTTAACTACAAAGCATCAATTCCCTTCTCTCTCTATGATCTCTGTCCTTAAAATGTACATAAAATTAACCCTAGTTCTCTTAGAAAGAATACATCAAGTTATTGTTGTTGTAGAATCCGGGTTGATTAATCAGGTCGGATCCTCCTTGCTCTCCCGTCCCCCAGTACAAACTTCCAATAACATTATCCTGAAAATGAAAACACACCCAATAAAACTTTGCATTAATAGACTATTTCTTTAATTATAATTTTTAAAAAAAGGAAGATGCCTTTTATGTCACGTGGGAGCCACGTGGGTCAACATTGCAGTGTACTAGACACTAAGATTACAGACCAGACAAAACTCAATACGGTGTGCTGGTGAAAATATGAACAGTGTCTCTATCTTCTATCATTTTACTTGTTTGTACCTCTAGGCATGGTGGGTTAGCCCCTCTTTGAACTTGTTGTTGAAACACAGTTGGAGGTCCGACTAGTGGACCTGCTATTCCGGTGGTTTCCACGGTGGCTACCGGAGCGTATGGCGGCGTTTGGGTGGTGCTCGGGCTACATTGCTGCGTCATGCTGTTCAAACCCTGCAATTTATACACAAGAATGAGATTCTGAAAAAAAGGTTAATTAAGTCTAAATTGAATGTATATATACACACTTATGACTTTACCTGTTGTTCAAGCAGAAGGTGGTCAAGGTCAACACCAAAGCTGTATACCATAGGACTCAAAGAAGCAAGCTTCATTGAAAGAAACTGCAGGCTCAAGTGAGAAAGTAATTAGTTTTAAGTTAATATGAAGACCGATCGATTAAAACTAAATTAAAGTCGAGACAACTTACTTCAACTTGGGTTTGGAGGGATTGAACATAATTAATGATTTCATCCAACATGGTGGCCTTTCCAGTCACCTATTATTGGTGCATCCAAAGATTAGTTATTGTAACATGTTAAGTGATTAAGTTAAATGATAATATAGTAAAGAAGGTAGGTGACCTTGTCACAACCAGGAACAAGGGATTGCAAGAACTTCATCCTCTCACTGATCTTCTCCCTTCTTACCTGCAAGTGATGAGCTTTTCAAGTCAGATGAGATGAGTGAAGAAGATTAAGTTTGATATTTGAATTTGAACAAGTACCCTTTCAGCTAAACTGTGGCTGTCTGTAGCTTGGCCTCTTCTTGCCCTGACATGAATATATCCCTTTGGAGCTTCTTTACCAGGATTACTACTTTTCTTCTTCTCTTTGTGTTTTTCATCATCTTCTTCTTCCTTATCCTCCTCCTCCTTCATCATACCTTCATTGTTTCCCTTCTTCTGTTTCTTGGCTCTCACATCCTAATTAATACACACAAAAAAATAAGCCGGTCCATTTTTCAATTAGATATAGCTAATTAAAGATTATTCGACGCATCAATTTGGAGTTAATTTGTTGTTACCTTAGACCCATTTCCTTTGGGCTTCCTTTTGTTGCTCACAGGATTCATCTGATTACTCTGTTTTGCAGTAACATAAGGCTCATTCTCACTGCTACCCATGGGAGTACCTTCTTCAGCACAGCTATTCTCATGAAGGCTGAAATCAATGGGTTTGAGCTGTTCCTGTTGAAGATTCACAATATCCTCAAATGGGTATTGGAATTGCAACTGTTCAAAGATGGGTTCTGGGTAGCTTGAATTGAGGAGGTGGGATTGATCATCTGAGAAGCAACAGGAAGGGGAAAGCAAAGGAGAATTATTATTAGTAGTAGTAGTAGTAGATGATGACGAAGAAGAAAGCTTCATCATCATTTCAGGGCTCAGAACGTAGGGAACCTCCTGGTATGAAAAAGCTGCCATTAAAATATATATTATATATGTTTCTGATCTTTGATTTTGGAAATGATTTCTTTGACAAGCTCCAAAGGGGAAAGAAATAACTTTTTGACAGGTTTTGTGAGCAAGTGAATGGTTATGGAAGAGGGAGACAAACCTATATATATACAAGTAACAAATTAGACTTTATTTATTTGGAATAATAAAAATAAAAATAGAAGAAAATGGTATTGAATCTCCATGCAGACTACTTTTTTCATTTGTTATCGAAATTAAAAACATTTGACTGGTCTTATCAAAATAACCAATTCTAGCTCTTGTTTCTATCTTCGCTTCTGTGTCAGCAAGGAAGCCATGGAAAGAAAGCTAAGGTGGGGACTCAATCAAAAAAGCTATCGCCATTGTTATCATTTAATATCATGCATTCTTTTGAAATATTATATATGATCCTTCAAACATCAATCTAGACTTCTCCATGCCATATGGCTGAAAAGGCAATCTACTTGGTAAACATTGTTGCAGTAAAAATTGAATTGCCTTTTTTTTCTTTTACCTTTTCTAAACTAACTTGAAAAGGATGCTTCGGTTTCGAGATTGCCTGCTCTCTACTTTTTGGGTGGTGAATTATGAAAAGGAGAAGACCGTGGTAACTTATGTAAGAAATTTTTTGACACTTCATTCTCCATCAACATAAATCCCATTGAAATGTCCTCTTCATACTTTTTTTTCTTTCTGCTGCTCTTCTTATAAATGCATCAAATCGCCATATTTAACCCTTCTATATATTTTTTTTGGATTTTCCCTCCTTTTACTTTACGTTATATCGTTGATTCACCTTTGCCAGAGTAACGTAGCGGGATTTCAGATTATTTTGTAATAAGGTAATTACACAATTTGGCTTATTTCTGCATGGAGATTCATTATTAAATGTATGCTATGCTATGCATTAAAAACACAATCTAAGAGGATTATATACTATTTTTTTCCTCACAAATGGACAAGAGCTTTATATATATGTGTATACGTACATGGTTTTCTGCCTTGGGTTTTTAGCCTCTTTTCTATCTCGTGGGAGAGTAGGCGTAGGACCAAAGAGAGGTATGGTTCACCGACAAATGTTGCAGACTTTTATGGGAGAAGGTCCAAAGCGAGGGCTGCTTTGACCTCGATCAAGAGGTTAATTAATTTGTATAATGGAGCAACACACACAATCTTGAATGATTGAGCGAGAGAGGTAAAATGTATGCCATTTACCTTTGTGAGGCTAAAAATGTTTACGAGAAAGGAAGTGTACGTTTTTCCGTGTACTTATATGTTAGACTTTTGAATATTCCAACTTTTTAACGCAAGACACAATTGTAGCCAACAACAACACATATCATAGCGAATTAATCTCGGTTCTTGGCTAACAAGTTTTGTTGGCTTTATGAAATTAATGTACACGCTGCACTCCTACGCTCACGACTCCAATCAAGAGTCTGATAAACTTTAGAGCCCAAATGTTGTTGAGTGAGTTGCAACACTCTCTCGTCCAAAAATAAAAGGTTGTTGAGTTACCATACTCTCTCGTCCAAAAGTTATGTAATTTTGTTAATGGATTGAAGACACAATAGCTAGCTAGCGGCTTGTGGTACCAAATTCTAAAGGGGGTTTTATTGAGTCTTCCTCCTGTTTCGTTCTATATGAGCTTTTATGAGGCTACTGTTTAAGCTGCATGTGCTGCTCAGATGACTTTATTGACGATACCGATTTTTGGATTTTATTGATTTCATTTTTCTCCTTTAAAATAAATATAAATTTTGGGTTATGGAAAAGCAATAAAAGACAAGGACTTACTTAATTTGATGAAACACATCCAACGAGTTAAGGATGGTGCAGTGTTTTTTATCAATATTAGTAATGAAGCTAGTAAAAGATACTATATATATACATGGAGATATATATATATACTAGTATAGTTCCGTGTTAAAACACATATAAAATTTTAAATTTTATTGCGTAAATAATTTTCTTAAACTTTATAAATAAAAGAAAAGATTAATTTAAATAGTTTTAAATTAAATATTATGTTTGAAAACAAAGAAGATGTAACATTTATATTATAAATTATATATTTTTTAATTTAGTAATTATTTTCTAATTAATATTAGAATTGTATATTTATATACTAAAATTAGAATAAAAAATTATCTAATTATCATATAAATCAAAGTTAAGAAAATATATCTTTTTTTATAAAAATATCATAAAGATATGTTGAAAATTGTGATAAGAATATCATAAATATTATGTTTGAAAACAAAGAAGATGTAACATGTATATTATAAATTATAAATTTGTTAATTTAGCAATTATTTTCTAATCAATATTAGAATTGTATAATTATATTTTAAAGTTAGAATAAAAAATTATTTAATCATCATATAAATCAAAGTTGAGAAAATCAATCTTTTTTTGATAAGAATATCATAAAGATAAGATATGTTGAAAATTGTGGTAAGGATAAAAATAAAAACAATATATATTTATTATCAATATTAATGATATTTTATTTATTTTTTAATTTAGAATAATTTAGAATAAAAAATTATCTAACTATCATATAAATAAAAGTCAAAAATAAAATCAATTTTTTTTTTTAAAGAATATCATAAAGGTATATTAAAGATTGTGATAAGTATAAATATGGAAATAATATTACTATTGTCTATATCAATAATATTTTGTTATTTATTAATTTAGAATAATTATAAAATACAAATGTACGAGAAAAATGACATGTGACACAAAGTTTATAAGAGAGTGATACGTGTCAATGCGACTTCTGCTTTTACATGTGACGTGTTTATGCAGACGTGTGAAACCTTACCCTTTTTAGTTGAATCTCGTTGGAAATGAAGTCGATCATTGCCTTTCCCGTACGTTTACAGTATTTGAAGACATGCATTTTATGTGCAACAAAAACATGCGTTTGGCTACCAAACCTTATGCTAGCTAGCACATCAATCATGTGAAGTAATTAAATTTATAAGACCATTGGATGAGTACGTGTTTGAATGTAGACTTTCCGTTTTCCCATAACCCTAGTAGTTAGGACAATTTTGTTGCGGAGCCTTTTATGTGAAAGTCCATCGGATTACTTGATTTTTGATTGTGTGTATACGAGTGCACGCACATACTAAATCTAAATCCAATGACGTTTTATTTTAATTGACAATAGAAGTATCCCACAAATCTTATATACAATGTCCATATAAGTGTAATTAGGAGAACAAATCTAGTTGATACTTAGACAAACGGGTCTAAGATCTCAATCTCTTTATACTTAGGTTACATGTAAGATTGACATAGTAATTAGGCTAAACCGTTCCAATACCATGTGAAAGTCCAATTCGTAAATCGTTTGTATATGAGCGCACATGTACGTAAGGTTGACATGGTGGTGTGTCCTTTTCCAGTTCCTCAATTTCCATTGGACCATGTTTAGGCATGTCCTTGGATTTGCTATGACAAGACTAATATTATTTTCAAGTGTTTTAGTTAATATTTAGCGATTTAATATAACGACGTACTTAAATTATTTTTGAGGTTTGGAAGGCAATGGATGGCTCATCCCACGCCGATTTTATTAGATGTAAACACATGAAAAAACAAGGATTATAGAATCGAATTAGCTATTCGATATGAACATTTTAGGTACCAAAAACTCTAAAAAAACTGCGATAAATTACATATCAATATGATTTACGTTCGTCTCACCAAGTCAATTTATAAAGAGTGCAAATAGAGATATATCAATCAATGGGTTGAGAATGTAGTGAAAATTTTCAATTCCATATATATAGAAAATTTTGATTTGTTTGAATGAAAGGTTTAGGTAGAGGTAGAGAAAGAGTGTAGGGAGTATTGTTTAAAAATAAGATTGAATAAAATTAAAAGATTACAAAAAATAATCATCACGAAGGCACGACAATACCGTTCTATATATGTTGTTGATACATCTTTTCGTATCCGATAATACAAGTTATTTATGTTTTTTGATTTATACGTAGGAATTGGCAAGTCTAGTTATATATTTCGAGAGGCAAATACGCTACGGATGAATTCGCCTCTTTTACTTTTGATTTTCCTATTGGTTAATTTTTATGTGTTGTGTGATCCTCCGGACAATTTTATTGTCACTTTGAACAAAGACATATGATTCACTTTGAACAAAGACATATGATTCCACTGTAACCATTTCTCCCCGTTTGGTTTGAACAAAGACATATGATTCACTTTGAACAAAGACATATGATTCATGGAATTATTTCGGGTGGTTTCATGCAAAATGTACTTGCTTCCCCCTATTTTGTTACCCTATAGAGTATTAAAACTTATCAAATTATACTATAATTAGTTCAAACCACAAGAAATGATTCACAAAAACTTCATGAACAAAGGTGTACGTATGGACTAGATTCGTTTCCATTCCGTTTCCGTTTTCGGAGTTTAAACCAAACAACCCCTTCCTGTTATCGAATAAATGTGTGCATTCCTCTTCTACCAAAAACAAACTAGCTAGGATAATCCAATACCATATGAGTGCACACATCAAAACAAACTAGCTAGGATAATTCAATACCATTCCGTTTACGTTTTTCGGTATTTTGGCCAATAAATATAAGTCATGGTAATTCATGCATTTATAGCTATCTTTAATATGAATTTTAATGTTCAATATCGGAACTTCAATATATATAAAATATTTTATGATTTACAAAACAATTTATCATTTCATAGACACTAATTCTATATATATATATATATATATATATATATTACAAAATTATATTTTATACTTATATGTTTATTGTTGTGATACATATTTTATTAATTATAAATATTATTAATTTATCTGTAAAGTATAACTTAAATTTTATAGTTTTAGTATTTTTCTATATTTTTATTAACAATACAAATAAATAAATAAATAAAAGTAACACATATTACATGATATGTTAATAAATATTGTGTTTAATTGATGTGGGTGATAAAGTTAAATGTGTTCTTTAATTAACCTGGAAGAGAGATGATAAAATTGGTGTAAGAGCTGTTTTTGTTTAAGAAAAACAACTTATGTACCTTATCAATTAGTATAATTTTTAATTGACTTAACTAATAAAAAAAATCAACTAGACCTTATTGGTAAGGATTTACGATTAGTGAAACACAATTAAAAATTGATGAAACCAATAAGTGAATTTTTTAATTAACTTAACTAATAAATACAAAACATCAATTAGACCGAATTTCTAGGGATTTATGATTAGTGATACACGAATTTTATTTTATTTTTTGAAAAAACACAAAGTTAGCTTTCATAATCATCCATATCACAATTGTTCAAATCAGAAGGGAAAAAAGGCATAGAACAGAAATGAATAGGTGAATTCGGGAAGTGATGTGCCAACCAATGTGCCATTTGGTTGCCAAGTCGACGGGTGAACGACCACTTACACGAAACGAAGGATTTTGATAAAACATGAAGGTCAGTAAGCATCCTTCCTAGAGCAACCCCGCGCCTGAAACGCACCAGATAGCTTTGTAACAATGATGGAAGAAGAGTCTGATTCACAAATAACGCTTTGCCATCCCATATCCTTCGCCATCCAAAGGAACCACCTCATAGCCTCAGCCTCCGCATGCTCAACCGAAAAACACCTTGAAGAGTGTTCGCTATTTTTACATCCCTATAAACTTTTATCAATAATGATAAAGATTAACAAGTTAGTAAAAACACGGTATGTTTTAAATTTATCAAACTAGAAAAAAATACCCAAATTGCAGTGAACCCACAGTGTATGGGTCAATCATAGTATGGATAAGTACTCCAAGGTCGATCATATGGACCAAGTGAATAAATTGTGACTGTGATCTAAAATAGAGTAAATTTAGAAATAAGAATAAAGATTGAAAAAGTAAGGGAAGAAAGAGCAAATGTTTTTGGAGGTTTTATAAAGTTCGCAATCAAATATCAAATTTGATTGAAAACCAAACAAAGCAAATAAACGAAAGATTAATCACTAAAAGAAAGCGGATTCTAAGGATTCAAGGTCATTATTTATACGCATGGACTCAGGACATCTCTCAAAGGATCTATGGTTTACAAGCCACGGGGAAGAACGTTTCTAGGCTAACGGTCTATTACCGGGTAAGTCTCAAGTATTACCCTATTGAGGAAGGAATCTAAGAACACTCAACCCATTAGAGGTTTTCACCTCTATTACCTATGATCAGTTCTCTAAGGACTCTAAGAAGGGGTATCACCGGATAAGTCTCAACTTCAACTTAAGTTATTAGCTAGAAGGATTCTAACTAGGTTCAAGTCCAAACTAACCCCTACGATTTCAAAGCTATTCAAATCAAACATAAACACACTATTCCATCATAGTCCAAGTATAAATAAATCCCTATTCACCTTGGAACCACAAAGGTTCTAGCCAACAATCAACATAATGAAATCAATAATCAATTCAATTGAGAAATGCATAAGAAATGTAATAAAAGAGGGAATAAAGAAAGTACTCAACTTTAATAATCCCGAATCAACAAAACAAAGGAACTCCAGTATTGCAAAGCGTATCTGAACTGAAAGAAATGGAAAAGCTTGAATCTTTCCTAAAACTCAATGTAGTTCAACAATGGTGAAAATGGAGAAGAGCAAGGGAGTCGTCAGAGAGAATCTCTCTTTATCTAACCCTCAAAAGAATAGAATGCGGAACCCTAGAAATAATTTGGAGCTTTCCTTTTATACCCAACAACATGTCAAAGGACGAGCTGGGCCAAAATAGATCCAAAAAATAAAATAAAATCGTCGCTCAAGGATCTCGGTCATCCATCTCGGTCGAGATTATTCACATGTCGGGGCCGAGATTTGTCTTCGGGATTCAACGCCCAAGGCATCTCGGTCGACCGACCGAGATCACACCCGAGATCAAGACCGAGATTCTTCGACAGTAGCTTCCAACCTCGACCGGGATAAGGGATCTCGGACGAGATGGCATGGATCTCGACCGAGATAATATGAGTCTCGGCCAAGATGCCTCAATACTTCGGGTACTTCGTCTCGTTTTCTTTCGGCTCGTCTTTTCCTCCTTTCTCGTGCATGCATGATCGCTCCAAAGCGTCCATTCCGAGGCTTGATCCTCAAATGCATCGTTTTAGCTCCAAAACACGTCAAAGTACCTACAAAGACACCAAAAACTTGTGTAGACATCTATACTCGCAAAGTAACACTAAACAAGTACAGAGAACACAAATCCAGGAGCACAAAACACCTCTGCTTGAACCCATAGTTTATCCAAGTTTCCTCCGGATCTTTTCTATGGAAGGAAAACAAATCCAGGAGGACAAAACACCTCTTACAACACTCAAAGCATCACGCCTTCCCTAGTCCCACACCCTCCGCCCTCCGACATCTCATGTGCATATCTCTCCCGAGCGGCCTCCTGCACCGGTTGCACTAAGCGAGGTTTCTTTGTCAATTTCCATTTCCTTCTTTACAATTTTATGATTTAGGGCTCATTCTTACTTTTTACTCGATATATTCACTATGAGTCTCTGTTTCGGGACTACTCTTGTAGCAAGTTTTCGCTGCCATTAATATCTGGAGGAATTCGACAATACTTTCTAGGTTTTCGAGAGGGGGAGAGGCTAATGACTGATTCGGTCAGTCCTTTAGTACCAATTTGCACATGGATTGTATTGAAGACGACACTACGGTGTAATGGGCACCATTAACCTTCATTGCACTTTCGTAGGCACTCCGTTTAGGTTGTGTTTGCCTTTGTCTAGTGGAGTTTCCATGCTTCGTAACTTAAGCGATTTAGGGCCTTGGGTTGATAGTGTTAATGGAAGAAAGAAGATCGAATTCTCAGTTATGGAATGTAGTTCTTTGATCGAGTTGAGTGGTTCATATGAGGAAGAACGATCGAATTTTCGGTAGTGGTTGGCGATTCTCTGTCGAAGAAAGGTTGGAGTTTCATTCAAACTCAATGCATCCTGCAAGATTTTATCTTTCTTCTTTGGCAGGTGAAGAAGCTCTTTGAACACAGTTAAAGCTGAATCCTTACTGTCACCTGATAAAATCATGGTTCCACTTAATTCTCCGTTGTAACCTTGACATGAACATGAATTGGCTGTATTAAAGTTATCTTCATTTTGAACATACAAGAATATCTTAAAATCAGCTACTTTGAATGTTGTTATTTGAAGAAATGAGAACAATGTTTGATAAACTGATTGAATTTCAGGTTCTTTTCTCACAATTCTCATCTGAGCAATGACCATCCCTTATTTTGTTTAGTTTTTCATTACTGTAGTTGCGCGATTAGAAGAAATGAGATTTGATGAATTGATAGAATGAATATAGATTGTTTTGAATTGCAGTGAAGATTTACAATGCTTCGTTGCTTATGATTCAGGGCTGCAAATTCAGTTTTTGTGTCTCAGTAGTCTTCATTTGATGTTAAGGGCTACAAATTCAGTGTTTTGGAATTGCCAAAACATTAGTGTATGTCGCTATAATTGTCAAACACTCGTTAGTGTTTTAAAACACTAAACACTAGTGTTTTTTGAAAACCATTCTAAAAACCCTAGTGAACACAAACACTAGTGTTTTCGTGTTGTGTGCCAAACACAACCATGCGCATGTGGATTGTTCCATGTAATGACCGATTGTTGATGAGTTCAGGTAAGTCTTATGGACTTACTTAGCTAGCTTACTCGCATTGACGTGTACTACTATAGTGGTGTATGCTTGGTGATTTATCATTATAACTTGATTAGAATGACTTTACTTTATATAAGATCCAAGTGTATGTATAACGGGTCGTGACATCATTGCCCAATTCTGACATGAGGCTGGGAGGTTCTTCGCGACTAGCCCATACATGGTATGCGACGATATGTATCGAACCACTCTTGTTGGTATACGGGGACGGAGGCGAGGGTTGGGAGACCCTCTTGCCACACAATAAGTTGAAACTAGAGTGAATTACCTAAATGAAGATAATAACGAGATTTTGCGTGCAAGCATGATTATGTATTTGATCTAAGCATTTACATGTGATTGTGGTATTTTTAGTACTAGCTTGTTCCTTAGGATTGTTAGCTAATGCTTTTACCATATGTTATTAGTTTTCTTGTAGGTTAAGGAAGTTACAGAGTGATCCGGAGCGAATGGTTAGTTGGATCCACATACTCATATAGATTGGTTTGTCCTTCAAATATTTTCATGCATATAAATAGACAAATTATTTTAGAATGTTAGTAGTTACATCTTACACGGCCATCATATTCTATGCATTCATGTCATTGTTATTTTTATAAGTTTTCTATTTGTTTTATTTATATTTGTGTCTTGTTGTAAAATCCAGTGAAATTGTTGTTAAAGATAAGATCGGAACCCATATATATAAGATACCCGTGATATTTCAGATTTCTGAAATTTAGGGTATTACATAATTGATTAAGAGTGATCTTTAACTATTTTGTTTCTGATGTGGATGCTATACCTCAACCCCTACCAAAAACAAAAGGCCTTGTCAACCTACTCAAACTTAGGGCGGCACCAAAAAAGAAAAAAAGAAGCTAAATTTCCAAGGCAATGAAGTTCTTTATTCCTAAGCGTTGTCTTCTGGTATGTGATAGATAGTTTGAAATATTCTTGTTTGTTTGCTCCGTAAGTTTTAAGGTTAGAGATACATATACACACATGGTAGTGGTTTTTAGTTTAACACATGCAATGATGCAAAAACCTGATTTCTAACTGTCTTGCGCAATTTTCACTAGTTTACTTGAAAACCCTCATCAGGGTACATCGTAGTTTCGATGAGTAACATATATAATACAAGTTACGAAAGTTGGGATCGATAAACATACAAAATCCACAAGTCGATGTTTCAAAGAAGCAACTGCAATTCTGCAAAACCGCAACGAATAAAATAAGTATATCCAAATGCAATCATATGATGATTATGTATGTATATAGATTATAGAGATGGAGAAATGCATGGGGAATAAGCATGGACAAGTATAGAAGGAATGGGTAAATTTTGGCATTGCCTCTGCAGATTTCTTCATTTATTGTTACCCATCGTTTAAGCTCAACCACGACTCCTTCTACTCATGACCAGTAACGTACAATCATAACTACCTTCACATGCATTTCAATATCTACCATAAAATGATAATATATTATAACAAATGCATGCTATCTTCATACACAAAGGCATCTAGCATGTAAATCATATAACATGTGCATTTTTAAAATGAAAATTATGTTTTTGACTAGCTAGAATCAAAGTTGTATTGGAGGTTGGTGGCTGGTTTGTCCGTATTTTGGTTTGATGGGACAACGCAGAGAGCACGCTCAAAAGGCCAAAACACAGACTCCCCACGTAAATATGTATGCAGTATAACAATAGTGATGGGAAAGCTACATTTCATATATCATACTATACACCCTACTAGTAACTACTAGTACGTATATATTTTTTATATTATCTCACTTACATTTTGGAAATTTTGAAAAAGTCAAATAAAGTATATGATACAATCTTTGAGAGAGTGAAGAAACCATCAAACTTTCAAACTTCTAATTAAACCCATACCTTAACTTTACTTACTTAATTATATGTTCTCATCTTACTACTATAATAACTTTTATGCTAAAATTAGTTCTAAGCTTATAAAATAATCATAATTTTTATTTATTTATTTATTTGTTTACCTATATAAATTAATTAATTAATGTTGACCTCAATAAAGTACCTTATAATATGTCCGGACAATTAATGTTTATATAGAGAGATATGGGGTGTTATGATCATATAACATGTATTTTTCAATTATAAAATATTTTGAATAAGGCGACATACATATCAATTGTTCAACTATATTATTTGCTCAACTAATCATAAATTAGTAATTTATATGTTTAATTGTTCAACTATATAATCATTTGTTCAACTATATTTAATTAAAATTGTTCAATTGTATAATCATGTGTTCAACTATATTCATTATATAATTAATTGTTTAACTATATATACTCAAAATTGCACAACTTAATTTCGAATATATAGTTGAACAGTTGAAACCCAGCCTTTAATTTAAAATATTTTTATTTATATTTAAATAATTTTTATTTTTCACCATAATACCTCTTTTCACTAATCCAACCCTATGTGTATATCAACATGACATATGTCTCTGTTGAACCGGCTACTCGATCCGCTTATTTTACAACTTCTCAATTTGTATCGGTTATGGTGGCCCGAAAAATCGTTGGATCGAAAGTACCGTTGAACTGAACACATAAAAATTGTAACATGGTAGAGTTGTACTTCCACCAAAACAAGTAGTGCAGCCGGGACGGAACACAAAATTAAGATTATCGGAGATTCGGAGACTAAAACTTACAAAATGTAATTTTTGTTTGGTGTCAACGTGTTTGGTGGCTTTAGATTATGGAAGAATAAAGGTTGCATTTGATTAGTGATAAAATTAAGGGGATGGAGATTATGTAGATGAGAAAGGGTGAAATAATTCTCTTAATTTGATTGGTAAGGGAATGAAAGAGAATAAAGGAATTAAATAATAGAAATTAAGGAAATTGGATATCGGATTGTGTAATTCTATTGATCGAGTTTCGATGACGAGGATTATAAGAATTATTAAGTCTAAAATCTCATATTTACCCATCTTTCTTTTTCATCTATTTCATCTAAAAAAAATTAACACACTTGTTTGTAATTTACTCACGATTATATTCACTTTTTTTTTATCAAACACTCATTCCAGTTATCTTGATACACATCTCTTTCAATAAATTTACCACCTTAATTCCTCATCTGAATAATTATCTTTATCTTCAGCTTTATATACATAATCTTACCTTATCATATAAAATTACCGGCATGGATGAAGATTAAGAGAAACTATATAATCTAGCCACAAAGATTAAGGTGGATTATGGAGATTATGTATCCGGTTCCTATATTTATCGACTTAAATATCTGAGAAAAGAAAGGCTAGGTAAAACGTAGTTACGTAGTAGTGGTTCAGCAAGCATGTCACTTAGCTACTACCGTTGCTCTTTAACGGCAAAGTAAAGTCCAAAATCAAACTAGACATCTTGTAATCAAATTGTAAGATGATGCATTTATAGTAGTGTAATTAATAAGGATGAAAAAGGTGTACTAGCGAGCTCAGAATCTGTGGTATTTTCAGTGCCTACGTACAACTCTGCAGCTGATTAATCCAGTACGTTCATGAACGTACATGGAGCTCACATATCGATTATTTTATGGCCAAACGGATCCTAAGGTTCATTTGACAGGATTATTGAGATTATTTCGAGGACTTTTATCCCTAATAATCCAATAATCTCCATCAAATAGAATGAGAATTTCTCCGACTTTCATCTTCAATAACTCCAATCTACCAAACACACCGATTAATCAAGGAACACAAGTTGATGCAGCATGGCTGCTCCAAATTATCTACCTTTCACGCCATCGAAATTAGAAAAGTATTGGGTGAATCGGTTAACTAACACTTTTCGATATAAGTTGTACTAATTGTATATTTTGATGGTTATTGTTAATGTCCGATACAGACGGATCGTAGAGCGGGGTCGTGCATACGAGCATACAAGCCCAACGAGTTCTATCCTAAATTCAATTGACAATAGGAGGAGTAATCCACCGACCTTATATACTAGGCTCGAAATGTTCCTAATTTAGATGTAAGAACTTATTATCTCCAACACGCCCCCGCAAGTACAAATAAGGTTTAGACTGAGTTGATACTTGTTTGCAGGTTAGGATCGCGAGCCGAATAGAGTCTAACCGATTTAATACCATGTTAAAGTCCAATACAGACGGACCGTACAAGCACACATGCGCGTTAGACTCAAGCCTAACACATAAGCCCCACGGGTTATATCCTAAACCAATTTGTAATAGGAGAAATAGTCAACCGACCTTATATACTAGGCTCGGAATGTCCCACTTTAAATGTGAACACTTATTATCTCCAATAAAAATTTTTTAATTTTTTTTAATAAACTTATGCATTTTAATTTTTATAATTATTATTTCAAAATTTGTATTTCATTAGTTCGAAAATTGTGTTATGTTAGTTCAATCATCATATCCTATTAGATTAAACATACACAGGTAAAAAGGTGCATAAAACATTACCAACAAATCAAGCAAAAAAAAATATATGAACCGAGTATAAAAGCATTAGAATTTAGAACTCATAGTATACAAATTTTAATCAAATAGATAAAAAAAAAATAGAAGAAGAAGATAAGTTTAAACCAACAAAGTAACAATTACAAACTTTAAAATAGAACATGAATGAATCAACAATATAAAATATTCTTTTTGAATAGTAAAAGAAATAAACTAAAAGAACTATTAGATTTTTTTTAAATGAATAAATAAAATTTAACACATGCCAGATGGTAAATTTCATACCAAAAATACAATGTCATCCTGAATGTTCACCTTATATTTAATCCTTTTTCAAAAAAAATGCCATACAAAATCATGAAATACGAATACTCTAGTGTTTAAGCCCGTGTTACACGGGTTTTTTCTAGTAAATTTACAAAAAAAATCTATATAATTACTTGTTCAAAAATAAACTATATTTTCTTGAATTTTTCAAGTGTGTTATATTTAATGTAAATAATTTATTTATTAAGAAAAAAAATAATTGCTAATTATTTTTCATCAATAAAAACAATATTATGTTAGTCCAATAATTGTATTAAAAAAATCATATTATGATTTATAAAAATAGACAAAATCTCAATATAAACTTTCACCATCTTGATACGGGGTTAGCCGTGTGGTTGTCCGATTTTTCGACACCCAGACTTCAAATGAATAAAAGCGGGAAACAGACGTGTGATGTGTGGGTATGGAGGGATGATCCGATGATGATGATGGATGTCTGAAATACCCCTATCCATGATAACCTGATGTTCAAACTCGTCTCCAAGCTCAAACTACTCAAAACCAAACTCAAACGCTTAAAAAGTCTCTCCTTCAAAAACATTAATGAGGCCATCAATGACCACAAATGCTCCTTGGATACCATCCAAACTAAGATCTCGATCATCCGACCCCATCAACCACTCCCTCCAGGCTACGAATCCGCCAATATCCAAGCTCTCACAACCCTTATTAACAACCTTCACCTCACCACTTCCTAGATTGCCAAGCTCGACTGGATGAAGCACAACGACCACTACAACTCTTATTTCTTCAAACATATCAAGCAGTGAATGGGTCATGCTAGCATCTCCTTCGTCAAAGACGTCTACGGCAACGTAGTCACTGACCAGTGGGACATTGTTGTGTGCTTCGTCAACCACTTTACCAACCTTCTTGGCACCAAACAACCCAACATCCCTCCTGACCCCACCATTATCAACCTCGGCCCCAAATTCCCCAGACGTGATTCTCTTCTTCTCTCCCGTAATGTTACTAATAATGAGGTCAAGAAGACTCTCTATTCGATTGGTAGAAACAAGGCCCATGGACCTGACGGGTATAATTTCTTCTTCTTCACATAAATATGGGAAATCACTGGAAAAAATTTCACTCTTGCAATCAGAGACTTCTTCTCTACTAGTAAGCTTCTGCGTCAAACCAACCACACCTCGATCTCTCTTATCTCCAAGGTCACGAACCTGTAACACCCCAAATTCTAGGAACTCGAGATGCTACGGGTAAGGACCTCACAATGAGTCCCGACCCTAGTTTGACAACAACTTTACCGGATCTTACAACAAGGCACAAATAAAGACACCGAATAAAATCTTTATGTAGATAAATGTCATGAAAGAAAATAATAGTAATTCAGCCGTCCAAATACACATGACAAAATCTGAAGAAAAGACACGAGTCTTGTCACAAAAGAAACCCAACACCCAAATACGGAAACCCGACTTACCACCT
The DNA here is from genome assembly GCA_002319775.1 of Fagopyrum tataricum. Classification (NCBI taxonomy): domain Eukaryota; kingdom Viridiplantae; phylum Streptophyta; class Magnoliopsida; order Caryophyllales; family Polygonaceae; genus Fagopyrum; species Fagopyrum tataricum. The sequence goes on along the minus strand of CM008279.1, from coordinate 11,037,726 downwards.
CTCTCCGGATCTCTAAACAACTGCCTATCCTGCAAGGTCTACAACATCGGTTTACACCGTTAGCTAACAATTCACTATATAAGTAAATACTAAGTAGAACACGCACACAAACGTAATTTAAACACATAGCATGCTTCACACTCAATTATATTATTATCTTCCATTAGGTAATTCACTTCTATTAATTCAACTTATTGTATGGCACGAACGTCTCATCGACCTTCGTCTCTGTCCCGTAAACCAACCGGAATGGATCCGATGCATCTCACCGTATACCATAGTCGCAGAGAGCGTCCCAGTCACCTAGCAACGCTGGGGAGTGATGCCATGACCCGTTCTCATACACTTGGGTCTACTTATACCGTAACGTTGTCTTACTCAGGTTATAATTATAAACATTCAGCACACACCACTACAATAATACACACCCATATATGTATCATTAGCTAAGCAAGTCCGTAAGACTTACCTTAACAGATCGTCGACCAACCATTACAATCTATCGTATGCTCGTGCAATCACTATTAACTACCTGTCAAGAAAGAACGTCTTAGAATTATCATTCTCAGGCTTACAACACTTCTAGCAGGCTTCTAAACTAGTGAGTAAGTTTTCGGGACGAAAGATTAAGAAATCCTAACTTTTACGGAAATTATCAAAACTCCCCTAACTTTCCTACAATTCCTAAAAGTGCCCAAAATGGGTTTAATACCCTAACTATTGTCCAACAATCCTACTATTTCTCAAAATTGCATTTATTCCCTACTTTACGACCTCATAAGTCCAAATTTAACCGTTGGATCATTCCCAAATTTTTATACCATAAACTACATATATACATCTACAACATATTAAAATTTCAACGGTAAAATATATCTCTAAGTCATCGAAACTTGCTACTCAAGTTAACTATTTATTCACTTTTCCTGAAACAGCTATGCATATCCTATGGTCTTGAGTTCGAATGTTGGAACTTACATTTTATGAAACAAATCTCAATAACCTGGAGACCACGGTTCGATACCCCCTAGACACAAATTCTGCATTTAATTTTGAGAACTAAAGATCCGAGTTTGAGTCCTATGGGCAACAAAAAAGAGGAAGAAGCCGGTACCTCCCCACATTCTCTATAGAAAGAAGAAAACGACCAACTCCGGCACGCCCGCTACCAGTGGTTCCACGTTCCTCACTGTTGCAGCACCGGCTATGTCGACTCGAGGAGGAAAATTTCCGACCTTGGCTTGTAGCTAAGACTCCACCCTCGTCCCGCCTGCCACTGCAGATCCCGAGCACACACGAACTAGACTCTGCACGCCACTAAAGCCCGGACGAAGGAGATGGCACATCGTGGGTTAGTTGGAAAGGTTGGGCTCGACTGCAGGCTCACCGTTGGTTCGTCGATCCTTGCTCCTTCAGCCCAAAAGAATGGTGATGGCTTGTCCAGAGCTTGCTCTTCGTCTCATTCGACTGCAGGCCATCAAGAAGAAGAAACCCAGAAATGTGTTGGTTTAGAGAGACGATGAAGATGGAGAGTGAAGGAGAGGAGGATAGAATCTCACCAGATGCCGATCACGTCAAGCCCCAGAGGAGAAGAAGTCCCGTCTGATCCTCGCCGTTATTACTGTCCTCCGAGTTTCTACACAAGTGAAGCTTCAGTCGTAGGGAAGTAGGGAGAAGAAGAAAAGAAGATGAAGACCGGCTTAGTGACGAGGGAGAAAAACTGAAAGGATTCGGCCGTGATTTCCTGCGGCTGAAGATCGAACGTGATAGAGAGGAAGATAGGATAGAGGGGTTTTGCGATCTGAAAGGAGAAGGTTAGTCGAGTGTTCTAACGGCCAAGAAAGAGAAAACAAAGAGAGGGGCCGACTTTTCATGATTCCTGAAGAGAGAAGAGAGATCCCGGATGCTTTGCTCCAAACAAGCAAGTGAAATGGACCGCTCGGCCCGTTAAGGTAACACTGGACCAAGGCTGGGACCTTGGGTTTAGGCCGAGATTAAAAAAAAAGAATGGATTAAGGGGAGGTAACTAAGCAGGCTCAAACTAATTGTACTATAGAACCCATTTCTAAACTTTTATTCGATTAAAAACCCGGTAACATTATCGGTGTCGGAATAAAAATTTCGGTCATTACAGAACCCCTCCACCACAAGTGAGTTTAGACCCATCTCTTGCTACTCCACGATCTACAAAACCATCGCTAAGATCCTTGCTAACCGACTCAAGCAAACCCTTCCCAATTTCATAGGGCCTCAACAAGGTGCTTTTATTCCCGACAGATCCCTCAAACACAACATCCTTCTCGGCCAAGAAATGATCCACAACTACTCTCGATCCAAAATCTCCCCAGATGCACTCTCAAAATTGACCTTCAGAAAGCCTTCGACTTCGTCAGCCACGATTTCATGCTTGCTATCCTCAGAGAGATGAACTTCCTCTCCACCTTCATTTCTTTGATCGAAACTTGCAATCTCCGTCTCTTATTCTATCAATGTCAATAGTCATTATGAGGGTTTCTGTAAAGGAGCCCAGGGTATAACGACAAGGATGTCCTCTTTTCCCATATCTCTTCTCCATTGTCATGGAATACCTTTCCCGTGACCTCCTCTCCAAAACTTCAAATCTCAATTTCAACTTACACCCCAAATGCTCCCGCAACTCACATAACCCACCTCATTTTTGTTGACGACCTCTTGATATTCTGTTGTGGCAACCATGATTCTATTCTCATTCTTAAGGACTCCATCGATAACTTTGGGTTGTCCTCGGGTCTCCAAACCCATTGGGATAAATCTTCAATTTTCTTCGGGGGAATCAATCATCACACGCAACACACTATTACCTCATCAATCAACCTTTCCATCGGTAACCACCCTACTACCTATCTTGGCCTTCCCCTTGGTTCTAGACGCCTCAAAGTTCACAATTACAACCCCCTACTCCACAAAATTTCAGCCAAAATCAGTTCATGGTCCACCAAGAATCACTCCTATGTTGGACGCCTCCAAATCATTCGTGTAGTTATGTATAGTGTGATTAACTATTGGTCCGATGTCTTCCCCCTCCCTCTACCATTGCTGATAAAATCAACTGCTTGCTTCACTCATTCCTTTGGACGAACCAAACCGGAAGTTGCCGCAACCTTATCGCCTGGGACAAGGTCTATCGACCTAAAAAATGAAGGGGGTCTTGGCCTTAAAGACCTTGTCACTTAGCAGTTGGAACAAATCCAACATCTCAAAGCTTATTTTCGAATGCGGCAATAATAATCACTCATCCAACATGTGGATCAACTGGATTAACACCGACCTCATCCGTCAACGCACCATCTATACATCTAATTCCTCTAAAAACAACTCTTGGATTTGGCACTTCATCACCTCCATTCAAGACGAACTCCTAACCCTTCATTCACACATCTCGACCTCCCTTTCCATATCCTCCAACCCTAGCAAACTCACCTCCCTCCACACATATAATCTCTTCCGTCCTATCAACCCCACCGCTTACTGGAGTAATGTCATCTGGAGAAAATTAAACACTCCCCCGGTGTAGTTTTATTTCTCGCATTGCTGTTAATGGTAAACTGAATACAAACTCGAAAATTCCTACATGGAACCCCTTCGTCTCTAGTTTATGCCCCATTTGCAACCATGATGATGAAACCAACGACAATGTCGTTCTCCACAATGCCCATGACAAAAGCGCCCTCTCAATTGTCCTAAATTGGTTGCATATCTCTTGTCATCACAACTTCGTCCCTGACTGGCTCCTCTGGCTTTCTAATGTCACCAATTCAATCACAATGCTCTAAGAACCCAGATTACCATCTTCGTTATCACCTGCTTCTTCTACCATGTCTGACTTGCGAGAAACACCTGCGTCTTCGGCAACAACACCACTCCCAACCCTAATATCACTGCTCACAAAGTGATCCACAATGTCAAAATCTACGTTGTTGCGCATTGGAACCTCCACACTACAACCAATGCTTCCTAGATGGCTGCTTTAGGCATCTACAAGCCTTAATGTTGGCTTCTCCTTCTTTCCCCCTCTCTATTCTTCTTCTTTTGCTTGTATCTACTCGTTGTTTCGTTCTTTTGCAACCTTATTATTTTCCTCTTAATCAACACTTAACCATTGGTTCCAAAAAAAAAAGAGGTTTTAATATCACTCAATTAGTGCCCTCTCAAAAGAGAAAATTGTAGGGTACTGAGATGTGAATTAATGGTTAATTTTTTTTATATGAGACAATTAATGTGCCAAAAAAATTTTAAAAAAATATAACATAATAAAATCATTTAATGTTTAAATGGTAAAAAGTCCTTTGTTTTTTTCAAAATTTAAAAACATGAGGTATAATATTAATCAATTAATGCTCTCCCAAAATCTATTTATATATATATATATATATATATATATATATATATATATATATAGGGATAGGATCAGGTGAGAACCTAAGTTACGGTAAGAAATAAGAACACTTAATGATCGTCGGATTAAAGAACGGAAGGTTCAGATTGATCGACTAGATAAGGAAATCGATCCTATACACTTTATTACCATGATCGTGTTTTGGTAACTTTATATATTGAGATAACTTATATGGAAGATATCGTTGGATTAAAGGATTAATGTAATCGTGTTCACACATATTTTATTAATGATTTTATAATCTATAAGCAATTTTATAACATAATTCATATCAACTTTATATTAACATGCATCAATCGTGCATATCTAATGTCTATGATCCAAAATTTGCATGCACAAATATATTTTTGCATGCACGACTAGAAATGGAAAATAAAGATATATGTTTGGAAGTTCCGTTCATGTATACTTATTTGTAGTCGTGCATACTATTTAGTATAAAATTGTGCATCAGTCGTGCATCATTAAAAATAAAAGTGTTTTGCACATACGATTATATATGCATGCACCAATAGTGCATACCTATGGAAAGGGTCGTGTCACTTGAATAGTCAAAATTTCATCTTAGTCGTGCAAATATCCTCTATTCATGGATTTCATGCTAATTGATTAGTTGGTTAAGTTATTTCTCAATGAGTTATTAGTGTATAAATATATAAAGTGTTCAAATTTTTTTAATTCGTACCCATTGAATTGTAAATAAGTCTTAAATTTGCACTATTAAAGTGTTCCAATTAACTTGTCATTTTCACTTTTAATTTACAACTTATCCTAGTGCTAATAAACATTGAAATTAAGATTGAACGTTTATGTTAGTTTTAATGTTGATTTGCACTTTAACTAGTCGTGCACATATATGTGTAATTATCATTAGTATAATGAATAATGAAATTAATATTACATAAACGTGTAGTTAACATTGCACGAATAAACATATCCTTCTACTATAGCGGTAATTTGAATTTCTAACGATGCCGGAATGGGTAAAATAAACGAGGTAAGTAATAGTTTAATTGTGCGAATTTAAATTGGTAATAAATTTCTTTGATTTTTAAATGGTAACCGTATATAAGTATCCAAATATACAAAGGTATTAATTAGTATACAAAAATAAAATTGAATCTTGAACGTTGATTTGGTTGAATCATGTGGCCGATATTTGTTCTCATTTCTTACCGTAATTTAGGTTCTTACGTGATCTTATCCCTATATATAGAGAGAGGATAGGAAGAATAATGTGGAAAAAAAAACTAAAAATATAATATAATAAGATAATTCAATGTTTAAAATGTGTTCAAACGGTGAAAAGTTATTCGTTTCTCAAAAATAAAATAAAAAATATAAGGATTTAATATTACTCAATTAATAATCTTTTAAAAAGATTAAAAATATAAGGTAGGAAGATATGTTTTCATCCTCATCCGACAAGTATCCACAAATTCCAATCATGAAAACGAATGAACACCGTCAAACTACGGATGTAATCTACCTAAATTTTTACTCAAGTACAATAGACTTGTACAATTCATATCGATTTACACCACGTTTGATATAAAATTTACGAAAAACAAACGTAACCCGATTGTACTCACAGACAAGTGCAAGTGCAGTATGCACGGACCTGGGCAAAGATTTTGAACAACTGCCATGAATTTTATAGAGAAATTTTATACAAAATTGAATTGTGGTTACGCGTAATTTTACTTTGTCGACTAAATATCGTCGCCTACAAGACTACAAACGTATTTATTAGTTAATAAAATTTTAAAAAGTTGCACTAAACTGATATATATTCATAATGAAGTTTAGATGACAATTGATGAGAGGGTCGTTCAAGAGTCCCTAAGAATCAAAATCCAATCTTAATTGTTCTTCCCTTAGAAGGCAACTTCCAAATTGAGGGAAAGCAACAACACAAAGATCCATCCAAACAACCGAAAATGTATGTATTAATGGCAAGAAGTTACGGATATTTTTAACTTGCATATCGCCTTCACGAAATTTGAAGTAGATACACTCTGATAAATATGATTAAACTAAAAACAAGTTTGATTCGGAAAGTAGCTGCTTAATGCGCTGCGGATCTATCTCGCTCATTGTTTTTTCATTTCTCATGCATAGGTATCAATTTACAGTATAATAGCGATTGTCTGTTATTTTGTCTACAGATATGCAGGTCGACGACAATTTCCTTAACATTGATAAATAGGATAAGGTGATTACATAAAAAAAATTCATATTTTTCAGTTTGACGTATCAATGAATTGTCATATTTGAAATGGACGTACTTACATGTGTATTGGATGAAAAATCCTAATGAAATATATATTTTCTAAGAAACTTATATATTAGTTTCTTGTTTGTATTCGTGGAAGATATAATTTTTTAACATGTGATATGTTAGGTAGTTTTGAAAAGTTTGAAAGCGAATGGGTGTTTAGTAGGTTGAGATCAAAATTTAGAGATTAGATAGAATATTTTAAAGAGATTTTTATAATTTAGTTGAGAAGATTTGGGTACTTTATTTCAAGGATTAAATGTTCACGCATTAATAATGAAGGAAAACGAACATGTGATGAAATCCTCCATGTTATTGATAAGTTGGAGATTCATATACCGGTATGTGAATATTTCGAACTCGGGTCCTGATTTATAGGACTTGTTATCCTTAAGACATTTGATGGTGGACTCTGGACTATGGATACCATGTTCGATTGGGCCAACGGCCTTAAGACACATTGTAAGCGTCAACCGAGTTAGACAATTGTATTTGATAGACCTTTTATTTGAGTTTAGGATAAAACTCTATTAGATTTATGTGTTGGGTTCGAGTTTCGTATATAGACCTAAATGAGGTTTCATCCTAAAACTAATTGTTAATAGGAGGAAAATTCACCAACATTATCCAACCAATAACTTTTTTTGAGTTATTTTCAACTTGTCCTTTTATAATAAGAACATCAACCACAAACCTATTCCTACCCCTACCAAACAATAATTAGATTATTCATTAGGTTTCCAAAGTTTTTAAAACTCTTTAAAACTCTAATAAAAAAAATATATCTAAAGTATTAAATCTACCTAAACTTTTATGAGTGTTTAATATATTAGATATGTGGTTGTGATTAGAGTTGTTGGTTGTGGTTTTGAATGAAAGGAGATTATAAAAAACTCTCAAATCTTATGAAGAGATTATAGAATTATTGTTTTAAAATCTTCAAAACCATAACCCGATATCCAAAAAAACTCATACTAAACATACGTCAATAAAGTGAGATTAAAACCCATAAATTTTTTGTCACGTTAAGGCGCTGAAAAAAGTAAATAAAGATTGAAACTTTTTTTTCTTAATGCCCATTAAATTTTAAATTTTTTCGTTGTACTCTTACGGTTTAATTTATTCTTTATATTCATTTTTAATATATTATATTAAAATTTTATTATAAAATAAAATAAAGTATACTTACAACTAATTATGACCTCATTAAATTTTATAATTTAAAATATTTTATTTTATATTTTAATTTTTTATATTTTATTTTATTTTGAAAATAAATTTTATTTATTTTTTAATTTATATATTTTTAGTTTTAAAAATACTTTACATACTCTTAAAATATAAAAAAAATTAAAATTAAAACTAAAAAAATTTTAAAATAAAAAAAATTTTAGTTATTTTAAATTAAAATAAAATATAAAATTACATTCAAAAATAAATAAAATTGTACTTCATTTATATATATTTATAGATTCTTAAAATTAAAAAATTATTTATATTATTTTAAATCAAAAATAAAAAATTAAATTTATTTTAAATAAAAAAAATCTTTAAAAATATTTAAAATTACTTTTCTTTATCTAAAAATAATTCAATTATAAAATTTATTAATTTAAATTATAATAAGGTCGTAATTAGTTATAAATTTATTTGTTTAATTTTTAATATTTATTAATAAATTTTTACTATATATATTAAGAATGGGAAGGAACAAATTTAACCATGAGATACCAGTAATAATTTCAAGACTCAGTGATATCAGGGGAAAAAGTTCAAATTTGAGGATCCCAACGTAAAAAAAAAATCTTAAATATAAAAATATGAAGGGGGCCGAAGTGAGAAAAATGGGTGGCAAATCGCAATCCATTTCTGTTGAGGGCCCGTACTCCAGTGAATGAATGGCCTGGCCCATCTAATTGAGAATTACCTATATATCATTGGCTACCATGAATGTTTGTGCACGGTAAATTCAAAAATGCACGTTACAATTTTGACAAAAGAAAAGCCTCAAAAAGGAAACAAAACTCTAGTGTTGAGTGATTACATGTTTTTTTATTTATTTGTTACAAAGAGATATAGAGATGATCTAACAAACTTTAATATGCAACGTCGTCAGCGATGTTAGAGGATGTATGATCAAAACCATCCTCAAGAAATAACATATTATCAAAAGACTTAATAATGTAAACCCGCTCTCTATATAGTCTCCTAATCAGATCTTCTTTGCAGCTAATCCACAAAGAACCTACCATTATTGTCCTGCTCCCGAATAGCTCCTTGGCTTTGTAACGGAAAATTAAGTTCACTTTCCAGCGGGAGGAGGAGGAGGAGCACCACCAGTAGTCGGCCTTGAAATTTTAAACAGAAGGCAAGTCATTTGATCATTCGAAAGAAAGATTATGAAATTTGTTTATCTATTTAAGGATATAAAAGCTAGGAGGACGAAACTTACAGGCCAACAAAGACTTTGAAGGCATCATAAATACCCCACTGTGCACCTGTAAGGGTTCCGATCATGACTATTCGAAGAGGAAGGCCTCGTGTAAACAATCCCCACATGCCCAGCTTCTTGACAGCCTGCAAAAACATCAAGAGTTGGTTTGAGGCTAAAATAGTTTATGATTCGGATAATGGTATAACGAGTTAAATGCAATGACATACATCACCAACGGATGCACCCTGAGCATTGTTGAGGAAAGAAACCAAGTTGTCTGCAGGGTGTGACACAATGGCACAGAAAACACCCGCAATATATCCTCCAGCAAAGCTCACACCTAGTTGTGTGGAGCTGCTGCACTCGTGCTTTGGTCTTGGGATGGCATGTTTGTATATTTGTTCCACAATGTTTTCAAATGTTGCAAACTTCATCATTGTGTCTGCATACGCAAGTCCAAGATAGTTTGCAAAGTATAAAAAATAGTATCTTCTAGTGGAGAGAATAAAATTGAAAGATATCCAGATAATATTCCAACAAATGTAACTATTTTGCAAACAAAGAAACCAAAGCTGCAGCAAAAAATATAATTAGAGTCTGGTGCTGCCATATCACAAGGTTTTTTTTTGCTTACATGGAATTTGACGCCCCCAGAGAGGAACAAGTCCCTTGTACAATCTGTGAACAAAAAGAAGATTTATCCAACAATGATCAATCCAATGAGAAAGAAAAGCATAGCATTGTGCATTCAAGTTATGTATACCCTCCAAAACCCTCGGCCTTGATAATTTTGGGCAATCCGTCAGACAAACCCTTAGCAAAGCCAGGCTGCGTCTGGACTCGAACCTTGACAGCTTCAAATGGACAGAGACCGATGTCAGCAATGATCTCAGCGGATGCAGAACCGGCCAGGTACATCAACGTCTTGTACTTGGCGGCATTCTCAGGTCCCGCCAGATCTGAATAGTACTCCTTGAAGAACTCGTATAAGCCGAATTTTCCAGCACCCTGAGCACTGTAACCTAGAAGAGTAGGGACCCAACCCCTGAAGAAGCCTCTTATACCTTGCTCCTTCAACAAAATTCCAAATCCGGACGAAATGCTCTTGTACTTGGAAGGATCAATCTAGCAACAGCAACAAGAAACACACAACAATGAATTTAAATTCGAATTCTCATTCATCTACATTTGCAACCTAATTTCTGCCTGGAATCAGTATCTCACCAGCCGATCTATTTGTTCCGTTTTCAGGCGATGAATCACAAAATGCATCAACGGTTCTAGAAACTGAGAGCGGAATGAAGAGTGGATGAAAAACAAACCTGCATGTTACATTTGACTAGATCAAGAGGAGTGACGGCCATATGAGTGAGACCGCAGCTGAGAATGCCTCCAGCAGTGCAGGCGGCGTAAAACGATGGTGTATACAACGTAATTTTCTTCTCAGTCGGAGCCGGAATGACGAAATTCTTGGAAGAAGGTACCGAAGGAGATGCAATCGGTGTGGATGGTTCATTGATCCGATTACCAGAAGCGATTGAGGTGTCAGAGGTGGAGGAAAAGCAATAGAGGAAGCTAGGGGCTAGAGATTGGATATTGATGTCAGGGATCGTCATTGATGATGAAACTAGGGTTTGATTAAAGTCCCTGATTGATCGGAGATGCTAGTTGTTGGAAAAGGAGAGAAAGAGGAGATAGTTAAGAGGTAGCGTCGAATTTGTGTGGGAGTCAAAAATCTCCCTTTTCGCGCGGTTTATATTGACCCTTTCTGACAATATTACCCTCTTCTTCTCCTCTAAAATACGGACGTACTTCTACATGTTCTAAATAAAGAACTATGGAGGAAGGGCTAAACTTAGGTTGTTATTGTCCGGAATCAGAAGCCACACAAAATATTTGAATGAGCTACCTTAATCTTTACAAAATAAGACGGGCATGACTGGATGAGCCATTGAGCCATGATTTTCATTTTAAATTTGACCTCTTGCTTACTTGTATTGTCCTTTCATTATCTATTCAGTTTTTATTGATTCAAAAAATAAATCTATTTATTTTGACTCCAACAAGTATGAGCTCAAGTTCCGTCCTTTTATTTATTATAATGTCTGGGGTCATATTATTTCATTTTCGGGTGCCCCTAATTATCATTGAACGATTTAAAATTGATGTTATACTCAAATTTTGAGGTTTTAGAATCAATGGGCGGCTCATCCAGTGCTGATCTAATTAAAAAATATAAACATGAAATAACAAGAGACATAAAACCCAAATCCTGTTCAAATAATTTTTTAAAAAAAAATAAATCAAAAGTGCATTATAACATGCATACTAGATATGTTCCTAATCATCTAAAATGATGTCATCTTGTATTTTTTAAGTAAATTCCTCAATAATTAGTTTGACGACAAATACATGGACTTCATTGGCTAGGAATAACTATATGTGCATCACTGTCCACTTTATTGATGATGCCTGGAAATTACAGAAAATGATTATTAATTTTTGTCTCATTTCCAGTCATAAGGGAGAGACTATTGGTAGGGCACTTGATGATTGTTTAGGATTTTGGGGATTGTCAAGTAAACTTCTGACAGTGACTGCTGATAATGCATCTTCGAATGATGTAGCATCCAATTACCTTAAGAATATCTCAAATAATGGTTGTATTTTTAACGGGAATCATTTGCATATGAGATGTGTAGCACATATTATTAATCTGATTGTTCAAGATAGAATAAGAGAATGTGATGATTATGTAGAAAAGATTCGATCTGCAATTAAGTATGTTAGGGGTTCTCCTCCTAGATTAGCTGCTTTTCGACTCATAGCTGATAACTTGAAGATTGAGTGCAAACGTTCTTTGATTGTTAATGTCTCGACTAGGTGGAATTCAACTTATTCTATGTTGAGTATTGCATTGAAGTATAAATCAGTTTTTAGTCGGGTGGATATTCCAGATTTAGATGGTTTGGGGGCTATATGTGCAGATGATTGGGATAAGGTTCAATCACTTGTCTGTTTCTTGAAGGAGTTCTATGATTTGACACATCGTGTCTCAGCCTCTTCGTATGTCACAAGCAACTTCATGATTTTGCATGTTTTAAAGACAATGAAAGTGTTGAATAGGTTGCTCAGTAATACAAACTTTGCTTTGAAACACATGGCCCGTCAAATGCAAATCAAGTGTGAAAAGTATTGGGGTTCATCTGATAAGATGAATATGTTGATGTTTCTGTGTGCTATGCTTGATCCGTGTTATAAGATGATTGGAGTGCAGTCTATTATTCGTAGCATTTGTGAGCAAGAGTCTTGCCCAGAGAGTAGTTCAGAGATCTTAATGAAGACAGTTAAAGATCTTACTTACAACTTGTTTGATGAATATAGAATCCGTTATTCTTCTTTGGAAGATCAAGAAAATGGGTCACATTCGAATGCAGTTGCTATTGATGAAAATGACAGCTCAGATTGGTTAGAGGAAATAAATGAAGATGTGGAGGGTGGAATGTTAGACCGTGATGATCTTTCAAGATCCGAGTTTGATCAGTATCTGAATGAAAGTCGTGAAAAGAAAAAGGTGGATATATTGCATTGGTGGAAGTTGAATGGTCCTAGGTATCCCATTGTTGCACGAATGGCACGTGACATGCTAGCCATTCCGATTTCTACTGTTCCATATGAATCTGCATTTAGCATTGGAGGTCGTCACCTTTCAGAATACAGAAGTAGTTTGATTCATCAAGTAAGTATTAGTTATTTAAATTCTAAATACTTGAAGTTTTTTTTACTAACTATGTTAATTTTATTTGGTCTTTTGTATAAGACGGTACAAGCACTTGTATGTACCCGAGATTGGCTACGCTTAAACAACAGAAACAAAAAGGATGATGTAGAGGACTTAGATGAAGAAAACATCTTGAAAGAAGGTAATGTTTTTCAAGTTTAGTGTTAGTGTTTATGATATATCTATGTAAAATATTTCAAGTATGTGTTTGTATGTATATCTTGTACAGATTTGGAGAAGAATTGTTCGATTGATATTAACGAAGGAACATTCTTTGTTTGCTCTTGATTTACGGTATGTTACTTTATATATTATTACATGTTTTCTTTGTCTATGAGGTATGCATATTATATAAATATTTATAATATTCTTTAAAAATTTGTAGGGAAAAAAGGAGAAGATAGAAGTCGATATTGAATGTCTTGTTGAATGGAGTAACTTTTGGATATTTATGGATAAAAATACCTTGTTGAATGTTATTGATATTTACTTTTTAGTTAATGATGCTTGTAACTTTTGGTTTATGGATTAGCATAACCAACTCAAGATTATGTTATGTTCGGATTAGTCCATTTTGTCATCTTTGTTGCATCAACCAATAGGTTATGTTTAAATGTTAAGTCATGATGGTTAGCTTGGTCTAACTGTTATTTTTCATAATCATCATGTAACCATCGTAACATAGCCAAAAAAAGTTAATAAGTTATAATTTAAAATTAAATTGAATTCTAACACCAAATTACCGGGAAATATTTCATGTATTATTTAAAAATGTATCACATATAACTAAAAAATTTACGAAATAACAATTGTAAATTACAAGATTTGGGGGGGAGAGATGAAAGGAAAAGAAAAAAAAAACGAATCCGTGACTGAAAATAATTGATCCAAGGACCAAGGAACTCAAACGGTCCAAACGATCCGGACCGTTTGGACCGGACCGTAACGGTCCGGTCCGATCCACGGGTCTGAGAAGTGTTCGGCAGGTTTACGGACCGATCCGGACCGGACCGTATGCGCACTCCTATCAACACCCTCCAACATTTCATATTCAATCAATATAAATATATTAATCAACAAACTCTAACATTTGACATTCAATCAATATAAATATATTAAATTAGACTAGTAGAGTCTTAAAGCTGATATGGTGTTCCACGATTTTAAATTTTTTCTCTCTCATTGTAAAGCTACGATTTTTTTTTTAACTTTATTTATTTAAATTTTTAAAAATTGAATCATTTTAAATATATTACGCTGATTCAATTTTCTTTTTATTATTTTAGGATATTTAATTAATAAACTTAATTTTTATAAAAATCAATTTAACTCTCAATTTCAAGCAAGGGTGTGGGTTTAATGAACTCCACCATGAAAATATTTTTAATTTCGTTGGAGCCAAGTCCGTAATCTTTATCTGTTGTTTTCCTACGATTTAATATTATTAACATTAAATCAGTTTGTTCAAATTCAAAGAAAATCATAATTAAATCCTATATTTAATTTAATTATGTATTCGTCTGTTAGAATATATGCCTAGTCTATTGGGTCGTATATTTGATTTTATCTCTTTATTTGTTAATCTATGATTATTTTATTTTTATATTGCTTTTACTCTTGTTATAAATATTTTTATCTCCCTAATTTCGCACTTGAAATGTAAACTTAGTGTTCAATTAATTTCACCATCGGGTGTGAAAAGAAATTGAGTTTAATTAATTTCGTATTTGGGACCCGAAAGAGTAATTAATTTTTACTAATTTCACACTTGGAGTGCGAAAATAAAATTGAGATTATCAATGCAATATTGGATCCGAAAGCAAAAATAAAAATAAAAAAATTGTTGCTTTTTTAAAATGATATAGTTGATTCGGCAACCATTGAGTAATTTTATATATAAATATATAGTTTCATCTAAAATGACATTTTTCAGTAAAAGATAAACAATATATAAGTGCTTGTTATTTTTATCCATATTTGAAGTTTGTTTTAAAGATTAATTAACTTAGTTACCATTCATTATTTATTTATTCAGATGTATCTATTAAATATCTAATCTATTTTAATTTTGAAGTTGAAGTTGAAGTTGTAGTGTAATTTAGCTTTTGAGTTATAGATTAATTAATTAATTACCAAGTTAGATTAAGTTAAATTATAACCCGTCAAACTTGACTCGATATATTGTTTTATTATAACAAATTATACCAACGTCAAACAATCAAAAAATGATGTTTTCATCTATTGAATTATCAGATTTTTAAGGTCAAAATGCAAATTACATTATGATTTCGAAATCAAAATATATTAGCTTTTGTTATTCAATTAGTTGAATATGTAATAAATGAACGTAAATTAAGTCAAAATTCTATGAAACAAATTTATAAATAAAAATAAATAAATGGAAATCTTTATTCTTTACGGCTATAAATTCATCTACTTTGCTTTTTACGAAGTCCGACATCTGCAGACCCAAAAGAGTAGTAACATATGCAAGGCCATCTAACCTCTTCAAATTTGCTTTCGTTTTTGACAATCATAAAAGAGACTTAGAAGTTTGAATATTCTTACCCTACTTAGGAGTTAGGAGGCTAGGAGCCTTCTGTCGGCCACTCGTAATTGATGTTATATACAATTTACAATTAACAGAAAATGCCAAATGCATCGATCACCAGTTCGAGTCTGACGGATGGTGATAAACAAAGAAATTAGATGTGATCTTATTTATCGTCTACAATGAGTCCAAGATAACTAAAATTTCAAAATTCTGATTACATTCTTATACAGAACCACAAGAAATGAAAATCTGTTGTATGATTACACAATATATTATAATATAATCTTAGGAACTAACGCAAAAATTACCAAGAATGATACAAGGTGTCAATCAAAACTCTCTTCCAGAAATAAAAGGCAGTCAAAAGAATGAAAACACAGAAGTTTGAACTCCAACCATTATTGCTCTGGATTTTCTGTTTTCAGTAGAACATTTTTTCACCTATAATATATACCGCTTAGGCTTTCAGTTTAGTTGACCGCGGGAGCAGGAGCAGCACCACCAGTAGTCGGCCTTCAAACAGAAAGACATTTGGTTTTCAGTCAGTTGATGATAGTGAAGAAATAAGGTTAATGAAACAATGGTTTATTTGGATTAATGAAACTTACAGTCCCACAAAGACTTTGAAGGCATCATAAATAACCCATTGTGCACCAGTTAGGGTTCCAACCATTACTATGCGAAGAGGAAGACCGCGTGTACAGAGACCCCACAGTCCGAGCTTCTTGACAGCCTATAAAAACTCCAAAGTTTCAATGGATGATGAAAAGTTTAAGAACTGATGCAGATTAGTAATAATGCATAGGCAGGTCTAGGGTAAGGACTTACATCACCAGCAGTTGCACCCTGGGAATTGTTGAGAAAAGAGACCAAGTTATCTGCAGGGTGTGACACAACCGCACAGAAAACACCCGCTATATATCCACCAACAAAGCTCACACCCAGTTGTTCGGAGCTGCTGCATTCGTGTTTAGGCTTTGGCATGGCATATTTGTATATAAGTTCCACAGTATTTTCAAATGTTGCAAACTTCATCATCGTATCTGCATTTGCAAGAATGTTATAGTTTCTACAGACAAATTGCAGTGTTTACAAGTAGCAGGAAGGCATGCTTTGTAAACTATCAATAATGATTGACATGTACGATATATAGTTGTATCTAATAGAAGAAATACCACCAAACAAAAAACTAATCTAACAAAGCACTGCAATAGTATTGGCATATATGTTATGCATACATTGGAAGTAGAAAACAGAATAATTGGCTTACATGGAATTTGACGCCCCCAAAGTGGAACAATTCCCTTGTACAATCTGTTGACAGTGAAAATGGATCAATTTAGCCATAGAAGGTTATTGCATAACAAAGGGGGTCTGGTAATAGATGATAGAAGGATATGCATACCCTGCAAAGCCCTCAGCCCTGACAATTTTGGGTAAGCCGTCAGACAAACCTCTAGCAAAGCCAGGCTTGGTCTGAACTTGAACCTTGATAGCCTCGAATGGGCAGAGAGCGACATCAGCAATGACCTCAGCAGACGCAGAACCTGCTAGATAGATCAACGTCTTATATTTGGCAGCATTCTCACCCCCGGCAAGATCTGAATAGTACTTCTTGAAGTACTCATACAAGCCGTATTTGAAAGCCCCCTGAGCACTGTATCCCAAAAATGTAGGAGCCCAGCCCCTGAAGAAGCCTCTTACACCTTGCTCTTTCAGCAAAACCCCAAATCCCGAGGAAATGTTCTTGTACTTGGAAGGATCAATCTATCAGCAAGAACAGCAAATACATTCAATAATCAATTTCAATTCTCCAACTGAACTTCTAACTCAAATCACTGTTTTTAGTGTCCTCTTATCCCAGCCTGTTTGTTCTGTATATGGACAATTTATCAACCAACTGAATAAGTGATGAATGAAATAGAGAACCTGCATGTTACATTTGACGAGATCGAGAGGAGTGACGGCCATGTGAGTGAGACCGCAGCTGAGGGTGCCGCCGATGGCAGAGGCGTAGTAGTAGGCGGGCGAGTACAGCTCAATTTTCTCTCTCGGAGCTGGAATTACGATTTTTTTGTTGGAAGGTGGAGAAGGAGATGAAATGAAGGTGGATTGTCCATTGATCAGATCTGCAGAGCCTGTGGAGGGGGAGGAAACAGAATAGAGAAAGCTAGGGATGAGAGATTGGCGATTGGCTTCGGAAATCGCCATTGATGAGGAATTTGTAGGGCTTCGTTCTTCCCCTGAGTGATTGGTGAGAAGAAGGGTTACCAAGAATAAAGACGAGTAGCAGTCGAATAGTCTTTGAGATCAGATATCAAGCAATAAGATATTTCACTTTCGCGCGTTTTATAACCAACTTCTTTTGACTATAATACCCTCCCTTGCTCCTTAATATTACACGAGTACCGCTCCGGCGTAGAGACGGGTCCAACGAGCGGTCTGCTGAAGTGCCAAGGAGGTAAGCAACGACGTAACTTACGTAAAGAATAAGATGCACGCAGCCTACCCTCCAAGAATTCGTGGAAACGAAGAGACCAAAAGAAGCTTCCAGAGAATACCAAGGGTTGACTCGTCAACAAATTTCTATTTCTTTTAAGTTTTAAGGAATAAATTTAGGAAAAAAGAAAATAAATTCAGGTAACGAAAACAAAACAAAAAATTGGAGTGTAATTTGAAACTTGAAAAATAATAATAATAATAATAATAATAATAATAAGTATTTTTGGCGTGTATTGAAGTATTGTTGAAGTTGTGTTATTATACTTGATCATACGCGTTATAATCTATAGTTAAATTATGAGTTGTGATTTTGGTTAGGTACATAAAACGATCTATTAACCTCTTTTTTCTTCTTAGTTTTGTGTAATTCCGTCGAACTTTTTATTTTTTTAGGCAAAAATCATTTTTTTTATTGAATGTGACTTTGTTAGCAAATTTTTCAATGCTCGAGTTCAATTGATCTTTGTGTTATTGATGAAAAATTGTTGAAGAATTAGAACAGTGTGATATCTAAAACAGATGGATGGAAAATAATAAGAGAAACAAATCAAAGGTACTATAAATGCAATGATATACTTATCTACAATTAGCCTACAATGTCAGTTTTTTACTTTGGGAGATTTTTAGCTACGATGTTAATTTGGGCTTTGCTAACCTGGAGTTATTCCTCTCTAATATCATTTTAGATTGACATGTCTCTTCTTTTTAAGTGAACATCATTATCCGTATTTCAGCTGATATGCTTGATCAAATTGTGCCTTACAAACCCCATTCTTGCTTCCACCCATTAAATACAAATCAATCAATCATACTCCCCTACAAGTCACATCATTCCACCCATTTACCCATATAAATACCCATAAATATCCACTTTCACCCTTATACCCATGTTGGAAATATGAAGGGCCCTTACAAAAGGTGGTGTGATATGCTTGATCTCTTCTTTCACTATTCCGCATTTTTTTTTTTTTGCATTTAATACCAATCTCTTCATCCAAAATCAAATAATGCTTCCCTTCGTTGCAAAGCTCTTCTTGATCAAATTGTTCCTTACAAAAGGTAGTTTCTTTTCCGATACCCGCACCCAAAGTAATTTCTGATACCCGTAGTCAAAGTAGTTTTTGATTCTGGCGGACAAAGTAATTTTTGATACCGCGGCGGCAGAAGAAGGTTATTTTAAGGGTTTGTGTTTTTAGGGTTTCTTTAGGCGGAAGCGTGTTTAGTGATCATATCCTCTACCATGGAGAGATTTGTAAACTGGAGGCTTGATTTATTCATTCATCGAGTAAATTATTTATAACAAGGTAAAGGACAAGATAATAATAAAATAAAGAAAAATTCCGGTTGATACCCCTGTGGTATGGGGCATTCCGAATTTTACCCCACAAATTTTCCCCTTTCCGCCATTTGTCCTTTTTCGTCCAAAACCACAAACCGTGGTTAAAGATCCGTTAGTTTACATAAAAATATATAAACAACCGAAATTTAAAAGAAAAAGAAAAAAGCAAAGTTTTCTCCTCAATCGATCTCCTATAAGAAAGTCAAAGGATTGAGAATGCTTCTACTCTATCTGTCTTCTCCTCTCTCATATTTCTGGTTATATCACTATTTAGACGAAGGTTGTTCTATCCATGATTAAATGCTTCTCCTCTCCCTCACAGATTTCTCCTCTCTCTCAGATTTTTGGTTGTGATTCTCGTCTCTCAAATTTCTCTTGAATGTAAACCCTAATATTTCGGGTAGATCTCCCTTCGTTAGATTGAAAGAAGGTTTGATAGAAGAACACCCTTCTCCTCTCTCAAATGGATCCCCCTCTATTCAAATGTGAATCTGCGATTGCCATTGTAAATGTCCATCCCACGAAACTACAAGTCACATGAATATCATAAATCATATTTAGTCTGGCCCATATTTGGAAATTGTAAATGGCCATTGTAAATGTCCATCCCACGAAACTTCAAGATGGATTAAAAAAAAATTGGGGTGACAAATTGAAGTATTTCTGTTATTTTTATTATTTATTTGTTGAATAATTAATGTATTTTTCTCACACTGATTTTTTTTAATTTTTAAATTCATTTAATTTAAAATAAAAAGGTTTGAAATAAATTTTATATCTCAAAATGTCACTATCATAGCTTAATTAACTATCATTAAACATAATAAAAGTGTATGGTTATCGCATGAATGTTTATTTGCCATACAATTCGAAATAACAAAAAATATAAATACAATGACATACATATAGATAGAGAGAAATAGTCCATCAAATTATGATTCATTAAAAAAAACTCAATAAATAACACTCACTAGATTTTGTCTTTATTGTTTTCAAAGATAAAAATATAGCGATACTGTTAAAACTAATAAACTATTAAATATATATTATTTTAATAAAAAAAAGATTATGTTTATCGCCTTATCGGTAAAATTGTGGAGATGTTTTTTTATTTCTTTTACGGTCTTACCTTCCTATATATTTTTTCAATATGGGCCAGACTAAAAGTTTGAAACCCATTAAGCTTTCCTCGTTCGGTAAGTAGAAGAAGCCCAGGCGATCCTGTAACTGCTTAGGATTGACCGAAGCCAATAACGGCCTCCTACTTTTTACCAATTAAAAAGTATTGATTAGTCTTATTGAATTGGTCAATTAGCACATTGCGTGATTAGGTTTTCTTTTCTTCTTATTTATTTATTTATTCCATAATTGACCATTAATTTGTGTTTTTTTTATATAGTTTGAACAAGCTTCCGACGTTCATTATTTTCCCCTCCCAAGTTTGAATCAAAGGAGTTGGATTAATTGATGCAAGAGTTGGCCTGAGTAATCTTTGAAATAGTCAACGTACTTCAATATCATGTAAAACCACTGGTTTTTATTTGTGTGACCTGATTAAACTAATCCTAAAAAGGAAAAGGCCCGTTTAGTTTAAACTCCGAAAACGGAATGAATACGAATTTAGTTCATACGTACACCCTTGTTCATGAAGTTGTTGAGAATCATTCCTTGTGGTTTGAACTAATTGTGGTAGAATTTGATTAATTTTAATAACCTATAGGGTAACAAAGTAGGAGCAAGCAAATGCATTTTGCATGAAACTAACCGGAATGATTCCATGAATAAGGTACATATATGGACTAGATTCGTTTTCATTCCGTTTCCGTTTCTGGAGCTACAACCAAACGGGGGATTAGTGTACATATAACTGGATTTTTTCTTCTTCAGAATAATAAGAAAATAATTTTGATTAAACTAATCTTACAACACCTCTTTATACTCGGAATTAGTTTTATTTTATATCTACAATTGAAAATATTTTTTATTTTCTTATTACTATTGAAAATTTTGATATAACTAATAGTACAAGGTCTACGTAGTAATACAAGTTATCATATTGTATTAATTTATATACTATACAAATTTTATTATAAGAATATTTATATATTTTAATCATATTTAAATAAATATTTTTTTTACTATAAGAATATTAGAGACGTCTGATTAATAAATAAACGTTCAAGATATTTGTCCACTATAAAAGTATTCATGAGTATGATACACTAGATTAAAATTTTTAAAAAATTCACTTTCAATATATAGAATAATGAGAACAAATTTATTTGCTTTAGTCGAATTTTGAACATTCCGCTCGAAATATGTTCACTTCGTTCAAAATAGTTTTTTTTCCTACTAATTTCGATCGTAATAGTGAAATTTTGATCGAAATTATCTATCAAATTTTGAGCATATCAATTGAAATATGTTCATTTCGATCGACATAGTGTTTTTTCTATTTTGTATTTCAATCAAATTACCAAGAGGATTAATGATACTAATTTGTTAACTAAGGAAAGGTAATAATTGTTAGAATATTTAAATAAATATATTTCTTTTTTAGTCACAAATCTAGGACGTTCAATTGTTTAGATCATACGGCTATAATAAGTCCATACTCCCTACATAAGATTATGTCCTACTTGATTTTCTCTCTGTATATATGATAGTCTATTAAAATATGCGACAAACCTATTTAATTTATTTTGAACAAACATTATTATTAAATTATTTTAAGAATAAATGTTAATTTTAAAACTTGTCTAAAAGAAATTTATATAAGATTAGCCTAAATAATATAGAGAAAAATAATAATGTCATATCTTTATTGGTTAATGGTTATAATAGATTTGTTCAAAACTCTCATTTATGTAATAATTAACTATACCATTTTTAAATACAGGAGATATAATAAACCGATCATTAAAATAAATAAATATGATACTAAATAAATATCAAATTATTTAAGGTATATTTAAAACATCCGATTATTTAAAATGTAAAAAGTAAATGATCAATCCTATATCTTAATTTAAAAATAACTTGACTTACAAAAATCTATATAATATAATCTTCTAACACACAAATAATATCATATTTGTTAAATATAAAATGTTATTTTTATTTATATCATATTTTTTTTTATTATATCTTATATCATACATTTTATTAAGAAATTAAATAAAAATAAGAATGAAACCATTGACTTAATATAAATATGACATATAACAAAAGTCGTTGTGGCATGTTGTAGTAACGACACGTGATAAAATTCTAGATTGATTAATGTGATAATGACATGTGATAAAAGTTAAGGTGTTTCAATATGAGAATGAAACGTAACTTTAATCACTTTTACTTTAGTATTATATATTAGATTATACTAATTGAAAACTTAGTTGTTTGTGTTTCTCATTGAATATTTATTAAAAGCGCTGAATATTTATAATTTATTCAATTTATACCGTATAATATAATAATTGTATATTATCATACTAAACATTCTTACGGACCTAACACATTAGTCGTGTTTAATAAATTTATTGTTAACTGATAAGATAAATATCACCATCCTATGTAAATTTTATTAAAAAAAATTACAAACAAAATCAAATTTTGACGAAAGAAAAATTACGGTTAATTATGCGACCATAAATTTGATGACTTATGTCATTTACCGTTGAATTGTGCTTTTACAAATAAATCATTAATAAAATCGATAAAACAATCTCGACTAAATAAATAACATCAATCACAATAATATAAAATATAAAAAAATGACATTTTTGGAAAATTAAAGATAAAATAGGACAAAAAGGGTTCACATTAAGAATGAAAACGGGTCAGTTTGTGGGTGAAAGTTTCACTTTCACCAACCGTCCACCTTACTTAAACTCTCACCCACCCCACCCACCACCCGTCCAACACTTCACCCGTCACCCACCGGATGTTCGGGTGAAATAATCGGGTGTGTATTGTATAGTATATATTTTAGTTTTAGACATTTAGAAGTATAAAGTAAATTTTTATTTTTAAAGTAACACAAATATATATCTAATAAATCACGGAATATTATCCAACATTACAAACCAACGTCGAAATGAATTATAATTAATACAAAACGATGAAAATAAATGCAATTTTTTTTGCAATCAACAAATGTAAATCAATAAATCACCATATATTAGAATCAAAATCCTTTAATTAGAGCTCGAAATAGCGATCCACTTTAACAAACTAAAATAATACAATGATTTGAAAAAACAGTAATTAAAACATCAAATTTAAAATGATTTAAATTTTGAATGTAAAAAGTATACATTTTTTGTTATAAGATTTCATAGCAGAATCTTCCACGTCAACACCCTCTAATATAGTTTTTACATTTTATGAATCGAGCGTAATTCAACGTCAAATAAAACTACCGGATGCCTTAATACAAAATTATTAACTAAAACAGTAATCCAAAAATAGGGTAAGAACTAAAAATGTATGAATCATATGATATTACATACTTTAGAAGAGAATTCAAAGTCGAATGTATCTTGAAATCAGACTCCAAACTCAAATATAGATATGAGGAGAGGACGAAGAAAACAACAATCAAGTGAAGATAACCCGCTGAGAGAAACAAGCAAGCACTGAGGTGAGTAAGTGACCGAGCGGTAAGTTACCAAGCAGCGAAGGAAGTGTGTGGCTTGCCGACGGTGGACTGAGGTATGGTGAAGGTTGTAGAGATTGACTCATTTAACAACACAATTGTCTTCATTAAGAATCAAATTCACGAATGACAATGAAAATATTACCCATATCGGTTCAAAAAAATACTTACATCCGAATACATACTAAATTTTCGCTTCTTTGACAAAGTCCAAACTAGACACGCATTCAGAAAAATCAATCGTATTATTGATATGTTTACCCAAATATTTGGGAATCTCGACACCCAACAACGATTCTTCTGATATCCCGAATTTCGCATTCACGTCCACATTGACTTTTTAGGATGAACTACTTATAGGAAGCTTATAGGAGACATGACAATGTAACCATGTTTTCCTTTATAAAAAATAAATAAATATCACATTTCACGTATTAACTATTAGTAGTTAATTATTTATATTTAAAATTTAAATATCATATTTTATGAGCTAATAACATGTCTTTAATTAAAAGATTTTCGTATATAACACATTAAATTTGATAAAATAAACATGTTCGGTCTTCACGTACAAATGACTGTAAACCCTATTTTTGTCCTTCTTATGTGGGGGTGGACGTGTGACGGGATTGAGGTCATCCTAGTTCCGTCTCCGCTATTTTAAATGGAATGGGATCGGGATGGACATCGAGAATTTTAGATTGAATCCCACCGGGTTCTATCTCGGCCGGGACCGGGGTGGGAATGGACAGGCCTAATCCCGTTTTTACATCAGTTTAAATGTTTTTAAATTTTACACTTTATCCACAAAATTTTCGTATATATCGTACTTAAAATGCATAAAATAAAGTTTCCAAATATTCATAATATCATAGTACAGTTAAATTAAAACACATCTAAATGAATTTGGTACATTTGTCAATTTTAACGGTTTGACCAATATAATTTATTTATTAAAATATATAAACGTAACTATACAATAACTATATAATTATTTCACTAATGTTTAGGGATTCTACTTATATTTATTATTTTAAATTAAAAACTTTATTATAAACGGGACAAACATAGAGGGATGGAGAAGTTAAGGCACATATACCGTCCCAGATAGTTTTTGACGGGACGAGTTCGGGATAAGATTTATAATTTTGAATAAAATGCCACCAGGCTCGGCACGGGCCCGAAACGGGGCCAAAATTGACGAGATTTGTGTCCACCGTAATCTTATGTATGGCATATACTTACATTTTTATAACACAAATATATATTCATAAACAAATTATACTACATATTCGTTAAAAATAAAAGTTTTAATGACGTATGCTGTGCGGAGTCTGCGAACAGGTGTTGACACAACGTCCCCTTAGCTTGTACTACCAAGTTAAGGCTTATTGTAATTAACTTAAAAAAGATAAGAGAGAAATTACAAAGTAAATGAAATAGACCAGACGTTTGACTTGGTCTGAAGGAAACGACACCGTTTGTATAATTGTATCTGCGTCAGGTTAGATAATCGGCGGCGCCAAACTCCAAAGGCTCCAAAGCTGCTTCTCCTCCCGTAGGCTCCCTCCTTCTCCACAGACATCTGATTCGAGGCTTTTTGGCGCCACCATTCGTTCTCTCTTTTCCCGATCTTGCAACTTCGCTTCAGTTCTGTTCTCTCCAAGGATATCGAGTTACGAGCAGCCAAACAGACAACTTCATTTCCGTCACTGAGATTTTCAGTTGAAATCCAAACTTAGTGTGTTATTTTGATCGACTTTGTAAAATCAAACGCTGACCGTGTGTTGTAATCCTACAATGGATCGGATGAGATCTCCAACTCCTCAATATACTCAGCAGTGGGTTGCCAACAACGGCAAGTACTCCGTATCGCCGGCAGCGTCACCGGTTCATCCACATGCCGTCAAGCGGAACAAGAACGTTGTTGCACGCAATCTCGCCCAGGTCATGGCTATCCATGCCTCCCCCGTCGATTTTGAGGACGACGACGACGATGATGGAGGATTTCAGTTCGCTCCGACTGCTGCTTCTCGTACTTCTTCTCGGCCAATCGAAAACGTCGGAAATCATAATCATCCGGTTCGCAGTAATTTGCCGGTTCACTCTGTTCGCCACAATCGGTCGCCTTCACCTGCGGTATATTCTTTAGTTCTTAAATTTTTGTTTTGCAAGCTTCACTTTTAATTTGATGTTCCTTCAGTATGTAGAAGTTGTTGGACTTCCCTTTCTACGATGTTACTTTGTGACCTGATACTGCTTTAAATTGCTGCTGCAATGCCCTATAGATATGTAGGAATTGTTCAAATTGTAACTGCTACATTCTAACATTCGGGAAATCTGTTTGGTAGAAGAACTTTGTATCATAAAACTTCATAGGATTTGTATATTTTGCTTGATTTCTTAAATCATTATTTATTTACTACTAAACTAAATTTCTTTTCTAGAAATGAAAATTTGTTCTTCTGTAAGTGTTGCGTATCTTAAGATTTCATCATTAGGAATATGGGATACCTAAAACCTTGTTCCTGTCTGTGATATAGATCATAATTTGAAATTTCATGCTTTCCTGGACGACATAATGAATTGAGATGCTTTTCAGGGTTCCTTGTTTATTCAGACCCTTGAACAAAAATACTGGAACATCTAAAATAGGTCTCATTCTGACGCCCCGTATTGCATTGTTGTTGCTTTTATGCTTTTACTTGTGAATTTTTGTGATGTCTATACTTGTTATAACTATAAATCAATAAGCTTATTTTTGGTTAAGGCCATAAATCAATAAGCTCTCTTATAGTATTCTGAATGTGTTCTCTTATGTGAATTAGTCAGGTCGGAACATTGTGGATAATCATGATGAATCAGTTCGTTCAACATCGACCGGAAGATCATCAATAGATCCTCATACTGTAGCTTTTTCTGCAACTAAAAGAAGCACCATAAAGACTCTTAATGTCATACCCCCCATAGAACTTATGAAGTCAAACTTGAAAGAGCAAAGGTCACTCTTCTTCTTTTCTTTTTATTTATTTATTTAATTTAAAGTGTTCTTATTATTGTTATGGATTACTTGTTCATGTTTAGCCACTTGTACTAAGCTTCCCTAGTGATTTGTCCTGTGCAATTGTAAATGTCACTTATGTGATAAATTCACTAAAAGTTTATGAGAAAAGGATAAGCATTTAAATTTTGCAGCGCATTCCCTTCCGTTCTGTACTATATTGGGATCTGATCTACGAAAGGCAATGTCGCAGGGTTATGCCAGCATTAGAACAGTTCAACAAAAATTACCAAGAAGATCATCATGATGCTTCTGCTCTTTATGATGAAGTATGTGATGCTTGGCACGCCCCTTTATTGTGAAAAAAGTCAATTGTATATACAATGAGTTGCTCTTTTGCTTATCAACCCTTTCCGGGAAAGAAAATAACTGATAAGCTTTTCTAACCTTTTTTTTATGTTTCATAGCTCAAGGAAATTTATCTGTTGTTTATTTCAATTGCAGCTGGAGTTGATAAAAGAAGAGAATGAAAGGATAATTGAATCGGTACGCCACCCACCTATGCTTAGAAATCATTAATTTCTCATCCATTTTTATAGCCTGATAAGTTTGAATGAATAATTTTCTTTGTAGCTTCGACATGCAGAGCTAAAACGTGATGAAGCTGAGGCCAGGGCCAGGGAGCTGGAGAAGCAAGTTAGTACTATAACCTTGCTGTTTGTTTACAATTTGCACCAGTTGTATGTGCAAGTTGAGCAATACATTTATATTGAACAAATTAGTTGATTTTCATACTTGTTCAGATATTATATTAAGTGGTAGGCCTCCTTTTACATCATCCCTTTGTGAAGTTTTTGCTGTCACAGTCTCACTCCAACAATTATTCTTCTCATTATTCATGCTGTGGTTGTAACTAGTTTCAGTTTTCTTGCTTAAATGAAGTTTTGTAACAATTAGCATGCTTGCTTTTGATTTTCTATATGCATGACTTGAGTTCATCCTTAAACTTTTCCAACACAACTTTTTTAACTTGCTGATCTTGGTGCATCCTATTCCACTTTATCTTTAGTGTTCTCACATATCTGTTTCCTGACACCCTTGTGTTCTAGGTTGCTAATATTGGAGAAGGTGCTCCATTCGATAAAAAATATTTGCTGCGGTAACTTCACTTGCCTGACTTTTGTCTTCATTGCTAAGTTTCTATAATGCTTTCTAATGACAAATTTATTTGGCAACTGTAATCTTATACAGGAAGGAACAAGATTTGCGTCTAAGAGAGGTAAGTTATAAACATGAAAAATGCCAGACTGCCATATGTTTACCGACTCAGTTTGGAACAGGCATGCATCTTTTTTATGTATATAATACTATGATAGCTTGGTACTATGTTTCATAAAGATTGCTATTATCCTCAAGCATGGCCTGATAATCCAGCTGCTTATGGCTACAATGTCTCATTTTATCAGCAATCTCTTAAAGCTGAAAAACAGAAAAGGGGTCATAAAGATGTTGAATTCGCTACTCTCCGTGCTGAACTTGAGGTAAAAACTAACTGGGTCTGTTTCTGGCTACATAATGCGTACATGACACCTATGCTTTCTTCAACACAGAGCCTTAAACAGGAAACTGCAAGAACAATAGACAATCTTCAAGAAGCTGAATCCGAGGCAAAAGCTCTCCGCACAATGACACAGAGGATGACATTGACTCACGAAGAGATGGTCTGTTTTTGCCCTCTCCCTTATGGGATGCGAAACTGAATGATTAGAGACTAATAAGTTACTAAAAATTTGTTATAGGAGGAAGTTGTTCTTAAGAGATGCTGGCTTGCTCGTTACTGGGGTCTAGCTGTACAATATGGTATGTTTGGAATTTTGAACTTTCCATGAGACTGTCTGACAACATGCACATACACCTCTTACAACCCAAATGGATAAAATGGTATAATTTGAAGCTTCACTTTCATAAAAAGTCTCCTTTCAACTTATTTTGGCTTCCTGACAGGCATCTGTGAAGATATAGCAGTCTCCAAGTATGAGATGTGGTCAGCCTTTGCTCCATTACCATTTGAAGTTGTTGTCTCTGCTGGACAGAAGGCTAAAGATGATTTCCTGAGTAAAGTCTAGTTGATATTCTTTATAGATGATCCCACCTCATGTATTCATAATTTATGTAGGAGTGTTATATGAGACGAGCTACTCAGGCTTTTTTGCTCGGAAAAAGCTTCGCTCGGGCTCGTTCACTTTCTAAACGAGCCCAATATGAACACATTTTAAAGCTCCTTTAAAATTTAGTCTCGGTTTGTACTCGGCTCGTTTATAAAGGATTCGAGGTTGAGCATATCAATACTTGACTTGTTTGTTTAAAATAACACTGTAGGGATGTTATATTAGCCGAGGTAGAGGTAGAGGTAGAGAAAAGCTCGGACTCATTCATTTTCTAATTGGTTCAAATATGAACACATCGTAAAGCTCGTTTACAATTTAGGCTTGTTTATAAACAAGCCAAGCACTTGAGCGTGTTGATGCTCAGCTCGTATAACATGCCTAATTATCCGGCATATCCCCTTCATATGCTTAGTAATTTTTTTCTCTTATGGCTCTGAGCAGGTGAGAAGCTTCCAGATGAGAACAAGTCAGGCCGTGATCCAAGTAATCTAACAGCAGAGGGAAATATCGAAAGCATGCTTTCAGTTGAAATGGGATTGAGGGAATTAGCTTCATTGAAGATCGAGGATGCAGTGTTGATAGCAATGGCTCAACTTAGACGCCAAAATTCAGTCAAATTTCCCAAGTCACCTGCTCAACCCAAGTTTAGCGAGACGTTTGATCTGCATCAAGAAGAGTCTGATGATGTTCTTTTCAAGCAGGTATGATTCCTTAGACATGTAACAGTTGAAACTTGATTCAATGTTTTGTGGTAATAGTATTAGCTGCCCTTCCACGCTTTTGATTGCATCTGCATTGCTTTGAGTTGTGTGGTGTTGGAAGTGGGATTTCTAATTGTACAGCTAACTTTTTATGTTATATTAATGTATTGAAATTTATAATAGCTCATAAATACCTTTATCTTGTAACGTCTACATCACTGCAATCTCAAATCTAATGCCTTGCATATTTCCTAAAATATCAGAGGTCAATTGCTAATGTCTTAACATAAGCTCTTACCATCCTAGACAGACTATAAGATGCATCAGTGTATTCATATCTTAAGAGTCATGACCCAGTGTCTTAGTTTCCATAGAAGATCTTCCTTCATTATCAGATGCTTATTTACGAGGCGTGCAGTGTATTATGTCCTAATATTCCTTTCTACACAGGCTTGGCTTACTTATTTCTGGAATAGAGCGAGATATCATGGGGTTGAAGATGATATCGCTGCAGAAAAGCTCCAATATTGGATCAGCCGAAGTGGGTGTTCAGCAACGTCTCATGATGCTGTTGATGGTATTCTTTTATGCACTTTGAAAAATATGATCAACTTAATTAGATTTACATCTTAATCCAGCTTTAGCCAATGCAAGACATCAGCTGATTTTAACTAATGTCATTATAAGATTAGAATTTCCATTATACAAGCACCAGTTTCTATTTTCTAATATCCTCCTTATACTATGATGTGCATGTAACAGTGGAACGCGGTTTACGTGAACTGAGGAAGCTGGGGATAGAACAACAACTATGGCAAGCATCTCGCAGAGAAATTTAAAATCTACCTTTGTCCAATGGCCACAAATGAGATTAAGTAATCATCGGTGTCAAGAAGTTGTTCACGATCGACTCCCATGATTGATCCATCCGGTCACTGCAATTAGTCCCTAATCCTTCTTCACTTGTTTATAATAAAAGCATTTTTTTGCTGTCTGTTTAGTGAAAACAAACTGTCAAATCATGAAAGATAGAAAATATAAAATATAGCAGAGTGTATGTATTTGATGCTCCTTGGTTCACTTCTTTTAGGACAGTTTGTGTAAGTACCATGTAAGTGTTTATGTGAATATCAGTTGGCCATATGTTAGCTTTGATTTTAGAAGTGATATTTTTTTTTTTTAACCAGTTAGTGCATCTGAAAAGCACAGAAATTAAAACATATCGATTGTGGGCACTAAGGAAGATTGAGAAGAAGATGGGGCAAATCTTGAAATATAATCCCCCATGCTGTGCTGTCTTTCACGCCCTCCCTGCTCTCTTGTAGGGTAAAGTGCTACCTTGCATGCTCTGTTGCGTTATTATTATATAATCTACGCAAAGTGCTAAAACACACGCGGTTAAGGCGTCATTTTCACGTAACTCTCCTCTGTTTTTTTTTGTCACTTGGCATCCTAATATTACACCATCTTAGATTTTATCGTGTGTCGAATCATCTATTTTAATTTCTATGATTGTTTTTAGTTGACTAACATATTCCTTATTATACTTTATAATATTTTTATAATTAAACCTTTGATTTGAAATGCAACAAATAAAGAAGCTATCCATTCAAGTCTCATAAATCCATCTATTTAGCTATAATATATAATGTTGTTGAATTATATACTTTCCTTTTCATATTTCATTTATTTTAAAATATGTAGTTAATTTACATTTTTATTTATTAGTCATTTCTTTTATCTGTTTAACTTTATATATAAATTTTTTTCTCTTTTAAGTGTATCTTCAACATTGTCCAAATGCCAAATTGATGCGATATTGATTATCTTGATACTTTTTAAAAAAAATAACTGTGTTATGATTCCATTCTAAAATTTTAGACACATTTATTTCATGCTTTACATGCAAGACATTGTTTAAACAAAATTTTGTTGTTGTGATAAATGTATATGGTAGAATTCCAGGTAAGGTGGATCATACAATATCATGAGAAATTATGTCATAAAATATAGAATTGGCTGGGTTTAGGACCGGAAGTTTTTCCATTCTAAATTTTATGGGTTTTGTCCGTAAAATCCTACATTTCCGTTTAACTTTTGAGAGTTTAATATAAACATCAACTCGGATAATAAATATGAAATAATGGCATAAAATACAGAATTGTTACTCTGTTAGAAATGCAAGCAATCATACACAATATCATGAGAAATGCAAGCAATCTTCCGATATCATGTTTTATAGTTAAAACCATGTAGTATTTGGTGTAAAATGTAGTTGGATTACAAAAAGTATTGTGCATCCAAACAAGAGTTAATTATAAGTACGGCCTCCTGTGGTGTTGCACAAAGGAGGTAAAGACTTTAGTGTGTGAAACTTGGCAAAAACGAGATCTCTCAAGAACATAGGTTCTAACAGCTACCTTTTATATCCTTTTTCGTCCTTGATATCCTTCCTTGTTTCTTAAATTGTATCTCAACGAATTTTTCAAAGTCCGGCGAGTTCGATTTCGTGTTCGGATCGAATCGGGGTGAAAACCCCTATCTTCATTCCCGTTCCCATCCCCAAGTGATAATCAATTCTTACCCATTCTTATCCCCATTTAATATAATCCCCATTCCCACGACGGATAATATCCGCGAATTTCGAAAATTCCTATCCCATTTACACCATAACTAGACTCATATTTCAAATTTTATATATATATATATATATATATATATATATATATATATATATATATTATCATTCGATTTATTTTAATTTAACAATTTATTTATAAATTTATACAAAAATAAATATATGTTCAAAAATAACTTAATAAACTAACTAACCATCATATTTTCGAACGTTTAGTTTAAAAATCCATAGCATTAATTTGTCCAAAGTATAATTAAAATTACTCACCTAAAAAATTGTAGATATTATTGCAGCACAAACAAGGAGCAAGTGATAATCCAAAAAAAAGAGTAAGTGACATGCCAATATACATCAAGAAAGTGAAAAAGAAGAGAAGTTGGACAATGATGGGTATTGTGACTTTGTATAATCGAAGAGTGCATCTTCCAAATATATTTGTACGTGGGTGGTAATTACAAAACTAAAAAAAGGAAATAAGCACTCAAGGCCACAGTAAAAACACACTTTTGCATTGTCAAGTCTACTCATCGGAATCAGCCAGCAAAATGACATTTTGTCCTTCTGTATCATCCTCTGCTGTGTTTATATTCTCTCAATCGCATTACTTTATTTTAACCTTTTTTTGTGTTCATCTAGATTTGGAAAAACACAAAACTTAGATACTAAAGGCCATGGAACAGGTAAAGATTTGGAGAAAGGGAAGATTAGATGTATGAACTGCATGCCAATTTTTTAGAGAAGGCAGTAGCAAAAGTATAGCATAGGTAATTCAGTGAAAAGTTTGCTGGGCTTTTTTTGGATCATTTTGAAACCCCATTCTCACGCCAAGTGTTAATTTAAGTGGTAAAATGATGAGCAATCGAGCACTCTTTTGAATTCATATTAAAATATAAAAAAAAAACCAAACAGTCAAAGGTAAAGCAATTTAAGACTTCAAGTGCTGAAGTAGTCTCCTGAAATCAAGAGATCCATCCTTGTACTGCAAAAAATGGTGACTTCCAAGCAAAACTTGTAATGTAATGATGAAGTTAATCCATGCAAAGATTTCCTCAGAAATTCAATGCCTTACTAAATGAGCATCATCATCATCATGGCAAACTGTAGTACAATAAAAATCATTAAAAAAAAAACTTGTAACAGTCACATTTTTATGGGGACAACAAACACTTACTGTATCACTGAGAAGATTCAGATGAGTAATCAATTCATTACACCTGTGGGATACTACTTGTCCAGTACTGTGATACCTTATAAACAATAAACAGTAGAAGTGTAAATTTTGTATAAAGCTTGGAAGTATATTGAAATAAAACAATCTAGTAATTGAATCTCTGTCTACTAGCTTCTTTTGTGATGCAACCAAAATCATGATAAGGATGTATCAATCTCAACCTTGTTTATAAATTCTTTTATTCTCTTTTTCAGTTTTTATCCTCTTCCTTGGGAGATGGTATTCTTAAGAGTTCAAATAAAAAATATTTCAATTTGAGCCTTTTCTCTTGGCAGTTCATGAAAAAGAATTCCAACTTTTTACACAAAAAAATGTATTAAAAGTCAAAAAATAAAGCTTAGAGGGACCATATGGTCCATATGCAAGGATAGGAAGGTAATGATGAAGGTGTGTTAGTGTGGCTGTGTGGGTATGTAAAGGTAAAAGGGACCCACCACAACACAAATCTTCCTTATATATTTTTATTATTTATGAAAAAGAGAAGCCTTTTTAGGCTTTTTATACAAAATGTCAAAGAGAACAAATTTCAATCCACATAAGTACATAAAGATGAATTTAAGCCAAGTCTGGATACTATTATACATTATACTCTTCTCTCCCTTCTTCTGTTGGTATCCACTTCCCTTTGTGTATTATTTTACACCCCTATCTACAACTCTACAAGGACTGCATTTTCTTGGCAACTTTTGGTAATTTTTTTCTTAAGGGGAAGAGAAAAAGTAATATTTTCAAATTAGGAACTTTTCAGAAATTAAGGAGGTATGCAAAGACCGGTAGCTAGAGACAAAGGAAGAGACAATGATATATGGTTAACTAACTAGCCTTTTCTTAGAGCCCTATAGGCATGCCCTCATTAACTTACAAAACATGAGCTTTGAGTTGCTACATTCCAAACTAGTATTATCCAAATAAATAGTGCTGATAGAAGCAACCAAAACTCATTTTACACTATAAAGTATCACAAACTATCCAATAAATATGTCAATTGCAGAAAATCACCTTTGCAAACATCTTAAGTTAATTATGAAAGTTTGGATAAAACCACAAGTGAAATGTGGAGGTTATGCAAGTTCTATTTTAATGGGTGATTTTCGCCTTTATACTTAACTGGTGGTTGTTTTTACAGAATTTTATATGGAAAGGATGATTTCCTACAAATTCCGTTATAACGGGCGATTTTTTGCAAATCCATATATTTAACGGTTGTTTTGTGCTATTTAATCAAAATACAACTATGAGAGGAAGAATACTTGGTCATCCCCAGGAAAGCAATACACAGAGACAACAACCTTCTCCTTCCCTAGTTTCAGCCCATTCCTCTCTGTACGTCTCATTTGAGCTCCAAGCTTATATTACAGGTTTCAAAAGAATCAATTTTTTAACCTAAAAAGAGGAAAGTATAGAGCTGCAAGCAATCATAATTTTTTTTCAAAAAAAAAAAGAAAAAAAAGACCAACCATTGATTATTAGTCCACCCACCCTACACTTTCCAACCCCAGCTAAACACTTGCAACTGCCAACTGCTTTCTTTCTCCTTTCTTTTCAAAGTTCAGAGCTCAAAGTTCAAACCAGTTAAGTGAGCAATGTCTTCTTCTTCTTCTTCTTCTTCTTCTAAATGGGTAGTAGCCATAGCAATTGGGCTTCAAATCTGCTTCTTGATTGGTGTTGGAAGATCATCACCATCTCTAACTGACAAAATCTCAGAGTTGCCAGGCCAACCCTTAGTTGGGTTTCAACAATTCTCTGGCTATGTCAATGTGGATCATAGAAAGCACAAGTCTTTATTTTACTACTTTGTAGAAGCTGAGCTTGATCCTGCTACTAAGCCTCTTGTAATCTGGCTTAATGGAGGTATGCAACACAACGCCTTTCTTTCTTCATTTTCAGCATTCCAATCTTAGAAATGATGGAATCACATGCTTTCCTAATGTGGGTATTTCTTGTGTTTCTTGATGTAATGATGATCATATTAATTACTTTTAGGTCCATGTTTAAGCTTTAAATGCATGTTTGCTTTGGCGTAGGACCCGGGTGTTCTTCCCTTGGAGTTGGTGCATTCTCTGAGAATGGACCTTTTAGACCAAAAGGCCAATTCTTAGTGAAGAATGAATATAGTTGGAACAAAGGTAATTTTTTTGTATTACTTGGTCATCAATTGATTATCTTGAATAACATTAACTAATAGATTGAAAATATTTACAGAAGCAAATATACTTTATCTGGAGACACCTGTTGGAGTTGGCTTCTCATATGCTAACGATACCTCTTCCTATGATGGAGTCAGTGATTTAGTCACTGGTATGATCATCTTATCAAGAATTTTTCAAATAGTAGTTTGAGATCTTGTTCTATTTTGGGTATAATCACTAGAATCTCAAAGGTTAATTCTTATGTCTGCCGGTAAAGATGAGAACTTGACCAGTATCTTTTGGCAAAAAGATAAAAACATAATGAAAGACCACTTTTTTCTTCTTTTTAATTTTAAGACACTGTGCTGTTTTTTTTAATACTGATTATTCTTTTTTTCTTCTTGTTTTTAAAATTGAAAGCAAGAGACAACTTGATTTTCTTGCAAAGGTGGTTTGACAAGTTTCCACAGTACAAACACAGAGATTTGTTCATCACCGGAGAAAGCTATGCTGGTAAAGCTTTGTATTCTTTTTATCTTCACCGTTTTAGTTTATCAAAAATGTATTTTACTTATTAATCATATTTGCAGGGCACTATATTCCCCAACTAGCAAAGCTGATGGTGGAGTTCAACCAAAGGAAGAGATTATTCAATTTGAAAGGAATTGCTGTAAGTAATAAAAAAAAAAACTTTTATTAATCTAAAAGAAATAACTAATTGGAGATTTATTCATGACAGCTAGGAAATCCAGTACTGGAGTTTGCAACAGATTTCAATTCAAGGGCAGAATACTTTTGGTCTCATGGGTTAATATCAGATTCAACATACAATATGTTCACTTCTATGTGTAATTATTCTCGGTATGTTGGAGAGTATTACAGAGGATTCGTTTCACCAATATGCTCTAAGGTGATGAGCCAAGTGAGCAGAGAAACCAGTAGATTTGTCGACAATTATGATGTCACGCTTGACGTCTGCATATCTTCCATTCTTTCACAGTCCAAGATTATCAGCCCACAGGTAAATAAATGATTATAGAACTTGAAAGAAATGAATTCAGGTTATCTCATTTATTGTTTGTAAATGTTATTGCAGGAATCAAAAAGTGAAAAGATTGATGTTTGTGTGGAGGATGAGACTGTGAATTACTTGAACAGGCAGGATGTTCAGCAGGCTCTTCATGCACGTCTTGTTAATGTTCGTAAATGGGAAGTTTGCAGCAGGTGAAAAACTTAACGTCGGTTTTATTACTGTAGTAAATTCTTGGATCTTTCGTTTTACTAACAATTTGTAAGTTAGCCCCAGCATTTTGGATTACCAGCTTCTAGACGTGGAGATACCCACAATACAAATTGTGGGTTCACTTGTTAAGAGAGGAATTCCAGTCATGGTTTATAGGTAATTAATACTGAAGAAACTCTTCTGAACTTGGTATTTTCACTGAAGATGAGACAGTAATTAAATTGGCTGTTTTTTTTTACAGTGGGGATCAAGATTCTGTAATCCCATTGACCGGAAGCCGTACCCTTGTGCACCGACTGGCAAAGAGACTCGGACTCGAGACAACGAGCACCTACCGGGCTTGGTTTGCAGGGCAACAGGTGATGTGTCGGGTTTATACAAACACGAACCTCGTTTTAGAGTTTGACAATAATTGATTATGTATGATTTTTGGGTTTGTAGGTTGGAGGATGGACTGAAGTGTATGGAAAGATACTATCATTTGCCACCATAAGAGGAGCTTCTCATGAAGCTCCATTCTCGCAACCGGAGCGGTCTCTCGTGCTTTTCAAGTCCTTCTTGGAGGGAAGACCTCTCCCACAGCTGTTAGAGTGACGAATCTACTCTGTGCATAATCAACACTGCCACACAAGTTTTAGAATTTTTTGCAAGTAAATGAGCCTTTTGTTGGCTTTTCAAAGAAGAAATGGGGAGGGGAGTGCTAGAGCTGAAATTCATCTTTTGTGAAATTTGTTTGAGTTGGGAGAGTTGGTGTGTGTTTGACTGAATTGTATTGTGTTTTCTTTATTTTGGTCGCACAAAGTTTTGTAAAAAAATTAATAAACATTGGTTTTGTGCACAAAATTATGTATGGAAACATACTATCATTTTCGTATCATTTTTTTTCTAAATGAAAAGGTTGTTACGATCCGGACTGTATACAAATCTTAATAAAATTTCGCTTTGTATAATTTAGTCATAAAAAAAACCTTAATGTATATTTTTATAATAAATTACACAAAATCACCTCTTATTTGTATATTATTTACATAATTGCCTCTTATAATTTTCTTTTCAATTAACCACCCAATATTATATATCTATTAACAATAAACCACCACTCCAAAAATTCTGTAAACTATTTCATCAGGTCCCACCAAAAATTAATCTATATAATTTCATTGATAAAAATACATAAATATTTCTATCGTTGAAGGTGATTTGCCGAGGCCTCTGTTTTTTCCATTTATCGTCAATTCAAATTGCGGATCAGTTCCCGCCGGTGACCGTGAGTATGGCGATGGGCAGGGGAGGTCGATGGACAATTTTGATGATGAGAATCAACAGAGGCTTGGGCGAAGCCCTTTCCCTTGAGATGGCGAAACGTCACCACTTCGTTATTGGCTATGATCGGTCTCATGACAACCTCAGTTCCCTTTCGGCTTTACCTCGACCCTTCCTCTTCTCCATCCTCCTCCGATCATCTTTACCTCCTCTCCAATTCGATGTTGTACTACTCCCCCTTCCCGTTTCTTCTTTGAATTGTACGATTTTGGCAGCCTCCTATATGCTACAGGCCATAAATTTTGAAAAAAAAATAGGGTTTGAAGGTTCTGTTGTAAAATTTCAAGTCAAAGTTTGTGATTATTTACTGTTCTAGATAAGAATCATTTTGCTTTGGCCAACCATGATTTTTGTTCCCATCAGAATTACAATGTTGTTGAGTACGGCCCCGGCCCTGTTTTCACAGTTCTTAATATACAAATTGATGGTTTACCATTCACAAAAAGTATTTACGAGTTTATACTTTTGGGCATTATCCTGACCTTTGTATTAATTAATAAAATTTAACAAATTAATTTTTGGTGAGATCCATGGACGGAATAGTTGAGAACTATAATACACGAAAACTTCTAGACAATGCCGTTTTCCATGTCTTTTCGTGTTGGAAATTTGGAAGTTTCTGAAAACTTCTCGGACACGGTCAAATTGGTGAGGACACGGTCAAGACACGTTTCCAATATCGAAAACAGGCCGGATACATCCAAACCATGATCATGAATGACAACTCAATGTGGGATCAAATAGGGATTCAAAAGAGATGAACAAGACATTCTTGACCGTTACGTTTTTTTTTTTTGAATTTAAGATGAATAAGACATTCATGATTACTACCTAAATAACACTTAACGCAATCAATATTCTTATTTATCAATACTTCTACAACTAATGACACATTTATGTGTCATTTGTTATATCATATATGCATATCTTCGTATTATATATAAATAAGAGGTGGTTTTATATAATTTATCTTTTTTTTAAAAATAGATGAATCATGAATTATATTATTATGCAATGATTAAGACCGTATAATCAATTAATGAAAAGTAATGTGAAATAATGCATACTTGGTGTCATCAAGAATATTAAAAGATGCACAGGTGTGAAAAGCTTATATGGGCCTATTGGGCCCAACCTCAAGTTACTCTTGAAAGGCCCTTTACTGGAGTAGTCAGTCCAGCCCAGTTCACCTAAGAATGATTCATACTCACTGCATTTTGATACACGGGGCCAATTCAAAAAGTGGTCTTGAATCTAGTAAACTGGGTCAACGGTCAAAACCCCAACAAATTTGTTGTCGATTGTACTTGTTCATTACGCAGTCTTACATGTAGACAAAAATGCTTCATCAGATCGAGACTTGTCTTTGAGGGAACGTGCTGATGTTGAAATGTTTCGATCCTGGTCTTTTGATGTTAAGTTTTTTTTTTTTTTTTAATGCGGGTAAACATTAGAACTAATAATTTAAATTTTATATTTAGTACTACTTATAAAAGGAGTGAGAAAATACAAGAGACGTTCGGCTTTAAAAAATATTTGTTTTGATTTCAACAATTGTTTGTGCGTGGTTTTTGGGTGTACACATGATCATGCACTTTGTTTTTTGAAATGATGTACGATCTTGCACCATAGTAGAAAACTAGAAATACAAAGTGCGCGATCGTGTACTATAATCGCACATTCCTAGTTGTCCATTTGATAACTATGATATACATTCATTTACATCAACAATCAAACATTACAACATTCATTATATCGACAATGAAGCAGTACGTCAGTGATAAACAATACAAAATAAAAGATTCAATTTTTTTCGACTGATAAAAGAGTTGTGTAGTGTTTTGTTTTTATACATATGATTGAGACGAACATGGTGCACAATCGTATTGTTCATAAATAAATATTAGACGACTCTACCAACTTCAAAACTGAAATTTAGAAATTGATTTCTAAACGGTTGAACCTAGGGCTGAGCATATTGCGGTTTGGTTGACCGAACCGTAACCAAACTGCAACCGCACTTATTGGTTACAATTCCAAGAATTCTGATTTGCGGTTGCGGTTTTGAACCGCATAAAACGCAATTTATTAAAACTCATCATACATATTACATATACAAGCTGTCAGTTGTGAAAGAAGAGAGTTCAAGAATCCTGAAACCCTAATCCTCGTCGGCTCCCGTCTCCTCCAAGGCTCCAGCCTCCAAGTGCGATTGTGAAGTTACTGGTCACTGAGAACTAGCCTCATCGCCTCCTTCAAGGCTCCAGCCTCTTCGGCTCCCGCCTCGTCCGCTCTCGACTGTGAAGTCTCCTCCAAGGCTCCAGTCCTCCTCAAGTCCTCGTCGGCTCTCATGTTCTCTGGATCCGAGTTTTGACTCCTCTCCTCGGTCCTTCCCAACCCCCGGTCCAGCCCTCCTCAGTCTTCCCAGCCCCCTCCAAACGCCTCATCTCCTCGGTCCAGTCTTCCCAACCCTCTCATCGGTCTTCTCATCCTTTTTTGAAGTCCAAACGCCTCCTCCTCAACCCCCGCCCGACTCCCCTCCCTGCCCTCCGAACGACAAGTCTCGACTCTCAAATCTATGAGTATGACTATATGAGTATTTTTTTTGGGTGGAAAAAAAATGCGGTTTTGATTATTTAATTAGTTTATGATTTTCGATGGTTTTTTTTATTTATGAAAATGCGGTTTTGTAGTTTAAACTAGAACCGCAATATGCAGTCTAAGTGTGGTTCAAATCGCAACCAAACCGCACGTTGCGGTTTGTGGTCCAACCTTTTCAGCTTTGCAGTTGCGATTTTTGTGGTTATGATCCGCAACTCAGCCCTAGTTAAACCTACAATTAGTTTGGTCTTGTGTTAAGACTTAAGTTTAAAAATCAATACTATTTTTTTATTAATTATATGTAATATTTTAACATTTGATTAATTAGACTGTTTTACAAATTATTAGATAATTATTAAGTTGTATTTTGATTATGTTGTTTATTATTTTTTTTCATGAAAGACAGGTAACATAAATAATTGATAAATTTGATAAATATATAGCATTTTTAGAAATTTTATCAAAATTATGCGTGAAGTTTCAAGAAAAAAGTTATAGATGACGTAAAATTAAAATTTAGATAACTAAAATAATGAGATGACAGTTATTTTAACTCGCAATAATTAAACTAAAATTTAGGTAACTAAAATAATGACACGACATTTGTAATTAAATGACAACAATTACTATCGGTAATATAAGGACATTTTCATACTCAAGAGTCCAACACAAAAGTTTTTTTTTGGTGTAAACTCCAACACAAAAGTTGTCTCGTACTTAAGACTCTAACACAAAAATTGTCTTATTTATTACAGGTTTTACTGAAAGTTTTTTTTTCCTTCATGGTTCTTCCACTAAATTTTGTTTATAATCCTCCACATATTGTATAGGAAAATTACAAGTTTTGAAATGGACATGTTCTAAAACGGAACAAAAAAATCCACATCTTGAAGGAAAAACTGTCAACGGAAAATTAATTGTGACAAAAAAACACATAAATAATCAATACATTATTAGTTCCACCTTAGCCAAGTAATCAATGACTCCAAACATATTCATAAGAATGAAAATGACTTCAAACTCTCATTGTAAATTTATTAGATAATAAAGTGTTATTTTTTAATAAAGTGTTATTTTTTAATAAAGATAATGCTAAAAGGTAAGATTTATAGGAGATAGGCTTCCGAAAAGCATTATAAAACTCGAACTTTCTTAGAGAAAACCCTAACTCTTGATTCACGCGACTCTTTTGAACGAGGTATCAGGAAGTATCACATCGACTTTGGTTGCAGTATTAGAGACGAATTTGCCTAGTACTAGAGCTAAGTTTGTTTTCTCTCATTTGGTTCTTATTTTGCTTTGTATCCTTGCACTAGAATTCAAAACTAAGACGATCTTATTCAATATCCGGGTAGACCAACTATAGGGGTTGGTTTGAGGCTCTCAAATCTCTCTCCCTTAAGGTAGCGGTTCACGCACCCAAAAATATTTTTATTCTCCCTTAAACTTATCCAATCAATTATCTATGAGATTCTAGTTTAGATAACTAAAATAATGAGACGACACTTGTAATTAACCCACAACAATTACTATCATTAATATGAGGGTATTTTCATACTAAAGCTCCAACACAAAAATTGTTTTATTTCTTGTAGTTTTATTGAAAGTTTTATTTATTTATTTTTATCACTTAAACTTTGTTTATAATCATATACTTATTGTATAGAAAAATTACAAATTTTGAAATGGACGTGTTCTCATATTGTACAAATATCCACAGTTTGAAAGGGATAAAGTGTCAATGGAGGATCTGTGACCAAAAAAGCATAAATAATAAATGTATTATCAGTTCCACCTTAGCCAA
The DNA here is from genome assembly GCA_002319775.1 of Fagopyrum tataricum. NCBI lineage: Eukaryota > Viridiplantae > Streptophyta > Magnoliopsida > Caryophyllales > Polygonaceae > Fagopyrum > Fagopyrum tataricum. Next base: position 10,994,907 of record CM008279.1, on the reverse strand, counting down.
GTAATCGATGACTCCAAACATTTCATAAAAATGAAATTGACTTTGAGAGTGTGTATTTATTAGATGATAAGATGTTATTTTTTAACAAATATAATATCAAAAGATAAGATTTTTAGGAGATACTCTTCTCTGTAAAGCATTATAAAAGACGGGTTTTTTTAGAGAAAAACCATGACCCTTATTCACACGACTCCTCTGATCGAGGTACAAAAAACGGCTCTAGACGTGGTATGAAAAACGATTTTGGCTAAAGTATTAGAAAGACTTTGGTTGTAGTATTAGAGATGAATTTGCATGGTATGAAAGCCGACTTTGTTTTCTCTCATTCAATTCCTGTTTTGCCTTATATCCAAGACTAAGACGACCTAGATCAATACCCATGTGAACCAACTAGAAGAGTCACATTTGAGGCTCTCAAATCTCTCCCTTAAGGTAGCAGTTCACACATCAAAAGGTATTTTTTTTCTCCCCTTACACTTATCTAATCAATATGCATGGGATCCTCGTTTAGATGTTTAGGAAAACTTGTTTTCTGAAATTCCGCTTTTACTCATCTAAAATATAATAGTGGTATTAGAGGGCTCTTGCATAGATTGATTAGATCAAATAGAAAAGGTCATGTTTTGATTGTTTTTAATTTTGATTATTAAAGAGATTGTTTGTATGGATTAAGTTGCATTATTAAAAGTACAAATTTAATTTGTATATGCCCTAAATTTCATTGATTAGTTCATGCAACTAATGTATATTAGATGAACATACATTTTTTTTAATGCTTGAATCATGAAACTACCAATGTTGATTTTTTTTATTTCTCTCATCGAATATTGTAAATCGTTTACAAAATTTAAGTGGGAGAATGCATAAATTGTTTTCGGCAAATGATCTAGCTGTCCGATAGGGTATCATCCTAGGGTTTTGATGAGACTTGAAACTTCAAGACTCAATATTGAGACTTTGACGTTTTGATTTGAGATCGAACAACCGATAAATCTTTTGATTAGAAGTTCAACTACCAAGATGATAACTTTATTGATATTGATTGTTCAGAACATAGTATGGGATCCTTATATAGTCTGTTGTCTTCCTAAAAGATGGAATAAAGATAACGATAATTAAGGAAAATATAACTATTTCTTATTACGCCTAACATAACTAATTATGGGCTTAGGTTGATCGAGCAGAACGGGTCGTGTAGCTAGGGTTGAACTCTCATCATCCACACACCCTTGAGTGAAGGCTTGCCCACAAGTCTTGAAAATGGATGGCGTGTTAAGAGATCAGCTGAATTCTCCCATGTGACTCCGTCGGACTTGTAGTGTTGGTCTCAACTAGAGAGACGACCATCAAAAGCAACTACGGAGTGGTGCAGTAATGTCTAGGATTTTAAGTTTCATCGCAGTTAAAGAATAGTAATTTCTCCCTTCTTTTTTGTTGGTCATCCCAAGTGAGGCGTTTGACACGAGTAGGTAGCGCCAGGTTTTCTAGGAGTGGCTTATGAGGAGAAGTCGACTGAGGGGCCAGAACGGGTGAGGGGTTGGTGTTGTTGGAAGTAGTGAAGGCTTTAGTTGCGGTGATGGCTTCCTCTTGACATAATGGTAACTCAAAGGCATGAGGCAAACTAGTAGGACTGAGAAGGCAACTCCCGACTTGGGTGTCATCCCGTAGACCGGACAAGAATAAGCTAACTTGGTGCGGATTGTCGAGATCGTGGACCAAGTCGATCAACGTTTCGAATTCAGTAATATAGGAGAAAACGGTCCTTGTTGAGTAAGTTTAGACAAGGCACTCATAGGTCTAAATTTTTACGGGACCCGAACCGCTTGCAAAGCGATACGGAGAATTGAGGCCATGTCAACTCTTCGTCCATGGATTGGTTCAGCCATCGATACCATGCAACTGCATCACCGCAAAGATGGATGGATGCCATGGTGACCGTTGTTCTAGGAGATATGCTTACCTAAAATTCCGCTTATTTGAAAAACATTATTAAAAAAGGACTTTTTTTAAAGAAAACCCTAACTCTTAATTCACACGACTTTGACCGAGGTATGAAAAACGACTATGGTTGTGGTATCATAAATGACTATGGCCGAAGTATTAGAAACGACTCCGGTCGAAGTATCAAAAGGTATTTATTTAGATGTTTACTTAAAGTTCCTCTTTTACATATCTAACTTAACAACTCAAGACTCTAATACAAAAAATATCTTCTTTCTTACGGTTTTACTTATAGTTTTTTTCTCTATGGTTCTTCCACTTAATTTTGTTTATAATCCTACACATATTGAATAGGAAAGTTACAGCTTTTAAAATGGACATATTTAAAACGGTACAAAAATTCACAAGTTTGAAGGACAAAAAGAAGAAGCATAAATAATCAATGTTGTATCAGTTTTACCCTAATCGATGACTCCAAACATATCATAGAAGTGAAAATGACCCCAAACAAATTCATACAAAAGAAAACGACTCAAAACATAGTAATGAGAAAATAAGGAATCGGTAAACTATGTTCTTTGGGAACTAATTTAGAAATATTTACCTAAAGAGACCCTAAAGTGGAATATACAGCTAACGTGTTGTCCAAGTCCAACCAACACGCGATAGCCGATAAGTGATGATGCATATAGTTATCTAAGGATTGATTATTTTTATTTAAATAAAAACAACAAAATAAATTAAAATAAATTCTACCCAATAAAAGATAAAAGAAAAGAAACCGACTTAGACGCGTTATCTATCCAGAGCCTTCTAAGCAAAACTCTCTTGAATATTTCTTCACAGAATCACAGCTTCCATGCATCAACCATCACACTTCTCGCCGGTCCCCCATTTCAAACAAACAACCCCCGCTCACACGCCAAATTCCATGAAATCGCAAGCTCTCAACAACGATTCTCTCATAAACCCACGCATGACCTCCACAAATTCCACTAATGCAAGCTCGGAGAAAGAGAAAACCATCACAAACTACCAACCTCTCGATCAATTAGCGTCAATGGAGTCGCAATGCCTGAAAATTGAAATCGACATGGAAGATTTCTCCGATATATACTTCTATCGCTCGGAGATGGCCGCCGCCGAGCAACTGGTACAGCTGAGCGACCACAGCGACTGCTATGACATCACCACCAGTACTGATTGTTGCAACCGGAGAATCCGAAACGATAAATATGTTGATGAAGAAGAAGGTGAGGAGAGGGACGAGATTTCTTCTTCTTGCTCGGCAACCAGGATGAAAATTGAAGAGATATTTGGACGATTTGACAAGAATGATGATATGCATTGCGAGGAGAGAGAGGATAATCGCAGGCCGAGGAAGAGACTGAAGAAGTATGGTTCTCTTTCCCAGATATACAAGATGACTACACCGTTAATTGGTTATCGACCACAATACTAGTATCGCTGAGAAGACCGATCGATGATAAAGAAGGTTAAGTACTCTTAGTTATCGATGTTTAGCATGTTTGAATCGATATATCATTAAGTACTCATCAATAGAAAAGAATGTGCTAGATGCATGATGTGTATATTGGATCTTTTCAATATCATCAATGTTTGATAAATGATCAAGTATTTATTTGGTATAGATATATGTATATATAGCTTGTCCTTGGTTTGAGAGGCTAATTTATGAGTATGATCACTTACATCGTTAGTGCTTGACAAGAAGAACGTTAGTGCTTGGCAAGAAGAAGAATATGTTCGTGTGTGCTTCCATGTTTTTTTTTTTCCCTTCTAAGATTAGTCTTTGCATTTTTTTTGTTGGAATTAGGCTTTGCATAATACGTACGTTTAAAGTATACGTAAAATATTACTTACATTTGGCAAATTTAGTATCTTTCTCGTGAGCTATTCATTTTTAATTAACCAATATAGTGAAGCGAGTTACTTCGTTGTGAATGTGTATGTGCACAAGTAGGGTCAAACTAGATGAAGAGATCAGAGATGCAGTATAAAATGCCAAATTTGATCATTATCTCATAGTTCTTCTCAATGAACTTTGGTGCAAATCCAGCCAAGTCATGTATGTAGAAACAAAAAAGAAAGAAAAAGGAAGTCCGTCTATTAGTGAGTTGGCGAAGGATGTGGCGTATGAAAGGGAAGGTAATGGAGTTAGAATACTAGATTGCATAGAGGCAACAGGATATGACTGTTTATTGATCGCTGGTGCAAGTCATCTAGTTATTTTTTCAGTTAGTGTGATTCGATGATTAAGATCCTACACACCAAGATCACTTTAATATAGTGACGTCCATTTGATTCTGTGATTCGATCTCCTCGGAGCTAGGGTAGTGGATTTTGTATCGACACAACGACAACGTTGCCTACTCTAAGTTGAAGAAGAATTACATAACACCGAGATCATAATACTAATGGGTATAACAAAATGTGGAGTGTATAATCCTTCATACATATGATTATGATGCGCTATCGTGAGTTATAAGTTTGCTTGAAGGCTGAATCTAACCCCAATTTTTTCTCGGATTTATCATGTACTCCTCCTCTATAGATATATGACAAAAGATTGAAAAGTTGACTTTAGCCTTTTCTTTCTTGGCCACTTCATTATTGATAGATTGCAGATTTATCGAACAAAGGTAAATAAACATCAAGTGGCAAACAAATTAACAAGCTCATAACCAGTCAGCAATCGAAGGCTCGCTTGCATTCACTATTGAATAAGCTGGATTACAGGAAATAGTTAATCTTTCAAACATTATAATATCAATCATACAAAAATGAGGAGAAACAATTTAGTAAGATCAAGTAGCACTGTGGATACATAATGTTGTTTAACAATACATAAGAAACATCAAAACAACAAAATGCAGGGTAAAATTTCATTAATTGAAACACGAGTTCAATTACATAGCAAGTTACCAGCAGAGCTATATATGAAAACGCTTCCTAAACCAAGAAACGATGTACAATACAGAAATCACAGGAAGACAAACGCTAACTTAAATCAACCACCAAATCCATACAGAGTCCTGCCCTGTCTCTTGAGTGCATATACAACATCCATGGCGGTCACCGTTTTTCTCCTAGCGTGCTCGGTGTATGTAACAGAATCACGAATCACATTCTCGAGGAAAATCTTCAAAACTCCTCTTGTCTCCTCATAGATGAGACCGCTGATTCTCTTTACACCACCTCTCCTCGCTAGCCTTCTAATGGCGGGCTTCGTGATCCCCTGAATGTTATCCCTCAATACCTTACGGTGTTGTTTTGCTCCACCCTTTCCCAATCCTTTTCCTCCCTTACCACGCCCAGACATTTTTGTAGTTCAACAGAATTTGGTAAACCAAGATCCAAAAAAGGCGAGATGATATCGAGATTGAATGACAAATGTCAATCACCGGACGGGTGGAAGATATGATCCGTGTGTTGTCACTCATTTAGTTCTCTATCCTTGATCTGTTTCAATCACCGGCGTATTGTTGCCTTTGATATTCAATACAAGGTTGGACTGGCTTCGGATTTTTTTTTAAATGAAACTATTATTCCACATCAAGCTCCGCTAAGGCAAGATAACTGAAGGGAAATCGGATATATACAAACTAGTCAGTTCAGGATTTAAACGGGCAATATAATGAGCCACATAATTTCTCACACGACGAATACACGTACAAGCGATAGAAGAAATAAGCAGCATAAGAGCTTTAATATCTTGGCATAAAATACCAACATATATAGGAGTGCGCTATATCAGTGACTGGTGAATGAAGTTTTAAAACCCTAGCCAGCGAGTCTGTTTGAAATTGAATCTCAGCAACATGAATCCGCAAGGAGGTGAGAGTAAGCAACCCCGGACGAATATCGAGCAGCTATGCAATTTCGACCGTGAAAGTGTCCTGGCCCGTTCCACTACTGCAACAATAATAAAACCATAGGAATCGTGAAGCACACTTAGGCCAACATATCCTGGAAACACTACCGCATATGTGTACACCGGATCGTACCATGCGGTGTTGGTAACCATTGGGCTGCAACGGGACTCCTCATGGATGTATTTCCCGTCAAATGTTGGTAAGATTTGTAATCTACAATCAACCGTTGTATTGTAGATTTGACAAAATGGCCTTGGCGCGGTGGATCAGCAAAGAAACACTCGTTCCGGGCAATCCACGCCTCCTGTGATAAGGTTAGAAACTCCTCTAATCCCTCCTTACCTAATCGTTCAATAAGTGTTAGGCCAAACTCCATCATACAAGGATAGGAGAACGAGTCCAGAAACAAGCATAAATTTGATCCTTGTCATACCAACCGAGACGAGCTACAATCATAAATAGCATGCCAGAGCGGCTCATCTTGTAAACAGCATCGAGAGCATAAATGGGACGGTAAGACATGTCGATGATTTAGTACAGATTGTACAACAAGAGACACCGAAAATAGACGCCAAGCAAGACCCTTAGTTTAGGAAGAACCTAGCTAGAGATGCCAAACCAATTTCCAAACTATTGATGGGGAGTTGATTATAGGTGCCACCGGTCATGTTCCCAATATATGAAGCCAATAGGCGGTTTTCACCGTGAATTCACCATCAACCGTGGGTAGCCAACACCTCACATCAAGGTGTAGATTTGTAGAGAGTGGTATACCCATGATGGTGGATGCTACATCTGCCGGGAATATGGCTTGAATCTGTTACGTATTCCATGAACACCTATGTTGATCAATGAAGTCTGAGCCTTGCAGGCAGAGGCAGAGTTAGGGGGGTGGAGGGGGCCATGGACCTTGTTGAAATTTGTATATATTTTTAGTAGTAGACAATAGATCACTATGTCACAATAGTTGAAATGGTAAACCCCTTGAAGTTGGTACACAAAGATGCAGGTTCAAGTCCTATTTTCTCCACTCATCCTTTTTGTGTTGGTAGCAGCAACTCCTTTTTTTTTAATTTTTTTGCTATAGAATATTTATTACATGTAATTAATTAGCTTTTATTATTAAATGTTGTATTAATCTAATCAATAATTCAGTATGTAAACTATGATTAATTTAAATTTATTGTTAAAATTTTTATAAATGACTTAACTAGTCTTGTATTTAATAAAAAAAAATTATCAAAATTTATTTTATAATGTATTTTAATAAAATATATACAAAATTAATTTTATTAGATACAATAAAAGTATATAAAAAAGTATATTAGATGAATTTGATTAACTTACGATAAAAATTTACCCCCTTGACAAATCGTTTCGGCTCTGCCACTGCTTGCAGGTCATGGTTCTAAATGTTGCCAGTATAATCCGACGCACGACAAGGATGTTTCGGAATCCACAAATCGTACCAAGCCCGCACCATTGTACCGACTCCTACTCGCCATCCCAAACCTTGCTGCAAAAAAGGTAAGGAACCTCGTATACTTTTCAATGCCTAGCTAGGATTATAACCTTGTGTTTAGTCCGGTATGGAAGTACGCTTGTAGTAGCGTGCCTTATATACCTTAGTAATCAAGGTATCCGGATTTTTGAGAAGACTCCACGCTTGCTTAGCCAACAACGCGTCATTAAACACCTTGACATCCCGAAAACCCATATCTCCTTTATCCTTTGACAAACAGAGTTGAGTCCACGGCACCCAGTAAATTTTACGCTCATTGATCTTCACACCCCACTAGAACCGTGCCAACATGGAATGTATCTCATCAATGAGCCTTGTAGGCAAGCGAAAAATGCTCATTACATAAAGGGGGATCGATTGAAAAACTGATTTGATCATTATCTCTCTTCCCGCTTGGGATAACAATTTCTCCTTCCAACCTAACAACTTTTTCTAAATTCGATATTTCATCCTGTTAAAAATAACTTTCTTTGAGCACCCACAATTGTTGGAAATCCCAAATATTTGGAATTTGTGTTAACCTTTTGGACCCCAAAGATAAAGTTATCTCTCGTCTGCACTGCGAAGAGACATTAGTACTGAAGCAAATTTTACATTTAGACATATTTATTTTCTGATTGGATGCGTTTTGATACGCACTAAAAATATCAGCTAGCACAAGACATTCTCTGAGATTTGAATCTAAAAAAAATATAAACATCCGTAAACAAGAGATGGGATAAATGTGGACCATAAGTTAACGACTAACAGAAAATCCGTGAATGTGGTTTGTCATTTGCGCCCGCGACAGTAATGAAGAAATTAAAGGGCCTCTGCACATAGGATAAATAAATACCGGGAAAACGGACACCCTTGAAGTAGACCACTACTCGGATTAATCATCCCGATGATGTGCCCATCGTATTTAAAGGTAAATGAGACCGACGTTAGACGACTCATAATTCTAGTCACCCATGTCAGTGAAAAACCCATCTTAAGCATTAAAGCCTCTAGAAAAGACCACTCAACTCGGTCATAGGCCTTCATCATGACGAGTTTGAGGCCAAAACATCCTCCGCCCGAGCGTCACTTATTCTTCATCATATGGAAAGCCTCAAAAGCTAGAAGGGAACTATTTGTGATAAGTCGATTAGGTACAAAAGCACTCTGCAAAGGAGACACCATTCTAGACAGGTAGTGTAAAAACCGAAAAATTTTATTTCTGAAAACTCGACTCGCGATAATGGAGTTCAACCGAACAAAACTCAATCTAACCTGATATGAGTTCTTTCTCCTTCATTTTGTCATTTTATGTGGATAGGTTTGCCTTTATTTATTTTTTTAGCCAAACAAAGCCTAAGGACTACCCTAAGGTTACCCTCTTTCATACCCGTTTTTGTACCTAGAAATAGTCATGGGACCATCTCCTTTTTCCCACTCCTTTCCTTTGCTTCTCAAATTACAGCTCAAACCAAGACAAATCTTGTACCTTCAATGAGCATCACATTACGTAGTAGACCTCACCACACCACCATAGTATGCCTTTCAGACTAACCCTTTTTACCCTACTTCTCTAGATGTAGCCGTAGGAGTAGAGTAGCACACCACTACAACACTACCCATCTACCTCGTCTCCTTGTGAGCTCAACACTTCTCCTCCTTCCACTCCCCTTTCATCCACCATAGCATCAGCGGAAACGGACCTATCTCTCTTCCCCACAGTAACCACGACTCCTTCATCCTCTCTCCACCTCAACACAAAAAAACCGGTCACCGTGAATCTTTCTTCTCTTCACTGCCAGAACCAGCAATCGGATCCTCCTCTACCTTAGAGTCTGGACAACTACCCTACGAGTCTTAAATCTTCTCCTCCAAGAAGCAGGCCAACCGCTCCGAGCCTCACCTCGAACCAACGGTACGAGCTGTCACCGGGCGGAGCTAGCCATCTTCACATGCGCGCAACTCTTAAAGCTCCGGTGACCTTGCTCGAGCGCCACCACTGTCGGAGCAACCGTCCTTGTCGCCGCCGGAGAAAGCCGCTTGGAAGCAACCACCACCGAGAAAACCACCGAAGAAGAAGAACCGTTGTTATCATCTGTCGGAAACAATGAATCGGGATAGAATCCCTTTAGGTATATTACATAAAACTTCCCATAATTTCTTTTTACGTAAATGGCCCATATTACCTGTTTTTGCATATCTTCCCCAATACTGATAATTCCCAGAAATAGCCAGCTTTATGATTGTGTAAGTAGCCCAAAATTTATTGGAAGTTTAGTTTGTGCCCAATAAGGATGATTATAAGCAAGTATCCAATTTGACTTTAGTACATGACCCATATTTTTTTGTAAGATTGTGAAGTAGCAACTTAGTTGACTTTTGGTGTATAGCTTGTGTAAGTTGAGTAATTAAGAGTTGAAACCTTAATTGTGGAGAATTTCTTTGTATTCATATAAAGGATAGAATACCTTTGTTAACATGGGAAGATAATCTGAAAACGAATAAGGATAGATTTTAAGTTTGGAGGCATCTTGGCCTAAGTTGGTGATTTTTATGATAAATGAGTTGGCCGGGTTCTTCGTCCATATGCTACAATAGGAGGTATACCACAACAATTGGGATTATTATATCTTAGAAGAAAAATGGTGAAGTTAATAGTTTTAGATAAGTATGTTAGACGTTCTTAGAACTTTGGGTATTTGACTTTTATGATGCTAGAAAGTTAAGTAAACTCTTAGAAGATTCGATAGAGTTGTTCATTCCTAGAACTTCCTAAGAAAATCTTATGAGTGTGCCCGGAAGCTTATATATTGATAGGTATGTTCACTTTTTGACAAGGTTTTTGGATATCGTATGCACGTATAGACTATAACGGGTAGTGGCCGATCGTCGATCACTTCAGGTAAGTCGTATGACTTACTTAGCCAGCTATTCTTTGTGTTAGCATGTATTACTAAAGTGGTGAAAGACCCAAGTGTATGAATAACGGGTCGTAGCATCATTGCCCAAGGTCTGCCTAGAGATTGGGGGGTTATCTGCGACCAGGACATACCGGTATAAGGTGAGGTGCATCGGATCCAACAAGGGCGAGTTTCGGGGGATTCTCGTGCTACAAAATAAGTTGAACTAATAGAAGTGAATCACCTTAATCAAAGATAATAAAATGGTTGAGTGCAACATTATGATGTGTTTAGTTTCCGCTATTATATGTGTTTGTGCTTTAGTATACTTTTTAATGCCTTGAATAGTTAGCTAACAGTTTATACCGTTATGTTGTTAGATTTCTCGTAGGATAAGAAAGTTGTAGGGGGAACCGGAGCGGATGGTCATCCAAGTCCACATATTCATATAGATGGGGTGGCCTTTCAGTTTTACATTCATATAAGATGGCTTAGCGTCTTAGGATGTTAGTAGTTCTCGTTCAAGGTTGTCTCATGTCATGCATTCACGACATTAATATTTGTAATAAGTTTTTCATTTTTTTATTTACATTTGTGCGTACGTTGTTGTAAGGTCTAGTGAAATTGTTGTCAAGGTAGGGTCGGGACTCATTGTGAGGTCCTAGTCCGTAGCATCCCAGGTTCTGAAATTTGGGTTGTTACAGTGTAACACCCCAAATCCGTAGGACTCGAGGTGCTACTGAGTTAGTATCTCACAATGGATCCTGACCCTAGCCTGACAACAAGTTCACTGAATCTTACAACAAGGCACCGATAGATTAAATACAAAACGTAAAACTAATATATAAATCTCAAAAGGTAGTACATAAGTACCGTTGAGTACAAAAGAAACATATATCCGTACATCAAATATCCCATATCCCACGATAATAATCCCAACGTACGGGGCCCTCAACGGATCACCCCTCTGGATCACTCTGCAGCTCTCCTAACCTGCAAAGGATCTACAACACGGTATAAAACCGTTAGCTAACCATACACATATATATAGAGATGCAAGAGCACAAACACACATTAGAAATCGTAACACATCATCATGCTTTCATACATTTACCCGGTTCATTATCTTTAATAAGTCCAATCACTCAATCGTATAGATATGTATATCTGAATATGAATATATGTGACACGAGGAATATAACCCTCGCCTCTTGGTGCTACTGTCAGCTGGAGTGGTCAACCGGGACTACTCCTCCGTGTACCCTAAGGGAGTGGAGACAGTGCCCGTTCCGTGTACCAGATCTGGACGTTCCGCAAAGAACCTCCCAGTCTCCTAGTAGGATGACGGGGCTAGATTGTCACGGCCCTACAGTGGGCGCGTACTAAACCATAGGTAGGTAATAATCACATCACATGCTATCAAGCATAAAACACATACACCACTCATGCATACATCCAATATAAGGATGACAGCTAAGTAAGTCCTATGGACTTACCTCAACCTCGAAGTCTCAAACCCAGACAACTCCAACTCTAGAGATCAACACCGCCTAAACAAGGCATAACAACATATATCAAACTCATATCCATCATAGGGGTCACACCTAGACCCAAAGGATCCATAAGGATCATAACCTAATTCATAAACCTCAAAGCCATAACCGGCATACAGATATATCACATCCTCATCATTCTATTCTCATACACGTACCTAGCATGCTACTAACCCGCTCATACTAGGAAATGAAAGGATCTACCTAACTCTAGGTAGATCCGGGACAAGACGCACCTGCGTGACAAAGAGACGCAGGGGCGGAGCAAGCAATCCGCAGGCGCGGCAGGACTCAGCCGCAGGCGCGGTGACAGCAGCCGCAGACAACGCAGGCACGGCGCAGGCGCTGGGACAATGGCCGCGGGCGGTGGCTTCTGGCCGCGGGTGCGGCGAGAAGGTACCCGCAGGGGCGCTTTGCTGGACCGCGGGGGCGGCGACAATGCATAAGATGTTCCTGCGGTTCTTCTTTCACTCTTCACGTGATCAATTCACGTCTTCTCTCATCCAAAGTTACACATATAAATATACATACATAAACCAGCATCAATCTATATCCAAACATCTATTCCTAAGCTAAGGAAGGTGAAATCAAGGAAAAAAGAAGAGAAGAGAAGCAAGATCACTTACCACACTTGTGGTCCTAGGCTGCCAGGAAGATCAACACACACAACAGCTGGCACTCAAGCTCAGCAACAACAGCATCCATCATCAACATCATCAAACTCACATCAAAACTCTTCCAAACTCCAAGAGAAAACGACACAAGACCAAGGAGGGAGAAGGGAGAAGCAAGAAGGATGTAGGAAGGCTGAAGAAGAGGAATAGGAACCCTTGATCACGAGCCAAGGAAAGAATAAGAAGGGGAAAGAGTAAAGCACAATTCAAGGGTCAACAAAGCCGACTGCAGCCGCCGGAAACCGCAGGGGCGGGTTTCCTGGCCGCAGGGGCGGATCTTGGCTCAGCCGCAAGGGCGGCTCTACAAACCCGCGGTGGCGGCTAAGGCCAAAGTGGCTCCAAAATATCAAGGCTCTTACATACGGGTAGGGTTTTAGCCTATTTGTGAGAGTCTTGGATGCTATTTCATACAATAAAAAACACAAACTAATGGGTCTGAACTCTATGGCAAACTTAGCATCCTTCACCTTCGGGATAAGGGTAACCACCGTTCTATTGACATTCCGCAAATCAATATCGCCAATCCACCATTGATGAACGAACTGTATACCATCAAATTGTACGACTGACTAGAATCTCTGAAAAAAATAAAGCATGTTAACCATCAAGACCCGGATCTTTCGTTGGATACATGTGAAACAGTGCAACCATAATCTCTTCTGCATTAGGCAGGTGATCCAGATCCTTTGTCATAGACAGGGTGACACCCGGGATTATAGCCTCCAACGCCGGAGAATGATTGAGAGATGGTTCCGATTGGAATAACCCCGAGTAGAATTAAACAATTTTTGTTGCTATTCCCTCGTCAGGCTCCTGTCAAACTTATTGTGCATCGAATAAACCAAAGATGTGATTATTGTGGTGACGCACGCACGTGCGCACGCGCACACACATACGAACTAAATAAATGAATTTAAAATTAAGTTTTAATTAAATCATAAGTCGTGTTTGCTATTGAGGAAAAATAAATTAATACTGATAACGAATATGAAAATCAAAAATAAAATATTGTACATAATGCGAATGAAAAATTATAAGGACTGAAAATTTGATATAATTTTTACATAAGAATTAATTTTTCTGTAAAAATTATTAGGTGGTCTTTGAAATTTTTTAAAATTTAAACTATATTTAAAATATAGACTTTTATTTTGTAGCTATACTCAACTATTTGTAAATAAAATTATTTGTTACATTTAAAAGATAATTTATTTCTTTCAAAATATAGGTATTCTTACACAAAACTTGCACAAAAATATAATAAAATTCCTTGACCAATAGAAAATTGCAATCAGTTTAAACTTGTTGTGCCTTTTAGTGATGACATACAACCTTATTACGGTATTCTAGTAATGCCTTTACTCTTGTTGTAACAATATCATGGTTATAAAAAATGAACTTTAAACCTCAAAAAGAAATGTAATTTTTCTTATATAATGCTATCTTTCTTAGTAAGATCACGAAGTCTCGTATGTTACTATTTTTGATACGGCCTTATATTAGTGTAACAACATTTCGTTTATAAAAAACGATCTTTGGATTTCAAACTGACTGCATTTATTAAAAGCAATTTTACCGGTGAACAATCATTCTACAAACTTTTTGTCATTCCTTTTATTTCCGTCTTATTATATATAAATTGAACTAATTAGTAACGAGAAGTTTTATATTATTTATTTACACTTGTTTGATCATGAGTTGAATTATATATATATTTTTTTAGTATTTTTGAATCCTCGTCTAGTTTTGATCTTTTTTTAAATAATAACGGATAGTTATACTAACCTATTTAGCAATGACATTTATTCTTGTTGTAACGATATTGTGGTCGTAAAAAACGGTTTTTAACCCTCAAAAGAAATGTAATCAAAAGTCAATATATAGACTCACAAACTATAATACCATTTCACACACACACGTACATATGTATATATATATATATACCGTTTTACAATAAAAGGAAAATATCAATTATAATCTCATAATATTATATATCAGTTGTAATCGGTCAATAGATTTTAATTATTGGTTTTTCTTATTTAGTAATATAACATGTAGTCTTATTACCTTATTGTAGAAATGAATTTATTATTGTTGTAACAATATTATGGTAATAAAACAATGACATTTGCTCATTAGAAAATAAAAAGAAATATGACCTATGGTCCTCAATGAACAAGTAACCAAGATAAGTTTGACAAATCAAGATCAATATAAAAATCGATAGATTGTAATATATGTCATTACCTAATATATAGTTTTTTTAAAAACCTTTTTACAAAATATATAACTATACAATTCTATAATATCATCATAATTATACATAAAGTTATTCATCTAAAATAATAAAAATCCTTCAACAACAGAAAATTTAATCAACTATTTATGCCTTTTTAGTGAGGATAGATAGACTTAATATTGTTTTTTAATAATGGCTTTATTCTTGTTTTTTTTGGTAAGTGAGACTATTCTCACCCGTATTGCATTTATGTAAAAAGGAGATAACAAATGACAAGCCTTTGGGTTGCAACTCGGACATCGTTTTTAAAAAATGAAATTAAAGATGTAGGGGACTGATAAAAAAATGAAAACCGATAATGACTTTTATACTTACGTAACAATACTTTAACAAAATTCAAAAGAAATGTGTGAATGAGAAACTTTTTTTTATAAAATAATCAAAGTCCCTAATAAATAAATAATATTAATCAACCAAAATTTCAATTATTTGTTCCATTTCAGGTAATGAAAAATAGTCTCAATATCATTTTCGGTAATGATTGTTATACATAATGTAACAATACTTCATTTACGAAATGACAGACCTTACAAGAAATGTATGAATGAAAAACTTTTTATAAAATAATCAAAATCCCTAATAAATAGATAATAGTAATCAATCAATTTCAATTATTTGTTATGGTTCAAGTAATGAAAATATAGTTTATGGTAATGACTATAATGATTATTGTAACAATATTTTAGTTACAAAACGGCATACTTCAAAGGAAATGTATTAATGAAAAATTTTCTATCGCAATCCTTAAAAAATAGATGGGTCAGGTTCGGGTGAGAACCTTATCTTGTGTATGGAGTAAAAACTTCTAAGAGACATCCAATTAAAAAATAAACGTTTAATATATTAACACACTGTAAGGTTTCACCGGCGTGAAACACCGGATAAAGATATACAAAAATCTCTTTCATTATATATAAATTTTATAATGGAAAGAGAAAATATTATGTTAATGAACTTTTGGATATTGATACATAATCTTCGGCCACCATTTTGTGCAAAATGAACCCATTTCTATCGATATACACATATTATTGTTATTGTACAATGTCGATTATATTATAAATGAATTCGATCGAAATGAGTCCATTTCGAGCAGAATGAGTCCATTTTGGACAGAATTAACCAATTCCTATAGATATAAACATATTACTGTTATTATACAATGTCAACTGCATTATACGTGAATTCGATCGAAATGAGTCCATTTCGAGCAAAATAAACCCATTTGGGGCATAGTTAACCCATTTCTATCGATATATACATATTGATGTTATTGTACAATGTCAGCTGTATTATAAGTGAATTCGATCGAAATGAGTCCATCTAGAGCAAAATGAACCCATTTCGGGCATAATTAACCCATTTTTATCGGTTCAATTGGTTTTGATTCACTGTGTTTCGCCATTCTTGAAAACCTACGTCAACTTGCTTCAATGTGCAGTCTTAAAAGCTATTTTGTCGACATAATTAAAATGATTCCAATGATAGATATGATATGTAGTTAATTGTTATGATCTTTTATAAAACTATTCCATATTTAGTGTGATATCCGAGTCGTTCAATTAATTAGATCATATGGCTATGATATGTTCATTCTCCCTACACAGGAGTAGGTTCATACTCTATCCTATCTCTAAATAGATAATGGTAATCAATCAATAAATAAAATCCTTAACGGATAGATAATGTAATCAATCGAATTCAATTATTTGTTCCAATTTAAGTAAGGAAAAAAGTCTACCGTTTCTAGTAATTAATTTTATACTTATTGTAACAATACTTCAGTTACGAAAGGACATACCTCAAAAGAAATGTATGAATGAAAACTTTTTATATATTAATCAAAGTACCTAATTGATAGATAATATTACAATTATTTGTTCCATGAACATGAAAAATAGTCTCGATATCGTTTATGGTAATGAGTTTTATACTTACTATAACAATACTTCAGTTACAAAACAACAAACCTCAAAAGAAATGTATTAATGAAAAACTTTTGATGGTCTAAAATCAATGTATAGATCAATAAACGGCAATGTCATAATCCTAAAAGATTTTGATGAAAATAAATTATATTTTTACAATATCATATAATGTATCAAATAAACTAAATAGAAAATGTAACAAACCAAACAATCTCAATTATTTGTGATTTTTTCCCCCCTTTTTAGACAAACAAAATCCTCTTTGTTTGTACTTCATCAGTTGCAAGTTAGATTTTTGCCATGTTCCTTCGTCTTCGCTCCTACCACTCCTTCCTTCCCTTGTTTCCTTCAATCAAAAATCAATTTTAAATAAAAATAAAATAAAATAAAGTATTTGTTTTATACATAAATCAACAACTAATTGATATAAAATGATAATTATATAATCAATTTTTAAATGGGTCCCACTTCACTTCTTCTTCAATCGGTTTTAAATAGCCCAAGATTCCTCCACAACTTTACTTGCTTACCAGTTTCCTCTTCGTTTTGCTTGTAAAATCTTCCACCTCCTCTTCTCCATTTCTCTCTCTTTCAATCTCTCTTCTCCGCTGAAGATGCTTCCAAAGCCTAACAACTTCGCTTCGATGGCAGATACGAAGGATGAAGAACAACAACACCTTTCTCTTCCATCAAGCTTAAACCTTGACCTCTTCAATGGCGGTGCTAATCCACTAGCAAATTTCAAGTGTGATCTTGAAGTTGAGAATGATTGGTACCGCACCAAAAACAACATCACCCAAACTCACAAATGGTCTGATACCAAAGAGATAATTCTATCTCCAAACCTCACAAAACTTGACAACAATCTACTCTTGATACAACAACAAGAATTCGTTGGTTCTTCTTCTTCTTCCTCCTCCTCAAAACTTCCTTATGTGCTAAACTCTTTGGACAATACTTCTTCTCAATTGATACTCTCATGTCCACCCACACAACAACAACAACAAAACCCCATGAATCCTCTTGTCAATTTCATTCCCCAAAACAACACATTTGACCACCACCATGAAAATATGTTCTTCCAAGAGAATTCCTCACAACTTTCCCATTTACTCCATAGGGGTGGGGGAGTTTTTAGTGGGTTTGGGGAATTGGGCTCAGTTCACCAAATGGGTGGTCCTAATTTGGGTTTAGTAAATTCTATGTTTGCAAATAGGTCTAAGTTGATAAAGCCTTTTGATAATAGTCCTCCCATCGAAGAGCAACCCACTCTCTTCCAAAAGAGAGCTGCTTTGAGGAAGAACTTGGATAGTGATAATGGATTGGAAATTTTCTGGGTTTCGGGTTCTTTTTCGGGTGGGGTTCATATAATGGATGTAGATGAGAATCAAAAGATGATCAGCGGATTTGGAGATGGAGATGAGAATGTTAGGCCTGATGTGTCAGACTTGAATTATGATTCCGATGACTTATCGGAGAGTATGAGGATGGAGGAAGACTCAAAAAGCGGCGGAATAATTGTGATCGATCCAAAAGGGAAGAAGAAGAAGAAAGGGGTTCCTTCTAAGAACTTAATGGCTGAGAGGCGTAGAAGGAAGAAGCTCAATGATAGGTTGTATATGTTGAGGTCCATTGTCCCCAAAATTAGCAAGGTATCCTCCCCTAACCTCTTTTAAGTTAAGATTTTTAAGAATTACGTTTGCTGCATTTCTTTTGAGTTGTTTTTTGTACGAAATGGATTGGATTTACTTATAATGTACAAATGTGTCATCATTATTAGTTATAAATTTCAAAAGAGGGCTTTTTAAACGTGTTTAACATTTGAAGTAGTCGATCATATGAAGTGGTTGAGTAGTTATCTAGTACGTCCACTAGTAATAATTGAAAATTATACTTGATATGTGATCGATTATATTTATGAATATTCATTTCATAAGAAACTAGGACTACTAATCTTTAGTCTTTGAAAGGTTATTAGTAATAATGAGAATCAATGATTTAATTTGTTCTACTTTTTTTTTTTTTAATTATCCTTAATGACGTGTTCATGAGTTTAACCAATCAAAAAAATGTTGCATCTACTTTTAAATGATGGCAGATGGATAAAACTTCTATTCTTGGGGATGCTATCGACTACTTGAAGGAGCTAATGCAAAAGATCAATGATCTTCAGGTTGAACTAGACTCACCTCCATCGACTGCACCAATGGCTCAACCTAAGAGCCTTTCCCCTTTGACTCCTACTCTGCCACCCCAAGTCAACAAGGAGCTTTGTCCTAGCCCATTGCCTAGCCCTAATGGCCATCCTGTTAGGGTAAGTCATTCCTTCGTTCATTATACATATATATCGGTATGGATGAGAACGGGTCACATGTAGTCGAAACTAGTGCACATGGTTTATACATTAGCAATTTTTGGTGTATATTTTGTAGTGAAATGTGCACCGGTTTTTGATTAAGCAGTTCTTATGCAATCGTCCATACTCACATGATTCGATTCATATATATACCTAAAATAATGGAAACTGTGCATCAAAATAAGTGCAGATTGAAGTGAGGCAAAAAGACGAAGGAGCCATGAATATCCACATGTTTTGTCACAAGAAACCAGACATGTTGTCAATAATGAAAGCTCTAGACAGTGTCAATCTAAACATTGAACAAGCATCCATCAGTTGTATCAATGGGTTTACCATGGATATATTCCATGCTGAGGTATTATGATTATAACTAAATATATAGTTTATCATAAGATGTGGGTTCTTACTTTTTCTTCTTTGGGTTATTGTTCGTCCTGACAGCACTTGATGGAAGGGCATGAAGTACACCCGGAGCAAGTCAAAACGCTGCTGTTGGAATCAGTTGGCATGACTGACTTACCAAAGCCAAATACCGATGCTTCTATTTAGTCATGTTTTCTTTACTATTAAACCGTTAGCTTTTCTTATAAGTTGAAGACTTTTTTTCAATATCAATGTGATACTTTTTTTCCCTGCAATTTTTGCATGCATATTCAGTTGCTGATAAAGGATCAAAAACAAAACTTGAGACTAAAGATATTTTAAGTTTTTCTTATACATCTGTTTTTGGGTAAGAAGCTTTTTAAATACGTCTTATTACATTGTTTGCGTAGCACTAGCACGTTGTTTATTTATTCTTCACGTAACAACCTACCCACCATATCGTCGTTTATCGATCTATTTGACGGTTGTCTATACGCTTACAAGTGAACCCAAGAAAGTCATCTCTGAAAGATTAGCGCATCAACGTCACCGGTAATTAAAGGACCTTCTTCGTATCCTCGCCACCGGGCCACCACCATACTCCGTTGGTTGCCAAGTAATTATCTCATTCCTAGTAATTCAAAAACAACTCGATCAAGACATTATTTCTCACCTTTGAGCGTTGTCGTGGTCTTCGATCATTATCGATGCGACATCAAGCTCGTCTTATAATTTCGTGGGTTTGATTTTATTGCAACCAAGGCATGTTGGAGGGGTACGCAATTTCTTCGTTTTTCGATTGGATAGATCGATATTTAGTTTTGTAAGTCTCCTTTTGTATTTTTGTTATAGCTGGTTTAATATTTGTTGAATCTGACCGGGTTAAGTTGTAAACCTTGTGGGATTGAACGTTAGGACTAAGCTGAATAACTGGGTTTGGTAAGGGGAAGTTTGTCTAGTTAATTAAAATGGTAAGTATCTAGTTTAGTATTGATCAAAAAGGTTTCATAGACCATTGGCCTATTTGGTATTGTATTCTTGGGGATTCATTTAGATTTTTTTTTACGGGATCGGATATAGAAGTTTTTGTGTTGTTTGATATCATATGTAGATACAAGATTGTATTCTTTTACGAGATTCATTTAGATTCTTTTTGCAACATGTCCACCAAAAACAATATCGAAAAATGAAAATTCTAGGAGATTGAAGGGGATTGTTTAATTTCTATACCCTCACCTATTTTTCATTCGATTGAAGAAAAAAAAAACGATCAGCTCACATTCTTCTCTTTTGTTCTCCTCTGCTCTCGAAAACGAACTCGGCCAGAAGAGTTGTTGCTCCTCTCATCTCCTTCATTCCCCCCTCTTTTCATTATACAATCACAAACTAATCGGTACAAAAAACGCAAAGAACGCAACAAAGAAGGTAACTCATATGTAATTTAATATGTTCTAATTGAATCAGTAAATCATTTTGCTTTGTTCTAATTGCCCGTTCTTCATGATATTATGACCAATCTATTAGGAATGCTAAAAAGAGGAATTGAGTTCGCAACAAAGAAGGTGTACAAAGAAGATGTGAAAAAAAGGTGTACATATGCCATCTCATATACAATTCCAAAAATCGCCAGGTTTCATATTATTGTCAATTGCTTGAGGATTCTTGAATAAAAAAACGAAGAGAAGGAGTGACAATTTTACCTGTTCTTCGTTCGTTTGAGCGGCAAAGGAAACATAGAGAAGGAGCAACACAACAATACGCAATGAAGATGACATGTGCAAAACACATGCAAATGTTAAAGGGTATAGTGGTAAAATCCTAATAAACAATCTATCTCATTAAACCTATAACAAACACCCAAAAATTAACAAATTTATCTTTCCCTAAGAATCTTCATCCACAAGAATCTCCAATAATCCCAACAATCTCCATCCCAAGAATCTAAAAAAAAACACCTATCTGATACCAAACAAGGCCCATATCGTTAAGTAATTGGAATAGGATATTACCATGAGTCTTAGTACGCTAATTTACCTATAATGGTATCAAAGAGAAGATTGATTATCTTATTGTAGCAATGACATTGAAAACGGGTCTCTTGAAATTGAATCATGTTACAAGTATGGTGATCTCAAAAACTACTATATTGTATTTCCTCTTGATGCCCTCAAGTTTAGACTCTATCTCTTGGTATTTACAAGGTTTTAAATTTTCTCTTAGTAAGTTTTTTTTATTTAAATTTTCTCTTAGTAAGGTTTTAAAATTTTTAATGCACGAAAAAAAACCTCATACGAACCAGGTGTAGAAATACTTTCTCTTAATCTTTTAAATTTCGATCATTATGTCCAAGACTCTCCAAACGAAACATCTTCCAATTGCAGCTCAATTCAACACAACGATCGTCTAACCAAACAAATTGTTGGAAGTGAGACAAAATCTAGGGTGATGCTTATGTTTTCAACAAATTCAAATTGTTATATCTTTGTTATTTGTTTAGAGTTTGTTAATTTTCTTTTTGATTACTGAGGTTAATACTTTGAATCTTCAAAAAAATTTCAACGTAATTTCTTTAAAATTTTCTAAAATCAGGTATAATGTTATTATTAAATTTTGACTCGGGAGAAGAGTAGTTCAAAATAGGTTTCGAAAATGATACCATTAACAAGGAAAATTGTTTCATGCCGTACGGAGTTGAAAGTCACCGATCGTTAGGGACTTAGGATCCGTTCGACAAAGCACAAATTATGAAATTATTGTAGGGTTTATTATTGTACTCGATTATTTTGGGCTTGTAACACATACCTTAGGGAGTACTTTTCCAACCTACAAAACGAAATGCACATTTCGGTATTCAGAAGATTGTGGGCAATTGTACTAGGCTTAAAGGCCCATTTACATGTTGGGCTGGGCTTTCCATTCTTACCATTTTTTTTGTTGGCATTCTCTCCATCTCTCTTCGCTTCTCCGTGCCTCCCTTTTCTCAACTTCCGGTGAAGACGCCATTGGAGGCTGCAAATCTCCCTCCCTCTCACATACCTGCTGTAAATGGTATCTCACAGAAACGGACAGGTTTACCTACTCTTCTTATCGCGTAGGCATCATGTCATCAAAAGAAGAACTTCAAACACGATTTCTCTTTCATCGGTCACTCTCACCACCAGCGCTCACAACGCCAACGACCACGAATCCGCCACGGCCCTTAGAGAAATCACTCACCTTCTCAGTGACAGAAATTGGAAGAATCTTCTCGAATCATCTCCCAATCTATTCACCAAGCTCAGCCCTGATCTGGTCAAATCCGTGATCTACCATAATCGCTTCTCAGATCCCACTCTCCTCCTCAGCTTCTTTCACTGGGCCGATTCTCACCTCAAACTCCATCTACATCATTACTTAGACACGCTTTCTATGATTGTTGTCCTTCTATGTAATTCAAACGGCTTTCCGCACGCTGCTGGGGTTATCGATCGTATGGTGAGCACCTGCTCTCCTCCTTCTTTGCTTCTTGACTCGATGTCTTCTTCTGTCAAGGATTGCTTTGATGCCGACGTTGGTTTGAAAACGGAGTTGAGTTCCCATTCGGTTGTTTTTGACATGTTGATATCTGCTTACAAGAAGAAGGGACTCTTGATCGATGCCGCTTCTCTTTTATTGTCTGCTAACAAAGACGGTACCTTCTTGCCTAGTCTGGTCTGTTGTAATTCCTTATTGAATGACTTGCTCAAGTCGAACAGGATGGACTTGTTTTGGAAGGTTTATGGTACAATGCTGGAGTTCAGTTTGGGTCCTGATGTTTATACTTATACCAGTGTCATTAATGCTTATATTAAGCTTGGGAAGGTGGAAAAGGGGAAACAGTTGCTTCATGAGATGGAGGGTAAGGGGTGTATGCCTAATGCCATTACTTACAATGTTGTTTTGAAGGGCTTGTGTCAAATTAAGGCTCTTGATGAAGCTTTGGAGATTAAGTTGTCCATGTCCAATAAAGGGGTGTTTCCGGATGGATATACTTACGCTACACTTGTGGATGGATTTTGTAAAGTCAACAGGATGACAGAGGCAGATGCTCTGTTGGAAGATATGCAACATGCAGGTTTAAGTCCGAACCCCATCGCCTATACTGCTTTGATGGACGGGTTCATGAAGCAGGGTGATTTGAAGGAGGTTTTGAGGGTCAAAGATAAGATGGCAGAGTTTGGAATTAAGTTGAATGAGGTTGCCTATGCTTCCCTTGTTAACGGCTTTTGCAAGGTTGGTGAAATGAACAAGGCAATAGATCTTGTGCATGAGATGATTAGAGTGGGTATGAATCCTGACACCCGGATTTATACTAGTTTGGTTGAAGGGTATTGCTTACAAAATAATATGGACAAGGTTCATGAGCTGCTTGCAGAGATGAAGACCAAGAACTTGATGCCTACGGTTTATACTTTTAGTGCAATAATAAAAAAACTTTGTAACAGGAGAGATTATCAATCTGCCAATGACATACTGAAAGGAATGCTCGCATGGGGCTTGAAACCAAATGTTGTTATCTATACTACTATGATCAATTGTTATGTCAAGGAACTCAGATTTGAAGAGGCTGCAAAACTTTTCAAAGAAATGACTGCAAAAGGGATCCCACCTGATGTATTTTCCTATGGTTCACTTATCATTGGCCTCTGCAAGGCCCAAAGGAGGGATGAAGCAAAAATTTATATGAATGAAATGGTGGCCCGGGGTGTGAAACCAGATGCTTATATTTATGGTGCTTTCATCCTTGCACATAGTAAGACAGGGGAAATGGAACCTGCCAATAACCTTTTTATTGAGATGTTGAGCTCTGGTATACCCCCCAATAAATTCATCTATTCAGCTATGATTGATGGACACTGCAGAGGTGGTGATACTGAAAAAGCATTACAGATCTTTAAGTCTATGATTGACCACAGGGTGGTTCCTGATGTTTATACATACAGCTCCCTCATTTCTGGTTGCTGTAAGCAAGGTGACATGATAAAGGCTTTTGAGCTTTACAGTGAAATGCAACAGAAAGGTGTTGCTCCTAATATTGTTACTTACAACACCTTGATCAATGGGCTTTGCCTATCTGGGGATGTTAAGAGGGCAAGACAGTTGTTCGATGAAATCAACGGAAAGGGTCTGGCACCAAATAGTGTTACTTATACTACCATGATAAATGGATATTGCAAATGTGGAATCATGGTTGAGGCATTTGGGTTGTTTGATAGGATGACATCCGAAGGGGTCCCTGCTGATGGTTTTGTTTATAACTCCCTTCTTACTGGCTGCCTTAATGACGGAAATGCCGAGAAGGCACTCAAATTATTTAATGAAATGACGCGGGAAGGCATTGCTTCTACACATACTTTCAATATTTTGATTGACTGGCATTGTAAATCACATAATTTGACCGAAGCCAACAAGTTGCTACAGGACATGAGTGATAAGGATGTTGTTCCCAATCACATAACCTTCACAATCCTGATCGATTATTACTGCAAGATAGGTATGATGGAGAAAGCTGACAGTTTGTTCTCAGAAATGCAGGAAAGAAGCTTGAAACCAACTACCGTGACATATGGTTCTCTTTTACATGGCTACAAAAGCAAAGGGAACATGTTCAAGATGTTTTCCCTTTTTCATGAGTTGTTAGAAAAGGGACTTGAACCTGATGAAGTAATTTATGATCTGATGCTGGGCGCTTATAGTGAGGTAGGGAGATGGATGAAAGCATTTCAGCTATTGGATGAGATGTCAGTCAAGGGTTTAGCAATGAAAGCAGTTACAGACAGTGTACTTGTAATTGCTCTATGTCAAGAATCTTCAGAAGTATTGCAATTGCTCAATGATATGAGGGAGCAAGGACTCGTTCTAACTGTTAAGACATGCAGCTATCTAGTCCAAGGGGTTTTTCAGGTTGGAGATGCTGAAAAAGCGATTGAGATTCTCCAATGTATGGCAGAATGCGGCTGGATTTCTAGTTCTACAAAATTAATTGATATAACAGGCAGCCGTAACCTACCAAAAGGAGGAGATACTCCTGAGTTGCTGCAGTCTGTCAGTTCAAAAGGCATTTGATGTTTCCGATTGAAGAATATGGTCACTCTTGAAGTGGATTGTTATTGATTCATGACATACACTTACACATTGTCTTTCATGGATCATTTGAAAGTTGGCTTCCATCAACTTGTTGTCAGCCATTTATGCAGCTTTGAAGATTACTTATTTATGGGACAAGATGACCAGTGATGGGGAGTGGGATGCTTGAGCCTCCTTATGAGTTTTTAAATCCGAAGATTAAGAGGTAACTTCTTGTTCCATGTTACCTTCTTGCATATGGATATGAAGTTTAGTGCCTGTATGAATTATCCATTTTTTGCAAATATCTGTTGTGTCCTTGAGAACGTATGAAAGTGCATATCTGTTGGAGGATCAAATATAGTAATTTACATTAGGCTGTATTACTAATGTCTTTAAACATGTGCAATATTTGCAGACACCAGAATGACTGGAAGAGCAGCGATTTGTTTGCTTTCAGAGATTGAATTCAATGACATCCTGCAACATACTCCGTCTTATTTGAGCTGCAGGAAAGCACCCGGTTGACAGTTGCTGTCTCTTCCATGAAGCTGCTGTATGACTCGGCTCTCTCAGTCGGTCCACTGAAAGGTTTCTGAATGTGTGCTTTTGGAGGATGGACACAGCCTTAGCATGGTTTTGAGAATATGAATCAGAAATTGCTATGTTGTACCATCTTTTGGCGTTTTGGTATTAGCTGGAGAGAGAGTTTATCCTCAAGACATAGAAATTGCTATGTTTGTAGCATATATCCATGTCTGCACAGAGTC
Organism: Fagopyrum tataricum; assembly: GCA_002319775.1. Taxonomy (NCBI): domain Eukaryota; kingdom Viridiplantae; phylum Streptophyta; class Magnoliopsida; order Caryophyllales; family Polygonaceae; genus Fagopyrum; species Fagopyrum tataricum. Next base: position 10,968,639 of record CM008279.1, on the reverse strand, counting down.
CATGACCGATGGTACCCCTCTTTTCTCTTTTTTTTCCTCCTCAATGAGTTGCATGTGGGATTAGTGTGATTCTCGTTCACTTTACAGCTATTGAAATCTGGTCAAATGATGCAGCATGGGGTGAGACATGGGGATTACACGCAGCAGGAAGAGGTTGAATTTGCTGCAGAATGTGCTGTTAATAGATCGGCCTTCCAGGCAGAAAGGTTGTTTCCAAATATCGTTTAAACACAATGAAAAATTGATAAAAGGATGCTAAAGATTAATGCTGTCTTATGTGATTTTATCACTAATAGAGGCCCCTCTTTGCTATAGGCCCTTTAGCTGTTTCAAACACGAAAGCGCCTCCGTTAATTGAGGCATATTTCCACCTGCATATTACAATGAGGGCACTAAGATGAAGGACTATGAAGTACTGTCAGTGGGTTACTTAACACGACATGGTATGCTTCCTCATCAAATCAACTGTATTTTCTTATCAAACGAGTGTCATCCACACATTGTGTTTTCCTATCAGATGAGTGAATGGCTAGGATTGTGACATCGTGTTTTCCTATCAAAGTGAGGGAATGGCCGTCAAATTGCAATCAAGATCTCCTATATCAAGTTACATGTATCTTGTATGTGATTGGTTGAAGTTAAATAAATAAGTATTAAAGTAATAGTGCTTTACGAGAAAAATAATAAACAACAACAATTCTACCAATCACGTAATGAGAATACAAAGAATACATGAATGGAGTGATACAGGAGATCCTGACCGGTCAAATTGAGAACGACGATGCAATAAATTGTTACTTTTTACATTTTTTCCTTAAATTTAATCATCCTGAACAATATATTAGGCATGTAGTTATCCAAATCATCATTTCAGTTTTATTTGATGATATATGCCAAATGATATGATGTTATCTGATAATGCACCTCAATCATATGTAATACAAAAAAGGCGGAGGAATGGGAGATGACCTTAAAATTAGATATGAGCAAAGTCTTCAACAGGATTGAATGGAGTTATCTCCGAAGAGTGATGGAAAATCCGGGACTTGTAATTAGATGAAATGAGAAGGTCGTGGAACGTGTGACGATAGTGGAATTTACTTTCAATATCGATAGCCAATAAAGAGACATGTTCCATTCATAGGGCTTCAACAAGGTCATTCGATATATCCTCATCTATTCATTCTTCCTTACGAGATTATTTCAACAATTTATAAATAATTATAAGTTTATTTATAGATTATGCTTAATTATAATTTATAAGTATAAAAAGATAATTAAAGTATATAGGAAAGGGTATATATATAAGGGTAATTTAGATAAGTAGGGACAATATATATAGATTACGTATAAATTATGGGAGTGAAATCCAATTAAATAAAGTGTAATTTATATATCCTTGTATAAGCTACATGTTCTTACCATAATTATCTCTTCTAAAGCCACCTAGATACAATTTTAGGATGTAAAAATGTAATATAGGCTAGATGAATAGGAAGTAGAATCAAAGGTGGGGGTGGTAGATTTTTGTCATGTACCAAAACAAACGTTTGCGTTACGATAACTCGATAAGACAAGTGAGTTTGCGTTACGATAACTCGATAAGACAAGTGAGTTATAGTTATTTTAAATAACTATTGTACATATTTGATCGATAATATATATATATATATATAATTATACTAAAGATAATAATTATAGGTATATTAATCGAGATAGCCATAGTTAAATATTCATATATAATCTTATACTCGACTAATGTGTATTTTGTTGATTTTAGCGGTTACTTTGATAATGGACAAATCGATGAAAAGGTAAAATGTGGGTTATTAATAGGTACGGACACTATGGGTAAATAATGATGATGACTCGACAACATTATTAGAAATGTCTAATGGGGCTTAGTGGACCCCGGGAATTAGGTCGTCTAATTCCAATCTCACTAGCTACCAGTAAGACTTTCTCTTCGGTTGATTAACGGTTAAATATCAAACCTGGTATCCACGGTGAAATTGATAGCGTAACGCTAACGCAATTAAAGTGTGTTTATAAACCATTAAACGATGACTATCTAGTACGGTAACGTTATGGAAATTATATGTAGCTCAGCTGGTTAGAGCAAAGGACTGAAAATCCTTGTGTTAGTGGTTCGAATCCACTTCTAAGCAGGCGAAGGGTCCAAACCGTATCCGGGAGTGAGCTGGGTAAGTGATCCTGAATTAATATGTACATTTTGAGATTAGGTTAATCCAACTTGTCAGTATGTCATATACACAGACCCCATTTTATTTTATTAGTTTTGGTTAGTTATCAACCTATTGAGTATTGACAGGTTAAGCCGTAGGGATGTCAATGGGTCGGGGATTTCCCGAAATTCGCGGGTATTACCCGTCATGGGGATGAGGATGGGGAATTTAAACGGGGATGGGGACGGGGTAAAAATTGATTCCCCGCTTGGGTATGGGGACGGGGACGAAGATAGGGGTATTCGCCCCGCTCCCCGATCCGAATCCGAATCTGACGGGGAAACCCGACGAGGAATTCCGCGAATAATACATAAATAAACAAATTGTATTTATATTATACTTTCATTGTAGTTTTAAGTTTAAAGTTTAATCGAAATTTAATTCAGAAATTGTTTTTAAATTCAAAAATTACCGATGATTACTAAAATTTCAAATTATATACACTTTGGAATTTTAAGGATTAAGGGCTCGTTTGGTATCGCTAGGAATCATTTCCGGTAACGAAATGATTTCGAATCAATCAAAAACTATATTTGTTTAGAGGTCTTTTTACACATGAAACTAACCTAATCATTTCCATTTCCATTCCTTCCCCTTAACCGATTCCATTCCATCACTCCAACCAAATGGGCACTAAGAGTATCATACTATGATTACTATCATACTCATTCCTACTTACACACAATGTATTTTTTAAAATGTGATTTAAGTTTAAATATTTTTTTGATAATTATATGTGTGTAAATCATGCTAATGCTAACCTATATTATTTTGGTTTCCGATCATACGAGGATAACAACACATTCACGAAAATTTTGAATACGTCGTAATTCGTGAACATCGAATCGCGATGATCAAATGCATCGCACACTACATGTTGTGTTTTTATCTTATGTGTCATAGTTTGTCAAATACATGTTTTGACGGTGTAACCTAAATCCTAAAATTTAAATGTTCGAATAATATAACACTTTATCTTGATACCGTAATCAAAATGTTATTAAGATATAATTATTTTAGTTTATACTAGTTTGTATTTCGAATCTCAATCCTACATTCCTACTTGAACGACCAAAACCTAATATATATACACACAATATATGAACCTATACTTTGGCATATTGGATAAGGTGATGTGTTGAACAACCAACTAAATCACATCAACATTTCAAATTAAAATGTATAATAATATTATATGAATTGAAATTTATCTTGTGACCATGAACTAAATGTTTGTATACTATATACACATGAACTAAAGGTTCAGGATGTCAATGACTTGGTTATCTAAGTTAATATATTTGTCGGTCTTGTAAAGACAATGTATTCTCATTTGTTTGACTAGTAATAAGAACCTCAAAACAGTTACAAAAATTTTATTATCCAAATTAATATTTTTGTCAAACTCTTGAAAGTTAAACGGGAATGGGTACGAGTAATTATACGGGGAAAACCCAACAAGTTTTTAAATGGGGAAATTAAACGGGGAAGGGTATTCCCCGATGGGGACGAATATCCGACTGGGACGGGGATAATTTTTAATATCCGAACGGGTATGGGGATGGGGATGGGGGGCGTTATACTAAACGGGGATGGGGATGAATAGGGTACTCCCCGACCCAACGACTCATTGACATCCCTGGGTTAAGGTGAGTATTAGATGACGTTTGGAAGCGTAATGGGTTACACTTGATCACCTCTCAACCTACCCCGGATGTGTATATAACTTTAAATTTTAAGTCAACATTTGTATAATTATGGGGGTTAGGCTAAGTCAAGGCATGTGTTACTGAACGCGTTTTTGTATAATTCGTTTAAGTTTTGTTTATCAGTCTTAGGCAAATTTTAGTAGTAATAAAGAAACCGCTGGCGTTGTAGCAAACCTAGTAAGATGTTAAACTAGAGGTATTATAGTTGCATGGAGTGCAAATATATCGATGTGCTCCCTAGGTATCCTATCTCTTACTTGCCAACAAAAGTTAACTTATTTCTAGAGTTAACCTCTAGAAATGCTTTGTTATCGGTGACGTGGTCAAACCTTGTGCAAAAAGCGTCAAGTCAAAAAAATTAAGTACGACAAAACAGAGATATTTTTTTATCAATAATGTCCCTCAATTAAATATAGCACATTTGACGGTTCTCTAGAAGTTTTTCGTGTCAAGTGACATGAAAAGTATCTTCAGGTTGTCGACTATTATGGGACGTTCCAAAAAAGAGACTTTTTAAGGCATTATAGATAGGATTGTTAGGAATCATCGAGGTTGGAAGGAGGATGAGGTACTCCTCAAATAGGTGATTAAAAGCACCCTTACATATATGATGACCTTGTTAAAGACACTGGATGGAATCATTGATGATATCCACTTCATAATGGTACATTTCTAGTGGGGAAGTACGAACCAAAAGAGATGCATATATTGGAAGAGCTATGAGTCTCTATGTCTTCCAAAGTCCAAAGGAGGCGTGGGCTTCAAGGGTTTAAGGGTTATTAATTAGTCACTTTTGGCGAAACAAGGGTGTCTCTTGTTAACGAGGAGTCCACAATTCCTCACAAAGTCCTAAAGGCATGATAATTTACGTATGGTTCTTTCTTGAACTCAACCCTTAGTTGAAACCCTAGCTACTCTTGGAAGAGTTTGGGGGAGAAAGGAATCATTATTGAAGGGAGGGATTGGTTAGAGGGTTGGTACGAGGGCACAAATAAATGTATGGGAGAATGCATGGGTGATGAATAATGGAGGTAGACTCATCATAAGGCCCCTTGGAAGTCAAAGGAACGAATTAATGGATGACGGTAAAGTCTCTAACGAATTAGGCGGACACGAGGACAAGAGAAGGAGCATGTTAGATGATGAGGATGCTTATTTTATTCTCGCAATGCCTACTAGTTTTTGTATCAACAAAGACAAGAGGCTATGATGCCAAGTGGGAATAATGAGTTTATGGTAAAGACTACATATTGGCTAGGGAGATGCAATCATATCTCTAGTTGGCAACAAAGTTTGAACGGTATGAACAATGAGACAATGAGGTGATGTAGAAGCCAAAGTTTCCTCAAAAGGTTGAACTTTTTACATGGAGAATTATGCATGAGTGTTGGTTGGGGATACATACGATGAGTGTTTATTATCAGCCAAAGTGATCCTCCATGCTCTGATTATGTGCCCATGTAGTAAAGAGGTTTGGGTCGGGACGTGAATGTTGGATGACATAAATTTAGTTGTTTCCTTGTTCCCCAAGAGTTGGTTACACAACTTTTTGCTCAACATGGGAAGATTGTATTAAATGGATTTTTTGACGAGAGTTTGGGACAACATGGTATTGCTTGAATTTGGATTCGTTTGATGATACTCAATTGAGTGTTCGTAATGGGATTTTGCGTCATGCTTATGAAAGTGCACAAGTTCAAGGGATGTAGGGTTTGGGACAAACCGTTATGGGGGTTTATGAATTCGACCCGACAAGGATAACACAGGTGAACATAGGTGCAACTCATTTCCATTGAGGAAATATAGGGCAACTTTTATTTGCACTGTTTAGGAGGAGTGATGATGGAATATTTGGTGGTCTTGTTGTTCGAAACGCATGGAGCTAGTTTCTAGTAATCTAGATGGTTTGAAGTGGCAGCGCGAGGCTTGGTATGTAATAAGCAATACGACGGGGTCATAAGATGGCCATGGTGGAGACAAATAGCTTAATGATTGTGAATTTTGTCAACTTTGGTACTCACATTCGGTCTCATAGAGGTACTTTATTTAGATATAAGGCATTTTTTTCGATGTTCATAAACGGTAGCTCATCTCATTGTAAGGGCTGGACGTGCACGAATGTATGAGTTGTGATGTATCGTACGATGAGGATAATATACCTCAATATTTTCTTCAAATCACGAGTTTGATAATTACTTTGAGATTTTCTATAAAATTTATCGGTGTCATATATAACAGATTTTTTTGCGAAATATAAGTATTGGTTTTAATTAAGAATGTCACCCTAATAATCATCACGAGATATTAAAACCTGACGTGACATAAATGGAATTGGAGATATGCATCTGACTTGTAGCCCATTAGAAAAAAAACACTCTAATCTTCTATTATTTGTACACTATACACTCGCAATTTTTGTTGAGCTTCGTATTCGGTTGAACTTGAAAAACATATATTGTGTTTCAACGTGCTCATTATCATTTTTCTTTGGTATTGAAAAAGATTTGATGTACTAGTAGACATACATAGTGTACATACACATGCACTAATCGACTTACAAAACCAATTCGATAAAAACATGAGGGGCACTTGGACGGATTTGAAGCAAATGTATGCAGTGAACACACGTCAACATAAGAAATTGCACAAAAGTGATAAAAGAGCTTAACCTGTAAGCAAATTGATTATAGAATGATATCCTATCGAGTATGTGTGCTAGACTTGTATCTCACGCAAATGGATACAAGATATATGCAAATTGACGTGCAAAACCATGTTATATTGATACACCGAAATACATTAAGTTTTATTATTTTATCGTTAAAATAATAAATAGAAAATACTGAACCTTAAAGATACCGTGGTTATTTGAAAATATTTATGTTCCATAATTTCTTTTAAACATATTTGTCTAAACTAAAAGTTGTTATAAATTATTTTATTATATAAAATTATTCACAATTAATAATCAGAGAAAAATATTTTAGTTTATCATTGTCACTTTTTTTATGATTTTATAAAAGATCACAAAATGTAAATTTATTGATCAATTTTACATGTTTTAGTTAATTTATATATAGCTAAATGTATCATAGAATGAAATTTTAATTCAGTAATTTTACATAAAAGAATGGTGATCGGTCAAAGTATAAAATGAGGGATTTCGGAAAGTTTTGGATATTTTTGGGAGCATGCCGATCATTGTAAAGAATTACACGGCTTCAAATATGGGCATGATCTAGTTCGTGATGTTTTATGTGACGTGTTTAAAAGAGCAATGATTTTGGCCAAGAAGGGAGCGTTTGTGTTCTTCTTGACTGATCCATGTGAAAGTTCTACGTTGAGGCTTGTGGATGTGTTAGTGTGTTTGGATGCTTGTAATGATTTGACGAGTTTCTGATTTGTTTGGGTAACGGACTTTTTGTGGTGGGTAAGACGGCCCTCAATGCGAACTCTACGAAGATAAGGGTTTGCATTGAAAATTAATGTGTGTTTCTTCCGTTTAATACGTTTAGTTTTCTTGTACCCAATGCCGCCAAAATTTTCAAGAGGGTGAATACGGTAATATTGTGTCAGATTGGCCGCACAACTTGTTATCCGCCTGTCTTTTACCTCAATTGTAAATTTTTAATGTAATTTTTATTTGATATCGTATGTTAGTCTACGGGTCTGTATACTTGTAGTTTATTTCTGTTTCATTTAGTTTATAAACCATTAGTTTAATTTTTGTGCATATTTACTTGGACATTGGTTTAATTCTCTATGGATTTATTCGGGTTTATAAACCACTCAAAAATACGGTAAAAATGACTTTTTTAAAAAAAAAAATTAGAAAAAACCCCACAGCTTGAGGACGATTTTGCCCAAATTTGCAATCGAAATCCGGAAAGCTTTTGGACGATACGACCCGGATCCGATGAAAGCGCAGTAGCCGAGTAGGTGTTCATCAGCAGCCCATTGGACGATATACGACCCCAAGTCGGATCACAATTCACACCCACGTTTCTCAATTCTGCAATCTCGAAAGCCGTCGGAGAATTCCATCGACTTCTCTTTGGTTGTTTTACAACAGTGGCGGATTTAAGGGGGTAAGGGAGGGGACCGTGCCCCTCCTTTCACGAGTATAGTAGTGTAAAATAAATAAAAAATTTTAAAAAAAAACCATCAAAACGACGTCGTTTTGATGAGAATGACAAAAAAAATAAAAGGTCATTCAGCTCTCCTCTCCCGCTCCAAGAACACGCCTCTCGTCTCCTCATTGCCGCTCCTCGTCTCCCGTCGCCTCTCATCGCTGCGCTCGTCGCTGCTCGCCTCCCGCAGTGCCGCTCCTCTGCCCGTCGCCTCCGCAGTTCCGCAGTGCCGATCCCCTCGCCTCCGCAGACCGCAGTGCCGATCCCCTCCTCTCGTCAATCGTCATCCGAGCTCTCAGATTCATCCCGCCGTCACTGCCCCTTTCTGGACTCTCATAAACCAAGGGTTCAAGGTTAAGAATTGTTGATTGAATTGAAATTAGTAGTTATTTAGATGAACCGTGTTAGGCTAAAGTTCTTCATATTTATTGATTGAATTGAAAATTTGTAGATGATTACTTGATTAAGTTAAGCTTATCGTTAATTTCTAAAGCAGATCAGTCCCCCCCCCCCCCCCCCCCCCCCTTCCAACATTTCCTGGCTCCGCCACTGTTCTACAGGTTTGTCATCTTGATGTTTCTCACGATTTTTTTTTCAATTTTAGATGAACCGTGTCATACTTGCATGACACTTTAGAAAACCCAAATTTCAGATCTGGTAACGCACTGGTAATTTTGACTTGCGTTTCATGTTGTTGACTGGAATTATTGTTTTTTCTACATGATTGTTGAAGGGACGAATCAATGGGGAAAGAAATTGATGCTGTGGCCGCTATGGACATTGACGATCAGAATACCAACTCTTCCGATCCGATGAGCCCTAAATTCTCTATCAATGGTACCTCTCTCATAATTCATCTCCTGTCTTGAGCTAGGCGTGGTATTGGCTTGATCTCGAGCACTTTGTATTTCTATCTCAAATTGATCTCAGTCCTTGTGAATTTGGGTTTCTTATGCAGTGTTGCAGCTACTAAAATCTGCTCAAATGCAGCATGGATTAAGACATGGGGATTATACACGCTACAGGTTCATATTCTTATCCTTTTCTTGATGGATAATCTGTGGTTAAAATATCGTTATCTTTGTTCCAACTTCTTTAAAGAGATGAAATTAAGATATGCATTGTTCCCGGTTGTGTTCCTTTTCACGGAGTCATGGGTTTATTGACACTACATCCACTTTATTGCTTGATGCTTTTTAGCTGATAAGAAATTCCTTTTTATTTTAAGATGCCAATCTACTGCGTCAGTGGATTATTTAGTCAATTGCTACTGATTGTTTTGAGTTCCAGGAAATATTGCACAGCTCGACTGAGGAGGTTGTATAAATCCCTGAAGTTCACTCATGGTCGTGGAAGATACAGCCGTCGAGTCATTTCCGAAAGTTCAGTGACAGATGTTAGGTGGGTGTGCATCCTTGCTGGTCTTCATATTGGATGCAATTATGCAAATTTGACAAGTTTATTGGGTTATTCTGTATCTCCCTCTTTGTGCTATTTACCCTCCTTGCTTCTCACATCTGACTTGTTATTTTGGATTTAAACAGATATCTACACATTCTTCTATATACAGCTGAAAGGGCATGGAGCCATGCCATGGAGAAAAGACAGCTACCCGATGGTCCCAACAGAAGCCAACGCATCTATCTACTTGGCAGGCTAAGGAAGGCGGTAAAATGGGCCAGTCATTTTGCCCAACTTTGTTCACTTAAAGGAGATTCTAGAACATCTCTGGAGGCTGAGGTTCCTTGTTTCAATTTCTGTAATCTCTTTTGGATGTATATGATCGAAATTATTTCGAGGAAAGATGCTCTTGGGGTCTGAAAAGCCATTTTTCATCTTGTTCTATGTACATGGATAAAATTAAAATAATTTACCTCTTCACATTAAGCCAAAAGTAAAAAGTGAGGAAAAATGTTATAATGATTAGTTATGTTGCTTATATTGCTATATCTGATACATTTTTCAGGCCTATGCATCGTACATGAAAGGTACCTTATTGTTTGAACAAGATCAGAACTGGGACACCGCATTAAGGAATTTCAAGAGCGCAAGGTACCTCAGCAAATTGACTTCTTATGTCTACTAGTAGAACATTCTCATACATAAATAAGAATCAGTCAGTGAAAGGACATGTAGATGCAAAATATAAGCATTGGTGTGGTATTGTGGATTCATAATGATAATTATGGCTGCTTTTGTATTTTAGAGCTGTTTATGAGGAACTTGGGAAGTACGGAGACCTGGAAAATCAGGTTTTATGCCGTGAGCGTGTTGAAGAGCTAGAACCAAGCATTAGATATTGCTTGCACAAAATTAGCAAGTCAAACCTACAAGCTTCAGAACTGCTACAAATCGGTGAAATGGAGGGTCCAGCTATGGACCTCTTCAAATCTAAGCTAGAGGTGAGTGGTGATTTCTGGGATAAGGAAAAGTTTGATGTAAATTACCTGAAAAACTACATTTTCTTGTTGTCTCAAACACATTTTGTGCAAAAGTTAATTTATCCTGGAGAACTTGCTTTCCAACTTTTGTCCCCATGCTGCTTAAATGATGCCAGAATGCCAGATGCTTCGGTGCAAGCAAATATCACATTGTTCCTTTGTAATGTGCTTTCATTTTTCTTGCTAAATTTTATGACAAATTGGTTCTGTATGTAGGCTGTCATGGCTGAGGCAAGGTCTCAACAAGCTGCTTCATTGACAGAGTTCCATTGGCTTGGCCACAGGTTTCCCATTTCCAATGCCAAAACCAGGGTTTCTATACTTAAAGGTATGTGATATTACATGTGTTTCAGCACAAATACACTATCTATTTTTGTAATCGGTTTGTCTAATTCAGTGGATACAAGAGTTGGGTTCGAGAACTCTCATCATAAAAATTAAAAACTTGCACTATAAACGATCAATTTGGAAATTTTATCATTTAACCTTCTTATACTTACCTCATGAACTTAACCAGCATGCATTTGTCACTCTTATTTGTTGTGATATGATATCTAATCCTTCCAGGCTTTATAGCTACAAGATAATTTAATTTCTCAATTTCCATATGTTAAAATTTTCTTAGATAGGCTGCAATCAAGTGTTGTTGAATTTTAATAGGTGGTTTACATGAGCTATTGAGATTCTAGCTCTAAGGTCTTTGACCATATTGAACAGGAAAGGACCTATATAGTGGCACAGAGTACCCTGGTCAAACTGAAGGCAGCAAGAGAGTCTTTAGAGGATTTTCTGAGTCATTATAACAGAGATTCTATTGTAAGATATGATCTTAGGTTAGAGCATTACTGTGGGTGTAGTCACTGGTTCCTATTTGGATGTGGTTGAACTTGATAATTCTATCCTTTCATAATAGGAGGCAAACACCATTTGACGTATCTTGGCCAAGATCTAGTAGCTTTTTTTATGCATGTCTCATTACTATACCAATACTTGGTCGCTGCATATAGTGTTTTTTATTCCAACAATTACCGGGCACTTTCTTTAGCGGACTTACCATAGATTTGCCTTTTTTGTTCTCATATATGGCTGATTGGTTAATCCAAGTTGTTGACATTATACATATGGTGTTTCATGATGGATTGGTGGTTGTCTATATAGTGGGCGGGGTTTAAAGTGTTTAAAGTAAAGTTCATGTTTTGAATGGACACTCTTGTTTTTCTCTCGTAAGTCTAAATTTGATCATTACTTTGGGATTATCTTCTCTATATTTTTCCATGAGACATTTGTGTTTCTCTTAGTTCATTGTTTTTGAAGGATTTTCATTTACCTCTAATGTATACCAGCTCAGGAGTTAGAGAAGGATATGCACAGTTCCACTGTGGAGTCACTGCCTGCTGAGAAAAGACTTGCTATGTTTGATAAGATTTTTACTGCATATAATGAGGCAAGGAGCTGCATTCGTAATGATTTGGTAAGGCGCTAGATATGATTTGCTGATGTTTTGGGCATTTAATTTTTTGATTAGATTGTTTTATATTATGGTACCTTCTCATTATTAAAAATGTGTGTACACTGTGCACTTGTATATTTTGTTGTTGGCTGTATTCCCTTAGTTTCTCTCTCATGATGCGAGCTTTGAAAAAGTTGTTACTAATGTATTTATGTTGAGTAGGTGACAGCAGGAAGTAATGAAAATGTTAAAGATGATTTGAATGGACTTGACAAAGCTGTATGTGCTGTCTTGGATCAACGCACAATAGAGAGAAACCAGCTTTTGGTTAGCATAGCGAAGAGCAAATTCAATAGGCAACGTGATGACAAAAATGAAAAGGCAACGAAACCTGAAGAACTTGTGCGGCTGTACGATCTTCTTTTACAAGTAAGATATCTTAACAGGTCCTGCATGAGAAGCTGAATTAGGATCTGCAGGAGGATATGATCTACATTGATATGTTTCAGCATGTTTATTTCTTATGATATATATTGTGATATTTCTTTTTGCAGAACATTGATCATCTGTCTGATTTAGTTACTTCTGGGAGAGATAGGAAACAAGAAGAAATTGCATTTGCTGCAGAATGTGCTGTTAAAAGATCGGCTTTCCAGGCAGAAAGGTTGTGTCTAAATAGCATTTAAGCACAACAAAAAATTGTTTCAAGATGCTAAATATTATTGTTGTCTTATTTGTGAATTTATTACTAATTGAGTTCCCTCACTGTTTTAGGTGCTTTTATTTGGCGAAGTCTTACAGTTTGGCTGGAGAGAGGGCCAAAGCTTACTTATTGTACTCCCGTGCTCTCTCCCTTGTCGACAACGCTGTGAGAGAACTAAAGAGTCTCCCTAATTTGGACCAGGTTAGTATGGTAATTGTGATTTTTTATGCTATTGATGATCTACTGCCTGCCTTTTCTTGTAAGTTTCACTTTGCAGATTGCACAGCATTATCAGAAATGATACCTTGGAAATTTATTATGTTTTGGGTGTCACAGGCAATGATGGAGGAGTTGAATGCACTGTCTGGCAACTGTAGATCAAACATTTGCATAGAACACGCAACAGGGATAATGGAGAAGAAGGAGCAAGAAGATCCAGAGAAGATTTCAAAGAAGATGTCTGATATTAACCTTAGTGGAGCTAATAAGAAGGTACTATTTTTATTTTTCTATTCTTGTTATGGACAAAGTATTTATGTAAGCTACTTCCATGTTTGAATCTGCTTGCAATTGCATTTGGTTTTTAATGCACTGTGTTGATAAATTCATCAACAGGAGAAATTGCTGCTTGAGAAACTAGATGTATATGAGTCGGGTGTAGGTGTTTCAAACACGAAAGCGCCTCCATCAATTGAGGCCTTTCCACCTGCATACCAGGCAATACCGAGGAACCCTATTGTGTTGGACCTTGCTTACAACTTGATTGACTTCCCGTCCCTGGAGAACAGGGTGAAGAAAGACAAAAAGGGTTTCATTAGCAGGTTCTGGAGATGAGTACCAAGCCAGAATGGATTCAATGCCCCTGATACAATACTGTGACTTTTTGTTTCTTTTGTTGTGTTATTTTCATCAGATGAAGGATTAGGTTTTTTTTAAATGTCACACCGAGGAGTATGAGGTTTTGCTGGTGGATAACTCAGTAAGATATGAATAATTATGTGGACTGACACATAGTTTTGTTTTCGTGTTTTTTTCTGTCAAATGACCACAGTGAGGACATTGATGCCATCTGATTGTTTTCATTTTACTTGATTTGCGAAAACATTAAGCATATGAACTTCAAGCGGATCATAACAGTATAGCACTTATGGTTTTTCAATACCGAAATCCACATTTCAATCATTATCGGGGTTTTGTTATGGAGAGAAAAAGATATCACCATATGTGATTTGGGACGGTGTAAGGCGCCCTAAATTGTATGACCATATATGAATGAGACACTTTTGTTCCGACTGTATCATTATAATATTTTTCATTTCAAATTCGCCACAAACATCGTTTAAACTCACTTAAAATAATGTAGAATCAATAAAAGCTTGGCCGTCGATCATCATAATAATGAAAATTTTGTTTGATTGGCAAGCTTATAGACAAATTAAAGAGTTTTTATTTGAGCCAATATGTTTGTCTGGTAAGCTTATAAACAAAATTAAAGAGTTTCATCCTAAATGGATTTTTTCAATGTGACCAATTCAGAACAAGCTTGCATACATATATCTAGGGGCGTGTTATTCGCACGATTTTCAGTTTACTTGTTACCGAAGAAATTCACATGACGGTGGCGTCCAATATTTTTATCTATTTTTAAATCGATAGTCTGTAAAAAAAGGCAGGTTTTAAAACTGTGTTGGCCACCAAAACACTAATATTAAAATAAGGGAAATTCCGGTTGGTACACTCGTGTTTTTGGGTTTTTCAGATTATGTCCAACAAAATTTTCTTTTCTGGTGCCCTTATACTTTTGGAAATTTTCGGAATATGTCCTAACCTGGTTCAATGATTAAAAATGTAAAAATTACCTTAATTTTAAAATAAACATCCGGTTCAAAGTAAAAAAAAAATGAACCACTTCTACTATCTTTTTCCATTTTTGTTCATCGATTCTCATTGTGAAGTAAACACCCAATTCACAATTAATATGAAAAATCGCGCGTGGTGGATCGGAGGCTGAGGCAACAAGCTCCGGCGAGGACAACTTCAACGGGAGTGAAGGGATGAGAAGGTCGTGGAAGAGAAGAGAAATAGTAGGGAATGGGCTGTCATCTGAAGAAATGTTGGTTCATTTATTATTTTAAAACTGCTTCGATTTTGTTTAAATCAAGTAAGAAAATCATTAATGTTGAGTTTAATCCGAAAATCTACAGATTTTCGGCCTAATTTGAGATTTTAATTGTGAATTTGGTGTTTACTTGACAGTGAGAATCGAACAAAAACGGTAGAAGATAATAGAGGTAGGTTAATGTTTTTTGTTTTTTCTTCTTCTTCTTTGAACCGGATGTTTATTTTAAAGTTAATGTAATTTTTACAGATTTTCCGGAATGTGCCTTAAACTTGATTCAATAATTTAAAATGTAAAAATTACATTAACTTTAATGGTTCAAAACTTAATTTGAAAGATGACCTCTTGTAATCCAACATTAAGAGCAACAACCTCCTCTTTAATAACGGAGTTAAAGTTATTCCTTTTCCGCATACATTGATCTCGGAAGAACAAAAGTATTTTTCATCATCATCAGAGACTTACATGCAGGAGAGAGAACTAATTACTTTGACATTGATAACTACTTGTTGGCAAGATGTTAAATTAACTCTGTTATTAAAGCAAAGGTTGTTGCTCTTAATGTTGGATTAAAGAGGTCATCAAATTAAATTTGATGACCTCTTTCAAATTAAGTTTTAAGCAGAGGTTGTTGCTCTTAATGTTGGATTAAAAAGATCATCAAATTAAATTTGATGACCTCTTTCAATTTAAGTTTTGAATCATTTGAAATTAGTTTTGAACCATTAACTATGTTATTAAAGCAGAGGTTATTGCTCTTAATGTTGAATTACAAGAGGTCATCAAATAACTTTAACTCCGTTTAAGTTATTCCTGTCTACGTCAAAGATGTCGATTCTACGTCAAGGATGTCGATCTAACCGTTGTTATTCGTGTTTATGTTCTATTATTGTTTTTTTAATATCGTAATCATTCTTATCATTGTTGTTCATATTCCTTTATAAGACAATTCTATAGAAAATGTGCTAATATTTAATCTCGTAAAAAGGTATATTCAACTTGGTTCATATGGGCCAAAGCTTATGCCAAACTTTCCTCAAGCGGAATGCAAGCGCATGAACGTCAAGCCAAACTTACAGCTAAATAGACTATACAATATCCTTTATAAAATAAATTTAAAACAAACCCTAAGCTTTATAGGGAAGAGATTCTGCCAAATAATAAAACTGCATTTGTAGGTCTCATTTATGTATGGTCAAAGTTGCGAGGAATGCAGATCATGTCTGAGATAAAGATAACAAAGGCTCCATGAGCTGCTTGTAGAGGTAGTTTAAGGCGTCTAGTGCTTGATTGAAAGGATGTCCTTGATGATGCAATCTGAAAGTTAAAAGAAAACAAGAGGAAAACAAAGCTATACTGCCTATTTAGTATTTACATTTACATACACAAATAAATATATAAAGACTTTGTAATACGGTCTTACAATTACAAAAAGATCAGAAATAAGCAAATAGCATGTAAGCCTCCTCAGTTCAGGTCTCCATACATTTTCCGCATACATTTATCTCGGAAGAACGAAAGTATTTTCCATCATCATCAGAGGCTATACTGCCTTATTTCATATAATATATAGACAGTGTAAAACCTTAAAAACACAAAAAGATGAGAAATAAGAAAACAACAATAAGCCTCCTCAGTTCAGGTCTCCAAACATTTTCCGCATACATTGATCTCGGAAGAACGAAAGTATTTTTCATCATCATCAGAGACTTACATGCAGGAGAGATAACTAATTACTTTGACATTGATAACTACTTGTTGGCAAGATTTTAAATTTTAGCCTCTTCAGTCCAAAAATTCATCCGCAAAGAATATCTCAGATGACAATAAATACATTTCAACATCCTTAGAGGCAAAGATTTCTTTCATGATATTTTCTAATGGATGAAAAGCCAAATCTAGCACGATCACGTAGAATCACTGTGAATCAATTTACATACATTGGTCTTGGTTCAAAATATAACTCAGTACCAATTAAACAAATATTAAACTTCTGTAAGCCTCCTCAGTTCAGGTCTCCATACATTTTCCACATGCATTATTTCGGAAGAACGAAAGTATTTTTCATCATCATCAGAGGCATTCAGAAGACATGAACAACACTTATAAAATCATTTCACCTAATGTTAATAGTATGTTTGAAACTTAGTTCAGGTCTCCAAACCTTTTCCGCATGGAACATGTCGGAAGAACGAAAGTTATATATCATGATCATCACGAGAGGCTCAAAGTAGCAGTTGAATCACGATGCAGAATACACTTAAAAAAGCCGGTAAATTTAAAAAATTCCTTCAATTCAGAGTTTCTGGAGAGGAATGATAAGCATGAATACACAAATACAGGCTCATCATTCAAAAATCGAATCACAAGCAATGCTAAAAAGATAAGCCTGGATCATGAAAACGAAAAATTGTACCTAGTACGATGGCCGAGATGCCAAATCCTTCATCGGTGAAGCATATAGTAGTCGTTTTTGAAAGGAGATGTTTTGGAATCAATTCAAGCACGACTGTTGTGCAATGGAGAACGGTGGGTATAAGTAGGGTTGTAGGAGAGATGCCGAGGGGGAACTAGGGTTTTTACAAGGTTTATGGACCGTGGGCCGATATTGACTCAGTTTCTGGGCCCTTTTTTTATATTTGGCCCATCAGCTTGATACAAAGCAAGAAACTATTTGTTTCAGTACAGAAATACCGTAACCCATTATATGGCTCGGCTAATCGGCTTGTACAGGATGACCCGGATAATTTGTACTATTTATTTCGGTATCATTCTGAAGGGGATAATTGCTCTGGCTGAGTTGGATCTATAATAATATGCAGTAGTTTTTTTGTTTTTTTTTAAAAGCTATCCATCAAGAATTTTCAAACATTTTAGCCATTCACTTTTTTATTGGGGTCTTTTGTGAGTGTATGAATTCGACTTGGTTTGGGACCGATATGATTTTCATCAACCTCAAATTTCAGTATAATTGAAGTATAGCTTAATATCTTTTCATGTATTTATAGTGTCTTTTATTTTTTTCCCTTGATTTCTATCACAATAATTAAGACGTTTTTAAAAATATTTTTCTCTATGTGCATAACATGTGCATAACATAAAGGTCGTGTAGAATAAAAAGTGATTCTCAATAATATAACTGTCAAAAACTGTTTTGCTTTGTCCATTTATGAGACACCATACTTTTCAATGATTGCATAAGTTGTTTATTTATAAATTGAAATCATTTCACCATTTGCTTGAATTCATAACCTGATACAATAAATTAAAATGTTAAGAATCACAAATATGAAAATTATAAAAAAAATTAACTAAAAAACTAATTTAAACATCAAATATCTTTGTATATCTGTTAGACAACGGAAAATGTCTAATTTTTCAACTCGGTTTTTATAAAAAGCTTCTTTTTTTTTTTTTTCCCTATCTAAGAGGATGATTTTTAGTTAAGAACCTCTTGTGAGTACAAATCAAATTGTCTTTATGTTGTATTTTAACCGGAAAGTCTGAGTATTTTCCATACATATTGGTCATCCCATTAGTCAAACAATAAGGTAGTCCGTGTTAAACCTATCAATTTTTTTCAAATATCATAAGTAGGTACACTATGACGCCACAATAATTGCAACTCCTCAATTAGAGGTTGTAACCAAACATCCATCAACTTCTTAGGGTTGCTAGGTCTGAGCACAATCATTAGCAAGAATATGTAATTTGTTGTCAAACTCATTGTTGGTGGATTAATGTTGTAAGAAGTGATGATGATGAGCAAACATGAATAATTATTTCTTAATTGTTCAAAAGGTATGAATCCGTCTACATATAAAGCCAGACGAATATTGCGAGACTCTTTTGCAAAATCAAGATATGTATGATCAAAATGCTTTCAGACTTCACTATTAAAAGGATGAAACATTGTCCCCTTATCAAAATATCATTTGCATGCCACCTCATATTTTGTGACGTAGTTCTTGAAGAAAATAATATTTGTAACCTTAGAATCAACGGTAAATACCACAAATTTTTCTAATAAGATAATGAAGACCCAACTTTGTTATTTTTTGTACCTTGGATGATTGCAAAACTTACACAAATACCTAGCAACATCATCCTTCAAATATAACATGCAACCTTGTTGACAAATGTCATAAGTTTTCATAGGCAAACTCAACTCTTTAACAAGTTTTTGGTTTCATAATAATATGCATGCATTCTATGGGGTTGATGCAAGTATTTCCTAACTAGTTAAACGACTAACTCAAAGCAAAGCTTTAGACAAGGTATACTCTAACTTGATGTTTAGTAGCTTGGAAACAATAGATAATTGAATTCGAATTTCACAATTTGCTCATAATGATTCATTTGTGACTTTTCACACATCCTAAAACTTTGCATAATTATCTTCTTGAACATTAATTGGAGAATTTCGATTTCTTGCCATCGTTCTAAGTTAATGTCAGTGTTGTGAGATGGCGACATTTCTAGCAAGGGAGCATTTTGCATCTCTTTCTCTCGTTAAGAACAAAATTTGGACCAACATCAATCACCATTTTTTGTTACAGATTCAAATATACTAATAGCCCAAACTCATCAAAAGATTTTGATTCACGTGAGAGCTAATTGCATCGAGTTACTCCCTAACTCGTCATAATCTATAGATTCTCCATGACAATTCCAATAATAATAGTAATGAGGTGTGAACCTTCGTATATATTAGTCAACTTGCGCGTGCGGTTTGATCGAAGGTAGATGGGAGTTGTTATAGAGAATGGAATGTTCAATTAACGCGGTGGTTATCGAGAATGTGGTGGGCCATAGTTCCTGTTATCTCAGTTACGATGGTTTAATTGTTCATGTTGTTATCGAAAATGGATCGAACAATTATCAGTTATAATTTTGTGTTGTACGAGAAATCTGAAATGCTTTCTTTAGGTGGATAAGGTATATCTATTCAAGTTTCTTCAAGTTTAATTTCTTCAAATGTAAGGTAACCCATATTTATTTACCGTCTCTCTTACCTTATTTCTTCAAGTTTCTTCAAGTTATATAGAAAAACTTTGCTTATTTTTTCAAGTTATATAGACAAAAGAGTTTGAACACGGTTGAAATTTGTTGATGAAAAATTTTGGTGCCCATACCGCCCTTTGACGACTCAAACCCCGTTACACCAAACATCCAACTACGTCTTAGGTTTTGTTCATGCAAATCCATAATGTAAATCAACTTATTTCCTACATGTCATCTAAGTTGACTCACTTACTCCCTAGTAACATATTAAGTTTTACGATTAAGAAAGATTAACCGATTGGAACATTGCATATCCGATTTAAATTAACTTATTTTCTACACATGATTTACAATTCGTTTTAAAGCTACAATTCGTTTTAAAACTAATAAATTAGCTGAATAATTTAACTAAATAATATGATTTCAAAACTAAAAGCTAGTTTTTTCTACAAAAATTTCAGATTTTAATTCTAAGAAGGTTTATTTGGAATTAATATTAAATCTTATAAACATTCAAACAAACAAAAACCTAAATTTTCAAAAATTTAGATATAATAGCTCAAAATAAAATGTTGATTCGTCCATGAAAATGGTAAAAGTTTATGCTATTCAAAAAAAAGGCTAATAGAATGTAACCACAAAACATAATATTAAAGTTTGTACCAAATGCTTGAAATTGGAACTCCGAGTTATAATCAAATGTTTTTCTGCTTTATCTTCTATATCGTTTTTTCTACATGTTTTTAGTGTTCTTTCCGAAGTAATTGAAACACAAACCTTGAAAAATGACTTAGAGTTTGTGTGATAAGACACCGGAGAACTTTAATTTCATTTAAATAGTTCATCTACTGTCCATAAATTTTGCTATCGGATGGTTTGATAATTAATATCTGTCTCCGTGGTCGTTGCAAAATAAAAACAAAAATCCATGACCACAATTTAACTAATCGTATTCGTGGTTAAAATTGTTGGTGAAAGAGTCAACCATACAACCACCTAATAATTGCGGCCGGAATTTGATATGAAATGATCAAAACTAAACTGCGGCTAAAATGTCCTGATGATCCAAGAACTAACACCCTCCAGCACGATCCTCACCGGCTCAAGTTAACCTGATATGAAATTATCCAAAATTGTATAATTACTTAGTAGCATAAATTAATTAAGCCAACAATAACCGGCCTAAACATAAATGGTTTACTTATGTACAAATTATACGTACGCGACCCTTGAGAAACTTTAATTAGTTAATCAAATCTCACGAAAAAAGGAAAAAAAAGGTAATCATTAGATAAAACATATATAATCCAAAGAAAATACTTTTATTTCGTGCATCCAAGTTTGAAGAATCGTCTCCAGATGATATGTGTTGGCAAAGGATCTTCTCGATAATTGACATTAATTATAAAGTATTCGATCATATGAAGAATACTCATATAAATATTAGTAATAATTAACACGTTTAGGATGCACGTGAATTAATAAACATTTATGTGGTTCGGTTGGCCACACAACTCCCTCGTACATGACAGTTATTTGCTCTATTAATCTTCCAACGTGAAAGCATGTATGCATGGTATATTATTATTATAGAGATGTAACTAATGATTGTAATGAGCAGAAGGTGTTGTTAGCTAGGTACGTGCATCAGATGAAGGCAAACGATCTTCTCCAGCTCGAAAAGAGAGCATTATAGAATGTTGATTTACTATTAATTAATTAATTAATAGTTAAATATATATATTTTGGTCTCCATGACTCCATTGTGTCCTATATATAATCATGAATGAATGGCAGTCTTTACAGTACCAACACTAGTATAAATAAGATCGATCTACCATCGAAAATCAATAAAACAATTAAGAAGAAATAATCTGGGCGGATCGGAATGGGTTTTGAGAAGTGGAGTTGTGGGATGAGGATCCTTGGTATGACGATGATGATGATCTCCATTGTTGGTGGCGGGCAAGGTCACGAGCTTAAAATTGGGTACTACGAAGAGGAATGTAAGTATGCGGAGGATATCGTCTATCAAGTGGTTAAGGAACATTTCGACTATGACGAAACCATTGTTGCTGCGCTGCTCCGCATGCAGTTCCACGACTGCTTTGTGATGGTACCGTATTATTTTTGTGCTTTCTTCTTATTTAGTTTGTAGGAAGGTACGTACGTACTTACGCTGTATAAATATATTTGAACTAGGGATGCGATGCTTCACTTCTGTTGGACGGAGACAACTCCGAGAAGACAGCAGGTCCAAACGGAAGCGTGAGAGGCTATGAACTTATCGACGAGGCAAAAAAAAGACTTGAAAAGGCATGCCCTGAGACGGTCTCTTGCGCGGACATCGTCGTTATAGCCACTAGAGCCGCGGTCCAATTGGTACGTCGCCATGCATGCATGCATATATATATATATATATATATATATATATATATATATATATATATATATATGTACGTACGCTTATCATATTGGCTTACTTATTTGATGCATGGTACGTGATTTGCAGCAAAGTGGGTATAAGTACCCAGTTGAGACAGGAAGAACGGATGGAATGCAGTCAGTTGCTCTCCTTGCCACACTGAACCTTCCTCCTCCCAACGTCACTGTCCCTGCGGCCCTTGCCTTGTTCGCCCTAAGAGGCCTAGGTGCCGAAGACTTTGTTCTTCTTCTAGGTATATATAATCACATAAAATTACTCGAACTAACTAAATGAGATTAACTGGTTGACTCAACTTTTATATATATATATCATGACGATGATGATATGATCAATTCAATTATAGGTGGACACACCGTGGGAATCACACACTGCTCACTCGTCAAAGACCGCATCTACGACTACCCACTATCAGAGAACGGCGCCGATCCATCTATGAACCCTGACTTCGTGGAAACGCTCCAAAGGACATGCCCTAGAGGCCCCAAAAGTGATGTATCAGAAATCTTCTTGGACCAGAGTACTCCTTGGAGTGGCTATGTTGTCGATGACGGCTTCTACAAGGCAATCTTGCAACGCAAAGGTCTCCTCGACATCGATCAGCGAATTGCCAACGATACTCTCACCCGGGGCATTGTTATACGCTTGTTGGAGGAGGGTAACTTCTTGCCCAAGTTTGGAGAAGCTATGTTTAACCTTGGCAGAGTGCCCAGGGTTCATCCAACCGGTGAGATTAGACGTACTTGCAGATCTACAAATAGCCGAGTACTTCTTCCATGAAACCCCAAACTTCAATTCTTCATCCATCCATCCACCGTTTATTTCATTTAAACCTTTTTCTTCCATTTTAATTATAATACCCATGTTTAATTAAGCTCAATTCTGGTATATATGTTGACTACATGTATACACTCAAATTTTATTTTCTTTTCATTTGTTATTCGTGTTTCCATCTTATTAAAGTTCATCGATCTCACTGATTTGGATTAGTTGAATTGGTACACAGCGTCAACCTTCAAACTTCGTTTCATGTAAGAAAAGGTCGACAGTATATAACCGGTGCTAAAAGTTTGAGCTCAAGCAAACTGTCAGATTCTTATAATTAAAACAAAAAAAATCTCTATTCATAAAAAACTTACGTTGCAAGACGCCCCCAATATTCCCTTTATAAAAATGACACGAATTTCAATCAATAATAATAATAATAATAATAATAATAATAATAAAATAAATAAATAAAAGTTCTCTCACACTATAGACTCAATCCGTTCCAACGCTATATACAACCAGATCCGCAACCTACTGCGAGCAACGGAACCACGTGTTCTCCATCCCGGCCGGCAAGAGGAGCCTCTCACGTGCAAGGAAGGAAGAAACCAACCCCCAAACACCCTGATTCACACAACAAACCACCCGCCGTTAGTCCACGTTCGTCGTCATCGATGATGATATCGACTGGGATTACCGCAACCCCAAAGGGATTGATTCTATACCACTTTAATGCTTATATACGTAGAGTTGCAAAAATCGGTATCTAAAATTGCGTCACATGCTATAACTAGTAATGAAACATATGAAAATGATTCCAGTTTAGTAGATGAGGTTGAATGCGATAATTAAGCATGAAATAGATGTCAATGAATTGTTTGCATATGAATCTACATTGTATGATGTTATTGAATGTGACGCATATAAGCATGATATGAATGCTTTTGAGCTAAGTAAGTCCGTATGAATTTGAGCTTGAGTGTGCTAATTGATGATCTTGATTGTGACATTACTTTGTTTTGCTTAGTACATCTTTATAAAGATAAACTTGTTCATATTATTTGGGCTTGTTTTTTTTTTCTTCTTCTCTTCGTAGTTTGATGCTATTCTTAGGTTGGTGTTGTTTTTGGTGGTGTTTCGAGAGATTTGTCTAGAAGGCGGCATGAATTTGTGATCGACTTCTGACGACTCTGTTGCGAGTCCAAATCTGAAGTGTCTGCAACTGTTTCTCAGGCTTCCTGTACAACCTTCGAGGATGAGCGTTGTGCTCGTCGCTTCCTGTTGACTGAATCATTCTACTTTTCTTGAAGATCTCTCTACCTTTGATGTTTCATGATATACTTTTGTGTGTTTCTTTTTTTTCTTTTGTTGTGGTTTTTCCGTCTGGCGGTCTTTTTCGACCTTTCGATCCACAAACGACGTGTCGTCTAGTGTTTTCAAACCTCTTTCCTTCATCAAAAATAAAAAATAAAACATTTCAAGATTGAAAACATCATTATTGTGGGCGATAATTTATCGGTCATTAATATCATCAAAAAATCTTGACAATGCCCTTAAAAAATTGAAATGCTTATCGAGACGAAACCTGTTCAAATTAAGCACATCTTAAGAGAAATCAATAGACTTGGTGTTAGGCTGACCCATCTCGGACACCGCCCTTCACCAATTGACTTTAGGACAGTTCGCAAACTTAAGATTTTCATCAGAAAAATGCTCTAGTATGGACACTATGTCCTATGTAATCCCTCCTAATTACTTTCCTATATGAAAAAAAAAAAAAAAAAAACTATACCCATAAACCACTCTATAAGTTTCGGAAGGAATCAAACTAGCAACATATTTCAGGGCAAGTACTAATTAATTACCTAAACAAGTCAGCAGGTTATTCATTTATTAGTAAGGAATCAGATCCTTACTTGATGTATACTCCTCTCGAGAGCCAAAATTTCTTATTCTAGTTCAACAAATTGAATAAAGCACCTCCCGGTTGCCTCTCATCTCAAATATTCATCTACACCATTACCTCAAGCATCAACAGAACTGAAGATTCCAATAAAATTTGGATTTCACCCAGCTAAACTCCTGAATCAAGCAATGAAATGCTACAGAAGAATTAACATAAACCAATATTGCTCATGGAGAGACTGCACACTCATGCTCATAATTGAAAGTTCATCTAGAATTCATCCGGGAAAAATTCTCACTTTTAACGCATCAGTGATACAGTTCATCCAGAGAAATAAACTGCCCATTCAAATTGGAAAACTTGGAAGGGACGCAAGAAACGAAAATCTATGTATCTAACCCTAGACAACAAGACAATTCGATCGGGGAAGCCCGATCGATCGATTAATCAAGAAAACCTGTCTGCCGAAACACTGCGTTCCGAACCCGGCGGAGATCTCGGCCTTTCAACGTCCTCCCTGTGCCTTCCAATACCGAACACGAAATAATCTGCGATTTTACGGACTGCTTCGCTACTATCTCGTGCGGAGGCAACATCTCCCCTTCTTCATCTTCCTCCTCCAGATGATCGTTCTCTTCCAACAATCTTCCCTCCCGATAACGTTCAAAATCGTTCCTCGGCATCAATGGAACGTTCACGGGAGCCGATTGGTATTGATGGTGTTTCATTGACGCAGATAACGTCCTTTCCGGTGGAGGCCGGGGGATAATCGGAATCATCCTTGAGGAGGAGGATGCGGAGGACCAAGGTAATGCCGAAGCTGATGAAATTGGCCAGTTCTTGTTCGTCTCTTGGTCCATCTCGGGAAGAACCGCAAGAATACCGAAATTATCAGCTCGCCCGAACGATTTGGAGGACAATCGGTGGTTCCTATTCGCCGGAGAATTCGAAGAGGTGGAAGGGCAGCAGCTAGAAACCGGGCTCGTAGATCCGGAAGATTCTCCATTCCAAAAGACGTCGTCTTCGCTCAGCTCATCGCCGGCGGAGGAAGGAGCTCCGGTCGATGGAGGCAACTGGGAGAAGAGAGTAAGGAACCGATCGGAGGAGGAGGAGGAAGGTTTCTGTTGGCGGGAGAAAGATGGAGTCGGTTCCATTAGAGAGAAAGAGAGATTTCAGGGTGATGAAGAGAAAATGCGAAAGGGAAATTGGGGGAAAGGGTGGTGAGTTTGTTACAGAGGTGTATTTATTGGAGGTGGCGACTGGCTACATGCCGAGATTAGATTACGGATTAACTACGGTGAAGAAAATTGATTGATTATAGCAAGTGTCGGGACTATTTGAATTTCTTTTTCAGGATTTTCTTAAGGGGTACGGTATACTCTTCGAACGTTAAACTTTACAGATTTTGATAACATCACGATAGCCGGATGTTCATAATTTTCACCTTGTTGTCACTTGTCACCCGAAGAACTGTAGAACTTTGATAGAACCATACTTGACTTTATTTCGGATGGCCTCCGACAATGATGCTTTAACGACGGTTATGATTATTCTTGTAACCAATAACAATCCACAATTGAGATTAACTATAACATATGTACAATAGTTAAATTGATTAAATTTAAGTAAAAGCAGAAACTTTATTATGTGAAATCGCTTTCTCTCTATAAAAAAAAAAACTCTATTTTTCCATAGAATGAAAAACACGCCTCACAGAAAAAAGCCTAAAAACAAACATCAGTCGCTACTCTTAAATCTCTCAATCGACACAAACTATATACAAAATCGTCTCATTATCCTCAAATCAAACACAAGATTAAAGAGATGGAAAAAACGTCTGAAGAAAAGAGATTCTATTCGTGCAAGAATCGGAAGCGCAACCTTCTTCGTCACATACAATACAAAAGCTATTACAGAAGAAGAAGAAAGAACGTGAAGATTTCATAGATACACTCAAGAAATCTCAGGCGGCGTGGTGGTCCAACTGTAAGAGCCTTGGTCCTTAGGAGCCGAGCCAGGGTAGCCGCCCCTGCGGGTCCAGAGGGCCGCCCCTGCAGCTTGCTTCGTGTTCCGCCCCTGCGGGTCCAGAGGGCCGCCCCTGCGGTTTCCTGCGGCTACAGCCGGTTTTGTTGACCCTTTTGACCGTGCTTTACCTTCCTTTCTTCTTTAACATATTCCTTTGCTTTCTGATCAAGGATTTCATCTTCATTCCAGCTATCTCACGAGCTTCTTCTCTCTCTCTTTCTTTGGACCTTGTTCTTGAATTTCCTTAAGTTGCAAGCAAGTTGTGTGGATTTTTGGTGGATGATGATGCGTGGATGTGTTGCTGAGCTTGGGAGCCAGCTGAGAGTGTGGTGTTGATCAATTCCTTGCTTAGGCCACATCAGTGGTAAGTTCTTCTTCTTCCCTTATTTCTTCCTTTATTCCTTCTTTCTTCAATTCCTTTCCCTTAGCTTAGGATTAGATGTTCTAGGCACGTTTTGATATTCATGTGTATATATATGTATGTGTTTGGATGTGGAATGATGAAGAATTGAAATCATAGCGTGAAGAGTTGAAGAGAAGTCGGGGATTACGTTCTACACTGTCGCCGCCCCCGCGCCAGTGATCCGCCGCCCCTGCGTGACTATGTCACCGCACCCGCGCCAGAGAGCCGCCGCCCCTGCGGCCACGGTCACCGCCCCTGCGTGGAAGTGTCTCCGTGCATGCGCATGTTGTTGCTTCGCCCCTACGTCCCTCTTGTCACGCAGGTGCGTCTTGTACAAGATCTACCTAGAGTAGTGTAGATCCTTTCCTTTCCTAGTATGAGCGGGTTA
This sequence comes from Fagopyrum tataricum, assembly GCA_002319775.1. Taxonomy (NCBI): domain Eukaryota; kingdom Viridiplantae; phylum Streptophyta; class Magnoliopsida; order Caryophyllales; family Polygonaceae; genus Fagopyrum; species Fagopyrum tataricum. Next base: position 10,940,904 of record CM008279.1, on the reverse strand, counting down.
GTAGCATGCTAGGTATGTGTATGAGGATAGGATGAGGATGATTATGTTATCGATATGTGTCGGTTATGGCTTTGAGGTTTAGTAGATTATCGAGGTTTATAAGTTGGATATGATCCTTATAGATCCCTTGGGTCTAGGTGTGACCCCTTTGATTGATAGGAGATGTAATATCTCTTTATGCCTTGTTATTAGGCAGTGTTGTCCTCTGGATTGGAGTTGATCGTGTTTGAGATTACTTCGAGGTTGAGGTAAGTCCATAGGACTCACTTAGCTACATCCTTATATCGGATGTATGCATGAGTGGTCTTTGTTATATGTTTGATAGCATGCGATGTTGATTACTACCGATCTATGGTTTAGTGACCGCCCATTGTAGGGCCATGACAACTTGCCCTTACATCCCGCTGGGAGTTTGGGAGGTTCTATGCGGATAGGCCAGATCTGGTACACGGGACGGGCACCTACCACTCCCATAGGGTATACGGGAAAGTGTTACCAGATAACCACTCCAGTTGGCAACAACCCCGAGAGGCGAGGATTATATATTCCTCGTGTCACATATATTCATATACATCTATATATATATATGATTTGAGTGTTGGACCTTATAAAGATAATTAACCGGGTAAATGTGTGACAACATGATTATGTGTTTATGATTCCCTGACTTGTATTTGTGCTTATGCATTGTTTATATATATATGTATGGTTAGCTAACGGTTTTATACCGTGTTGTAGATGCTTTGCAGGTTAGGAGAACTGCAGAGTGATCCAGATGGAGTGATCCGTTGAGGGCTCCGTACACTAGGTTATGCGTGGGATTTGGGGATATTTTGTATGTACGTATACATGTTTTGATTGTACTCAGAGGTACTTTGTATACCTTTTGATATGTTTATATTACAGTTTGATGTTTGGTTTTAATCTATCTATGCCTTGTTGAAAGATCCAGTGAACTTGTTGTCAGGCTAGGGTCAGGATCCATTGTGAGATCCTAGCCCAATAGCGCCCCGAGTCCTACGGATTTGGGGTGTTACACTGACACCTCCACAACCATCTTTTGTCGGGAAAGGGAGACTGCCACTAGTATTGTCGATCATCCTAAAGCGAAGATACTTCAGGCATGGAGGAATCACATGTCTAAAGCGAAGATACTCTGGGCCTGGAAGATACTCCGGGTCTCGAGGAATCACATGTCCATATCTAGATATCATATATGGGTATTGACATAAAAAAAAAACCATATCCATGTTTGATATACAAGTATGGATATCAAATTGATATCTTGATATACTCATAATAAACATTTTCTCCTAATTTAGTATACTCCAAAAATTGGAGGAATCACATGTCTAAAGCTCATTCCTCTTCTCGAAATAAATGTATCAGATATCGATCTCATATCCATACCTTGATACCTCATACTCATATCTTGATACCTAGATATGAATACCAAACAGAAGATACGAATCAACTTGCACCTGCAAAGTCGAACAATCATAAAAAAGACTACAACCGGCACTTGAGGTAATAAATGAATCCAATAAAGAAAATGATGAACTCCCTCTCAGGTACCTTCCTTTAAACCTAATATGGCTCATAATTTGTTATCAATTTGGCAAAATCTACTCTGAATCTCTTGATTTGGCCTGTTAAAATGCATTTATGATATCTTTGAATTGTGTTGTGATTCGTATTTCCTACTGTGTGATTTGATTGCCTGTATTGATTACTTAACTCTTGCCTTAGGCGAGTTGAAATGTCAATTAACCTTCTGCTCACGATCTTATAATGCTAGTGGTATATGCTCACTGACCAAATACAAATAGGCAAAACCTCTAGCAAAATCCTAATTTGCAACTTCAATATTATGACTCAAAAAACCCTTAGAGCAAGTACTTACGGTAGCATCCCCAAAATGTTTGATAACCTCTATAAAAGCCCTCCCACTCTCGGCTCCAAAATCCGAGTAAGACACATAACCATAGCCAGAAACATCTTAAGATCCACCATGAGTCTGAATAACTCATCATTTAAGGAGAAATTATGTGAAATCCCAAAGCAAAAATCCAATGCTAATCTTGATGCCCAAAAAAGCCATAACCAACTTGAACAAACAAGGTGAGGAAGGTGAATCCAACAAGCCTTTAAAACACGTGCCATAAATTAGAAAATTCATAAATCAATCCAAGCAGTTTCATTGAACATAATGTCTTTTAGTTTTCGATGTATATTTCAATCATTTAAAATCATAAAAGTAAACAACCTAACCTGGTCTTGATATTTCGCTCTTTCTTTGGAGTTCATGTAATGTTCAATATCGTATATCCACATTTCTATATGATTGGTGTTGATGGACAGAGAACCCTGTCATAATAAGTTATAATGTTCTCCATCTAGCTAGCCTTCGTTGTTATTTATCAACTAGTTTAAGTCCAATGCAAAGCACATGATTATATATGACAAATTATTTGGGCTTTTACGTTTGTTTATGTGTTAAAAAGCACAAATCTATGTGGTATTTAGGGAGAACCCCATTTTTATACTTGGAGTATATTCACATATGCTTCATGAAAAATTATGGAAGAGTAGCAAAGCTTGCACCTGCTCATGCTAAGAATGATGAATTCTCTAGAATTCACATACGGTTCGTGTGAGAGGGACAAGGAAGGAGGTACCCATATATCTTGGCCTTTATATATAATCCCCTCAAGTCATTAGGGTTTACCTTGGTCTTTATTTATATCCTTACAGGGGTTTATCACTACATACAGATCCGAGCAGTCGTGGTGGACAATATTGATAAGATATTGGAAAGAGGTGACCGGATTGAGCTTCTTGTGGATAAAACTACAATGATTCAAGATGGTGATTTTCACTTCAAAAAACAGTCTAAGCCCTTGCATCATGTTATGTGGCTAAAAAATACAAAACTTTTGTAAGCAACTCATTCAAACATTTGCATCCCAACACTTTTCCAACACACACACAACATACAAAACATGAACGAGAGATGCAAGATCTTCTCTTGTTCCTTTGACATAATATTTTAATGACGATGAAGAATTTGAAAACATTTTTTTAATATGATATATGTTAAATCTAACTTATAAAAACAGATCTTACAAGCATAAATACACTTTTTAGTAAACAAAGGCAAAAGTTCTCTGAAAGTTGATGGTAAACTCACCAAGAGAGTAACAACCCTCTGGGCGTCTAGCCATGGCCTATGCCTTAGCACTAGAAATCAGAATTACTTTTGGATGGCTAAAACAGGGAAAGGGATAAATCCCACTTATATGTACTATCAAAAACCGGTGGAGATATTGTATCATGCGTCGGATGTTCTCTTGATGTATTTGACGGTTGGTTATACAATTGCGAGTGTATCGGCGTTGGGGGCGGCATCGAGTAGGAGGCGGAGGTGCTAGCAAATCGGTGGACAGGAGGTGATGGCTTTCCATGTAGGTCACGAAATGTAAGATGTGGATATGGAAATCTTGTATGAATTGATTAAGTCGAGTGTATCGGCGTTGGGGGCGGCAGCGAGTAGGAGGCGGAGGTGCTAGCAAATCGGTGGACAGGAGGTGATGGCTTTCCATGTAGGTCACGAAATGTAAGATGTGGATATGGAAATCTTGTATGAATTGATTAAGTCGAGGACTTGTGTGGTTAATGAGAAGTTGATTCAATAGAGTAGGATTGTAAAGGCGCCATATCATCACACAAAATATCTAAAGAGGGTAACATGTCGGCATTACCGTCAAATTTTCGGACGCGAAAGCTTTCAAATGGGTAGAAACTAGGGACCTTAGAAACTTTGGTAAGGAAAGGAAAGGAAAGGAAATTGTTGAAGTTGATGGTTAGAACCTTGTGTGAATTGGGGTGATTTAAATAGAAATAAGAGCCTTGTAGGTTGACTAGACGAAAAAAACACCTTTCTGGTGTACTAGTGTGGGTTCAGTTGGCCATTTAATTTGTGTTAGGTAGTTTGACGTTGATAAGAAAAGTGATTTTCTTTGCCATGTGTCACAAACATTGAATTTTATGATTTCTCTTTCACCTCTTCTTTTCATGGATAATTTTAATTTATTTACATGTTGTTCATCAGTTACATCGTGACTTGTTTCCAAGTATTCTTAATGCTAAGTTTGTTGGTGCAATTGTAGGTGATTCGGCTTGATGAATCGTTTATGTGGTAGTTTCTACTTCATAGACAAAGTATAACTATTAGGACGCAAGTGATCTATATGTATGAACACGTTGTGCTAGCCAATTGGTTGTGAAACTTCTACGGCCTAATAGGCTAACATGATGTCCCATCTAATAAGTTTAGAGTTAGGTTAATACTCACAAATGATGGTAATAAACCATGATTTGACTTATTATGGATAGCTATATATAGCAATTATAATAACATAACTTTAAAAAAATCAGATCTAAAATAAGGGGATTGTAATCTATCTAAAATCTCTAAGTAACATATTTGTAGTTTTCATATATTTTTCAACTTTTTTTTTGCGTGTTTAATAAATTAGATTCATTGGGTGGTATGTGGAATGTGGAAAGTGGAAAGGGGAAAGTGGTATGTGGTATGTGATAATGTGGTACTGGGATAATGGGTATGTGATATGTAGTTGTTGTTGTAAACGAGTTTTTCTTAGATTTATGGTTTATAAATAAATATATATATATGTTTTTTTAACTAAATGGTTTGAATTAGTTTTGATTTTTGTTTAAAGACCAAAATACCCTTAAAGAAAAACTTTCATCGATTAAACAAGAACGATAAATGGGTAAGTAAAAATTATTATTCAATTATTATTGTTCATCATTCAATATGATATATATATTTTATTTATCAAATGTGCAATAATGTTTGTTATAGGGTCGAAGGAGCACACTCATTGTTGAAGGGCACCTTGAATTCATCACAAGGTGGATTCTACAATGTCATTTAAAACATCGACTCGATGCTTGATGATCAAATTCACACAATTACGGGTTCTTTGGAGAAGACATGCGTGCGACCTTCACATATAAGAAGTCGAGAAAGATCCAATGTTTTCCATAGTTTTGCATAACATATTCAACACGTGTATAAAATACTTCACAGAGAACAAAAAAAATGATGGGGCAATACAAGTCTATATGTCACGATGGTTCCAGAGAGACACTTATGGGACTCCATATGTTCACGAATATGATTTGATATAAAAGGGGGTAGGTTGGCTTCTTTGCGAAAAATACATAGATTTTGGGAGATAAGGTAGACAAATGTTGTCAGCAATGAGAGCACGAACCCACACCTATTTTTGTCGCATATATCACTTTGATGCAAATGCAAATGGAAAGTGTAGAAGAAAATCTTAGTCAAGACGAGATTGGTAAAGTGGCTCAATATTATCAAAAGATGAAGAATTCATCACATTCATCGTTGAATGATCCGAATGTCATTTGAAAACAAAGGGAACACCGAAAGACTCGACAACCAAGGAGGCTTCATCATTTGAGTATGTCCGAGCAGATAGGGAAGCTACTTTGGCCAAGAGGTTGTCACAGGGTTTGCGTGGTTGTGGAATATGTGGGAATGAACGTGGATGAGGAAGTAACGATATTAGTTCAAGTGCCACAAGTGGGATCGGGTTTGCTCATGTTCACAAGGAGACTGATGTGGGAATATAGTCGGTGGACCAAGGACCATGTGATCTCATAGTTCGGGAGTTTAATTGGGGTTACCATAACATTGGTCAGTTTATGTTGGCATACGTTAATCAATGATCGTGTAATGGATATTCTAGGTGACGGGCATTGCGGATATCGATCTTTGGCAAAGTTGTTGGGGTATAAAGATAAGAATGGGTTCATAACGGTTCTAGATTTGTTCAATAATGTGAACTAAGTGGACCCAAAATCTTGTTTTAGTCAGCTTTGGATAAAGATTTCCCATTGTTGGATTAACATGCGCCATATTTTACCATGTGACACTTTCTTGCTACACTTGGGAGTGTCCCGCTACATGCCTCCCGATAATCACGACTTCGGGAGGTCAAGGTCCCCATTAAAGGTCTTTACAATCACCCTAATGAATATAAACCACTTTGTTTCGGTGAGTATATTCTGGCTATGTTATTTTGTAAGTGTATTTTTAAAAACAATAATATTAATGCTCTAATAATGTCATCTAAATTTGCATGTATGGCTACGTCCAGATGCACATTTGCCTCTCGTCGCTTTTCCACGAAATATTTCTACGATGCTAAATTATTTTTAGAACTTATTACTTTTGTTTTTTTGTGTTGAACATTGGTTTGCATGTATTGGTTGACCCTCTCGAGGGTGTTTTACTATTTTCTTGCAAAAATGATGTTAGGGGTCGGGCTATCCCTTGTTTGATGACTACTTTACTCTTTTTTGAATATTAATAAAGTGCATTTGAGTCGCGGAGGGTACCAAACCTCCTTCAACTAAAACAACATATTGGAAAATCGAGAGTAATTAACAAAATATCCAAATCGAAAATAACATATAAATCCGGTATCAACAAAATATCCTAAATCAAAATAACATAGTGATAAATCTAGTATCAACAAAATATCAAAACCCAAAATAACATAGTGAGAACTCTAATTCTGCTCAACCCTCCACGATCAAGTTGTGAAGCCCCGAAGACAAGTGGTGTTACCGGAGGGGCGTCCCTAACCAAGACCTTGAACATATCATCTAACTGGTATGCGTCTAGAGTAACGGGAATAACTCCATGCCTAAGTTATCGAACCTAGTCATAATTTGTATACCCTGCACACCAAATATTAACGGATTAGTTTAATTATGAAAATGGTAGACTGAAACAAGAAACAATTTAAATGAATAAAATTATACCTTATCAAATTAAAATCCACCGAAGGAGCGGGATGAAGTGGACGAGGTTGATCAAATCTCACAGCATCTGGGGACACATACAAATGAGTACATGCTCAAACCGATCATAGTAGTACTCATCGACATCCCACACTAAAACAACCTCATCATGACCCCATATATAGTGCAAGTGCTTGCCTCTATTCTTGTAAATCAGATGATGATCAAACGTCAATGAATATTGACCCTTCCTTGGTCGGTTCGCCGTGATGAGCTCCATCATTGCCAAGGTGGGAACGCTTTGAACTCGGCCGCACTGCCTCAAAACACGATAGGGCATATAACGCTCGAGAGTATCCAAGAACCCAATAAGCCCTATGTAGCATGATAGACAAAACTCGTGTTGAAAATCAAGTGTAGCTTCAAATGACATGAACATAAACTTTTGAAAATGAAATTGGGATTAACGTTTGGATGCAAAATGTAAGACAACTATACTTAGAAAATGATGCTAATCTTACATCTTCTGCTCGAAACCGCTCTAGCTACGTCTTGTACCATGTCGATCCACATTAGGGTGTACAATGTGAATAACGATGTTCCATGTCGATCTCATCGGGGTGCACAACCCCTCACATAGCCAGGAACTAATGTCATATTCAATACTAAATATATAAATTAGATTAATTAAATAAATACTATCGACAACAAAAAAAATTTAAAAAAACGTTGATAAATATACCTGTTGAAGATTAGTGCATACAGTAATTTGTGTCACTGCCGCGAGAAGCCTCTCCTAGTGACCTATAGAGGTATGCCAACACACTAGAAGTCTAGAACCCCATGAGTATGTCCTATTCCTCTCATAATCCCGTACAATATCAATCTAGCATATTCTTTACTTTGTTGGTCTTCTTGTCTACAAACAAGGAGGAAACTATGAGAAAAAGTAGGTAACCGCTAGCATGTGTGTCAAGGAGCCTTCGTCTCGTCTCATAAGTGTGATGTGCTCGTCTATCGTTGTCACATGACTCCCTCATATATGATCTGCTCGCCTACGAGCGAAGCTTCCATACCGAGCATACTAACCAACATAACAATAGAATGTCTCGACTCAAGGACCCTTTCATTAGGTCCCCGTCTATTAGCAATCCCAAAATCTTTACGACTTTGTGAAGCGTAATAGTGATCTCAACCTAGGGAAAGTGAAAAATGTTGGTCTCCGGATACGAACACTACACAAAAGCTGATATCAAACTAGAAAGTCGACGTCATGCGGGTCGGTCAATCCACTTCGACGAACCAACCACAACCAAGTGTTTGGCTTACTTGGAGAATCATGAATGACGTACAACCGCATATCCAATGTCGTAAGATGTCGATGTACATGCGGAACATTCTTGTCATGTTTATCCCATATATCACTAGCCACATTAGTCGTATATGACTTTATGATGTTGGGAATCGGACTAGAGACTAGAACACCCCTTGTCCTTCGGGGACATGGACCTCGTTGTGTTCTCCTTGGGGAGGTATACTCATATCCACCGGGGGATAGGTCCTCTTGACGGACCTTCGTCTCCTCCTCATAATATCCCAAGACACAATCACTTGAGAAGGTTCATACATTGTCGACAGACCATCTTGCATCTTTGTACTAATCAATTGTGACTCAACCTCCATCTCTGTAGTGAGCATTGGAGGATCACATGTCTACTCGTAACATTCCTATCAATCTACATTTCATAGTGTTGCCATGATTATCCTCAGGTTTAATTAAACATTAACCTATCTTTCACAAAAACACTCTTACCCCTCTTAACATTCCTATCAATCTATATTTCTTTGAAATTTATCGTTTTGACTCATATTTCTTCTATTTTTTGACAAATGATGCTTTTATGTAGTTCCTATCAATCTACATTTATTCTATATTTTGACAAATGATGTTTTTATGTAGTTCAGTTTGAAAACCTGTTGAATTCCTGCTGACAAATTTTAACTTCATGTTATACATTTTCTTTGAAATTTATCGTTTCGACTCAAATTCAACTTCTCTATATCCAACTTGAGAAGAAAGTTCGCAGGGTAGAGAAGATAGATGGGAACCGGGTGTTGCAGGTTCTTAAAGGATTCTTGGAGAACAAATTTTCAGTACCAATATGTGCTTTCTAATGCATATGGTTGGCTTAGCAAACACTCATACCCCTCTTATAAGCCACATATTTTGAATGTCTAACCCAATATGTGCTTTCTAAGACGTATGGTTGGAATAGAAAACACCTTTATCAATCTTATAAGACGCGTTTGTTTGATTGTGTCTCGCGTGTATAATTTAACGTGTATAAAGTAAAATAATGTCATTGGAGAATAATGAGTTAAACAAAAGTTAATCATGTAATAAACATAGCTGAACTGAGAAAGGAAGACACGTGTAATCCCACGAACGGCCGTCGACGACAGAACAGAGGCGTTGACGTAGGATTGTCACGTGGGGGTTGCACGATTAAAAGGTATCCCCGATTTCTCTCAGCCACACCCTAGTTTGGTCTTCTTCGTCCAATTCTCCCCCAAAATTTTCCATCTCAACAACAAAAGCAAAAGTACTCTCCTTCGCCTCCAAGTTATCCCTCCAATTCGCTACCTTTTCAATCACCCTAAACCCTAGACTCTTTCTCCTCTATCAGATTTTCCGCTTCCACCGGCCGATCTTTACAGGTCAGTCTGTTTCCGGTTACATATTGTTTGTTTCTTATCTTTCGCTTGCTTTTGGCTATCTTGAATTTGGGTATTCTTGTCTGTTGTATTCTATTTTGAAATTTAGGGTTTGATTTTATTTATGGGGTGATATAGAAACCAATAGATTGTATCTTTTTGTGTGTTTGTGCTTGGTGTTCATGGAAAGTCGCCGTTTCCTTTAATTTTTGGTTGCAGATTAGGGTTTGTTTGGGGCCCTGTGGGTTGTGTTAATTTCGACTAGTATTCAAGTTCTTTTGAAGGTTTTTGTGATAGTATAGTAAAGAAATATAAGAGGTCTGGTGCTCATGAGAATTGTTAGGGGAATGCAGAGCGATATTACTGCCCAATTCAACGCAACTACATCGGGCTGGACCAAATCCTTCAGCCGCGGGGTTGGGGTTACTGCTCCCAAGGTCAGAACCCGTGATAAACCTACAATCTGGTTTATTGAGCTCTAATTCTGGTTGACTTTTGTTTCCAAAGCCGGTTGGAAGTTTTTCAAGGATTTGGTTCAAGAATAGGGGGAGACCATGACTCGGATCTTGGTTCAACGTGGTTCTGGAAGCTCGTCATCCAATCAAAACCGCTCTTCACAGCCCAGTTCATCAACGGCCCCTCCTCAGTCGTCAGCTAACCCTCCTCCAGCTAATCCTATTGTCAAAGATGAGGATATTGTGGAAGAAGCACTTGACCCTGTTGGTTTGAATGAATTATCTGAACATTGTACTGGTGCTGAAAGCAAGAATGTCAAGACTGAAGTCGTTTCTTCTGTGATCCCTGATCAGACTGATACTGTTAATGGGAGTGATGAAAATGATCATGCTAGTAGGAGTGAGGGTTTTGGTCAGACAAATTTGAGGAGAGGTTTTGGTGGCTTGACAATAAGTGAACGAGGTCCATATGAGAGTGATTGCAGGAATGTTGATTCTTCACAAGATGCTACAGACAGCTCACAGCCCCCTCCCCCTCCTGTACCCCCTCCTAGACCGTTGACAACAAGCTCTAGTCCCCGGAGACTTCCGTCTAGCACCTCCAACGTTGTCCGTTCTGGACCTTCTAGACGAGCTGCTGGCTGGCCTGCTATACCTAGGACTTCTCCAACTGGTTCAAGGCCATCCTCACCAAGATCTCACTGTGATGAAGGTTACAATAGTGCTGATGAGCAGAGTGCTTGCTTTGGACCCTCTTATAATGATGTTGTAAGTTCGTCTTGTTCCTAATCTTCTTATGCCTTCCTGTGATGGCCTTATCTATCCTCCCTAAAATACAAGGAAAGTATTGTAGTAGACATAAATTGGACATTTGGAACAAATTTCTAAGATAGGTTTGCATGTGTGATTTTGGGTCAAGTAAGCTATATTTTTGTATGATGTTTGTCACGATTGTTTATACTCTTTTTGACAGGATTTGACAATTAAGTCACATACATGTAAATGAGGAAAATTTCATTGTTAACCAACCCTTTCTTGATCACTGATCCAGTCCTGGTGACGGGTGATGGTTTTGCTTTTCTTGATGAAATAATAGATATATTTATGTAAATTACAACATATAAAAAAGTCTATAGAACCAATAGTTGTCTACCAAAATAGAATACATTTTAAATGAGCTACATCCATAGATGCAAAGTGGAACAGATTAACAAATTATATCCCATCATATTGAATCCCCCATAAGCTATGATCAGACAGAAGGGGGCTACATACTAATTATACATCTACATTGATGATCTAAAGGCAAATTATGAACTAGATAATCCTTATGCTGATTTCTGCATAATCCACTTGTGTATTTCAGGAGAGAGAGAGACAATTTGAGATTGACATCAGAAGGTCGAAGGGCTTAGAGGTGAAAAGAATGCTAGAGGATGGTAATTGTCTATTTCGTGCCGTTGCAGATCAAGTATATGGGGATCCTGAGATATATGATCTGGCCAGGCAAATGTGCATAGATTATATGGTATGTTACTATGTTTGCACATACCACTTTGGTTCTCTTAGGGCCTCATTTGTTGTTGTTTGTATTTATACAACGCTTGAAGTTGTACCTCTATGCTGTTGAATGCAATATAATTTCGTCCTCAATAATTAGCATCACTGTATCACCCTCCCATTGCAGCTAGCTACCTGTTTTACACTTCTACTACTGAAGCTTGTAACCGTAGGATTTTTTTTCTTTTCACCATTTTTTCTTCCTGCTATTCAGGAGCGCGAGCGGGATCACTTTTCTCAGTTTATAACAGAAGGTTTTACCTCATACTGTAAGAGGAAACGAAGAGACAAGGTATATTTGTTGATCATATTGGTTGTGCTTTGACCTCTTAAATAATCTTTTTTTTTAATTCGGAGACAGCAGTACTATGTGCTTCTTTTTGAACATTACAAGATTAAGTTGGATTCACCCTCTTGATTAGCGGTTGGTTACTATAATATTTGAAAGAAAGTATCATACTTGTAATGCAGTACTTTTCATTTTTATGAAGTTTCCATTAGCTCAACATCAAGAATCCTTGGGTGCTTCTTAATGGCAGGTTTACGGAAACAACGTTGAGATCCAAGCATTGTGTGAAATGTACAATCGGCCTATCCATATATATTCCTACAGTACAGGTTTGTTCCCACCCTTGAAATTCAGGGCAAATCTGTTTCTTGTTATTTGGCTTTCTGCTTTCGTAATCTGACCTTCCACAATAATGATCCTTCATTGTAGAGCCAATTAACATTTTTCACGGAAACTACGAAACTGATCTACCACCCATACGACTAAGCTATCATCATGGTAATCACTACAATTCTCTTGTTGATCCCCGACGCTTGACAGTTGGTGCTGGACTTGGATTTAGCTCTCTTCGCGGGGTATGTCTATCTTCTTCAATTTACACTGATCTATAATTTGTAGCTTTTGTTTTCTGTTTCTGTTTCATATTTTGCTTATTCTAGGAACTGTGTACTCCAGCTAGAATAATAATAATATATCATATCCATGTTTGATAGATCAAATGCGTGATCATAATCGGAAATTTGATAGATCCATGTATATTGGTCTGGTGACGATTATGTAATTATATCATCTCCATGTTTTGGCTATGTGGAGTGTTATGTGTAATGTTTTGATTTTGCAGAGGCATGTTGACAAGGACCAAATCAAAGCTGCAATTAAAGCCCAACAAGACCAGCAAATAGATAGTGTATGTACATGTACTTGTATTGCTTTGCTACAGCAAATAGATAATCTATGGGTTTTTTGTTCTTACATGTTAATACATACTCCTTCATACAGGCACTTCTAGCAGAAGGCCGCTTCTACTCGGACCTTGAGCTGACTGAGAAGGAGATGGAAAGAATGGTAATGGAAGCTTCTAGAGCCGAGTATCTAGCCGGAGACAAGTTGAAACATCAAATTGGCCACCAGGAATCTTCAACATCTGGTGCTGAACCATCATCCTCAGGTTCCAGTAAGTAGCTTCTATCTTTCTCTAAATGACATCCATCAGACCCAAATTGTTCTTTTCGAGTAAAAGTAATGTATTGTCGGCCATTTATATTGCATTTTAGGCTCGATACTATGTAATTGCATTGTATAATACATGAGATCCTTATCGTTCTTTCCTGGGTTGGAACAGGACGATCAGGCAATGAGACTGAAAAACAAGTTGGTGCGTCAAATACGGGATTGAATAGCAGCATTCAGATGATGCTGTCAATGGGGTTCAGTTATCTGCAGGCGATTGAAGCTTACAGCATATTCGGGGATGATATCGACTCCATGGTTTGTTATCTTTTGGAGACCAGCAGTAACCGTCGCAAGGGAAAGGCCACCGAGTAGAACTTGATCCTCAGAGCTTTTTATTTTGCTTTCTTTGAACCACTTAAGAAGAATTACTATGTCCTTTTATATTGGAGTTTTTTGTTTTGCCTTCTTTGAACCACTTTGAAGAACTAGTATGTCCTTTTATATTGGAAATTGAATCCTCATAAATAAATATACTTAGCTTCAATTTGGATTTCCACGATTATGTGGAGTAAAGGATATGCTGTTTTCTTCAGACATACTTGAGTATCTTGTAGTAAACTATATTAGCGTAAATTTTGGACTTGCATTTACGTGCGAGTAAACTATTTGACTGTATGCCAACTAAAAGTGTAGAGCAGTACACAACACTTCAGTTGTTCGTGTAGATGAGTAAGGCCTTTGCAAACTTAAGAAAGTCAATTTTCATATGTTCAATTAATATCCCACTCCGATACAATTCACAACAAAAGTTTATATTCCACTCCACCGGACACTGCCACTGTCTACATAATAGATTGTGAATATTGATACTGGAAAGCTGTACTGCCTTAGGTGGTGTTTGGTAAGGCGACCAAACTTTGGTGGACGTATACATGAATGGATATCTGTAATTTCTGGTCCAAACAGGATACGGTCTTATTTTGACATCCAAGAGGGTTGCAACTTGCAAGTCGGATATACATCAATGATCTAATCTAGATCCAGAGTAACTGTATCAGTTATCCGTTTATAAGCACCCTTACGTTAAACTGCTGATCTTATTAGAATGTTGGCCTATGCATTACATAATATTGGTTCTACTGTTTCTCATTCCTCAGAAATTTACAAATCCCCACAATATTATGGTCTAAAAAACATGGACTGAACTACAGTTCTACTCTCGTCCAAGTTGGGAAGCAGTTTAAGCAAAATAAAAATCATGTGGAAAAACTGAAAGCATGGGGGCAAAATTAAAATCTGTCACTGGTATTCCAGCTAAAATGAATTGAGCCTTTGGAAGGGAAGTCACATTGTACATAAAACAAAGAGGATCTGTTAAAAGTCCATCTGATACTCTACTCAAAAAATTCTTTTGAAGGTTGAGTGTGTTCTCTAAATGATACAGAGTCCGATATAAAATAATTATACCTCCTGGAAGATCCAAGTTTAACTCTCAACTAATTCCAGCAAGGATACTTGATGGTTAACTCCATAGAAATGACATTTTCGACTCAAGGAGTTCCAACACCATCAAAAGTGCACAGATCTGCCAGTAATTTACTCTCTTCAAATCAAAGGAGAAAGGCTCTTTGTAAAACCTGGAGCTGGAAAACCCTTCAGCATATTCAATCAGCTTCCCCCTACTACTGTTGCATACTAAGCTGTTTTCATCTTACGAGATGGCGGTCTTCGGAATAGACTAATGAGATCATCAAGACCCTGATTGATTAAAGACTAGTGTTAGGCTTACGGAGAATAGGAAAGTAGGCAGAAACCTCTGGCTATAAATGTGAAAATTGTGTTCTCACCCTAGTTGTTATGACCAGGAAGCTGAAAAGCACTATTAGATAAGATCCCAGAGCTAGTAGCAGAAGCAGATCAAATGTAACACTTGCTACCTGAAATGATTATAACATGTCAAATTCATCGGAAATTTCACGAACCCAGATCCATATTTGCGAGATTTTAAAGAGCATGAGTGCATATCAAAATTATCATAATGGCTGGGAAAAGATAAAATAAAAAAGATATTGATTACAGAAGCAATATGAGCACACTCATCAGTTCTTCAAATATTAGCATCAAAAGGTTGGTGAGAGATGGTAATTTTGAAAATTCAAATGAGCACACTGGATTTACAACTATCTTGTATCAATATACAAATAATAAATCAAGAACGGAATGCACAAATCTCGCTAACTAAGACTTCATCCCCTTTAATTGATTTTACTGTACCTGGTATATGTGGAGTGTAGCCTTTGTTGAATCATAGAAAGTGAAAATTCCATCAAGCACCTCATGCTGCACATTCACATCAGCGGTATGCTCTCCCAACTCCTGTAATATTCCAGCATTGACATTCAAGCCAAGTTCACAATCAATCATCCAATCCAAATAAACAGAAATTTTTAAGTGGCAGGCTTGCAGTATACATACAGCCACTTTCTCGGTTGGAAGTGATCATAACATATACAACATCTGCCATCACTTATTCTAACCTACCAAAAAAGAGGTATAGTTTATAGGAAGTGAAGAGAAAAAAGTGAGCTAACTAACCCTTTTCAGAGCATTAATGAAGGGATCACCCTTTGGCATAAATGGAGCTAGACGAGGGGTAGATGACAAAAGATCCAACCATGATTCGATGTAAGAAGGGTTCACAGCTAAACTACTGTTGTCTGCAAAAATTTGCACGTTCTTCCCTTCAAGCCCATAGATGTGTCTCTGTGCGGAAGAAGAAACTAATTAGCATACTAGAAAACATGAGAAACGAATTTTTTATACTTCGTAAACTCAAGAAACTCAAATTCGCTCATTAATATAACAGTGTTTCTTAAGAGACTGAACATGAAATTACTATAAAATTTTAGAATTCATCATGTCACACTGTATCAGAAAAAAATAGCATTTATATGTACAGAGTCCACACGGGTGCTATCATAGAGGATAAATGACTAAGATTAATTGCTTCACAGAAAAAATAAAGCTAAGCATAGGATTGCAGACACCACGAGCAAAATGTAATATTCCTAAAACTTACCGCAAGACTCTCAGCAACTAACTTGACATTCCTAATGATTGCAGTTTCACTTACAAAAGCTCTGCAAAATTAGCGACGTCAAAGTGAGCAATATGCACTTCATGAGGGGTAGTTACAAGCTTACAAGCATATATTTTTGTATCAAAATTACCTGCTATCTGTCAGATTCCCAAAGTTCTCCAAAAATTCTGGTGCAGTAGAGAGTTCAGAAAGAGTAGCAGCTGTTATTCTGAGTCTTGAAAACTGCTCATGCTCCCAAGCTACCTACATCAGATTACACAAGCAACAGGACAATTATAGAAAGTGAAAATGCGGAAGTACAGCATGCTTGTAGGACAAAAGGATGAAGTAGAAGATGCTTGTAGGATTTCCATGTTTCTCAGAATGCAACTAAATATCATATGAAGAGATTTCATGCTTAAGTACAGTCGCATATCTGATTAACATACAAATGTTTTTCATGTACACATACTCGGGGATTTGAAATGTTTATCTTTTTGTGCTTCAAACCAACTTTCATTTCCAATTCATCAGCTACATCAGAGAATCCCTGGAAACAAAGGAGAAATGAATGAGAATCAATCACATTATGCAATGCAATCCAAAGAGTTGCATATGTGCATTAAATACCTGAAAAATTTGCTTTATGTAAGCATTTTCTGGAGGCTTGGAAACATGAAGAAACAGTTCGTCTTGTGCAGAACCAATGCTATTTAAACAAATAGCATAGTCAATGCTCTCACGCTGACGTTGATCCAAAGTTTGAAGCCACTGCATAACATAGATATGACAGTAAGCAATATTTCAGAGGGAAAAATGGTGTGCACAGCAGCTTTGTACATAAGAAATTCCTAATTAAATTTTACTCATAAGCTTAGCACCTTGTGAGTTCCATTGTAGTTATATGGCCCACCAGAGGTTAGTCCAAAAAGCAAGTTGTATCTTCCCCTTGTCTTAGAATTTGAATAAAGAAGTGAAAATAGACGTGCCACTTCAAGAAGTGCAACAACACCACTTCCATTGCTATCACTTCCCACTGATAATGCCTGCAATATGAAGTTCAAAATGAGAAAGAAGACACTTATAATTCTTCACACCAATGAAAATGATTATTTTCACATACGGGTGCAGTGCCAAACGTATCATACGATGCCACTATAGCAATCGTTGGTAATTGGCTTGAGTCGCCATCTGCCCTCAATCCTGGCAACCATCCCTGTAAATCACTAGAAGGATAATTCAGTACATAGAAAGAAACAAAAGAGATGAGAATAAAAACAGAAATAAATTTATATAAGCAGCAGGAAATTCTCACTAGATGAAGGAAACAATATGATATGTTGAGAAGGGCAATAATATGCTATAGAGTATAGTTGAGGAAAACAAGCAGCAAGGATTGTAAATATGAATGAACACAATCCAAACAGTTCTCTAAAGCAGTAGTTTTTATCCATGGATTACTTGCTGTTTTCAATTAACGGATTACCAAACAAATGTTACAGTTTTATATATAAACAAGTATGAGCTAAGTTAGACCTGAATATTTGTAATCGTTGGAGATACAACTTTCTTGGGTTCAGCTGTTGAAACAACTAGCTTGAATCTGAAATGGTAAACAGCGCAAAGATAAGAATCGAATGGAAAGAAACTACATATATAGCACCATCTCATCAATATTGTTGCATATGACTATATGAGACTTGTAGAAACAAAAAATACCTGATCCCTAAACAACATGATAGCAAAAGAAAGCAACAAATTCAAATTAAACAAAACATCAAAACCCAAGTATGCAGGCAATCATATTCTTAGGCAGATAAGTAAATGTTGGACAAGCTTACCCTCCGGTTGTTGCTGAAGCAGGCTGACCAGTAGCATCATTTTTTTCAATATCGGCTAAAACAGCCTTCAAATTGTCATCCTCAAAGGCAAAATAAACAGGATACTGCACAAAAAAATTATACCATCAGAAACATTAGCTTTTGACCCATGTTGTGAAATGAAATTCCTTCAGCATTAAACGCACGTGATAAAATTGCAATGTTTGTCCTACGACAGACACAACCTTACTAGGACATCAAAAAAGTTTCACATGAGTGAATACGAGACTAAATGATCTTTAGAGGATGAATGATAACCAGATAAGTGTGAATGTTGAAAAATGTCAAATATCAACAGTCAATACGCCACTAAATGATCTATATAAAGGATTAAGAAACACCACTAGCTTAAAAAAAAAACTAGTCTTCTATTTTTCCATCTTTTTTGTATATTTGTACTTCCAGAGGGAATATTGTGTGTGTGGGGGGGGGGGGGGGGGGGGGGGGGGGGGGAGGGAGGGAGGGCTGTATATTACCCATTGCATCTTCGCTTTGAGTAACAGAAGACAACTGTCTCAAAATTAACACACAGAAACAACAACAAATATTTCTCACTCACAGGTAAGTTGGCATGAATAAGTAACCTCTCTAGCTCCATCAATTCAGTCCTTATTGCCATTTCATCTTTATCAAGATCATGAAAGCTGCGCTCCCGGCTCAGAAACCGAGGAAGCAAGAATAACAGACCGCCCAATGGCTGTTTTTGAACAATATAATCTGCAGTATGATTATTGCAACACATCATGTTAGGAGTATCATAAAAGGTATGAAAAAGTAATATTGCCTACCCAACGAACAAGAAAAACTATCCAGCTCTGGCTGCGTAGATGATTAAAATTATGCATACTCCTACCACGGATCAGATCAAACAAAGTACAACAAGATATTTATATAAGACCTGCATTGAAAACCAACTATATAAGTAAGGAAAGAATTCCACGTGCCAGATCATTAATATCTCTTATAACCTATCCAAAATGGCTTATTCTAACTGCAAGAAAAGTTTAAACCTTTTTTGGCATGGCTACCACTTCCCCCAAGGTCAAAGTAAACTCATCAATTTGTGTCTAGCACTCATGTTCTTCCACAATGTTCTCATAACCAAAAAATGTCCTAAAATATATTTGAGCTTATATGTTTACCAGATAAGCAAGTATCATGGATCCAACTAGTTGAAAACTCAGTGCATTTTCTTGTGTGCTCACAGCATAACTAGTCAAATGAGCATGCTAGCTACAGGGACATTCAAATTCAGCAAACCAGTCTACTGAATTGGCATTCTGTCTATAATGGACCATTCTCCAATCTGGAAATCGGACAAAATAGTATGAATCCAGATAGTTTACTTTTCCTCCAGCTCTTATTGGTCGAACTACATCATCTAGGTTAAATATGACTTCTTAAGGAACAAAATTATATATTTGCGCTCGCGATTAGTTCAGAAGATAAGGATCGGAACAAAAAAAACAGAGGGGAGTTGAAAAACGGAACCTTTGACGGCAGGCAACTGAAGTAGATCCCTAATGGGAACGATAACAACAGTCCGAGAGAGATCTGCGTTGTTAGGATTGAGAGAAGATCCAGCGTGATGATTGAGAGTAGCGAGACGAGATCCAAAGGGAGCACCGGCGAGATCGTACTGGATGAGGCGGTAGACATCAACGGCAGTGGCAGCGTCGCAAAGCTCAACGCAAGCGAAGAGAACGAAGAAGATAGCGATGAAGGAGCAGACGGAATTCATCATCTCTCTCCTCGTCGCCATCGTTGGAGTGGTAAGGGAGATGATGAGAAAGCACTTAGGGTTTTGGAAGTTGATCTGATATAAGATTCAAAGCTCTGCAGAGTGCAGAGGAGTGGAATAGTTAATTTTTAAGAGATCTGAATACCTGATTATTAGTCAAGGCAAGTAAATACGTGTCCCTATGGCCTATGGGCCAGGAGGGCGTTGGCCTGGACGCATGAGTTCGATACTCTCAGGGTCGGTTTTGGACCGAAGAGTCTCAATGAACCAAACCTACCGATTATTTAAGTCCGGTCTTAGATCGATTGAACCAAGTTTTTTTAAAAAATATTGAATCGGACTTTTTTGTAGTAGGCCTTTTAAATTTTGACTACTCGACCTGGACGGGACCTATATAGTCGTTCAAGTCCGGTCCCTGGACCAGGTCTGGACCGATCCAAAATACATGTATGGGAAGTCTAGGTTATGTACAAATTAGATCGGAAAATGTACAATTATATCTAGATAGCCAATTTTATTTTTACTTTTTTTAGAAAAAAACTATCAGATGTACTTGATAGGAAGAATAGTTTGGATTCCAAAAAAAACATTTCAAAAATCTCAAATTGATCAATCATTGATGTTACATAATGGGTTGTCGTTGAGGGGACATTAAGACAACGTGTTTTGACGATCAATAAATCCGTATGTGTGTAACTTTTTATGCAATGTGACTATGTGTAAGTTAATTATTGACGTAAAGTATTCACAAGCCAACCAAATTCAATGTCAAGTCACTCCATTTTAAAAACATATTATTTGACTAATACTATATGTTTTCTTCTTCTTTTTTTACGAAGGAAATCAGTTTGATATACTAGACGACAACTTGTTTTATAGATCGAAAAACCGCAAAGAAATTGGCATATGGACTGACTGTCATGAAAATAACAAAAAAAATCATAAGACGAGAATTTGGATCACAACAAGCCGAACATGAGAAACACAAGATGAAGTGTCAGAAATCAACTTGTAGAAAGAGCAGCGAGGACGTGTCAAACGAAGTAATGCAAAATAAATTTTATAGGGACCATAGTGAAAACCTCATATTTAGACTCTCTCGCACAACCATAAGTTTGATACTACATTTATTTTTTTTAAAATCGAGCATCTTTTATCTAATAAGTTAAACATGACATTATAAATGTTATTTACAAAATTAGAAAATTTAATTAAAGAAAATGGGAGTGACATGACATTATCAGTCAAATATAATAAGTTAGTTCAACTCTGCTTGTACGATATTTTTACGTTTATGTTCCCTCGCCTTTGCTAATTATAGTCTCTAAAAAAATTGCACACATACGATATGTTAATTTCGGCATTTTTTTTTGGGCATAGTGTTTCTTGCTCGGATTTGGTTCACCAAAATCTAAATACAATATATTAGTTATGGTATTATATTCTTATTAGATATCGCCCATATGATTTGTTCTTTATTAAAGTACACCTTTGTTAGTGTTTTATTTTTTAAATATAGTATATCCAGTGTTAGATCTTTTATATTAAAGAACGAAATAATCTTAACATATCTGAAAAACTAGATTGAATTTTTAAGAGCGGTCATGTTCCTTTCCTTGAAGCGGAGCTTTTGGTTGCGGTTCGTGGTATGGGAGCCGCGAAGGCCCCGGGGGTGGATGGCTTTAACCCCAGGTTTTTCCAGAAATCTTGAGATGTGTTTAGGCAGTCTGTGGTCGAATTGGCTAGACGATTCCATGTGGAGGGGGTTTTGTCGGAGTCGGAAAATGCTATTCTCCTGGTACTGATTGGCAAGGTCAATAACCCTGAACTCATCTCTCAGTTTCACCCTATTAGTCCTTGTAATGTTTTTATAATATCATTACTAAGGTTTTTGTGAACCGTCTTAAGCCGCTAATGGCGGACTTGGTTAGCCCGATGCAAAGTAGTTTCATTCCTGGTAGGATGATCTCGGACAATGTCATTTTGCTTTAAGAGACGGTGAATTCGATGGAAATGTGATAATAAATAGGATATTCAGAAACTTGAATCCAAATTAACAAATATTCTATCAACTAATGTCTTAACTGCCATCAAGGAATATAGCTAACAAAATCTGATATTCAGGAAAGACTTTATTGGGCTCAGTCTATTAATGGATCCTACTCTACAAGTTATGCCTTGAAACTTCTTAATTTATTTAAAAGTAACGAGGAAAGTCCCTTGGATTTGGGACTTAGATGTAATGCCTAATGCAAAAAATTTTCTTTAGAAACTTTCAATTAACGGTCTTCCCACTAAAGAAAATTTGGAAAAACAGAAAGTTTTTGTCCCTATGGTGTGCTCACTTTGTAATCATTCGTTTGAATCGGCTCGCCGTCTATTTTTTTATTGTTATTTCCTCAAAAGTAATATAAAATCAAATAAAATTAAGAGAATTATCAAAGAAATTTACAACTCTAATCTCAATATGATGAGATCTTTCCAACTTGTCCGTGAAAAAATTGAAAATAAAAAACTAATTATTCTTGCGCTTTCTTGGCGGAATACTTGGTTTGCAAGAAACCAATGTATTTTCAATAATGTAAAACCAGTTAATTTCGAACCTCTTATCCATTCCCAAATTAACGAATGGTTGGAATCAAAGAAAGAAATAATATAGAAATTAAGAAAAAGGAAAACATGAGGAAAACCGGAAATATAAAATGATCAAAACCAATGAACGAGTTCGTAAAATTAAACTTTGATGGATCTAAACATGTTGCTGGCTGTTCTGCTTTTGGATATATCATTAGAGATCAGTATGTTGAGACGGTTTCTCTTGGTTTTGGACCATGTGACTCCACATCGGTCCTTCATGCTGAAGCATGCGCGCTTAGAGGGTCTTTTAAGGCATGTGATCTCAATGTGAATCGAATTGAAATTGAAGGGGATAACCTGACAATTATCACATATATAGAAACCTTTGTGGGAGCTTGATCTAACCCTATATGATATTGCTAATATATTGTGTTTCTTTGATCAGGTTCAGATTCGTCATGTCTTTGGTGAGGTTAATTTGGTGGCTGGCAAGCTGGCGGATCTTGGTCACGAGTCGTCTCAGCTTGTGTCTTCTTCCATGCACTTGGTGGAAGATCTCATCCGGTCGGATGCCTGAGGGAGGAAGATCTCGAGGAGATAGTCCGCCCTAATTACTTACCGTGCTGTATCAAAATAAACTAAAATTAAAAGCCCACGTGATAGCCAGGGTATTAGGAGTTTGATAACATTAGGGTTGAAATATGATGTTAGAGAGACAAACCCCAATTCAGTAATTGCGGGCACTATATTGTTTGGGCTGAATAAAGCCCAAAAGGCCCATCTTGCATGGTGTGGTTGATATTGGCTTGTGGATAGTAGGGACACAAACTCGACATTGGGGTTTGATTTTATCCAAAGGAAATCCACGTGGACTGAGCTTATTCGCAATGGAAGCAACGAATGCAATCCTCCTCCAATATCATCCACAATCGCAAGATCTCCCAAAATTTTCACTTGGATGATCCTTTTTGTCACTTTCCCACTCCTATTTTACAACCACCTGCATTTTTCCAAAATCTAAGCTCTCGAAGAAACAACGGTAGAAGAGAGGGATACAAAAATGGCAGCAACCATGGCAACTTCATCAACACTTGTGGGATTGGGCAATTCTTCCCTCCCATCTAGATCTATCAACTTGTCTTCAGGTAATCATCATCTCATCTCATCCATTCTTGATTTCAAAATATATATTAAAATCTATAAATAATTGCAAGTGTAGGTTTCTTGAGGCCTCAGGTGGCACAGAGGAACCCTCTAAGGCAAGAGCGTGCATGTGGAGGAAAGTTCACATGGTACTAATCATGTTTCTAAGTTTTCATTGTGTATATATATATATATATATCTTAACTGATCGATCAATATAATTAACAATGAAGCTATTTGAATGAAGCTTCGAGAGGAATTGGCTGAGGACTGACTTCAACGTGATCGGGTTCGGTTTGATCGGGTGGTTAGCCCCATCAAGCATACCGGCCATCGACGGAAACAGCTTGACAGGACTCTTCTTCGGGAGCATCGGACAGGAGCTAGCTCACTTCCCCACTGGCCCTGCTCTTAATTCCCCATTCTGGTCAGTCTTTTTTTTTATTTTTAATTTCATTATCAGCACAGTTTTATTGTGGGCCTTTGGGCTGAAGGAGTCTTCTGTACAAGGCCCAGCCCAATAATTATCATTTCCAGCCCAGATCTAGGTGTAGTCAATTAACTTATGTTTTGTCAAAATATGAGCGTCTCGAAACAAGCGAGCTTAGTTGTAGAAATTGGAAATCGATCTTTTTTTACCAAACCAAAAAGCTACGTACCATGAGTCCTTTCTCCGTTGCATAATGACAAGTTTGCATGCAATGCACGTACAAACACAATGTAAACTCAACGCAAATCCAAGAGCCATTTTGCCATATCTCAAACGCTGTGTTAATTTCCACCTCGCATATTGTGATTATGCGTGTACTAATATGGTTTTAATTATGGAAAATAGGTTATGGCTGGTGACATGGCATTTGGGGCTGTTCTTGTGCCTTACTTTTGGACAGATTGGATTCAAGGGCAGAAACGAAGGTTACTTTTAGAGATGAAGTTGGTATCAGTGTGTATCTAATAATGTATGATTAAGAATCTTGAATTGGTAATTATGAGTTAATCTCTGATAAAATCTTTTTCTTCTCCCTCCGTTCAAAAAGTAAGATTGTCTCTTTCACCAAATCCCATTGCTTTTCTTTCCATTCGGTGTTTCTTTGAATCTTAAGGTTAGCAGTATCTAATCCAAAGATCCACAAATCCAGAAGAAAAGCTGGGTCCCATGTGGGCTTGTCATTTTGCCATCTGTCAGATTAGTGACAAAGAGTATATGAACAAGAGAAAGATAGTATATAATTTCTACCATACCCATCAATTTCGAGCTTCTTTGTAATCGACTGCCAAAAGAATATATTCCTCACAGCTTTTGATGGAGGGAAACACGTAGAATTGGTTTTTGGTAATCTTCAAAATGCAAACAAAAATAAATTACTTTTTTGGAACTGAAATTTTGAAAAACACTTTAGGGAAATCGAAAAACCTGACCTTGATTTCATAATAAGCAAGTGACAAGTACAAGTTGGATGGCGATGGAGATCGATAGACAGTCAAGTTTAATCCCAATAACATAATAAATAGCGAAAAGAAAAAGAGAAAAGGCAAGAGGAAGGAAGAAACTGTTGAGTGTTGAGTGATGAGCGATGCTTTTCATAAGTTTGTGCACTGCGACAGGCAAAGCTCCATTCAATTCGTTTATGCCGTTTACAATTAACTATTCACCTTTTCCTTCTTTATTTTTCAGTAAAGATCTTCTATATCTCTCCTTATATCTCTCCTTATATTCTTATTACGTGATCGGTGAAATCTAGATTATTTATTATTTTCTTGTAAAACAGTAAAATTTTAATCCTTATTTATTATGTCTCAACCAATGACACGATAGGATACATGTATCACTGATACAAGAGATTCAACTGTTATTTTCCTGGGATATACGGTAACAAAAATATTTACTGTAGACTATTGAAGCTAGAGGCGTCTAACTCCGGTCATCACAAATACCATAGTTTTTTTTTGTTTTAAATAAAATAAAATAATATTCATCCTAAAATACTTATATATGTATTAATAAAATCTATGCTATTGCATCCGTCCGTTCTTGGATCATAATTGAATAATACTGGGTTTTTATCTTTTATATATGTACATAAAATGTATTTTTTGAAATAATCAAGTATAATAATACTAATACAAATGACCAATATGATCCTATTTGTATATTGAATGAGTTTTTTTAAAAAATAATTACTTAATTATGAAATTGAAATTTTATCCTAATTTTTATCTTTTCATTTTAACTTAGATATTTTTTTTACAATTATGTTTTGTCACTGACGGCATGTTATCAACGGTTTTGTCAATCAATTGTATTATCATCATTTATAGTGTAAATTGTACCATCATCGATCAACTATGTCGACATTAAATGTATTGTCAAAACACAATCCATTGTCACAAGCAGGATTGCCATCAAATATGATGACACATTGTTATGATGACACCTTTTTATTGTTTTATGTATTGGTGATAACACTAACATGATTTTTTTTAATGTCAATAATAATACTCTTTTGTTCTTACGATAACATATTTTTATTGTCAATAATAATGCTCATTTGTTCTTATGAAAACACCGAACAAGTGCATTGAACAATATCATTATTCATCGCCTAAGTATTCAACATGTAACATTGGTAAACACATACTTAATTATTGGTAAACACATACTTAATTGAAATTCTAATACTTGTTATAAAAGGAGTCGAGACGATTCACTACGGTAAGATAATTCTCATATATTCAAAGGTTTTTGCAAATTCTTTTCGATCGACAAAGGCCACAAATTCACAATACGGTACGTGTTTTATGCTCAATTCATGTTACAATAGAAGACTTGTAGTGTTTCTTCACTTGACCTAGAATAAATTACAATAAAAGGGTTCATTACATGAGTTATACATGCTTTCACCCGCAATCAAAGCATGAAAGGTTGATCAAAGCAAGGGAAATGTTATGTATTGATCTCAAATCTCACATAATATGAGTGTTGTTCATTCCCAACTCAGGGACTTGAGTTTGTTGAACTTAAAACATTTGATCGAGAATCCAGATTAAAAAATATTGTCCCATTTAATTAGACTAGTCGACCCTAATATACGTCGTCAAGGCTCAACCGAGCCAAATAATTACACGGTTGGCCAACAAACCCAATGTCATGACCCGAGATGTACAACATTGATACCCGAGATGAAAAACAAACCCAATGTCATGACCCGAATCAGGTTCACGACGAGTGTCAAATGTAACTTTCGGATTCAGATCGGGCTTTTATAAAATGGACCGGATATCCGATAAAATGCTTACCCTTAGTATCTAACAAATATGGCTATGAAAGAGTCATATACTGTTTACGAACTACAAAAAATCAAGTCAAATATTTAATCTAATCGCTAAATATCTACTAAGAGCACCTAAAAGTAATATCATTTAGAGTACAAAAATTTTTAAAGACCGACCTGTAAACTATCTAGCTAGTTTTTTTTAATTTATTTTGGGTGAACGAGTGTGTCTAATTTTACTAATCTTATATTAATTAGGATTTTTTTTTTGCGTAGATTGAAGTAAGCCGTTTTATCTATCTATATATATATATATATATATATATATATATATATATATATATATTAATCTAATGATACACCTAATAATTCTCTAATCATTTTAAAAAATGTAATAGTATTGCCAATTTCATTGCATGTTGTATTTTTATATGTATTAATTTGATAGAAGGTTTTTTAAATTTTAAAAGTAATTTGGTGACATTAATTCTACGCGCAACATATGTTAAACGAATGTAAGGGTGTCATACTTACATAGTTCCATGTAGACGTTACTACGTCTGCTTTAGTATAATAGCTAAATAAATAAATAATTGTTTTAAAATAATTACAATTCTATACTTAGTTTATTTTTGTAGTTTTAAACTCAGAATTTCACACTTTTTGACATTATTTTTGCATGTTTTTCTTTTTTAAAATTTATTATTATGAAAACAATGTAAAAACTAAGAGAAGATCACCTATTGAGTCAAAATATTAAAGTCATAAATTTAAGAGCATGTTTACTTGTAAATTAGTTTTTTTCTTATAGGTTTATAAACTAAATGAATTTATAGTTTATTTTCGGATTTATTTTTCAACTGGTTTATATAAATAAATCATATAAGATTATTTTACTCGGATTTTATTTTTCGGTTTATTTTACTTCAAAAAATACTTATATCCCTAAAAAAATCGAAGAATAACGTTGAATATCCAAAGATGAACAAATAATATCGGGATAAAAAACCACAATGCCAAAATCACGTATTAAATTGTGTAATGAGTATTTCATTGTGTAATTGAAATTGGTAGGTTTCGAACCGGATTGTGTATTAACATTGTGTAGTTGAAATTGGGCATTACATTGGGTAATTGAAATTTGTATATTAATATTAGATTTTAAGTATAAATGTACAAAAATAAAAACACACCAAAGTTCAAGTAGTTCATCTGGTAAAAGGGTGGAAGGGTTCTGTCATTCAGAGTTCGAAATCCACTAACTATAAAATTTGTATTTTCGACCTTGTGTAAATAATGTACTTTTGGGCTTGTGTAACTCGATCTTGTGTAAACGAAGGAGTTCAACCGACCTTTGACTTGTGTAAAAGGGGACCACTTATCTAACTCACCCTTATTTATTTATGTTTAGTGATGTAATTTGAATGGCTTTTTCTTTAAAAAATCACTATTATTTGTCAAAAGAAAAAAATTTATAAATAATTAAAATTTAAAATGAGGTGTTTATACAAATAAAGGTTTAAAAATTATTTACTAAAATGAAATATAAAAATAAAAAGTATTTTTTTTTATACAAAGGTTAGAGGAAAGGATGATCAACTCCTAGAAGCCGGCCGCCCTAAATCATCCTTGCGGATGAGGTCTTCGGCTTCTTGCGGGATAGTTCCATCATTTGTCTCCAAGTCATGGCCTAGAGATGCGAGTCTATCCGCAACAATATTGATTTTCCTAAAATGTGTTAAACTCTAACTTGACTGAATCTCGAGATCAGATAGGAGATGTCGGATACGATCATATTTGCTTCGCAATGTGACTTCCAAATCTAGTTGATTGAATTAATGAATATTAATTATATCCTTCGATATCAATGGTCGTGATTCTCGTGAATCCTGAACCCACGACCTTTTTGAGGCCTTATTTAGAGCACAAGTTTCAACTTCATCTTCAAGGCCATATTCAACTTCACATAAAAAGTACCGATAAAAAATTCGTTATTTAGGAATATTTTGATCAAATAATCTAATATTTTACTAGAAAATAATTATGTGTGATTTAATTAATTTCATAATTTATTATCTATTATAAATATTAGAGCTGAATTAAGTTATGTCACGTGTCATTTTAGAAGTAATTTGAGGGTGACATGTCAAGTTGACAAAAAATATCATAAAATTATTTTATAATTATTTATTTAAATTATTTTTAAAGTATTTATATTACAAAATCAAGAGAAGGTACGTAAAAATAAGATTTACATATCTATATTTCTGATGCTAAAATTGAGTAAAATATATTTTACATGATTTCATGGTTTTTTAACTAAATATATTTAAGTCATAAATTTACCAATATATTTGATAATAACCTGATAAAAAAGTTATAATATTATTTATTTTGTCGTTAGAGTAAAAAGACAAATCTTGCGGATATTAACCTACACTGTTTTTTCAAAAGTTTATTGTTCTTTTTTTTTTTTTTGTGTGTGTGGTTTTAATTTGATAAAAATAAGAGGTCTATCCAGGACCAAAATTTACTTGATAACTAGTTACCAAATGTTATTGAAAATGTCAATTTTTCAATCTTTGAAATTTATTATTTAACTAAAATCAAAAGCTTCATTCAATTAATAAGCTGTGATGGGTTTGCAACTATTTTACTTTCATAAGGTGGAAAATGAAATATTTGTTTTTATAATACCTCTGAAAAGCTGAGACATGTAAAAGAATAGATGTAAATCTAATAGATGGAGTATACTGCATATAACTATATGAAAAAAGCTTACATATTCAAAGCTAAAGGTGTCACTTTGAACTTGACAATTATTTCGTATCTATGTACATATAACGTATTATCTCATCATCATAAGTTTCGGTTTGCGTGGATGTACGGATCGAATTATTTCTTAACATACTAGCATTACATTTCACTAGCTTAATTGTAACACGGTGGGTCCTCAAATTCTAATAGCTTATGGTATCATGGACTAAAACTTCTTGATTCTAAATTGAAGACAGTTTCGCTAAATTTTTTACAAGGCACAAGATAAGAAAAATCAAATAAAGTCTTAAAACATACATGATAACATAAACGTATAGAAGAGAAAGTCAACCGTTACTACAAGTACTAGAATTTAAAAAACACGAGTCTAGTCTCATGGAAAACAAAGAAAAACTCAACGACTCGACTACCTCATATGAAAACCTGACTGACCACCGGCTCCGGAACACTCAACAACTATCCTACTCTGCTGCGTGTCTATCACAAGATGGTATAAACCATTAGCTAACTATTCAAGGCATTAGAAAATGTACTAAAACACAAACACATATAATAGCAGAAAGTAACCAAATTAGTACGCTACACTCATACCGTTTCATTATCTTTGATTAAAATGATTCACTTTTATTAGTTCAACTTATTTTGTAATATCAGGATCTCCCAAATTTCACCTATGTTCCCATATACCAACCGAAGTGGATCCGATGCAACTCACCGTATACCGATATGGCTTGATCGTAGATAAATACATTTGCTAAATTACTTTGATATTAGTCTATTTATTGAGACATTTTTAGCAATTAGATATATCCTTATGTCAAGCTAATAGAAAAAAGTTTCCTCTTATCAATATACAAAGAAATAAATCCTTACACACCTATTCTTGCTTATCTTTTATAATAAATATGTACTATTATCAAATTTATATGTTAGATTTTTAGTATATATATTAGATTTTTTTACTTAATTTATTAATAATGACTTACACATACAAATATATTCTCAAGTAGATACTTTTATGATTATACAGTTTGTATCTAAAAAATTAGGATAAGGGGTTGACATAAATCTCACCTTAATAAGAATTTCAATTTAAATTAGCAATTTCGTCCATATAAAAATAGTTTCTTCGTCTCTTTAGACTCAATCTGTATATAATTAATTTTTTTAATTTAAAATTTAAATTCATTATAATCAATGGTTCAATTTAATCTCAAAAATTATTTTAGCCCTAAGGAGTTGCATCTTCATTGTCCTCAAAATACCAAACTAGAGTTAGAACGACGACTTTTATTCTTCATTGTGAGTCTTATTTATCTTATTCTTCGGAATCGAACTATAAGTCCAGAGATTCTAACTACGAGTTCATCTTATACCGTGCCAAAGTCAAGGTAGAAAATATATGTGATCAAAATGAAAGTTTGAAACAATAAACATTCAAATTGCTAGCTGGATATAATACAACTAGCTGGAAATTAAACTATCTGTAAAAATAATAAATAAATGTTAGAATTGTTTATTTTTGAAATGGGTAGCGAACCATTTGGGAATAGTAGAGCATATCATACATACTCTAAAATAGAGAATCACATGATGCAGTTACGATGCTCAAATAAATACAAGCAAATGCTTTCATAGATGGCCCGAATAATAATAATAATAATAATAATAAAAGTGGATGGAAAATGAAAGGCGGAAATGGTTGCATATATAAATGTCATTCTCTTGTCAGGGGCTCAGGTGGGCAGCCAGCCATGCATCCAAACACTCCCTTGCATCTATACACCATTATCACTATGTTTCTACGTACCTATAAATGTTATTCATTTTTATAAAGTAATGAATAAAATGTTATAGAGGCTCATTTTTTTTGAAATCATCTTATAGCCTTTTCATCTTATTGGCAAGACAATCTGAATTTCAAAGAAAAAGGTGTTTTGGAAAAAGAAAATCAAGCATAGATTTGCTAAATAGAGAAATCCAGACCCTACATTTGCTTTGCACAACACATAATACAGTAGATTTTAAATTCAAAGAAAAGGGTATTTTTATCTTGTAATTATGTTTTATCTTTATTAATTTTAGATGACAAATTTACTTAGGGCGGAGGATAATAAAAAATAAAATGATAATTTTAATATATAAAATTAGTGAATTACGGGGACTTTCTATAATCAATTTGTTTTACGATAAAATGTTATATGTTGATTTCTAATTCAACATGTATGTCGTCACTAGATTTTAGCATGAATATATAGATTTGGAATGTTGCTTTGTCTCGGGGAAGTGAGATGAGTTAACAGTAATATAGTAGATTTTAAATTTCAGGTTGGGCCCCTTTGACAATATTGAGGAGAAATTTTCCTTTGTATCACAGTTTTGGACTGAAAACCGGTAAAAGATGGAGATGAGGGGTATATGATGTTTCATGGGTTAAAATATGTTTTGTTTTGACTGCATTTAAGGGTGATGGGTAAAAACTTGCATGAGGGTAAGAATAGTGGTTCGTGGTTGGCACATGGGGCATCGCATTTACTGCAACTGCGCACATACTTTCGTCCAACAGTTGCAGATCCACTACACCACATCACTCTCTATGTAACTCACCAAAATTTACCAATTACTTAGCAGAATTATGTCCAAGGTAAAACTTATTTAAACAAGTTTGAAAACATTTTTACCCTTTTGTTGGATACAGCT
Source organism: Fagopyrum tataricum (assembly GCA_002319775.1). Taxonomy (NCBI): domain Eukaryota; kingdom Viridiplantae; phylum Streptophyta; class Magnoliopsida; order Caryophyllales; family Polygonaceae; genus Fagopyrum; species Fagopyrum tataricum. The sequence goes on along the minus strand of CM008279.1, from coordinate 10,908,681 downwards.
CTCCAACATCGGTGGACAATTTTAAACCTTGGAAAAAGGAAAGGTAGAAGCTTGTAATTTAACATTTCACCGTCTATAGACGTGCCTTAAAATTATATAAGGAACATCATTATTGAACAAACCATTTTCGTTTCAAGCAATCACCATTCAACTTCAGATAAAAGCAAATTCGACGTGTGCTAATTCGGTAATGACAATATATGGGCTATAATATCCTAATTCATTCTTTTTTTCTTTTTCTCTCAATAATACAATAAATTGACATATTATAACACACAAAACATATAAAATAAATACAAATAGTTATTTTGATTATTTAAATATTAATTAAATATTGTATGAATTATTAACATTATTCATCCATATTAATTTATAAAAATTAGTATTTTAAAAATGAAATTATCATATGATTAACTAGTATTAAATTATAAACCGAAAGTAATGTTTAGAGGAGTCACCCAACCGTAAACCTTTTCCTTATATATATATATATATATATTGTTGCAGTATCTTGGTTAATTTATTATGATGATTTTGTTAATGTGACGTGTGTAAGTTGTAGGTAGAAAAGATTAAAAATAAAAAATAAAAAATTACCATCGATGAGGGATTGATGGTATAAATGCAACATCCAAGATCCGTATAGGCACTGCCAAGGCCAGAAGAGAAGAGAAGAGAAGAGGGTACATGTAAAAGACACCACCAAGACAGCCCCATTGGGGTCCAACTCCTCCACTCTCTTTCTTCTTCTCATCCTTCATCCTCTTCAAATCAAAACATTACAAAAGCCAGCACGAGGGTTTCGGCCCCACCTCCCCCATCCGATTGCTCTTATTGATCCGTTGGAGGATCGTTTTCTCAACAGTTTATATTTTGGAATCCCAAACACCCAAAACCCTTCTCTCTCAAATTCAACACAAAAAAAGACCCTGCAATCTGCAGTCATCTTCTTCTTTGCGAATTTGGGTGTCAGAGAATGCCAAGGAGGAGAACAGAAAGGAAAGTTGGTGGATACTGCAAGATTAGGAAAAGGGCTTCTTCTTCAACTTCATCTTCTTCCTTGGTCAAGAATTACAGGCTTAAAAGGGCTATTCTAGTCGGGAAAAAAGCAGGTTCAAGCACGCCTGTACCTACTTGGAAGATGGCTTTAAGATCACCTTCTATCGCTAAGCAGACCCATGGGTTGGATAATAAGGGCAAAGAGGCTCAAACTTCTGCTAGAAGATTAGCTGCAACTTTGTGGGAGGTCAATGGCTCACAATCTCCTCCTGATGGTGATACTCAATTAGGGCTTACCCATTTGCTGGATCAGTCTCATAGCCCTGTTTGTAAGGTGAGCTTTTATTCTTTTGAGAATCTGTTTTGAAAGTTGGATTAGTTTGTAACTTGGTTTTTTTTTTGTAATTGATTGTCTAGAACAAGGATGGATCTAAGCCTGCAGGGCACAGAAGAAAATCATCAACTATTTCACAGAAGCTTCAGCTAACGGAGTATGTAGGAGGGATTGATTCTGTCACCAATGGCGTCTCAGTTGAGGTACCCACATAATTTCCCTTTGTATGATTGTGATAGCCTTTAGCATCATTTATTTACTGGAAAGAGTATTCTTTCCAAGATTTTTTTTCTTCTTTAATGGCTACTCTAGCGTGGTGAGGTGACCATAGCTATATCTATGTATTGTAAACTAGGAACTTTGCTTTAACTTACGGAGAATTTTTTTAAAAATTCTGAAATTTATGGGACCACAATGTGAATACACAGACTCCACTTGCTCAGTCTCTTTGAAATTGATAATGTGAAAGGGAAAAGACCAATTTTTAATGTTTTGCAGTTTGCAAGTGTGAAGACCCGGTTGAAGGATGTAAGCTATAGCCTGGCTGCATCCAAGGAGATAGTCAAGGTATTATTTCGGTTATGGAGCCATGAAGAGCAGAACTCATCGAGGTTGACCCTGGTTTCGGCTCTAAGAGTCGAGATTGACCGAGCTAGGCACCAGGTCGATGAATTAGTCCACGAACAAAGGTATAACCAAAAAGACGCCGTCGATACAGTTTTGAGACAATTTGCAGCTGAGAAGGCTGCTTGGAAGAGCAGGGAGCAAGACAGGATATTTGAAGCTGTTTCTTCGGTTGCAAGGGAGCTTGAGATTGAGAAGAAGCTAAGGAGACAATCGGAGAGGCTGAATAAGAGGTTAGGTAAAGAATTGGCGGATACGAGAGGACAGCTGTCCAAGGCTGTTAAGGAGATGGAGTACGAGAGACGGGCAAGGGTGATATTGGAGCAAACGTGCGATGAGCTTGCTAAGGGTCTCGGAGAAGATAGAGCCGAGGTGGAGGAGTTGAAGAGGGAGAGTTATAAAGTTAAAGAGGAGGTTGAGAGAGAAAGGCAAATGCTTCAGTTGGCTGATGTGTTACGCGAGGAGAGAGTTCAAATGAAGTTATCCGAGGCTAGATATGAGTACGAGGAGAAGAATGCGGCTCTTGAGAGGTTAAGAAGCGAGTTGGAAGTTTACTTGGGAGGAAAACAAAGCAATGGTAATAATCCTAACAAAGAGTTTGTAGAATTTGTTGAGAGGGTGCAATTGGGGTCATGCCAGAATGGAGAAAGAGAACAATGTAGCGATGGTGAAGTGGAAGACGACGATGATAGTGAGTTACACTCAATTGAGTTAAACATGGATAACTTGAACAAGAGCTATAAATGGAGCTTTGACAAGGAGCAAGAACAGGCTGAGTCAAGGAGGCCTTCAGTTGATGAAGTCTTCAAGGGTAGGAGGTCACTTTCCGACCAAATCCAATGGGAAAACATATGTCTTCAAAGGAAAAGTCTTGATGTTAATGGATCCCCCTCCCCCTTAGGAAAAGTCTCGCAGGGGAATTCCAAGAGGTTTACTGTCAATTTAGAAGACTATCTTGATGTTAATGGATGCAGGGGAAGCAAGAGGTAATTTTGGACCCAGAATTCAATTCATAGGCAAAATAAGACACTTCCTGTAATGTCATCCTTCTTTTATTTCCTTCAAAGTCCTTACTGTTTGATCTCTGGGTTGACATAGTCATATAAAGTTTTGTAATGCATTATTATGTGAAGAAAACATTTGTACATTTACGAACTTGTCTACTTCATCAACTGCAAAACTCAAGGATATTAATGACTTATAATGCATTTTACCTCCTGTCATGTTGCATTTGACCTTCTGGAAGACAACTGCAAAATTTGAAGAGTTGGGCTACAAGGGTCATGCTCAAATCTCTTGCAGATCAATTAATTTGCAAATCTTTCACGTGTTCATGTTGGCTGAATTATATAATCACACTTTTTTTAAAAATTTTTCTTGTAAAGAGGAGACAAGCTAGGCAGCTACACATTATATGTTCTCTCATATTCCATTACCATAGAAATATAGAATATAATTAAGAGAAAGTTGGTCAAATCATAGGGCTATAGAGTTAGGCTTCTCTTTTTTAACTGCATCAAGAGGCTATTAGTTAAAAAGTTAAGATATCATTAAGATGGCTTATGGAGTTTCAACCAACCCTAACCCTAAACCTAACTTAATCCTCAAAATCATGGTGAAATGTCCATGTGCACCGAAGATGTTAAATTTATCTTTTATATCCGTCGGGTCAAAGACGTGGAGGGGATGCACGCCACAAGTGAACCTACGCACATTAACCCTCGGGTTCCATCCTAAAACCAATTGGTAATAGGAGGAGTAACCCTTAGATTTATATGCTAGGTTTCACATTATTCATTTAGTCGATGTGGGACACAATAATCCACACATCCCAACAGAAGAGAAGAAGATCCTGCTAATTATTATACATAAAACAAGAAATTATTTTAAAAATCATGATAATAGCTGTTGGATGCAAGAAAATCAGTGTATAATGGCAATGGGAGAGAAGAATGGAAAATTGAACAAGACAAGGTGGGTCCTTTATACTTAAAATCATTAGGCTCAATCAATCGCCATCTTCATCACAAGCACGAAATCGTACATGTTATTGATCGTCCAAATAGTTTTTGCCTACATTTACTTTGAGAGTAAATATGCAAGAGGCTAATTTTAATTATTTTAAATTCATTTTTTTTGGGTATGGAAGAGAGCAAGCTGCCATGTGAGGTGATGGAATATCAGAGAAACATGTGCAGGCTGTAGAAAATTAGCAAGGAGTTGTCCTTGAAGCTCTACCTCTCACTTAAATTTTCTTGCATTATGCAATAATAATTTTCTTGCATTATTTTATTATTTTTCTGACCGATTAGCATAATGATTGCATGCTTAATCTCACTAATGAATTATAATTGAATGGAACCATAAAATCATTGTTGTTTTTTAGTGTATCAGATTCGTCTGAGCATAAGGGCCTGATTAGAATGCAGATTCTTGGATTATTTATATGGATTATGCTTGTTTAAGAGAAAAGATAAGAAAGCAACAATATGCAATACGGACTAATTCATTGAACATGCAAGATTGAGGCTTTTGTTTTGATAAGATTTAGAAATTTAATGTTGAAAACATGATTCATGCAGACGTGGCTTGGAGTTTGCTTGATGACAGCTGACGAGTCATTAAGGAAGAAAACTGATTTCCTATTGGGCCGTCCATCTGATTAGCAAACTAAAGCCAGAAATGCATATTATAAGAAGTTTATTATATGGTCGTCTTGATCACGACAAAGCAACACAGTGATCGTATTTACATAGATCTCCCATGTGTACCAATCCTCTAAAGAATGATGAAGAAGAAGAATCATGAAGCTATAAATAAAAATATGTTAAGGAAGTGCAGACGTGACAAGGAGGTGCAGGAAATCCAGAGATTGTACATAACATAACGTGTCCCAATTTGATTCGGGACTGAACAAGGTGAACTATTCTTATTGTCGATTGGTTTTACGACGAACCTCATTAAAGTTATGTACTGAACCTGGGCTAACGTGTGCCCACAGCCCTAATTTTAACCAACTCGTAATTACAATCTGTTTGACTGCATTTAAAAAAAAAACCATTTCAGCCAACAATTGGCTGATGTTAATGCTATCAATTGAGGAGGGATCGAAGATGGTTCAAACATGCCAAAAACTGAAAAATGCAAGGAACGTGCAGCCTTACTGAACTAAAATGGAAGTTATATCATATACTAGGTTCTTCATGTTTCTTTAGCGGACTTCAGATAGTTTATATTTCCGTAATGTCCATTACCAAGTCACGTAAGCATTTCTTAATACCTACGAGTGGAAGACAAGACAAAAGCTAACTCAAAACTCTTAAAAAAGAGAGTCTAAATGAATAAGGTAAAAGATTACGTGGATATGAAAACAGAATACTAAGTGGGCAACAATGATGCAAGTTTCCTAAAGGATAATACCGTACTCATCAATCTTGATGCAAACGACGAGTTTCGGGACAAATTTACTAATAGTTGAAGCTTATCCTTGGTAGTGAACAAACTACTCTGCCTACAACCCATGTTCTGGAGGGAGCCAATTAGAAAAACAAATAATGACAGATCAACATCTTTGAATAAAGCAATTAAGTTGAAACCCTTCAAACAAGTCCTTTTAAATCCATACCTAATGGATCATATCGTCAACCACCTCAATCATCTGCTATTATAAGAGAATAACGACGTGCAGAAACTGTCATTATAATAAATCCATATGATAAATGCAGAGAGTTGATAAGGAAGTAAAATCAGACATGTTCTCCTTATTCTATCTAAAATGTTGTTGTATGAATTCAGACAAACTACTAAAGTCTAATTCTTCACTTGGATCTTTAGATGTTTCCAAACATGTCAAGTGCAACAGATAACGACTATGGAAGAATTATAAGAAGATGATGAAACAAGTCAGAGCAGAGAGAGGTACGACGACGACAATAGAAGTCGAGTGGCTAATTGAATGGCACAAATCAGTGTGGTCCTCCATGAGCAACTCTAGAGAATTTAATCAAGATAACAATGGTAAAACTATTTGATTATTATGTCATCTAGCATGTGCAATGATGCTGGCTACCAACTTACTAATCATGGAGAATCTCAACTCTCAAGAAATGACTACAACATGCAAACATACATAACAAGCAACAAATACAATGTTAGATCTTCAACAAGATTGACAACAAAGCCAATTCAACTCACAATCAACCATTTTACTAACAACCAAGATCATAAGGTGTACTTTCTTATTGACAAATAACTGATAAGACAGATATGTCACTTGTAGGACTTGCATATAGCTGCACACAAGGTTGATAGATCATAATCAGATTTCAATCCATCTACCTTGGTCCTTGGCTGTTGTAACAGCCACTAGCCACAGACTGTATCTTAAGAACAACAATCACTTTTGGGAGTTTTCAGATCTTTCAGCTTCTGATGTGAAACTAACTGGGACTGCAGGATGGTCTCTCACAGTCAGGCTAAGTACTTCCGATCTAGAATAGTGCCCAACCACATCAAAACCGAACTTCTCTCGTGCAATCTCTCCCAGATCTGTCGGTCATTAGATCATCAGTTCCAATATACATACAAATGACAATGTATTAGTGTATTACAACAAGCTTCTCTATATCACTTTTACAAAGTTAAGAAGACGAAAATTGCACATATTCTAGTACCAGTAAAGCTAACAATAAAGAGTCAAATATGACACTGTGGATACCATACACTCCATTAAAATGAATTACTATGGGCAGAGTATAAGGACAAATGCAGTTGTCATCTTGTATTTGGAACAATGTATGATGAAAATCTTGTCAGGTCCCATTACGAGGCAATTTTAATTAAAAAAAAACCCTGAATGTTTGGTACAAAATGTTTAGCAAACACTGTTAAAAGAGATCTATCACACTCACTGAACCAGATTAAACCTACCTACCTAGTTAGTCAATAAGAATTTTTTTACAGAAGATGTGCATTAAAGGTTAAAAATGATAACTCATACCAAGAATATTTGTCCCCATTTCATTATTTTAGATTAACTTCACAGATGCTGCAGTGGACAAACTTAATGATAACCAATATTTGCAATGAAAGACTAGACAGTAAATTGGATTAAACTTTCAAAATCATTCAGGACTTCAATTCTCCAGCTATTGATCTAACCATCAAATCATTCAACTTGTATACAGCAGATACCCATATAAAAGAGGAAAGGGAAAATCCAGAAGGCCTATAGTTTATAGTCTGTACTATTCAATCAATATTGTTGTTTGGAAAATTGAACTAGCTAGGTAGTGGTTTAAATTGATGTAAAAGGAAATGCTTGATCAATTTGGAAAAACAAATTACCTAAATCAGCTGAAATGAGTGCCTCTCCCTCATAATTAGGTCCAGCAAGAACAGTTCCTGATGGGGATATTATGACACTACCTCCAGCGGATACAATGGAATCTGGGTTCAGATCATAATCTTTCCCATAAAAGGTATATTCTGGAGGAGGAGGATAATCCTTCCTACGACAAAACTGATTGGCTGATAAGACAAAACATCCACCTTCAAAAGCAATATTAGTTATCACGGCTTGCCACACTTCTCTAGCGTCACCAGTTGGTGCACAATATATTTCAACCCCTGCAAGTGTATGCATCTAAAGTTTAGGATCTTTGCGAGACTTACAATGAAATTGATCAAGGCAGATGTTAGGAAAAACAATACTCGAAAGAGGTTATAAAGGTTATCATCACCAGGTACTAAAGTTATTACTATTTAGTAGAGGTTACTTCAGAAAGGCGAAAATTTGAATATCCAACTGCTGAAATTTGAGATTGATGGATCATCAAACAAGACGCTCGGATATCCATAAGACTAACCAATAATCATGCTATGCAATTATGGTAGAACTCTGCCTTTATGCCAGTTTTTTATGGCTAAACCAGATAAAACACCCTTGTATACAATACAGTCACCTTGCAACCAGCCATGTTGGTTTAGCTAGTTGAAGGCAGGGAAAATTGGCAAAGCCATCCCTGAAGTCTCCCGTCCGTATTCTATAAGAGTTCACTGCACGATTATAGGGGGAAAGCCCCATGGGAGTAGTCCAATCTAAAGGTCCCGAATACCCCACATAAAACCAGAAACAAATATATACAATCACTTTGCACAACTTTACACCTTGTAAACAAAACTGCATTTCGATATTATTGTCTGTATTCTGTAAGCAATTAACACCAAAACTATTTTTTTTCGTTATTAGAATCTGAAATGTCCAAGTATCCCTTGTTCGAAAGGTGCTTTATTAATACCTAAGCTCAAAGACAAGGTCCCTGATTAGGAGAATAGAGTCTCTTACCGACTCATATCATTCCATGGTAGGAGGATAAAAAATAAGTATTGATGTTAGGTTCCAAAGAGGTAATTAAAAAAGCTGGATAGTTTAATACTATTTCGTTTGTAACAGGTATTTGGTGCAAGCTGCAAAGTGGGCGAACCTACAGGGCACAGGGTTTGGGTAGTTTACCCAAATCCAAAGTCATCAAACAGGTACAAACCAAAACAAGAACAACTTACCTTTGGCATACATAGCTGTCCTCAAAAGTGGCATTCTATTTTCCCAACAAATGACAGCACCAATCTTTCCTATTGGCGTTTCAAATACAGGAATCGTTGATCCGTCCCCAAAACCCCAAATCACACGTTCCAGTCCAGTTGGCACCATTTTACGATGCTTTCCAAGGTAGCAACCTTGAGAGTCAAAAAACAGAACTGTACAGTACAGTGTGTATCCATCTCTCTCTATTACACCCATAACCAAATACACCTTGTACTTCCCTGCCATTGCTGCCAAACGATTAACTTCAGGACCTGTAGTTACACAATCACGGAACCTGTTATATGCAGATGAATGTCCAATTTACCATTATGTCACACTTCAACAATACAAATGATCTTAATTAATAAGAAAACACTTAGGGGACATCTCCATAAAAGAAATAGAACATTCAAACACTCACAAAACAAAGCAACTTCATAGAATAAAAAGCACCCCTTGACTCTTTGTGCTTCTAGTTTACTACAAGGACCTCCACACGTTTATCTGTTAAAATTGTAATGAGTAAACTGGATAACTATCCCATACTTTCCTGTAAGAAAATGGTAGCCATCTCATGCTAACCGTTGGAATTAGCCATTCAGAATTTGTATTTTGTATTCGGTTATGTTACCTGGGCTACTTTTCTAATTTATTTGTCTTTTGGGTTTACTTTTCTCTTATATTTATTCTCTTGCTCTTGCCATTCTCATATAGACACACTAGAGTATTATATTTCCATATCTTGTTATTTACATGGTATCAAAGCTTAATGGTTTATCCTTGACCAAAATGTCCATCTTGCAACCTTCATTGTTGCTACATTACAGAACAGCTAGGAACACAGACACAAAATTACAAAGTGTCCAATGTAGCACAATTCGGTGCGCCCAGTTAATAAATAAATTCCGCGCATTTTGGCAGCACCCGGTCTGCTTTTTCAATAGTTTTTCTTGTAACTTCATCTAAATTTGATCTGAACTTCAGCGCCACCACAATGTGTTGAAGTCGAAAAAGCTGGCCGCCGCTGCAATGCATTACATTGTGCCCTTTGTAATTTTCTAGCCCATGCCCTTAAAACACCCTTCATTGCTAAAAATTTTCTCCTTCTTTGCAGCCTTTATTGCCACAAGATATTCACTGTTCTTAGTTCTTTCTCACCATGTCTCAAATTGCTAATTCTGATTCAACTCTTTCCCAAAGGCTGATCATTTCAACTCTATCTTGCTGGAAACACCTCCTAAGGCTCCTATCCAACCTTCCTTGCTGGAAATTTTCTCCTACTTTTCCAGCCTTCATTTCTGAATAATTACTCTCAAGCAAAATCCTTCATTGCTGAAAATATTTTTATTTTTTATTCAGCCTTGTTACCAAAGACCTTATTTTACTGGTCCCCCTTCTGTAGGACCCCGATTTATAAATCGTAATTAGGGGCCCAGGTCACCCCAGGTCCAACCCAATTGGTATATGGGGCCCGAAGCCATTTCCAAAATTCTTCATCACCCCGAGCGCGACGTGACTTTCTCTCAATAAACATTGGTAATTTTCATACCAGATTCTAGTGTTTGAGTATCCCTAGATAAGATTCGTGATAGTATTTCCATCTAAGACATCTTTAGTGATGTATATATTTCTTTCCACTTAGTTTACGCCTTTCTCTAGGATATGTTTCCATTTTATCTTCTATATATATTTGTAACCTCTTTTCCTAAATAAACAAGCAAGTATTTTCATATTATAGGAAGATCAAGATCCTAATTCTACACCTAGTATATGAGACAATTTACCATTTTAATTAAGATGCAGCATTTCATGCAACCCACTATGGACCTCGATATATCATTCAAACAGAAACCATTCTTCACGTATTAGTAGATTGCGGGGATGTGCTCGCGTAGACGAAGTCAACACTTCCATTTTCCGAGGTTGACACAATTCCGTAAAGCCACCGACACCACCCTTACAAAATGAGTTCCAACACATTCATTGTTGTTTGTTATCTAGCCTACATTGTTGGAATTTACCCCTCAACACAACCTTAATTGTTGAAGCTTCAATCCCATTTGTGCCACAAAGTTTGCTAGTTGTTCCTGTGTTGTGCCACCATTTTGTTTCTTAGGCTGTGCTAGCCTACTTTTAGGCTTTACTATTCTACTATGTTTTTAGATTATGCTATAGGTATCGGGTTATGTAATTTTCCTTTTTTTTAGTATATTCACCCATAATTATGCAGGTACCTGAAATACTAGTTTTAACATCCAAAGCTGTATGAACTTTCAATTAACTACATCGTATTTTTCACTTCACTAAATACTTTTCCTCCATCTGCAATAATGTAATGAATAACAACATACTACATTACTACATAGGTACTTTGACATTCAAACTGAAGATAATAAGATGTAATACCTGGAACATCAATTGCTGAGGCATGGTATTTCCTGAAATCTTCTTTACCCTTTTCCATCCTATAACCAAGTGTGACCCCGAAATTGGAACCATGTGGATAGCCACCTACAAATGCTTCAGGGAATACAACAAGCTGGGCTCCACCTTTCGCTGCTTCCGCTAATAACTTCTCTGCTTTATCTTGAAAACAGCAATGGAGGAGATTCATCAAACTCTCAAATTCACGTAGTTAAGCACAAAGCTTAAAAGCTAATGGACATTTTTTGGACCACAAAGAGAAAGAGGTTGAACTTTACCCATATAAATTTTGTATCTTTTGAGTTCCACGAGAAGTGAAATAACTAATAAGCAACTAAACAAAGTACTGTTGCCATGTTCAATTTTCTAATTAGGCTTTGAAGCAGGCAAAACACAATCAATGGTACATCTAGTTACTCTTCCACTACAATCAATGCGCAACAAGAAGGTATTATTGTTCTGGTGAAGAAGCAAGGTTTGATATGGAAAAAGAAACAATTACTAAAAATATAGTTGACACAAAGCCTTACGTTAAAGTGAACCTACGCACACAAGATTTCGAGATTCCATTCTAAAACCAATTGACAATAGAAGGAGTAGACCTACTACTTTTATATATAACGTTCACGTGTTTTATATTGTCGATGTGGTACACATTTCCACATTCAACACCATATGTGTACCTTGTTCATGAATTTTTTTGGAATCATTCCTTGTGTCCCATTAAATGTGTATCACATCCAATAAATTTCATGAACAAGGATATACGTATGGACTAAATTTTGTTTCCATTCCCGGAGTTAAATCCAAATGTTGTTCAACCAAGCTTAAACTTTGAAAAGAGTTTACAATTTCCAATCAAACATTATAAAATTACAAATGGTACCTAGGTGAGTTTTGCATTTCCCTTGTGGTTAGGGTTGTTATTAGAGCAAAACAAGCCAGATCATATGTTTATGTTGACTTGTTATAAATGAGTTCAGTCCGATTTAGGCCTAAATTTAAATCGAGCTTAAAAATATGCTCTCGATTGTGAATGAGTCCAAGCCCAATATGATTATATGACAATCTTTGTGAACTTTGGCATGCTCACATGTCAATTTGTTTATAAATGAGTTGAGCCAAAATTTAACCCATATATAAAATATGTTCATGTTTAGCTTGTTTAGAGAGTGAATGAGCTCAAAACTAGTATTTCTGAGCCGATCTCGAATAGTTGTGCTCATATAAAAGTCCTATTTGTGGTGTCCTAGGTGTATTAAACATTCAAGTCCCTACTTTAATTTATATTATTATTCTTCTCCATTAAATGCTCTAATGCCCTACTTTCAGCACCATAGACTACTGGAAGTTGTAGAACCATCAAAACACCGAAAATAATAGTACTTGGACAACATTGATTAAGTTGAAATCATCGTGTTCAAGAGAATATAATCAGAAAATCATTCCCAATCCACCAATCAAGAGGAAGACCAATCAAGATTGGGCGAATTGCGCAAAATCAAAGAAAAATAAAAGATGCGCTGGATAGAGGATAGAGAATGATCGAAGGTGTTACCTAGAGTGGCGGGTGTGTCGTAGAAAATGGTGGAGGCTTGGACTACGGTGGCACGGACGGTGGTGACGGAGGATTGACCGACCAATTCCAATTCTGGCATCGCCGGAGTGTCGATTTGGCCGGCAGAGGGGACCGGTACGACTGACATCATTCCTCGGTGGGTGTGTAAAGATCGATTCAATTTTCATTGGAGCCGTCTTTGTTTTTTATGCACAAAATAAACCGGTGTTCCACCAACTATCGCAGACTCCGCCGCTCTCGAAATTTCTTCGAAGGTTGAAGACGAAAGTAACTGGATCTGGGGTTTCTACTGTTCCCGCCCTTATTATTATTCTATTTCTCCATTTTCTTTTCCCGAAAAGCTACGAGATATAAATGAAGGTGATGATATATCGACAACTTAAGATTTTTATCGACTATCCAAAATCATACTAATCATGAGTCGCATATACCGGTTTCTTGATTCATTTTATGTACATTTTCTGATCCATGCTTGTGCGCCTCTACAAAACACATAAGGTGCTATACTGCTATTTCCCTCTTCATAGTTCAAACAATTCGTTTTGTACGCTTTGTGGGGAGACAAATAAATAAAGGAAAGAAGCAAAGAAGTTTTGAAGAAAAGGATGATCGTTTATTTTTTACTTTTGATCTTTTCTTTAGCAAATTTAACTCGTAAAATTGTTTTTAAGTTTTCACAAAGACGACATTGGTCGATCTCTACGTCACCGCTTAGAGATATATGTTCAACATAAGAAGAAGGTGGTTAGTGTGGTACCTTGTTTGAAGACGAAAATAGGTGTATCATTTTTGGAGCTTACAGAACCAAGATGATCGAGGTGAGTTGCAAACCGTTCATACCATGCTCTAGGAGCCTGTTTCAGACCATTAAGAGACTTATGAAGACAAAATACAAGATTAAGTCTTGAAGGGTCATAGAATCAACGAGGTTGGTGCATATAAACAGTCTCATGGAGGTTATTGTGGAGAAAGGCGTGATTACCGTCTAACTGATGGATTGACCAATGAGGAGATACTACCAATGTAAGTACCTCCCGAATGGTTAAATGATTGACAATTGGGCTAAAGGTTTTGTAGCAATCAACGACCACTTGTTAAGTGATTAATCGTCATCAAGCATGATGGATTTCTAATTAGGGTCTTGTAGGGCCATTTTAAAGGAGTAGGTATGGGGGACATGTTTGGTTGTGGTGGTCAAGGTGGCTATCAGGTTAACGTGGGGGTGAGGTGGTATGGGTGTGGATAATCGGCGATGGTAGTGGAGCAGGAATCTTAACTGGTGGCGTGGGAGTCGGTGGCGACGAAGTTGGACTAGGATTGGTAGGGAGATTGAAAACCGGTGGAAAGGTTGGCGGGGGTGTAAAAAGGGGAGCTTGTGAGCCATAACACATATGTGCCGAGAAAACGGTCGATTTTGGTCGGTGGCGGGGAGGAGGCATACAGTAAGGTGTCTTCGTTAAACGTGACATGTCGAGAGATGATAATTCTAAGAGTATGTCAAAACATTGGTACCCTCGATGATGAATGTGGTATCCAATAAAGACAGAGGAGTGAGGTTGGTGCTTTTGTTTTGTAATGGGGGGGTAAGGTTAGCGTAAGATAAGCACATGGAGATGGTTATAATTCAGATTAGTGCGATAAAGTACTTGTGTAGGACCCCAGTTTTGGAGAGTGGCGGTGAGAAGGATATCAAAGAGGTAACATGAGATATATAGAGCACGAGACCATAGACTTGGGGAGTGAAGACTTGTAAAAGAAGAATATTCATCATATTATTAATTGTAAGGATCCGTGGTTATATATGTCTTGCCATTTTGAGAGGAAGTGGGAAGGGTCGGTTTTGGTTTGGATTCGGACTAGGGGTAAAGAGAAGCAAAAAAACATTTTATGCGTCTTACCATTTTGAGAGAAGGGGAAGGGGATAAGAAGAAAATAAAACATGTCATGTGAAGCGAACGAGTGAAATTGAGCATCGTCAAATTCATTATCTTTGTCGATGTGATGTGCCTATTGGCCTATGATGGCACAACCGACTAAAGGAGTCTCGAACATTATATCAAGAGTACGGAGTTTACTTGCGAGTACAAGTATGATGAAGGGAGGGCTCATATTCCTTACTTGGAGGATGGAAAAGCTGAGATAAGCAATAGAAATGTTGAGATAAATATTGAGAAATTCGTTGATGTTATTCTTGCTACTAGATAATCTTGAATCATATATGATGTTCGCTGGTTTTACACCCCTATAAACAACTATCAAAAGAGATAGAAATCCACAGGATAGCAAAACTAGGAAGGGATAGTTTTATATTTATAACCTGTAATAATTTCCTAAATAGCAACGAACCCACAGTGTATGAATCGTACGAAGTAGGACAAGTATTTCAGGGTCGATCTCAGGGACTGGGAGGATTAATATGCAACAATGATGAAATATATAATAGATCTCAAATAAAGAAAGGAGGTTGGAAAAGAAAAGGGAAAGAACTCAAAAAAGGTTTTGAAAAGGGTTTTTTGATTGAATTCAAAACAAACAAACAAAAAGGGAAAACAAAGGTAATCAAGTTAAAAGGAAAGAAAATGGATTGCAAGGGTTCAAGGTCATTGTTTATACATATAGATTCATGAAGACTCATAAAGATATATGGTTGAAAAGCCACAGGGATGAACGTTTCTAGGCTGACAGTCTGTTACCGGGTAAGTCTCAAGACTATCTAGTTCCAAACCAACTACCTATTACCGGGTAAGTCTCAAGGTAGAGAGGTAGGAAATTCTGAACAAACTAGACTTCAAACTAAGGGAAAGGTAAACCATTACCGGGTAAGTCTCAGGTATTACCCTACTTAGAAAGGAATCTAAGCACATTCAACCAATAAAGGATAAACCTTTATTACCTATGATCAATCACGCATGTATCTATGAAGGAATATCACCGGGTAAGTCTCAATTCCAACTTAGGTTACTAGCTAGAAGGACTCTAACTAGATTCAAGTACAAGCCAACCATTAGGATTTCTAGCAATTCAAAGCCAAAACAAAGCACAATCTATTCCATCATAATCAAAGGCATAAACAAATCTCTGTCAACCTTGAAACCACGAGATTCTAGCCAATAACAATCATATCAAAGAAAGACAAATAAATAAATAACAAAGGGGAATAAAAAGAACTTAACTTCAATAAATGGAAACTTGCAATCTTGACAAATCTTGAATCCAACAATGTCTTCCAAACAAAATTGAATATAAAAGTCTTCAACTTTAACTAAACTATGAAGAACAATGGAGAAGAAGGAAAGGGATGTAGACGGCTCCCCCCTTTAGGGTAAACTCTGGGTGACTCTCAGCACACCCTGGAATAAATTCAAGACTTCCTTTTATAATAAAAATCTAGCTAAAAAGACATTGGGCCTAAAAAGAAAAAGCCCGCAAATAAAATATAATGCGCCACAAAGGAAAAAGTCCGCAAATAAAATATAACACTCAAATAAGAAATCTCGGGCTGGATCTCGACCAAGATGCTCTTTGGTCGTTCCCTCCATGCATTTAGCTTGATTCCTAGCCCTTTCCCGTGCACGTATGCTCGCTCCAATGCATCCACTTCGAGGCTTGATCCTCAAATGCATCGTTTTAGCTCCAAAATGTGTCAAACACCTACAAAGTCACAAATAGTGTGTAGACATCTATTCTTGCAAAGTAGAACTAAACAAGCATACATGACACAAACTAAGGCCAAAACTTGAATGCGGAAAGGGAAAATCTAACTAAATGCATGAGTGTAACAGGTCGATAAATTATGTTATCATATGACATATTTGCAATAACTTCCACACAATTACAAACTCATCATAAGAAAACCTAGTAATATTATTGATCATTTCAACCTTCTCCAGTTGAGTTACTTGAGTGTTGTGTACTCGTGACTTCATATGTCCATGTGCAATGAGGTTTTGAGGGCATGCCTTATAGGTGAATCCTACTTTTCAAAAAAATCCCACGGATATGTTCATGTTTGAGATATATCCCTCCAAATACGTAGGATATATGAAATATGATATACATCGGATATGTATATAGATGGGACATATGCCTCCAAATACGCCGAATATGTATAATGCGGGGTATATACTACCAAATACCCGGCTCCTTACTTCACACAATTTTTTTTGGTTTTTTTCTTAAGGATATATGACAAATGTAGAAATTGCACGCTCAAGTTATACATTTTCAAGATAAATACATCTATAACCTTTACACCGGACATGGTCCGCAATATATAAGTAGAAATATCACACATTTGACCTTTTTGTAGTAGTGTACTTGAACCGTATATCCATGTTCCTTCTCCACTAGTCTTGCTTTGTGATAATATGAGTGCTGCTTATATGTTTAAGTCATTATTTGGTCATTATTTTTCTTAAACATAAATTGAAAGTTAACTTATAGTGACATTATAAACATACACATATATGATCAAACATAATATGATTTATCGTTTCAAGATTTATATAAAACAAATAACAAATTTCATAAATCATTTATTTCAACATCATACTAAATATTAAGTATCAATTTTATTCTATTTTGATTCATGATTCCAACATCGAACTTAAACCATTACATTAATTTATTTTCTCATAATACTTCATTTGTAGTCCTATTTGATTTTTTTTTTGAAGGGATGGTCCTATTTAATCTAGTTTTTAAAAATCAAGCCTTTGATTTTTCTTAATTAAAAGTGAACATGTCTTTTTATTTATTTCTTTTTGAAAGGAAAGTGAACATGTCTAATGTTAAATCTATTCATTACTTTAATCTTAGTGAAAATTGAAGTAATAATACATGGAAAATGACTTTATTAATAACCCACGCGGGCTATGAAGTATAAATTATTTAACACAAAAATATAAAATAACATAACATAATAAAAACTAGACATAATAATAATAATATAAATAATAATTATTTTTTATAAAAAATCAATTATGTAACATTCCAAATTTTAGGAACTCGGATGCTACGGGTAAGGACCTCACAATGGTTCCCGACCCTAGTATGACAACAACTTTCCCAAATCTTCCAACAAGACACAAATAAAGAACCGAATAAAAGTATTAATGAATTAAAAGACCATAAAAGTAAACAAAAATCATCCGTCAGAATATGTGACATAATCCAAAAAGAGGAATGAGTCTTGTCACAAAAATATACCCAACACCCCAAACCAACAAGTACGAAAACTCGACTGACTGCTTATCTCCGGATCCATCAACAACTACCTACCCTACAATTAAAATCTATCAACGACAGTATAAACCGTTAGCTAACAATTCTAGATATCAGATGGTATTATATAGAACAAACACACACAATGCAGAAATTAAACAATCCACATGCTCATACTCAACCAAATTATAGCACATGAAATAAGGATGAAATCTTCTTCAATACTCACACTAAATTTTATGCGTAAACTAACCCAAAATAAGAATAATCTCCAAGTGGTCTCAACCTTAAATACGTTTTCATGATTATTCTAAAATTCTTCAAAGATCATTACTCTAACCTTGAACCTTCATAAACAAACCAAATTCTAAAAATTATAACTTATTCATCCTATTGAATTAGACCACGAAATTCATATTAGTCTAACAAACTACTTATAGTATCAGACCAAATTTTACCAACACCTAATCCTATATGAAATACCAATGTAACCTACGCTCAGAATTTGTTGTAAAATTGTGAAAATCATAACTCAAGATCTAACCGTTGAAATGACGTAAAATTTTATAGAGAAAGCCTAAACAACCTATACAAAACACACTAAAATTTGAGTCAAATCGGACATGAGGTCCTTAAGTCGGTTTCTAGAGGCCGGAAACTGGAATCTGGGTAGGTTTCGATTTCTGAGCGTTTTTTCTGTGCAAGGGTCGAAGAGGGAGGACAATTGCTTCTTCTGGATGAAAACAAGGAAGTCGGGTTTGGGCCGTAGCAAGATGGAAGCCAGTGGAGGTAGGCCCAACACGAGTTATAAGTAGCTATAAGGTGCAAATGGGGTTTTTGTTTAAACCGGTTATGTTCGGTTTTGTTTGATTTATTTTCAAATGGGGTTTTTGTTTAAACCAGTTATGTTCGGTTTTGTTTGATTTAAAATAAATTGGGAACTCAAACCGGATTTCTGGAATAAATATAAAAGATTTCAGGGCATTATAAATTAGAGATTTATAAATATGTTATAAAGAAAATGCTTCTAATTGCACTAAATTTCTAAGTCTGTTAAAGACAATATTAATATAATTATACACGCCGCAAATTTGTCCACACAAATTAGGTGTGATTATGAATTTGCCGTTAGACCGGTCTTACTTAAAGTGCTGGTCCACAGTAAGGAACTAGTGTGAAGAAGAACCGGATGGCAACATCTGAACCAAACACAGCCCTTTTCTTCCCCCAATTGGAAGTTCTACCGCCATCACCGAAACACCTATAACCACCTAGAGTCTCTGCAACAAATTGCGTTTTGTTGCTTTCCGTTCCGATTCCTCTAATCGTGATTTCGTTCATACCCATTTCCGATTTCAGCTTCTAGGGTTTCCTCCGTATTGTAATTTACTTTTGAGCTTCTCCGGTTTCGATTAGGGTCCCGGAATGGTTGTTGTGATCTGGATGTTGGAGCTTGATTGATGCGGTGGAACTCTGTTGCCATTGAGTGGAGATTGTGTTCCCGTGACAATGTCGAGGCCGATGTTACTGGTTTTTCTGTTGATGATACTCGTAATTACTTCTCAATTCGAATGGAGACAGCCACTGGTTACCGACATTGATGCTGGCTCGAGCCTTGTGCAGAAGCATCAGCGAATTTCCGACCGGGAAGAGGCCGTCAAAGAGAAAGTAATTCATCTTCAGACTTCTTCGCTTTTGTCCTTAGTTGCTTACATAGTTTATTTTAGGAATACTGTCTTCTTTGCCTGATTGCAATTTCAGCTATTACTAATAATACCATTGTTTCGATTTCTGTATGTAGTACTCGGTTGCACTGTGGTAATCTAATTTTTTGAATATGGAATTGTCATTTTACCCTTTTATGTGTTTGCAGCTGCACTTCAATAATTTCTGATTTGCGGCTCCTTTGCTACACTTGTTGTTTTGATACCATAGTTCCTGACATTGCTTGGCTTCATGTGCTTTTCCACAAATAAAGAACAAAACCTCTCGGGGAAGATTGTCCTGTTCCATCCTAGTTTTGACAACTGAGTAGTTTCTGTTTTTGGTGGGTTTGGACATTGAACTGCTAAAATCTTCAGTGGGCATCTGCTAGAGGATGGTCCTTTGTGTATATCTTGTTGATATCTGATGGATCTTAATCTCTAATATTTGGATGGGATTATAGGATTACAGGGTAAACGAATGTGATCATTCATCATACGTGTGATGTGTGGTGTGCGATGTATAGTCTTGTTCTTGGTACTTCTGTATTAGGTAGACACATGAAACAATATATTTTTTATTGCCCTGGTTTGCACTAAAATAATGTTCTGTTTGAATGGTTGTTTAAAGTGCTTAGATAGAGTGATTGTGAATTCCTTAAATATTATCCACTTAATATATAGGCACACCTTGTTATCAAGCAGGTTTTCCTCTATGGTTAATCTTACTAGTAAAGTCAATTAATCAATCCATGTTTTTTTTAATTAAAATATACATGTTTCTGATAGTAAACATATACATTCTGTTTCGTAAATTTTGTTGGTTATAATCATATATTGTAAATCTCCTGCTAATGAGGGCTTTAATTTCGTATAAATATATAACGAGATGATTCAGGGCTTTCTTTGAGGACTCAATTCATTGTTAATTCAATTACTTTTTCCATCTAATAAATTTGGCATATCCACTTTTACCAATTTCTTGCTAAAACTGTAAAATAAACTTGTTACTTTGATGTCAAAGAAGTTGTATGCATAGTGATCACCTGGAAACATGGAAGCATTTCTGCAGCTTATTATCCTTTAACCACCTTGAGATGGCCTTTTCTTCTTTCTATTGATTCTATATGGTGTTTCACGCAGTCCTGATCGTATTGTAGAAGTCTTATGGTTTATGATGACACAGTGTACATAAACTTTTGGCTTCATTTAGATATGCAACTCTACTGTGCAATTTCCTCTAATCACTTTTTAATCAGGAATGTTACCTTAAGCCTTTTCAGTTGATATTTGAAATCGATGTAGCTGCATTCTCATTGCGTGATGTAGGCTGAATTTTCTGTTTACATTGTGGTGATTTGTGCGGTCCAAAAGTAGCAAATTTCACCAGAGTATAATTATTTGAACATCTTTTTATTTTTGTGTGACCCACTTCTTCATTTACTGCAGATAATCTTATCACAAGAGAAGAGCATTCAGAAACTCAGTGAGCTTGTGCGGAGTCTTCGGGAACAGCTTTTGGAGTGCCATAGCATCAACAATAACAGAAGCACCAACAACACCCTAAGCCACGCTGCTGAGAACATCAGAGAACTTGAGAGGCAGCAAATCTTGGATGACTAGATGGTTGATTGAGATCCATGCTACAACTTCGATTTCACGATATTTGACTGTAAGTCTGCATCCCATGTAGTTTAATCAAATCCTCAGAGATCCCTCACTTCTTGTGCTTGTATGCTAGAATCTAATGTAACCACTCTACTTTTTTTTTTTAAAACGATGTAACCACTAAACAGATACATACTTCCCAACACTAATACATGGTCACGTTGGGTGTATTTTTGAAATGGGCCCGTGTTGGGTTGTGTTTGAATTTTTTGGGCTCAGCCTTAAAGCCCAATCCAAATTTTAGTAGAAAAGATTTTGATCAATTTGAAATTAGTAATGACAAACTGGACCTACATTACGCTACATTACAATACAAGTGCAAATACGAGGGCATTTGAAACCGTCAAACACATGACCCTCCATTGTGGAGGGTCATGACTATAGGCTACTAAACCTCTCCATGCCATTGGAAATTGATGACATAGATGAAGGAGGGGTTAATAGCCCCGGGGTCGACGTTAATAATAACGTCGTCGACTGCTATCTTTTTAAAAAAATTTCAATTCATTGTTTTTAATGTGCGATGTCGTTTTTGTCCGTATCCTGCAATTGGAGCAAACCACATGGCGTGTTCTGACCGGCAGAATTCTGGTCAGTGACAACGCGACATGTGGCAAGGAATTTTAGTTAAAACTTAAACCCTATTTTCCTTATTAATGTTAATTATATATATATATATAGGATTTAATTTTCTATATCCGATGACATTCACTTTGCATATGTTTCGATTAAAATTTATTTGACTTCTTGTAACACATATAGGGTTTTACGTATGAAAATTTAGCATTTTTTAAAATTTATTTTTACATAAGAACTTATTATTATCTATCTAATAAGATATTTATTTTTATATGTATTTACATACTTATTTATAATTAAAAACACAATTTAAAATGAATCTTCGATATAAAATAAGACATTAACTTTCAATTAAAAAAGCCTTAAAAAAACTTACAAATAAATTCCAATTTAATAAAAACAAATGAAATTAATATATTAACTTCAACGTAACACGTGAGTAATAACATAAGTTTGAAATAAAATAATATATAAATATACAGTTCACTAATTTATTGAAATTGAGTGTTTATTTGACGTCTAGTGTACTCAATAATAAAATTATTTGTTTTATCTGAATTTGTGTGATTGAAATTATATTTATTTGAAAATTTAAATAAACTTATTTATTTTGGATTTGTTTGGTCTTTTCACTTTATGTATGTGAGAACTTTTTTATTACGTGTAATGGAACGAAGTTAATTAATCAGTGTATTTTTTTTATAACACATGCACACAAATTCACTTTAGCATTTGGATATTTTATATGTTTTGTGTAGTTAAAGTTTATTTCGTGAAAATATTAGTATGTATGTTTATTTTATAAATATTTTGTTAGTTATGATTAAGTTTTTGTAGCTTATGTAATTTAATGTAAGTACTTCTCGTAAATATTAGTATGTTTGTATATTTTATAATGTTTTATTTATTTATGTTTAAGTTTGTGTAGATTAAGTAATATTTACACGAATAAAAATTTACACAAATAAAAACACTAAAATAATTACACAAGATAACACAATATAATGAATGTTGATAAATTATTTGAAAATTAGGTTCAGGAAGGGTGAACCCTGTGATATAGTAGGAGACAGATTATCACTCTTACTGTAGGGCAGGTGTTTAATGTTTTTTACATTGAGAGGCCTATTGCAACTTCTTTGTTTAGTTAGGGCCTCTTGAGGAGGTCTCTTATCTTGAAGACGGTTAGGGGAAACACTTTTGGCACTCTGTCCCCAATTCGAGTCATGTTAAGACTCTCCCTCGACCTCTTTCTTATGGGCCATTGATCACTGATTTCTTCATTCCGGCAACATTCTTGACCCTAGTATTGAACTTGCTCTCGCCGAGCACACCAGGGGAACTTCGAGCTACTGGAAGTGTTAAACCGTTTGAATGAGTAGAGTATGCAAATTGTGGAGTTGAGGAACCGTTTCGAAAACTTTTAGAGGGAGGTTTCTCATAGGCTGGATAATAGGGGGGTCAAATTGCATTGATGAAGCAACGCCATGATCATTTATTCTCTCCTCACGGTCCCCCGGGCCGTCGAGACGCCCCGCTCAGTGAGTTGGTTTTCCATTCCCTTCTTCCTTACTTTAGCACCATCGTCTATTTTCGCACTTTGAGGACAATGTGTGATTTCAGCATGGAGGAGGGAATTTAAGTTGTTCATATTTCTATTCAAAAAAAATCTAGAAAAATTGAAAAAGGCAATCAAAATGCTAGGATAAGTCGAAAACCCGAAAGAGCGGCTTAGGCAAAAAGCAGGTAATCTGACCAACACTAGGTTGGTGTAAAAATGGATTCGAGTGATGTAAGATTTGTGAGACCATCTATGAAAGAAAAGAGAGGCTTGATGAAAACCCGAAAGGTCTTTGTGGAAAAATGAGTGAAAGTGTTTATGATATATTATTCACGGCGCCGTCGACATAATAAGAGAAGATATAAGGAGAATTCAAGTACGCCACTCTTGACTATTGCTTTTGTTTCAACGTACTTCCTAAGACCTTTTGATGAACAACTGATAGATTTTAGTTTACTCGGGACAATTGAAGGTCTAAGCATGGGGGAGTTTGATAAGCGATAGAATCACTATCACAAAAACGTAGTTTAAGCATTTTTTTTAGTCATATGACTGTATTTTGGTGCTATCTATATGAATCCAGCTAAAGGAGTAAATATTGAAGAAATCAAGGGATTTAGCAAAGATCAAGAAAGTAAAGGAACCAAAGGAAAGATCAAGGAAGAACACTTCCGGAAGCAGCACCACATCCGCGCCATTGCCCTGCCGCACCTACGGCAGCACCACATTCCATCACCACAACTGCACCCACGACCTCAACCCAGCTTTCCACGACGCTGACATCCAGGCCGCACCTGTGCCTTTCCTCATCCGAAGACGAATAGTCGTAGCTATTTCAAGTCGGTTCACCTATCCCGCACCCGCGATTATCACCATCCACACCGCTGCGGCCGGTGAAGCCGAAACGTCTACCACTCTTTACCAAGTACCCGCATCCACAGTGCCTAGAGGCCGCAACCGCGGCCAGCTATCCGTTTTAAAGACAACAATTTTAAACGTGGATTTCAAGGCTCATTATGAGGTTGTTCTGTCTCTTTGTTTTTCCTAGTTTTAATGCATTTTCTAGTATCAATAGGGGTGCTAGTTTGTGTTAGTATCATCCCTTGCCACCTCATCTCATACCTCACATCACATTCTCTTATTCCATCTTTCTCTCTCACACCATAAACACCTCTTCTTGTTTTATTTTGTTCTCCATAGAGGGCTAAGCACTTTAGTTGTGTTTGACACTTGAAGCTCTCGACATGGTTTTGTTGTAAGTTTTCTTATAATGAAGTATTGTTATTCCATGTAAAGTTTGTGTTATTTCCTTGTGCTTAACTTCTCGATTGTGTTTCACCCTTTTATTTAGTTTGGCCAACTAGGTTCTAGGGTCTTATACAAATTGCTAGGAATTGTCGGTTCCGGGTTCGGATCGCTCTTCTAGTGGCAAACACGTTTTACAGAGCGGGTTGCTAGTGTTCTTCGTGAGTGAGATTTAACCATATGTCTTTAGTAACATGTTGTTTCTAATGCAATTGCCTCGCTAATCTTTGTTTAAATACTATTATTTTATCTGATTTTATAGGTTTATGAGTTGGATTTAGTAATAAGTAATATCGGGCTGGTTGAACTGAGAAACTTCATAAAAATAATGATCAATCTTTACCTTTGTTGGAGTAGATAGTTGTTAAGTGCAACGTCTTTATATCTTTGATTTAATTCTAGGCTACATGCTACAATACTACTAAGTAAAACTACGTATAAATGTTTTCCTTTGCAAAACAAAATTTGACACAAAAGAGAAGAATTTGGATTGAAATAATTTGAATCAACTTGAATGCATTTGATCTCGATCAGAGATTTGAGTATTGCGAGCTGTTGGATGTCAATTCATCTGATATCAATACAACTTCTGCTATTTCCTTCCCACTTCTTTAATTATTTGCTTTGATTAATAAAACTAGTAGTATAAACAGTTACGCTTCCGTTTTTCCGAAATTGTTTCTCTTGACCAGGGATTTTTTTTAATTTATAGATAATAAAGTAGTTATAATAAAGCGACTATAGTAAAATTAATTTATAATATAGCAATTGACTTATAAACATAAAATTTGATAAATTTCACTTTTTCTAAACAATAAAACTAGTAGTATAAATAATTTCGCTCCCATTTTTCCGAAATTGTTTCTCCGGACTAGGGATATTTTTAAAAATAATAAAAATTAATTTATAATATAGCAGTTGACATATAAACATAAAATTTGATGAGTTTTTCCATTCATAGATAATAATTCATGTTTTGTTAATCGGTTAACCTATTTAAAAATCTCGACACCCATCACAATTTTTCTGAAGATTTTAAATTTTGTGTTCTTGTCCTTAGCGATTAACCTAACCAATTTCCCTTCTAAAAGAAAAAAAAAGAAGAATTTTTGTCTTATTTGAAAGAGAGAGAAAACATGTATGTACTTCATGAATACAGTAAAAAAAATGTACTTGATATTGTATTATTTAAAACGATATGGATGAGATTTAAAAAGTTAGAATTAGTGTTGTTTGTTACACAAATTTCCATTTAATTGGCACATGGAACTTCAAATTCGCGTAGACAGGCCATTGCTTATCTTGCGTAAGGTCTCTATCTCACCTATCACAATTAATTTGATTTTAATTATCGACGGAAATGAAATAGTGGTAATTAAATCCAATTGAAGCAATAAGAGAATACGAAAGAAAAATGAGTAGAGTTTTAAGTTAGCGCTATTATGAACGATATAGTATGTAGGTGTCGACATGCGTGTTACAAAAGTGTCACTATATAGCTCTCTACTAAATTACTAATTGACTTGCAGCTAATGATTTTCATTTTTGGCGGTGCCACCAACCGACTCTTCATTTGTAACAAGTCAACCATCATAAACTCTAATCATTTTCTTTTTATACTGAATACACATTTCAACCTTTCTAAGTTGTAGTTTTAAAATATATTTGTGTATGTTAATATAATATATTAACGCTTGTTCTTGGAGATTATTTTGTGAAACTCCTTTTTATAAAAAGTGTCTTCACCCGAACCGATTCTTATATATACATTAAAAATAGACCCTGTTCATATCCGGGTTCGGACCGGGCTTTTTTGTATTTTCGGCCCGTTTAGCAGGCTTCGGGCCGGGCTAAGCCCGACTGACGGGCCTAAAATACGTGCCGTACCCAATTCGGCTGGGCGGGTATCCGGGTACCCGTTTTATTTTTTATTTTTTAAAAATAATTTTAAAAACTATTTTAAATATAAATTTTATTTAAAAATAAATTATATTTAAGATATTATATGTAATATACATTAAATTTATGATAATTATGCTAAATATTCTATAACTATACTTAATATTTTAAATATATGCAATATAATATATATTTTTCATATTTTATTTTTTTATACGGGCCGACAGGCCGGACTTTTCAGCCCGGTCGGACTTCCCTCTGTGTTCATACCCGTCCGTTTTTTCGGGCAAGCGGACTGCCCGAATATAATCAGGTCTAATTGAAAATGAGAAAGGGAGAGATGCATGCAGGTTTAACGGTTTTCAACCATTAAAAAACATGACGTCGAGAGAAGAGAGCTTCTAGCGTAGAAGATGACTACTTACTAAGAATAAAAATGAAATTTATGGGTCAAGGGTTTTATATGGCCTCATTTTGTCTCCAATAGGACACGTAGACAAGTAATGTTTTGATTAAATACCCTTAAATATTTGAATTTTTTTTCAAAATAATAAAAAAAAAAAAAATCTCTTGAAGTTAGGTATAGAAAAAAAGTAATTTCGGGTATAGGAAGGCAGTGGAGGTTCGGATTGAAGTCACCGGTTGAAACTGCGAGTTATCGAATAACTTGCAGTTTCAGCCGGCTGATTTTTTTTAAAATTATTTTTACAAAGAAGTCGCCGTTTTAGACGGCGACTTTTTTTTTTTTTTCTTTCTAGTTGACAAAGAAAGTCGCCGTCTAATTTTCTTTCTTTATTTTTAAAAAAAAAATTACAAGGAACTTTTTTTTTTAAATCCAACAAAAATAATTTTAATTCAATTTTACGCTGGATTTCAATGCTTCTTCTCGAAAAATTTTACGCTGGATTTCAATGCTTCTTCTCGAAAAAATTTTACGCTGGATTTTCAAAAATAAAAAATCGCTGGCATTTAGAAAAAAATATTTATAAAAGAAAAACAAAAGAAAGTCGCCGTCTAAGATGGCGACTTCTTTGTAAAAATAAAAAATAAAAAAATTCGACCGGCTGATACTGCGAGTTATTCGATAACTCGCAGTCTTAGCCGGCGACTCCCACCCGAACCTCGAAATTACTTTTTTTCCATACCTAACTTCAGAAATTATTTTTTTTCTTTTATTATTTTGGAAAAAAATCCTAAATATTTAGATGGAAATATAGTTCGGATCTAAGTATCTAACTACAAATGGCTTAATTTCAAAGAAACTAACTAGAGGATAATACGTATACATAGGTCCGGCTAATAAACTAACTACAAATGGGTTAGATCATCATATTAAAATATTTTCATTAAAGTGAAAACTTAGCATTAAATTGATTGTTTATATTTATAATTGAAGTAAATAATTTATTTATAAAAATAAATTAATAATTTTATATATATTTTCGGAATTTTTCTCACCCAAAATATTTAATCCTAATTATACAGTAAAAATGAATAGTTTTTTTTTCCATCAAAAACATTTCAAACTTAGCAAATTCTTTTTTTGAAAAAAGAAATAGCATGTACTTAAAAACAAGTTGTAAAATGATATAAAATTACCAGATACATCAAAACACCATATTTAATAATTAATCGTATTTGTTTTGAAGTGGTAACTAAAAAATAAAGTCGATATATTATATTTGTAAGTAATCAATTTATAAACTAAATTGATAAGTTTATATTTTTATTTAGTATTTTTTTTACACAAAAAAATGAATCCTGAAATTATACAGTAAAAAAGAGTCCCTAAACCCAAGTACTTTATAAACAGATGGTTTTCTTTCTTTAAAAGAGTTTGTAAAATCAAAATTGATAAGGAGAGGTGTGACGGTCAAGACTCGACTCGGAATCTTTAACTAAAATAAAACGTCTTTCTTTTTGAGCACGCTCAACCATTATGTTAAGGAGACTTCATGCTTATAACACGTACACAAATATTATATAAAATAGTTAACAATTAAATTGAGGGTCTTTTTGAATGGAGGCCCTGCTTATGTGCTCACCTTGCACATGCTCAGGATCGACCTGTATATACATTTGATTGAATAAGATTGTAGGGTGTAAGAGTGCTCTCTTCTTACCATAAGATAAATCTCATATGATCTTATATAAATATATAATTTACCATGTATGTAATAATATGTTATGAATCCAAGAAACTGTGACAAAACTATTACGGGCTTGAAATTCAAGTTTTACTCAGAACAACCTTTTACTTATCTCTATCTTCCGTTAACCACCTCTTAAGTATTTTCCCATTAATCCTCCTCATATTCCGGCCACTTATTTTAACGCATCACTGCCAATAAAACTTCTGTTACAATTTCATCGAACCGTTAGCTAGAAGCCTACACCCACAAAACTTCTTTTACCAAGATTCTTTATGAACAACCCAACAAGTCTATTATACACAATTATCACTCTTTCATGGCTCCGACCTGGCTTCGATCTCGTACGTTCAAGTTATGTCCTTGAAAAACTTCTTTCCCTCAACAAATCGTGAATGATTGCAATCTTTTTACAAGTGAATCGATCAATGTCACATGTTAGGATCAATGTTTTCTCTGTTAGGGATAGATGTTTGCTTTGAAAGTGGAATTATTTATCTATAAATTACTTGAGTTGGATTGAATTGTAATGAAAGGTGCCTTATTAGGTGGTGATGCGTGGACAAAAGTGTAATAGAGGGAGATTTAGTGAAAATAAATTATATAAGAGTGGTTATATGAAATAAAAGATGAATAAGATATAGTTTTGTGCAATTTATTCTAAATTAAAATAATTAATATATAGTAGGAATAATTTCAAACTCGATCAAATGAATTTTTTGTTGTTTTTGGGTGTCCGATTATTGTGTCAAAATTATTGTAATCTTTGACTAAAGAGTAACTTGTAACGATAAAGATATACAAACAACTTACAAAGTTATTACACTCTTTGATAAGAGTAGGCAAACAACTTATACGTTGTTGTAATCTCCGATAAGAACTTGACAAATTACGTAGTTCGATAGATGTGTCATAATTTCACAAGTGAGCGGACATGTAACCTTCTATAAGCAAGCCATAAGTATATATCAATGAGTTGTATATTCAAAAATGAGTAGACACACGTTTTTATAAAATTGCAAGCAAAATTGGTTATTAAACGTTATGTACTTATAGAGCTAGCAAAATATGACCCGACCCATAAAACCGCCCCGATAAACCCGAACTTGAATATAACCTTGACTTGGAAATTTTGAAAAAGAAAGAGAGAAGAGAATACCCGGAACTTACCAACTTGAGACTTATTTAACCCAAATAATAAATAACACGAACGGCCGAGCCCAAAAAGATCCGGACCCGACAAACCCGAGTAGAATAACCCGATAGCGATCGGATAGTCCTATCTAAATAACCCGACAAATAAGACCCGATAGCCCGAAGTAACCCGACCCAAATAAATAAAAATTAATAAAAATTATTTTTAAAAACTGACATTTGAAATATTCACCTTGTCACGTATATTTTTATACGTAGACATTGAATTAAAAAAAATAATATAAATAACTTTGGATTCTTTCTCGTAATATAACTATATAAGTAATGGTGATTGTAATTTGTGAATATGTGATCACTGATAATTCTAACTTTTTTTTGGCATAATAACTTTCAATTTGAAAGTACTTCTTGTTTTAATTTCAATTCTTATCATTCGAACGTGTTAAATATAAGACAAGTATTGAAGTATTAAATATAAATTTCTCATTAATACAAAGAATGATGATTATAAATTTATGATAATGATAATTGAAATTAATTGTAACAGTCTAAATTTTAGAAACTTGGAATGCTATGAGTTAAAATTAAAGGAGTGAAAAGGAAAGGAAGGTCTGATTTGGTGTTTGTTTTCACGTAACTCGGTAACTCGAATCGGTTTTCGAAATAATTTTTTTTTTCCGGTTATCACATTAGTTCCAACCTAAAATAAGTTTTGTCCCGAAACTTAAAGTAATTAAGATCGTCCACAAGTCTAAACGTTCAAGGTATGTCTACGGCTATCTTGAAGGTGTTGTCACCTTATAATACTACTCACGTCACTAACCTTATCTAACATTCCAAGGGAAGCAAGCAATCAAATGGTAACACTCAAGTATATAAGAAAAGATACAACACAACAAAACAACACCTAGATAGAAATTCGATGACTAACCCATCGGTTCTGAGGTAGAAACTAACTCTGCATAACTTTTTGGATAAGTACTCCTATAACTTCCTCTTACTTATATCTAGTATTGCCCCGTATTTAACCATCCAATCTATTCCACAGATGACCTCCTACTACGCTAAGTGCATGGTCAAGAAATCTACCCGCCAATCTCGATCCTCGAGACGAATTGGGTAAAAATGAATCTCTAAAGAGTCTCTAACCTTACCACCATCTAGTAATTCTGCTATAAAAGGTACTACCTCTAATGTAACCTAAGGACAATCTATCTACGCATGCATAAAAAATAAAAGAGTGGATAAATCCCGTAACAAATTACACTCAGATAGACTCATATCTAATAAAAATAGTGCCTATAGTCATAGGGACAGTCGGTTGATCAATATTCCTCAACTCAAAAGCTCGTGATTGTGATTCCCTGGTATTTGCTGCACTACCACCACAACCTCTACCATGGCCCTGCCCCTGAGTAAAACTCTGTAGCGGATGGTGTCTCGGAGCTCAATGATTCTGTTGATATCCAGAGGCCTGATGATGTGGTGACCTCTGTCCGTCCTCCTAAGCACCAGAAGAAGGAGGTCCATACGTTGGAGAAGGCCTCCCTGACGGCAAAACATAGACCTATGTCCCGGCCTACCACAAGTAAAACATGTGACCATGGACTTCTTGTAGTTTGTCCGGAGATGTTCATAGCCGCCACACATGTATCATCGGATGTTCCCTACCGAAACCTATCTCCTAGACGAAAAACTTTGTCGTTAAGACGTTTGGCCTCAACCCTGGCTAGAAGATCCTTCCGTTAGGCCGGTCCTTTGTTTCTTTTCGGTCCTACAACCTGACTAACTCTCCTAGATCCCAACTGATCTCTCTTGTACGCAACGGCTCTATCTTGGTAATAAAGTAAGGACTCACAACGAAATCCAACCATATAAGAACGAGTATCCTCCCTCAATCTCCAGGAAAATAGATAGACATGTTGATCACAAGAGGGGAAGTTGGTCCAAGGAGTGCCAAATCCTCTCTAAACTTCCTAATCGCCTCAAAGATCGGAATATCCTCATATTGAGCCTATAGGAAATTCTATAATCTCTCTCCTTAGTTTCGTGGAGCAGAAGTGCTCCCTATTCAGACTCGCATATGCTCAAAATCCCGTAACTCCATTGCGGACGGTCCTCCAACAGTATTGTGCATGTTCTCTTAACAATGTTTGCACCAGCTCTACTTGTCGGTACTCGGGACATCGGATCGACTCCAAGACGGCCTCCACATGGCCTAACCAGTGCTCCACCTCTAATTGCAACTTCCATCAAAGGGATGTACTCGCATATGGTTGAAATTCTTCAACCATGAATCCGGCACCGGTGCTCGCAGCTCCTCGCTTGCTCGGGCAGCCTCAACCACTCTCTCAGGTACAACCGGTACCGGGGTCACTTCTTGTGACACCTCAACATACCCTACATGTCTTGGGGGATCTGAAACTCGTTCCCCTCTCCTAGCCGCATCAGCCACCAGTTGGACGCACTCTTTAAACTCCGATGCTCCAATCGAGACACGGTTTGAGCTGGCTGACAATGCTCTTGAAGACCCTGGTCTCTTCGTGGATGCCACACTCTCAGTAATCTCCTCCTCGGCCTCAGTTGCTGGCTTAATTACAGGTGACTCGTAAGCAGCATTACAACCTCGTCCTCTAGATAATGTAGGTCCGCCTCTACGACCGCGACCTTTAACTGCAAGAGTCCCCTCACCCGGCCCCTACCACTTCCGGCTGGGGAAAGAGGTAGACGACCTCTACTTCGACCCACAGTGGTATCTAACCTAGTACGCGTCATCTACACGAAGTATATAAAGACTAACATTAACAAACAAGACATTACTACAAAGGTCACAAGTAACTATATCACATTACGCTGTGGAGATCCGCGGAGAGTAATGATGGTTTTTGTACTGACTATCCCAACCCAAATTCATTTTAAAAACCCAGACCCCTTTCGGGTTCTATTTATTTATTTATCCGGCCCTTTAGTAGATTGCAGGTGTCATTGTTGTCAACCTAAGCTCTGATACCATATTGTAACCCCAAGTTCTAAGAACCCAGAATACTATGTGTTAAAATTAAAGGAGTAAAAAGGAAAGGAAGGTCCAAGGTCTGATTTGGTGTTCGTTTCCACGTAACTCAATAACTTGAATCGGCTTTCGAAATAATTTTTTTTTTCCGATTATAATATTATCACTCATGTTAAATATCTTTTGAGTTTAATATCTGGTTTACTATACAATTATGCATATTACAAAATACATACTATAAGTATATTTGTAAAAAAAACCCCTTATATTATGACATGTTTTTTTCTTGCGTAATCATCATTCATAATATTTTTATATCAAATTATAACTAATTAGTTTCTACTGGCTTAAAGATAAGTTAATTGACTTTAAATTATTTTTAATAATACCATTGAAACTAATAAATGTTTTCAAGAGTTCAAGTTTTAAATTTGATCAAGATTGAAATATTTTTTATTTATTTTTAGTATAGTGTAATATACACAACTTGTACATGTTTTGTACATAGTTGATTACATGTTATTGTGTTGTCAAACTTGTATATATTTTTGTTATTACTTTTCCTAATGTACCAATGAATCGATAATAGTACTCACGTATTACCAAATAAATGTTAATCATTAAAAAAAACTGTTTAAAATTTATAAAATAAATAAGATTTGAGATTGAGTTACTCGCTTAATTTCGTAGTTTAATACGTAATATGGAATTTATAACGACGATATTTCAAACTATTGAAAGTCTCTTTTTATCTACTATGCGTTTTTAAATTTTATTTAATTGTGTTATGTGACATTGATTTTTTTTTTTTTACATTTTATGATAAATAAATTGGAAAACATATCCGGATCAAATGGATTAGTTGGACATTTGAATTCAACCGATTAGTTAATCAGTTCAATATCTGGATCTAGTTAAAGTCGATTTGACCATCAAGAAACCGCAATACAAAGGTAGCTTTTTTGGTTGAATGTTTCCTCTCCGATGACAAGAACCACATGTATGCAGTTTTCATGTAGTAGTATATGATAAAAATCAAGTTTAACAACATGTAGTTTTCATGTCGTAGTATATGATAAAAATCAAGTTTCCTATGCGCAAAAATTTTACAAAATTGGTCGTAAGATCAAGTTGATTTAGTATAAGTTGCGAAAGAAGAAAAAAAAAAGAAGGATTTTGATGTTTTTTGTTAAAAAACAAAATAAATGCTAAGCTAACAAATGAATTTAAGAGACTTCAAATATAAGAATGAAAATGGGTCGGTTGATGGGTGTCTGTATCATTTCCACGAAGTGCACAACTTGTTTAAACACACACCCACCCTGCCCACCACCCAACTAACATTTCACCCATCACCTACCCACCGGGCGTTCATGTGGTTTGGGGGAATTAATCGGGTATCTAGTAATTTTTCATTTTTTGACTTTAAAAAGTATGGGTGAGCACAAATCCCGCAGATACCGATCTCATTCCGGTTCTATCCTGATCTCATCCCGATCCCAGTGGGATTTCATCTAAAAAATTAGAATCCCGAACCCGTCCTGCCAAAAAAATATCCGAGATTGGATACAAGTCTTACCGTATATAATAAAAAAACTAATATAAAATGTAAATAAAATTGCATCCTTAAACTAAAACATTAATTATATATTTTAGAAAGGTTAAATTATGCAGACCCAAATTGAAACTAGCCAAATAGCCCAAATACATTTTGGATGTTAATAAATTAATTATATTTTGGGGAGATTATGTAATACATATAATGGGTTCTTTAAAAATTTTCATATCTTTGGTTTTTTGTATGATATACACAAAAAAACTTTGTGTGTAATTCCTAAAGTTTAAACACATAAACAATTACTGATCAAGTGGGATTGGTTACATCTTGTCCCGTCTTGATCTCAATCGGGAGAAGGCTTGGCGGGATTTATCAAAAAAATACAAGGTCGATCCTGTCCCATGTATAATAGTCGGAATGGGACGTAGGGTGACCTCAATCTCGTGCCCACCTCCATTTAAAAGTATAAAATATAAATTAACACATATCTAAATCTACTATTCACATAATACTATTATCAGCACAAAACTAATGTCGAAATGAATTCCAATGATTACAAAACGATACAAATAAACACAATTTTATTTTCATACAACAAACTCAAATCGACATATATTAGAGTAAGCGATCAGAGAAGAGAACTAGCAGTGAAATGAGTGAAGTGTTTGCGCTAACGGCTGAACGTGGGCGGCGTTAGAGAGGTGTTAAAGATTTAGATGTTTGGTGAATGTATTTTAAAATTTTGGGGACGTGGGGTCATGCAACTTCAACTCTTTGGCTATGTGAAGGGAAAATATTTACTAGTAGTATATATTTTCAGGATTTTAGTGAATTGGATTTTAATTTATGCTAAAACTAGTATAGAATTATAGGATTTTTGGTAATTTTTTAAATTAATTTACACGGGTAGAAGGGGCTGTGTGGGTGACGGTTCGGGTGACGGGTGGCTGTAACTCCACCCATACTTGCCCCACCACCCATATATTTAACCCGTAAATCGCCCAACACCCGAAATTCTTCGGGTTTTCACCCTATATTCTTTTTTGTTGATTGGTTGGGTCGGGTAGTTCTATGCCCATTTCCATCCCTAATCAAAGGTGATTAAAGTAATCTTATTAAGGTATGAAACTATCACATGGATGTTCATGATCTCAATTCAATAATTTTGTGATCTAAAAAGAATCAAATAAAATTTTTATCCTCACAATGCTCCATTGGAAATCTTAAGCAAGATTAGAAGAAGAAACCATGCATGATAGCATGTTTTTATCCTATCTTTTATAGTGTTGTTTTAATGTGTTCTTAGTAGTTTTGTATGGGTTTATGCATTTACATCTTTGTTAGAGCTTATTTGCATCAAAGAATGTCTACTCCCGTTTGTCTCTTGTGCTTAGGTGATTTTTGGTCAAAATGGAGCATACATGGACTATCAATGACTCAAGAAAACAATTCCCTCAACTTCAAAGCTAGAAGCATGGAAAGAAGACATAAAGGAAAGCCCGGAGCATAAGTGTGGAAGAAAGATAAGCAACTCATGAGGAAGGCAAAAGATCGATCATTTGGAGATGCAAGTCCAAAAGGCCGAGTTGCCTGTGGAACTCTACTGAAGGCTCCCTTTTCACTCGCACAAAGAAGGAGAATTACACTCCGGCCTGAAGACTTAGGCTCTCACACAAAAGAAATCAAGCAAATACGAGAAGTCACTCGACCGCCGAAGAGCCGCTCAACTGAAGAACAATGAGTGACTCATCTGCCAAGTGGGCTAGGCGGAAGACATGTCAAGGCCACTCAAGTGACAATCGAGTTCAGCGACCCATTCGATCAAGGAAGACAATAATGTCATCGACTTACTTTTCAACGTCAGTCGACTCGATCGAAGTAAAATGTCGTTACAACAACTCGCCATATGATGACGATTACAAGATTCTTGTGTGCTGAGGTTGGAAATCCTTGCCATGATCCTTGGCATGATCCATGTTGAGCTCTCTATTTTCAGCCTATATAAAGAGGCTTAGTTGCATGTATTTGATATCAATTCACCACTCCACATTTCTCTCTTTTCTAATTATCTTAGATAGGAGCAAAGTCTCCTTACTTTAGTCTAGAGTCCGAGTTTGTCCGAGTTATTAGAGAAGATTGTGCCGAGTTGGAGCCGAGTTAAGTCGTGTAAAAGTTGGATCCATTGCTATTTTTCGATTTGTGTTTTGTAATATCAATTTCTCATAGTTCTTTGATAATCATCTCTTTCTCTCTCGATTCTATGGATTCTTTGTGTTTGATTGTGTTGATTTCATATTCACTCAATATGATCGAGTGAGTAGTTCAATACTAGGTATTGGGGTGAAAATCCCAATCCGAAGCTATGTAGTGTTTAGATTCGTAATAATGCCTTGAATTTATGTGAGTATCAAAGCATGATAGTTAGCATATAGGAGGTTAAAACCGATTAGAACACTAGGATCCATGCTTAAGCTAATATAAAAGTCAGATGCTAAGTCTAGCTTAGATTATTCCTTTATGCACTTTGTTTAGTTCTTAAGCATGATCTTATGTGTTGTTAATTGGCCGGCTAGTATGAATGAGACTCATAAGTAATTTCATATTCTAGTGATGCATATGTAGACGCCTATTATGCTAGAATTAGTACTTCAATTATTCCAATAGCAAATACCA
The DNA here is from genome assembly GCA_002319775.1 of Fagopyrum tataricum. NCBI lineage: Eukaryota > Viridiplantae > Streptophyta > Magnoliopsida > Caryophyllales > Polygonaceae > Fagopyrum > Fagopyrum tataricum. The sequence continues at coordinate 10,871,651 of CM008279.1, read as the reverse complement.
TGTAAGGAATAATTGATTGCTAATTTGTGAAATGTAAATCCACTCTAGTTCCTTATGATTTATGCAAGCCAATAGCAAACACCATGTGAGGCTTGTGCACTTTGTATTTATCACTAGTTTGAGACCATAGTTGACTAGCATTTTACCAAAAGCAAACACCATGTGAGGTACTATGTTAGATTGACTAACATGCTTAGATTTACATTTGCCTATCCATGCATACAACGGTTTACTCATCATTAGTTTGAGCACTTGGGCAAATAGTTCTCACTCTATGGAATTATAATGTATATGAACATTGCATTAGCAAGGATTGGGAGAATTAGTCCCCGACTACTATTCGTTCACCATACTTGATTTCACATTTCTTGCATTATCTGTTTCTGACTCGATCCAAGTCATAAGCTATAGGAATTCAACTCGGTCGATTTTAAATTGGAGCACGATTGCTGTTACCAGGGTAACTCGATTGAGCGCACTTAACCATCATTCTTGAAATGTCTCTAAGTCGATCACTTAACCACACATTTTCATTTCTTTTTTCACACTTGCTTATTTTCCTAGAAAGCTTCTTAGAGTAAGGTGATGATAACATAGTTCTCAAGGAGACGACTTTGGTTGGTAATTATATATTTGCTCAACTAAAATTAATTTCAAATGAAGAGTTGTGACCAATTGTTCAACTATATTCAAAATTGTTCAATTGTATGGTAAATTATTCAACGTAAACTATATTTGGTATTGTTCATTTGTTCAACTAATCACAAAATGTTAATTTATATTTTTAGTTGTTGAACTATATAGTAAGTTGTTCAACTATATATAAAATTGCCTAATTGTTCAACCTGATACAATGTCCAAAGAGTTTATTTGTGTTTTGAACAATTAATTATATAGTTAAACAATTTCGAATATAGTTGACCAATTGGACATATAGTTGAATATTTCGAATATAGCTGAACATTTTTGAACAAAGTTGAACAATTTTTAGTGGAGCAAATAAACATTATGTTTGAACGATTGTTACTTAATCCAATTGTTGAGAATCTTTCTTACTTTTGACTATAAAACTCTTTTTACTTGAACCCAACTTATATTTCTGACCCAAAAAAAGCCGAAATTTTAGCTAAAGTACAACTCGAGTTCGAAAATGTCCACGTTAATTTAAGTTAAGGGATGATGTGCTTACGTTGGCTTTGTTTCAATAGGTTTAGGGATGATGAGCTTCTGTTGGCTTTGTTTCAATAGATTTAGGGATGGTTTGCTTTTGTTGGCTTTGTTTCTTACTTTGGAAGCTTCATGGATACAAATGTGCAACTTTTGATACTAGTTGTCCGTTTAATCCAATTTAAGAATTTGGTTCTTGAACCCAAACATAATTCCGAAATTGAATGGCATGATTCGATTTGAGCAATACAATCAATTTAAACTTGAGCAAAGATCACTTAATCCACAATTCTCAGGTTATTTTTGTTTTGTTTTTGGTACTTCATCTATGCAATTTAGGTGTTTATGCTGAGGACTATGCGAAATTTACTATTCAAACATTGGTTTACTCTTGACAATAGTTGATAGTAGGCATGGAAGGATGAGGGTGTTTTTGGACCGCTGTCAATCTTGGATTTAAGCTAGCATCAGTGATGAATTTCGCAAATTTGAAGTACCGTATGCGATAAGAAATAACGCTCGACTTTATTAGAGTGAGCTCGACCGAGAGACATACTTGATTGATCTTTGAAAAACTTATTTATATATATATATATATATAGTCTTGATCTTTTGAAGTTGTGAGATATATTGAAGGTGTGTACGATATACTTGCTTGTAGGAAGTGTGAAATATCAAATTTTTGTACAAGGTGTTTCCCAACTCGAGTGGGACAAAGAGATCTTCAAATTGTAGGGATATTCATAGGTAGTGTGTGTATTAGATCTTTTCTCTAATTTTGCCACATCTACATATCTTGGTCAACGTTTTTATTAGATGCAAGTATAGCTCTTTCAAATTGTCACACAACCTATAATAAAAATCAGTGGTGTTATTCTTCTTTGTATTGAGTAATTATATGTCTTGTATTATTTGTTTATATATCTATTATATCAAGTTTTTTTTTTTATATTCCATTCAATTATCATTAAAAAAAATAATTAAAAAAAAATGTTTTTGTTTGGAAGATTTTCATCTTTGTTTGACAATCTTTTGCACTCTTTGGTTATATGTGTGCACTATTATGTGTACATATTATGAATTGATGTCAACGCGAAGACCAAAAATGTGGAGAAGGGGAAGAACAGTTGAGAGTGAATGAGTTGAACTAATCAAACTTAACTATTTAATTTATTTCTGTTAAGTTATTAATCAAATCTAATTAAAGATCTGTAAGAAAATAATAACAAGGAAATGAATGAAGAAGGTGGGGGAGGAGAGAGAAGCACAAAAGCAGCAAGGCAATGAATGAATTGTAAATGGTAATGAAGGCTCTCTCAGTCACAGCGCCCTTTAATACGCAATTACTCACCATTTTCTTCTTCTTTTTTTCTTATTAGCTGTGAGAGGTTTTCAATTTTTATTGACATTTATTAATAATAATTGATTTTTATAAAAAAAAAAGGCATTAATTAGTTTTCACTCATCCTTGTTCTTCCTCACCTTCATATTTTCTGTTCTTTCTTCCTCATAGCTACTGAATTGAATTGAATTGAATCCTCACACCTCCCCCATTCCTATCTCCACTTTAATTATGAATTAAAGACACCCCCTCTTCTTTCTTCCATCTTCGCTATATAATGACCCTCACATGAACTCTTGCTAATTCATTGTCAATTCCACCTAACCGTCCTTTTTTCTCTCTTTCTCCGCCGCTAATCATCTTCTCCGGCCATCTCCTCGCCGCCCTCAGGTACCCTTTTTTCACTAATCTGTTTTTTTTTTCCATTTTTTTGATCAAACTCATCAACTGGGTTTTTTTGTTTTTAATTTAGTAGTAATTTGGTTTAATCTGAAGTGGTTAATCTGTAGGTAAAAGGGAAATTCATCATGAGTAGGAGGAACGCAAGAAGCAACAACGGAAGATTGGACTTGAAACTGAACCTGTCAGGGCAGGGGGGAAGCGGAAGAGGTGGTGGAAGGCAAGAAGCGTCGCCGGAGACATCTCCGGCGAGATCGTGTGTGTCATCGGAGGAAGGGCTGAAATACTCGAGCAGCCCGGAGACGACATCCATGGTGCTAGTGGGGTGTCCAAGGTGCTTGATGTACGTCATGCTTTCGGAGGTGGACCCGAGGTGTCCACGGTGCAAGAGCACCGTTCTTCTGGACCTCCATCAGAATTCCGGCCAAAACTCCACCGGAAATAGGGCGAGGAACTGATCGGAAAGGAAGACCGAAGCTAGTAGGAACATGTCCTGTTGTTTCTCCTCTTAATTTATCTCTTTGTTTCAGTACTGCTTTCTAATTACAGTTATGTTTGGGTTTAAGGGGAGGTAGATTGGCTGATAAAGCCCTGTTTGGTTGCTCATAAGACGGGAGGATGATGATTGATATAGAGAAGGGTGATGATGATCAGAATTCACAAGTCTGAGGGAAAGAAGATAAAAAAAAGGGATGAAATTCCGTCTTCTCTGCAACCAAATAGTACCTTAAATTAGCAAGTGGATTAGTTAAGCTAGAATTAGAAGTACCTAGGTGCTCTTTGTCTTTCTTTAAAATCCCTTTTGTAATCACCAAAAAAAAAAATATCACTCATGTCAATTTTCTCATTTCAAACTATCTAGCATACCTCTTTGAATAATCTTATTATGTAAAATTTGACGACCATTATAAATAATATGTATAAGGAAAATACGATTAGATTAGATGACCCTAACATATAATCATAATTTAGTTAATAAAAAAAAGAACAATAGTGAGTAGATATTATTTTGAAGGCATTGAATAGAAGAATCTTATATGAAGATCGATGTTGGTAGTTTCCAGGGATTGCACAGGAGACGTGTTAGTTGAATGTTTTTGGGTTTCCTATATATCTTGTGTCGATGAGATATACTTAATTGAATTGGTAGAGACTATAGAGAGTAGTTGTGATGTATTAATCAAATTGTGATGACATTAAGTTTGGGGGTGACGTCATATTGCACACTTTTCTTCTTGTATCAAGATCGAATCAAGTTTTCTTAGAAAAGTCAAAAATGTTAAACTGAATTTTTGAATGCATAATTTGTTTTAATGATCAAGCAGATATTGACAAATCCTCAAAGCCACCGCAATAGTAACTCTACCCTTCGCCTCCTCCACACCACCGTCATCTGCAAACAACTGCTAATCGCAGACTCGCAGTGGACGATAACTCCGGCAACACCACATCTCCTTCACTCCATATCTGTTATTTGCTCAAAAGAAATCATAGGCTCCACGACCTCCTATTGCATACGATTTGACAGTGGTGTAAAATAGCCAACACTCAAGCTCAACTCTCGTCAACATCTCCTAGTAGAGGACTCCACTAAACAAAGCCCATTCAAACATCACAAACTGTGTATTCCAAATTCTACCATCTTATTTTTCTTCCTCCCTTGATGGAATTTGTGGAACTTCCTGCCTTTTCTCTTCTTTTCCTTTCAAAACAAAGGGACCAGAGGACAGGGGAAAAAATTAATAAACTCCTTCTGTTATCTTTCCCTCCCTAATCCTCCACCAATTAGGATTGTTCGGACCGGAAATGGACCAAATTATTCAGAGGTCCGGTCCACGACCGGATAAAACGGAAAATTTGTGTTAAACTATCAATTAATTCATTTTTTTATTTAATTTTTTCGCACTAACTCTATTATGGACCGGTCCAAACCAGTCCGAGTGTTAATTAAATAATTTTAATTCTTTTACCACTAAAGTTTTAATTTTTTTTTTTTTCCCGCAAACTTTTTTTTTATAAAAAATATAGGTCTAGACAACCAGACCGATTTTGGACCGGACCGGGGTGAACCGATTGTAGACCAGACTGTTTGGACCAAAGACCGGACTTGTTAGTTTCAGTCCGGTCCAGTCCAAAACCTGAACCGAACCAAAAATTGAACCGTCCTACCACCCATACAAGCAATTTTGGGCATGAAAAAAAAAACCTTGAATCCCTTAGATCAAATCGAACCTTTTAAAAATGTTGTACTCTAAAACCCAATAGAATTTTCTTCTCTTCTGCGACGTTTCTTCTTATTCTTCTTTGAGTAAATTATGTTTGTAGGAAAAGGGGGGGGGGGGGGGGGGGGGGGGGGAATTAAAAAAAGAAGAAGAGTTTCCCTTCGCTTTTTTTTTTTTTTAGTTAGAAGGAGGTCCGATACCCTCCCCGCATCTAGTCGTGCTTATCATATATAAAAAAGGCTAAGTGATCACCATATGGGTAGCCCGACCCCTTACATCATTAGATAAAAGGTCCACTATGCCCTCCGGGGGGTCACGCAATACAGTTAAGCCAATAAGCAAATTATAAGCTAAACTAGCTAAAAAAATCCGCAGATTTATTCGCCTCGCGGTAGGCATGTCGGAACTGGATAATCCAGTCCCTTTGCAAAAAGTCTTGGCACTTGTGTACCAAACTAGAAAGACGATGGTGACGGGGAATAGTACTTGATAGTAGAGTTGTAACCAACAAAGAATCAGTTTTGAGGATTACCCGTCGGAAACCGCTTTCCCATCCAATTTTGAGGCTATGTAGCACACCCACAATTCCGCCATGGAAACAATACATAGGCTTAAATTGGCACCAAACCCGTCAACCGTTCTCCATCACTATTTCTAAAAACACTTGCAGGCTTGCAGCTGTCGAGTGACCATCACTCCTCCTCGAACCATCCGTATTGATCTTAATGTAGCCCGGTTGGGGAGGATCCCACGCAATGTTGATGATATTCTTGCTACCTTCCATCCTCGCATGAGTCCTCTAACACACCTAAACATGATCGCTAACGGCTTCTTGTACACACATGCTTCTATTTCCCGTTTCCATGACGCCTTCGAAAATAATTTGGTTATGCCATTTCCACGTCCACTAAATACCAACTCCAAAAACCTCATTCCAATTGCAGTTAATTATTAAACACACGAGAGGAGAGTAAATTACCTCGAACCCATACAACAAAAGGAAGATCATATAAGGAGTCAAAAAATAAATCAGCATGCAAAGTCTGCCATAAAGGGAGAGTACACGAGCAATCTCGGTAGATATGCTCAAGAGACTCGGACTCGGACAAGAAACAAGGACATAAGTAAGAACTCGTCATATGACGTCGGCGACGTTCAGTGTTAGGAAGAACACCTCATGCAAGAAGTTCCAAGTAAAAAGCTTAATACGCTCTTGAAGTCGAGCCGCCCACAACTTGTCGAACAAAGATCCTTCACTGTGAACATATTGGCCTGACTTCGACAACATCGCATAAGCATACAATACACAGTAGTTGCCATTCTGTATCAGAGGCCAACCGAGCTCATCACGTAGCGCCAATAAGGATGAATCTGCGCCAGAGATGAAGACGCCCTCTGTTGGTTACGAACTCGCAAATCTCAACAAGATCGGTATAAGAAGCTCAGCACTAATATCCTGTAAATACCATCCCTTTGAGTTACTCCAATAGTGATACGGGAAACTCCCGCTAGGACTCGATCTAGGTGCAAATGACTCCGTTGAACCCTAACTAGAACCAAACATTGAACAAGAAACAAAGAAGACACAAAGAAAAGACGAACTCAAAGAAGAAAGAACCAAGGAGAGGAACAAAAGGAAGAACCTCGATCTAAAAAGAATCAAGACCCAAACTCCGTCAATCCTCAACCCAAAATCCATACTACAACCTTACACAAGCCTCAAGAAAGAAGCAAGCACAAGGAGGAGGCGAGTGAAGGTTTGAAGCACCAATCTAGGGATCAACACAAGCAAACTCAGCCAAGCTTAACAACTCACAACAATATGCCAACCAAAGGCTCTCTCACTTTAATTGATTTTGTGTAGAATAGACAATGTCTTTTGCAAATGAATAATAATCCGTCCCTAGAAAAGAAACTAAGGAGGCTATTTATAGATACTCCTATCCTAAAAGAAAAGGTAAAATAAACAAACAATATATCTAAGGAAAATAAAAGAGAGCTCCCTAAGTTATAGCAACAAAACACAAGTTTTTAGAAACTAGAGTTCCGAACATCTCGGCCATCATCTCGGTGTCTTCGCTTCTTGCTCTGTCCGTCGTCTACCTCTGTCTGCTCACAGCTCCGTCCGTCCGTCGCCAGCTCCGCCCGTCCGTCCTCCTCCTGGATTCCTTTGTCGGTAGGGTTTTGCACTCCATTTTCAGTCACTTCCACAGATCGTTCCGACGTATGCATGGCCGTGACATTTGCTACACTTGGAGCTGATGTAGTCAAAAGGTGAACCATGATGGTCGGGTGATCAGATAGTCCTTGCATGGATCCATGCAACGTAAGGGTTGCAAATGATGTTGAAACATAGTCTTGTATTTCCTTGGCTCTAGTTCTTGTTATAGGACCTTGTGTAGGGATATGTCCTTGTGTAGAGTCTATAGAGGATGGTCCTCCATCAAATAGGATCAAACATATACGTGTGGAGGAAAAGAAGGGGACAAATTCCGAATCCAAGTAGAAAGAGGTTCATCACAAAGCCAATTATCCTCCCAAAACCTAATATACATGACATCACCGAGAATCCAACGCGAACCATCAGTGATGATACCTCACAAACTCTTTAAAATCCCGGTCCAACAAGCCGAAGAAGCAATGTGTTGTCGACTATCAACCCTAATATATTTACTTCGTAAACACAAACCTACAAACTATCATCATCTTTAAGAAAACGCCACCCAAGTTTTCTGAGAAGCACTTGGTTTAAAATCTATATTTCCCGGAAACCTAAACCACAATTACTCTTAGATCTCTAAAAAGTCTTCCAAGGAATAATATTCAAAGGTCTTCTCTCATCATCATGACCCCAAACAAAATTCTGAATAATTTGATCCATTTTCAAACAAATACCTCGTGGAATATTGAGGGACGCCATTGAGTAAACATGCAAGGAAGCCAAAACAGATTTAGCCAAAGTAACGCTACCAACAAAGCTAAGATACCTTCTCCTCCAATCATTTAATCGAGCATTCATTTTATCGAGCAAGGGAACAAATGTCTCCCTTGACACACGGCCTTGGAGAATGGTACCTCTAGATAATTTCCGAGATTCCGAGTCTGCACTAGGGTAGTGTGTGTTATTCTTGTGAAATAAAATGAACGAACTAGATCACCGTATTTTATTTTTTAAAGAGAGGCACAAGTGTGTGATAACGTGTCGTAACCGTCGGTCCGAGCCGATGGTACCAAAGGATTTCCCCGCGACCAGTCCAGTAGGTATACGGGAAGAGGTACATACACCAGCCCTACTGGTTAATAGGGACGGGGTAAGAGTCGGGAGACTCTTGTGTTACAAGCAAAAGTTGAAAAATAGAATGACTAAATCCACCTAATGATAGATAATAAACCGGGACATTGTTTGTTGCATGCTGATTGATTTACAGTACTTCTTTATGTGTGTGCGCGCTTTAGTGACCTTAGTATTAGAATTGTGGCTAACGGTTTTACCGTGTTGTTAGGTTTTTGTAGAATAGATCTCTACCGAGAAATTGGGAGTGGAGTGGTCAACCGGGTTTCCGTACTAGGAGTTGGGTGTTGAGTTATATATTATGTTTTATTTATTTTATTACATTAGAGTTTATCTATTTAACAGTTGGCTGATGTACGGGTCCAGAGTCTGTCGAGTTTACTATATCTTTTCAAAGCATTTGTATTTAAAATATTTGTGTCTTGTTGCAAGATCCGACGTTATTGACGTCAACCTAAGGCCGGAACCCACTATGAGTGTAACACCCCAAATCCGTAGGACTCGGAGTGCTACTGGGTTAGGATCTCAGAATGGATCCTGACCCTAGCCCGACAACAAATTCACTGAATCTTACAACAAGGCACCAATAGATTAAAACAAAACATAAAACTGATATATATATATATATATACATATCAAAAGGATATACAGAGTACTGTTGAGTACAAAGTCAAACAAAAATCCGTACAATAATGATAAACCCAAAATCCCACGATAACGCCCAGTGTACGGAACCCTCAGCAGATCACCCCTCTGGATCACTCTGCAACTCTCCTAACCTGCAAAGGATCTACAACACGGTATAAAACCGTTAGCTAACCATACACATATATAAGAAGATGCTAGAGCACAATCACACATCAATAAGATTAACACCTCATCATGATATCACACATTTACCCGTTTATTATCTTAAATAAGTCGATTCATTCAATCATATAAATAGATGTATATGAAGATATGTGACACGAGGAATATAATCCTCGCCTCTAAGTAATATAGCCAGCTGGAGTAGTATAAACACACCTCCCGTGTACCATATGGGAGTGGTGAGGGTCCTTCCCGTATACCAGATCTGGCCTGACTACAAAGAACCTCCCAGACTCCACTACGGGATGAAAGGGAAAGGTTATCACGGCCACTACAATGGGCGGTCAATATAACATAGGTCGGTGACCATCATAAAGCATGCTATAAAGCATATAACAAACACCACTCAAGCACACATCCAATATAAGGATGGCAACTAAGTAAGTCCTATGGACTCACCTCAACCTCTGAAGTAGTATCACTACGATCAGCTTTCACTCAGGTCCACTCCAAACTGGAGGACAACACGGCCTAAAATCCTATCACACAAAGGGGTCACACCTAGACCCAAGGGATCCATAAGGATCATATCCAACTCGTAAACCTTAGGGTCGTAACCGGCATATTTATAGCGTACTCATCATAAACTGATACCTAGCATGGTACTAGTTCCCTCATACTAGAAAAGGAAAGGAGCTACCCAGCTATGGGTAGTCCCGGGACAAAACGCACCTGCGTGATCAAGGGACGCAGGAGCGGAACAGGTAACCCGCAGGCGCGGCAGGGAACAGCCGCTGGCGCGATGACACGGAATGCAGGCAACGCAGGCAAGGCGCTGGCGCGGGCGCTGCGGCACGGCTTCCGCAGGGGCGGCGGCTTCTAGGCGCGGGGGCGGCCTCTGTGCAGAACGTGAACCCGCGGCTTCTCTTTGTCTCTTCACGTGATCAAATCACGTCTTCTCTCATCCAAAGTCACACACATGCAACAACATACACATTCCATCATCATCCTATGTCCAAACATCTAATCTTAAGCTAAGGAGAAGGAACAAAGAAGAAGAGAAGGAGAAGAAGCAAGAACTCACCACTACTGAAGATCCTAGGCTACAGGGAGAGGTCATACACATCAGTAGTTGGCTTCCAAGCTCAGCATACACATCACTAGCATCATCAACAACCACAAAGCACAACTTCCAAGCAAAACTCCAAGAGAAACTCAAGCAAGATCAAGGGAAGGGATGAAGAAGCAAGAAGGATGTAAAGGCTGGATTGAAAAAGTGATGAAACCCTTGCTCAGCAAGGTAAAACGGAAGAAGTAAGGAAAGGTAAAGCACGGGTCAAAGGAGTCAACAAAACCGGCTGCAGCCGCCGGAAACCGCATGGGCGGTTCCATGAGCCGCAGGGGCGGAAACCCGCAGGAGCGGCAGCCAGGCCCGCGGGTGCGGAGAGGCCAATCTCGGCCAAGCCAAACTCGGCTAAGGACCAAGACTCGGTCCGAAAGAAAAGGCTCTCACAGTGAGGTCTTAGCCAGTAACGCTCAAAGTTCCTAGAATTCGGGGTGTTACATTACCGGTTTTGAACACGTTTGTCTTAGACAAGTTTGGTCCTTCTACTACGAAAAAAAAAAAACTTTGTTTATTACTCAAATAATTCTTCTCATTACAGATATTTAATCATTATTATCATAGATATAAACTTTTATATGCCAAGACTCCCGTGTTTTGCAGTTTCCTCTTCTCAGTTTGATGCATGTTTTGGTGGCACTTCGATTGGTTTGTCTAGGAGGGGGCATGGATTTGTGATCGACTTCCGATGACTATGTTGCGAGTCCAATTTTGAGATGTCCACAGTTGTACCCACGATTCGTACTTGTGTACATCCTTTAACGACAAACATTATACTCGCCGCTTAATTCTCGTTGATTGGATCATTCCCCTTTCCTTGAAGATCTCTTTATTTTCGGGATTATTTGATGTAATTTTGTGTGTTTTTATTTGTGTTTTGTTGTGTTTTCTCCATGACGGTTAGTTCGGGTACCGATCTTTTTCAGTCTTTCGATCCACTAAACGGCATATCGTATAGTATTTCGAACCGCTTTTTATTATCAAAAAAATATTAAGCAAAGATAGTTCGGTTGATCCAATAACAACTTTTTTGGAGTTTTTCTTGGATGTTAAGTTTTTCAACAGTTGTTTTTATAAAGGATGACTTATAGTCCAGTTACCATAATAAGATAGACCTATAACAATCGTGTGTTGTCCTCATATTCGTTTATCTATGTGTTAGAGAGAGATTTAATGTCACCTAAATTATTTTATAATTTTTATTGAAATAAACATTACTTATTGCAATACTAATTAAAAAAGCTTTTATTTAAATGAAAATTTAATTTCAATGCAAGATTACTAATCTAAATTCCTTTTTATATCTTCGAAAGCCTTGTAACGATGATAGGAGGGAGAATTGCTTATTTTACCTATCAATATACACTAGTTTACTTCTCGTATCTTATACTGATCTAATAAATATTTTATTTTATTTTTCAAAAGTTATGAAATTAAAGTTTGTGTATTTTATTTTTAAAAGTACTCGAGCATATATAAAATGTAGACGTAATATCTTATTTAATTTAAAAAGTTGTTTTACTCTTTTTTTTTTTAATAAAAGGAATGAGCTCACAATGAAATTATGTAAAATATAATTTAAATAGAAGTTGTGATTAGAATAGGAGTAAGATACTTGTTAAATAAAATTTGTCTATTTATAAAAGTTGTATATAATTTAAATAAAAAATATTTTAATTTGTTATAATAGTAATAAAAGTAAAATACGATCTATATAGAAATATTTTTTATTTTTTATTTTAAAAAAAAGAAGAGAACTCAGTAGCTTTAATTCTCACCGTGACATGTAGACGAAACATACAGGGACGTGACACCTAAACTTTATTACCTCTACTTTAGTATAGTATAGATATATAGATATATAGATTGTAGGGTTGAAAAGCGAGCATCATATTTCGCAAACAATTTCAAGATGCGTTTGTTGTATAAGAGCAAAGATTGAATCCAAAGCAAAAAAAACTAAATAAGAAATATAAACAAAACTACAGAGGTGGGTCATACGGTAATAGAAAGGCGCACATAAGAGAAATTCAATTTATGATCAACATATCTAAAATCATATAGTCGTGATATGAAGAAAGATTCATACAAAATCTTCACATCTCCAGATCTGCAAAACTAACGGTTCTGAATCGTGTGCTTATTTTTGGTTTGATTCTTTCTTGGTCCTTTTTGGTTGGATGGTTTTTTTTTGTCTGGTTCTTAAGATTTTGACTGTTCATAGAAAATTAAGATATTAATTTACACAGCTCTTGCATCTTTGATTGGAAGATCGTTTGACTACTATAACATATGAAGTAAGACATACAATGCAGGTCGGGCTCTTCAGTTTCTTAAATAAAAAGAAATCAACAAGACATGCTTACGAAATTTCTTTTATTAATCAATGGGAAAAAAAAATTGAGCCAATATGGATGCAAATCGGGTTGATGACGGGGCATCATTCTATAAGAGAGATCAAATCGACTAGTGCAGTAGTTTAACTCATATAAAGGATGCTGAATCTATATCGAATTAAAAATTGGATGATAAAATTATAGGATGCATAACTTTATCTATAGGACGGAAGTTAAACTTAATTCTTATATAGTTTGAGGTTTAATTTTAATTTTATTAAACCTATCTCTAAGATAATAAAATAATAAAGTTTAACCCTAGTCTTCCGACTAACATTATTTTAATGGGAAGATTGGGAAAATGAAGAGAAAAAAGAAACAACGATGTATAATTTTTTAATCCTACGTGAACATTGTAGCAATTGACTTGATGCTTCACCCAATTTAGTGTAGAACGTAAACTTTAGAAGATGTGGTCACAAACTCGTAAAAATGGACTAGACCGACTCGATTAAAGGGGATCGATCTGCCTAACATGTGACGATAGCTCGAGCAATCTTCATTTCTCTTACTCTCGGATCTCAATCAACCCAGTTTTAACGTGAAATTTCTTGACCACACAAAGATACTTAGTATTATACACTACACAACTTCAAATAAGAACGAGGACGGAAAAAAAAAAACAAAAAAAATATATCGGTATACACTATACAACTTCTAATAAGAACGTTTAGATGATTGCATTAGTCATTACTAATATGGTAGTGTTCATACTACTTGTAAATACTACATTGTTATTTATGTTGTATTTTTAAAATCTACACAGTTTGATTTTTTGAATACGGTACAGTTATATTATAAAGTGCTTTAATATTTGCTAATTACATACTCACTACTCAGCATTAGATGCTAGTGGAAATTGATCCATCTATTCGATATTTATGTTCTAATAAGTCAAGGTGAAAATATCACAATTAAATTATGGGTTTACTTTATATACTTGTAGTTTTGGCAAGGATAATGAGCGTGTGATCGACTTAGTTGACATGTACAAAGTGCATTATGTACTTCAATTTTTTCTACTTCTAGTGTTCATTCTAAATTAAGCATTAAACTTCCCCGAATTGAATTAGAATAGTAAAAGTTTATAGTTCTTTTATTATCATTATTAGAACAAAAATGTCGTACTAGGCACGGTTTTAAAATACATAGATTAGGTGGTTGGACCCGTGTGTAACACAAGGTTTAATTTTGAATAAAATACAAACTTTAAGAAGTTTATGTTTTCTAAATTTATTTGATAGTTTATAATTAAATATATTAAGAAAAAATGATCTGCAAGAAAATTAAATAAAGTGTTCATATCATATTAAAATTTGAAAAAAGTTTATTCAGTATTTATAGATTATTTTCTTAAATTACGTTAAATTAAATCTATATATTATCCATAAATATTAATACTTGAGTTGTTTATATGTACATGTATATTTATAATGTCAACCTTATAATACCACTTAAAGGAGCAACGAAAAAGCTAATTCGGCATGTAACATGATCGAATTTAAGGAATGAAAAGTGTCAATGAGTTTCGTGACCATTTGATCTTTGAATGCACGTACGTACGGGAGGAGGCAGGTTGGTGCAGATTTTGGGATTTCTAGAGATATCACTACCAGATAAGTGGTATTGGGTTGACTGACTCACACCGTACATGGCAGGAGTTGGACAAGCATATCCAGGATATACGCGTTTTCTGCCACGGTCAAAGGTATTCTAGGAATACCTTGATGTTTGACCATAACAAATTTTCGATAAATGTCCTTGTGTGATTAATCAAGACCCATGAATACACTCTATTGCATGAGGCATTTTCCGCTAGAGTTAGAGATAGAGAGAGAATTGCATCTAGGTAGTGGCTTTTTTACCGCGGTTGTATTATGCTTCATGCTTTGATGTTTTCTTTCTTTTCTAGATCTGTATGGGGCTTGGTTTTGTCTGTTGATGGCCTTGCTGAAGGTGGACTGGCCATTGTCCGAGGTTTTGACATTTTTTTAGCTTGTGAGTGTCTCTATCCGTTGATGGTTTTTTCGAAGGTGGACGAGCCTTATGAGTTTTGACAGGTCTGGATGTATTTTCAAAATTTTTGTGGTCGGTTAAAACACACTCTAGCTAACCTCTATATCCATGCTTATTGACCGGTCAATAAATATCTTGAGACCGTGATTGGATATACGTTGTTTGTGCTACTCCCCTACTCCCAGTTGGGATGACAAAACCATGTAGCTTCAAGTACGCGCTCATGTTATATCCAATCATCTAGCTAGGCGTGTTACATTTAAGTGATTTAACTAAGATTCATCCCAAACTATAGAGTTTGTTGAAGGATAATTCGATATAAATATATAAGATTGCACCGGACTATATATCCAAACAAATGAAACAATAAAAAAATAAATAAATAAAAATTCAAAGGAATTCGATTAAGAACACAATATTTTCTTATATACATTTTCAAGTATACAAGAAATGATCAAAATGAAAAACAAAGATATCCAAAAGTGAGAGTTTAGAAGGAAGCCATGAGCGTAGTTGATGCTCGTAAGTGAATGTAGTTGTAACCGCAACCTGAGATGTATTTGGTGACCCATTTGTAGGAGACGGAGAGAGCTGGAGGCTAATAAAAATCTGCAGTTGGAGGGGGTCGATGTAATGTAATTGGTTTGGTTTGGTTGGGGTCCTTAATTAGTGATTTGTGCTAGCTGTTGTATTAAAAGTTATTATTAGTTGTACACATAGTTGGTGTATAGTTAATGTTGAGTAACTACTCAAATTAATTATAATCGTAAGCCGTCTTTAATGTTTAAACTACCTCAGCCCCTCTTTCGATCTAACTATACGT
Organism: Fagopyrum tataricum; assembly: GCA_002319775.1. NCBI lineage: Eukaryota > Viridiplantae > Streptophyta > Magnoliopsida > Caryophyllales > Polygonaceae > Fagopyrum > Fagopyrum tataricum. The sequence goes on along the minus strand of CM008279.1, from coordinate 10,856,061 downwards.
ACCCATTCAAATCAATTTATTTTTGCTATTCACAATCCACACATTTTAATAATGTTTCTGTACTTCCAAAACTGTGTTCGCACCATCCTCCTACCCTCCTACTACTAGTAACCCAACAACTTGCTTCATTCTCATTTTGGAATTATATTATTCTTATATATCCAACTACATAACTTATTTACTTACACTTTCTTTGTTAGACATACAAGTATGTTGTTTTGTGTGAGAAACACACTAAGTAAATCGTATAATTCAACTTGCCCCATTGACAATAGATAATCAAGATTGAAAAGATACATAATTTATCATTTTGTATATCCGAATTTATATGTTTACACTAGAAACCATACCAAATAAAGGAAAATTTATAATAGTTATATCCATAGATTTTAGAGAAGCTATCTTCTCCCAAATGACTCATCCAACAACGTGTATACATATGTTAAAGGTTGACTACATATAGCCTATAAAACTATATAGGAAGATTCAAAAAGTTCGAGTTGAATGAGTTACACCTTAACATGTGTATGGTCAACTTTTCCTTATTCAACTTAAGCTTACACCACACTTAAATTTAGATAACATATAAAATTATGTTCACATAAAATTTGTTTTCTCAAAGTAAATGAGCTCAAGTTAAGCTCGAATACTATGACCATATAGTAACTCCACTCAAAATTAACACATTTAATCGCTTTGTCTACCATTAGTTTTTATGATGTTACTGTTTTAATTTAAATAACTTGTACGGATAATATTTTAATATAAACAAATAATTTATTTTTAAAATTAACTTTATGCATTTTAATTTACAAATATCCGAACATGTTTTTAAAATACAAAGACATTCTATTTACCCCCGTTTGGTTGTAACTCCGGAAACGGAAACGGAATGAAAACGAATCTAGTCCACATATGTACCTTGTTCATGAAATTATTCCGGTTGGTTTCATGCAAAATGTACTTGTTTTCCCCTACTTTGTTACCCTATAGGGTATTAAAACTAATCAAATTCTACCACAATTAGTTCAAACCACAAAGAATGATTCCCAACAACTTCATGAACAAGGTAATACATATGCACTAGATTTATTTTCATTCCGTTTCCGTCTCTGGAGTTTAAACCAAACGGGGGCTTAATGTAAACAAAAGATCATTCACAATAGAAAGTAAGATCTAGTCTAAATAAAATGTTTTTTTATAAGAAAAGAAAGAGAGAGTGACATAACAATGGAAATATAATTTTAATTTTAATTAAAATTGAAGTAAGATCTAACTAAAATAAAAGTTTTGAATTTTAGATAGAGGTTGTGATTATAACGGAAGTAAATTCTAATTTAAAAAGTTTTATAAGTAATTCGGTGACAATAATTTTTAACGCGATATGTAGACGAAACGAATAACAACACATAACCACTATAGGTCATCTCCTTTAGCATAATATATAGATCTTTAGAGCATCTGCATTGGTTAATCTTAACTATGTTCTTAGCTCCAAGTAGAAGAGAGGCAATCAAATTTTGTTAGAACCAAGAAAATTTGGTCTTATATAAGACTAATTTTAAGTACAATCTTAGATGGACCCTACTATATAATATCTCTACTTTTTGGAGTATACGATTTTACCGATTCTAAATTAATATTTTAGTTATTATTAAAATTTATGTGATTGTCTAAATAGTTTCTGGATGTATTTTTTATTCCCTTAAAATATTAACAAACGGTAAAGAGATTTGATTTGAGTAATTAAGATTGTGTATTACAAGTTACAACTAAGATTTGAGTATAACTTTAAAAAAATAAAAAATAAACAGAACCGTGAGATTGAGTTAGTCTGTCCGGATAGAATGAAAGCATGCAAACGTTGTGAGTCCTACTAGTGTATCAACACAATCTTATAGAGGATACCAAGTCCGCCGGGCCCGGAAAGTCAAATCTTTATTCAAGTGTGTTGTATATATTATTACGGACTTAAAGAGGTGGGATTTAATTAGAGTTGGGCAAGCCCGTCTGCCCGTCCGTGAAAACGGGCGGGTATGGCGCATAAGGCAGGTCTGGCCCGCCAAGTCCGCCGGACGGGTACGGGCAAGTGTACAGGCCCGTTCGGGCCGCTAAGCCCGGCCCGGAAGTCCGTTTTATTTATTTTTAATTTAAATATGTAATATATATATATATATATATATCAAACTGATACCTCAAGATAAGGTTTAAATGTTACGACCATTGAGTTACTTTGAATTATGTATTATAATTTTATTTATTTTATATTTAATATGTATAATAATTATTTTTTTAAAAAAATACATATAAAAAACGTGTCTGGCCCGTCCGGCCCGAAGCCCGCTCCAGGTGAATACGGACAAGACCTTAGGCCCAAGTCCGGCCCGCAAAAACGGGTAAAAATTTTATGCGAGCCCGGCCCGAGTCCGGAGTTGGCCAGTTCTAGGTTTAATATGTTATGATTACTTGATAAATTATACAGTTCATAAGCTTGTTGATCAAGACGATTGGATCTAGCCGAAGAACCCATACATGATTCGAAAAAGCGGATAAAAAAAAGTCTAGGGTTGAGTTTAGTTTAGAGTAGGATGTGTACAAGTAATTCCTAGGTGCAAGAAGAAGTACAATTCCCCTGACCGGAGGCTTTGAATATAGACATTAAACTCGAGTCATAGCGTCTCACCCACCCATCTCCACGTAATTTTACCTCCCATCACTTCGCATTCTATGCTTTTATCAGAACATTTCAATACTCTTCACAGTACTTTTCGATGCCAAAATCGCAACTACCCTAAACTTTTGAATTCACTAATTTCAACCACTTAGAGTTCAATTCCTCAATGAATACATACATAACATGGCCCTATGGGAACTTCATACTTTCACTTACACCCTATCCACGCGCACGCGCTCAACAAATATTAACCCAAATTTAGACCCAATCATTACATAAAACGTACTACTTGAACCCGAACTGAAAATGACCCGTCTCGACTAACGCCGAGCCTCCTCTAGAGGAATGTGATTACGTTGTGACACGTAACTCGATCCGAAAATGACCTGTCTCAGTTAATTTATTTTAATTGAATTTTGAATATAATGAAAGCATTTTATTTGTGGGTATTTGATGCTATATATTATTGGTGGAAGAGGTGACATAAAACGTACCACGCTCTCTGAGTCGCTCTTTATGGCTTTAGTTTAATGAGGCATGCATCTATTGCTAACCAAATTTTAATTTAATGACCAATCTCCTCTTCCCTCCACTTGCAATATCGCAATAGTAGAATGGAAATGGAGTTGTTGGACAGGAAATTACTCTTTTCCAGGACGTTATATGTATATATATATTACAAAGGTTTTTATGTTATGCTATTATAACCCCAAATGAATGCCAGATAACCCAAACTACGTGAATACATACCATAATGTTAGTGAACCTCCAATATGCCCAGGTATACTATTGAGATATACAAAGTGTGACATTTACGCCACATCAACGACTAGACTTTATAAAAATATTATCGTCCGGGGTAAGATGTCGCTAGCATGATGGGAAGGGTTGGAACGATATTATTAAAGTTTGATAGACTCAATATTAATTGTAAGGTAATGTGATGCGCGAGCACAAATGGACATAGCTCTATTTGGGACTTGGATCATAGAAGCTAAGAGTGAATGGTGACCTTTCTAAGGAGGAGAAGAAGGAGATTAAAGTTGAAAAACATTCAAGGATGTGGTAGGAGGAGAAGACTTAGGACTATTAGTCCAAGGAAGTCAACCAAGAGGAGTAAGGAAGGCGGTCCAAGAAAATTTAATCAGTCCATGCATAGAACGACTTACACGCATGAATATTGTGTGGGAATTAGACTTGTGTTTGCGCTTAATAATCGGATTTTTAAGGCGTTTTATGTCTATCTTAATTAGTTTTTAGGTTATTTTAAGTCCAACTAGAAAGAGTTTCTCATTTTATTTTTCAGCCAAATAACGTCATATATGGTTGCATTGTATAGACTCGGTCACCTTGAATATTGAAAATTTGACGCTTAGTCATTTGTTCCAAATTCTTCATCTTGAAGAGTGAGTGTGTGTTCCTTCTTTATTTATAGTTTGGATCTCATTACATTTGTGAACTGTGAATATTCGATCTGAGTTTTCGTGTCAAATATCGGAACAACCAACAGTCAACCCCGTATCATAGTATATGTACAAGGGTGCAAACGTTAAAAGGTTATTAATTTTATATATATTATGTTCGATCTCTTTTTGTATAACTAATGCGAGATAATTTGATCTCTATCATCTCACTACTCCTCTGCAAGTATCATCAATTAGGAGAATTGATTAAAATGGTCCAGCTAGAATCTTACCTTGATCATGTACGTGCATGCATTAGAAGTTGAATAAAATTAATGGCTTGATGGTAAATTGAGTTGATATAAAAAATAAAATAAATAAAAATAAAAAAAGACAATTCATCTTTGAGTATCTCAATACCTATTGGTTAGGTTGGGTAGCTACGTATGGGGCATATGCAATGAATCCTAGATTGATGCAACCTATCATCAGATGAGTATATAGGGTTTGGTACAATTCAAATTCACTCAATTCATATGGTTTATAGGTACAACATGCTCACATGTACACAAGTTTTCCCATAATGTGTCCCAAAATATGTGGACCATATATCTTTAAAAAAACTATTAAGGCATGGGCCACCATTATATATATTATATTTTTAGCTCCTGCGTAAAGACTTTGGGAAATTTCGTGGAAAGTGTGGGACGAAGCATCACATTCATATATATTATATAGTGTGTAAAATGAGCACCTGAATGAATGTTTAGTCGGCGAGCTGCTATTTTGGGCTTGGGCTTGGGCTTGAGCTTCGGCCTAGATAAAATGGTCCATGGGCCGTAAGCTTACGAATCTCCGATTTGGTTGTAGCCACCTTCCAATCCTTGATGACGGAGAGACTAAATACATGAGTACATAAAGCGCTCCACGTCGGAGTTTCTTCAAACTCAATCCCAATCAATTTCACAATCCATAGAGTAAGGGAGAGATGATTCAAATCAGAAAAATCAAAGCGGTTATCGGGAATTCGTGGTATGGAAAATAGGTGTTTGAAAATTCAGAAAGAAAAGTGGATTTTAGTGACGAGAAGAATAGGTTGATGGATGAAAAGGTTGAAGAAAGGTTTCATGGGTGAATTCGCAGGGCAAGGTAAAGTCTCAACTTTCATCATAACAGTTACTTGTATACTAGCTCGGTAAAGCATCAATGGTGATTAAGTTGATTCCTTATGGCTATGTTTTGTTAGGAGATTCATGTTGTTGTTTTTTTAAGATTTAAGAGTGAGGATCCGAAAAATATAAGTGTTTTAGTTATTGTTTTGGAGTACGGGTTTTGAACTTTGAAAACGAGTATTGTGTCGGGCCAAAACCCCTAATTTTGGAACCTCATATTTGAAGGTTCTGTAAAGAACCCTCGTCAAATTCCAAGAATTTGGTCGCTTTACCCTTTTATATATATATATATATATATATATATCGATGAGTATTGGTACATTTATTACATGGTTGCTCCACATTAAAATCATCCAAGGAGAACAATAAGAGAAACCAAATAGATCGAAGAAGCTAACTGAAAACATCAAAATAGATTTCAATTTTCCACACCGAAATTAATACACTTACCCTACAATAGTAAAAAAAAAAAAAGGATCCTATGTTTATGATATGTTTTTTATACTAATAGGAAAGAGGATTATGTGTGGTCACTTTTGAGACATAAAACTCCCTAAAACATTTTTTTCTGATCAAAAATTTAATTTTGCACGAAATATTTGTCTCATCAGTAGGGCTGAAAAGCATAATGAAACGAGTTCGTTATCACACTATTCACTTCCATGAAAATATAAGATATCATAACCTAAGTAAAACCAAAGAGTATAAGAGGTATGTCAAAGTAATCAAATCAAATTTTCAGGGTGATTTCCAGCCGATAGTAATTGAATTGGTGACTAACAGATTATACCCCTCAACTACTAGATACGTTATCTCATTTGTAATACTTTTATTATGCATTTTCAGAGTGCACTTACTTTTGCAAGAAAAACATACATATATCACATTATCTAATGTGTAATGTGAAAAGCAACTTAAGATACTTTGTGGTCCCTTAAAGTATCTACATCCCACAAACTAAGAGTTTCTTTAACAATTTATAATTATAAAAATAAAAATAAATGGCAGATTTTGAGTGGAAAAAGTATCTCCGAAAAGAAAATAAATTATGACATAACATCTATTAAACTCCACCAATTAAAGTTTATATTTTTAGTTTTACTTAAATGCAGAGTGCTAAGTGGTTCTTTGTTAAATTTATATATAAAAAAAATAATTAACTTTGTTGAATTTTGGGATGTACGAGAGAGAAAGGTTATTAAAATATTTTTGCAAATGAAAATGAACAAAAATGTCAAATAAGAAACAAATTTAAGATTTTGGGACGAAAATTCTCTCGAGATAAACTCAAAGAAACACTGATAATTGCTTAACTCTCGAGTCTCGACCTATCAAGTTAAGCTTCACATTTCCTTCCTTGGATTTAGTCTAGTGATCGTGTTTGCTTTTTATTGGTGTCCCTTTTATTTATTGTATTTTTCAAATTTCGGAATTGTTTCAAATTTACGTGAACAATCATTTTACTTCTATTTCTAAAATAAAATAAAATATTTTATACTTATAAATAATACGTCTTATTTTTTAGTGTGAATGATAAATCTGAACCTCTGTCAAATATGAAGCATATGCAGTGCACCACAGCACAAGTGAGTGTGAGCGGCGTTCTTGAAAGAGGCCCACCACCTAATCTCTGATTCCCTACCACTTACTGACAGACATCTTCATCCCGAATAAAACCATCAACACCTATCAAATGTTTTCCGGCTTTAAAAGAGTAATCAATGTTACGGAAATCAAGGAAGACGAATAAAGCAGTTATAGGTCAAATGATGAGCGAGGTTATTCGGTCAGATATGGAAGTCAACACATGTATTGTGCGCGTCTCTCGGGCGGATTTTGAATGTGCGCCGGAGAAGCATTTAGATTGTGCAACGGAGCAGTTTGGTTGTGCACCGTTGCCAGCATTAGATTGCTCCGAGGCCTTGTGGGCCTCGCATGTCTCTCTTACCCTAACCGTCCCATCACTTTGATTTTTTGTGTTCTTCAACGGCTACCGCCTCATTATATATTTATGTAAATCCAAATCACTATTCACATCCTAAAAACCTCGTAATATATGTCGACATTTTCCGAAGACATCGAAGTTGAATCCGTTGATGAAAACATTAATTTTTCATTCGATGAAAAGAAGTATAGTGATCCAAATGAACTTCTTACACATATGGAAGTAAGTATGTTATTTTCGATTAACGTGATTATTACCTTCTTTTTTGTCATTCTATTTCCTAGTTTTAGGCATGGTAAACATGTTCTTGAGAATTGAAATTTTAGAATCAATAGTTTATTTCCTTTTTATTAGTTTTAGACATGAAACTTCATGAAATCATGCACACATGACATTCCATGAACCTCCTCCAATAACTATCCCGGCATACAACATCATCTCTTGTTCTCCTAGTTTGGTGTATGATTCCACAAGAGGGTGAAACACTCATTTGTGACGTAATCTCGAAGCAATTCAAATATCAGTATACGCACCTCCCGAGGAATTATCTCCCTTGACATCTCTAACGAAGATTGTATCTTTTGGATTTTATCTCAGACCATCAAATGTATATTGTCACACACCAATTGAAATCCTCCAACACTCAAATCTAGATTTTGTTTGAGTAACTTGTGCGCGGACTCACACCTGCAAAAAAAAAAATTAATTATACACAAGAACAAACTTTAATCATAGGAGAAGAAAATGGATAAAAATTAACTTTCTTACGCATTTGTCGTCCTTGTGCCGAAATGATGATATAAGTCACACCATGCTCGAATGATTGCCTCCTTGTATGGGGTGAGCTACGTCGTCTCGAGGTAGTTCATTAACCTTGGATATATGGTGCTCAATGTACCCTCATTTCCGTCAAACTCCGTTCGTAGCTTTCACTCGATCTCGACTCGAACAAGGCATGGCATTGGGATGTCAAGACGGCTTGTACTTCCTTATAACGTAAAACAACACTCGTTCTATGACCAATGTTGCACTTTATATGGAACGCACATAAAATATGTTTCACCTCAAGAAAAACTTCACTCAAGATACATATAAGACCTAACTCTCGATCGGTGACAAATACCTCCGGTATTTTTCCGTAGCAAAAATGATGAAGCCTCCTTAAAGCCCACTCGTAGTGATCTCTATTCTCGTGTTCCATGAATACGAAAACAATTGTAAATGTTTTCTTCGAGCTAGTGATGTCGACAATCAGCTACCTCATCGGAGTTTGTACATCTCCTTGCACTCACATAGTATCCGAGTTCCTACAACGTATGGAGTGCTTGTTGCAATGACCCTCTTCCTTTAGCTTGTTCCATCATCACCTTCGATCCAGTATTGTAAAATTTCCGGATAGTTGTGAAATTTCCGAGGTCGTCTAATTGCACGGATTTCAATATATTTCTCGATCTCAACCGACCCTAATTCACACTCCACCTTTCAATATTGGGTAGGAGTCAAATGTCCGGCATATGCATGACCCTTTAAAACCGATGAAATAATGTGTTTGTGGACTCCGCACATAACTCTCAATGTCCATTCTTGTTCTTTAACTCGTGTCACCTCAAGCTTAACTTGCACATACACTTCTTCAAGTTCTTTTTCCGGCTAGTACTTGACACGTGAACGGGATCAACATATTTCTCCTTTCTAGGTTCTCCGTGTCTATCGCATGCCAAATGAAAGATATGGACCCCGTCTATCCAACCATGATTTGTTTATGACCAACACAATATTCATGGAGTACTCCACAAATCAAGTCCAACCCAATAAGTTATCTCTATCCAAAAATATCCTTGAAGCTCAAACTTGGACGAAAAATCGATACCGATCACACGAAAATATTCCATAACATATATTAAAAACAAAAAAAAAGTATTAATTCAAAAATTTCAGTTTATATTCTAACATGCGTGTCTAAAACTAATAAAAAAAGAAATAAATTGTTGATTCTAAAATTTCAATTCTCAAGAACATGTCTACCATGACTAAAACTAGGAAATAGAATGACAAAAAAGAAGGTAATAATCACGTTAATTGCAAATAACATACTTACTTCCATATGTGTAAGAAGCTCATTTGGATCACTATAATTCTTTTCATCAAACGGAATATTAATGCTTTCACCATCGGATTCAACTTCGATCTCTTCGGAAAATGTCGACATATTTTATGAGGTTTTCTCAATTAGGATGTGAATAGTGATTTGGATTTACGTAAATATATAATGAGGCGGCAGCTTGTGAATAACACGAAGAAAAAAAAAGTGATGCGACAGTTAGGGTAAGAGACCGGCGAGGCACACAAGGTTCGGGCCCAATCTCATGCTGGCAACGGTGCGCAACCAAACTACGCCTCCGCTGCACGGCTGCACAGTCTGAATGCGCCTCCGGCGCACATGCAGAATCCGTCCGGGAGGCACACACAAAATGCGTGTGTACTGGCTCACATGTCTGGCCGAATAGCAACCCCGTTTTAATTAGATAAATTATATTTTTATTTTGGACTAATTTTTATTTGATTTATTGTTCTTATTCCTTCTTGATTCTATTATATTTTTTATATAGAATCACAATAAAATGTTTATAATAGTTTTCATCCCAAAAAAAGTGTACGACCTTGTCAACTTGGTATTTATCCCAATTGTATTTGTGAGAATGTATTAAAGATAATAAGTTTCTACTTCTAAAGTGAACTTAATATATAAGTTCGGTGAATTCTTCCTCCTATTGTCATTTGTCAATTGAGTTTAGGATATATCCTCGTTGAACTTATGTGTTGGACTTGAATATAATGTACACGTGTTCTTGTATGCAAATGACCCCAATCTACGGACCATCTGTATGACTGTATCGGACTTTGATATATTTGTATTTGTAAAATATTTTCTTATCATCCGTCTATAATGTTGGGTCAAAATTAAGTGGATGGTGCATGACATCCGATGAGCCTACCACAAGGTCACGAGTTCCATTTTAAAATCAATTGATATAAGGAGTAGTGGCGGAGCCAAAAAAAATTTTGTATAATACATTTCGCATATTAAGTTAAAAATTAAACTCTAAAATCCATAAATTAAATTTTTTAAAAAGTATACTAAAGTTTTCGTATAATAAAGTTTTTGTTGTGTATGTTTTTATTTAGATGATAGTTAAATTATTTTAATGTGTTTATTTTGTTTTATAAATAAATCGTTGAATAAATTAGATAATGGTTGTCTAGTTGATGAATTATTGTATTTGAATTATACTACAGTGATAAAATTAAACTAACTAAAAGTGAATTTAATAATAAACTTCAATCAATCTTCTTGTACATATATGTATATTTAAAAAAAATTATATTGAGTTGATTGGATTAATTAAAAGTTAATGCAATAATAAAAATAAAAAGAAGTCTTTTTTTCTACTTCCAAAACTCAAACCTAACACTCTAAGTGCCTCGTTCTCTTCAACTACCAAATGAACTAGCAGTATTATATCCGTCTAAGGAGGAATAATCTCCTTGGAAGCAAAGGCATAGTCCCCCTTACCTCCTTGTATCTACCGCTAATTAGGAGTAACCTATAAAACTTATATGATAATCTTAAATATACGTTATCGACGTGAAACACATTTTTCCTTGACCTGATCATATCCGGAGAGTCTGTCCCGAAAAACGGATGGGTATGAGCATAGGAAGGAGCCCAACAGGACCGAAAAGCCCGATATGTCGACCCGGATTTATATATATATATATATATATATATATATATAATTTTATATATTTAAAAATACTAAGCATAATTATAGAATATTTAGCATAATTATCATAATTTTAATTTATATTATCTATAATTTCTTAAATATATTTTATTTTTAGATAAAATTTATATTTTAAGCAAGTTTTTAATTATTTTTTAAAATAAAACGGGTGTCCGGATGCTCGCCCGGACGGGTATGACGGACGTTGTAGGTCTGCCAGCCAGGGATGGAAATGGGTGTACAACCACCCGATCCAACCGGTCAACAAACCCGAATTCGTGGGTGAAAATCCGAAAAATTCCGGGTGTTGGGCGGTTGACGTGTGAAATTGATGGGTGGTGGGGCGGGAGTACAACCACCCTCCACCCGAACCACCCACTACCCGACCCACCGGCCCGCATCACCAGTATAAGTTATTAAAAGTAAATAAATAATTCCTAAATGTTAGTTTTCAAGGCTCAACTCCTAAATTTGTAGAAGACTTGTAAACCTGCAAAATGCAACACAACCCCTTACCTCTTCCCCAGTCTCTATTTTTTTATATATTAATCTCTACAATCTTCATATACCTTAATCCGCCGTCGGCGAGCCACACACTCCCTTTTTTGCTCGGTCACTTACTCACTGCAATGTTTGCTTGTTTTTCTTATAAGGTAATCTTCACTTGGTAGTGGTTCTCTTCACCCTCTCCTCAAATCTATATTCGAGTTTGGAGTCTGATTTGAAGATATATTTTACTTTGGATTCTCTCTAAAGTATGTAATATCATATAATTCATACATCTTAGTTGTTACCTTGTTTTTGGATTACTGTTTTAGTTTGATAATTTTGGATTAAGGTATCACATAGTTTTATTTGTCTTTGAATTTCGCTCGATTTAAAAATTGTTAACACTATATTAGAGGATGTTAATGTGAAAGACTCTTCCATGAAATCTTATACTCGTGAATGTAGACTTTTTACATTCAAATTTTAATTCATTTAAAATTGATGTTCTAATTATTGTTTTTTTAAATCTTTGTATTATTTTAGGTTGTTGAAGTGATCGTGACATCGAGCTTTAAAGGAGTATGATTCTAATATATGTTGATTTACTGATTTATGTTTGTTGCATGTAAAAAATGTTGTGTTATTTTAGTAGATTTATATTTGTATTGGTTTAAAATATAAATTTATTTTATACTAGTAAATGTCTAAAACTGAAAGATAAAATACACAATACACACTCAATTATTTCACGCGAACCACCCGAACATCCGATGGGTGATAAGTGAGTGGATAAAGTATTAGACTGGTGGTGGACGGGGTGGGTGAGGATTTAAGTAAGGTTGGCGGTTGGTGGAAGTTGAACTTCCACCCATAAACCGACATATTTTCATTCTTACGGCGCCAACCGAACTCGACCCGAGTCTTGATAAATAGGCCGAAAATTTTAAAAAGTCCTGCCGAGTTTGACTCAAACCCGAATATGAACATGTCTAATTTTTCCGTACGGCTAAAACAAATTCCAGAGTGAACTCGTATGTATTTCGATGGAGGGATTAGTTTAACTCTCCTTGTATGCACCCGAGAGGAGTGAACCCATGAAGGAAAAGAGCAAATCCATAACTTTCTTCTAGTACAAAAACGAGGAAGATAATAGTTATCCATGAAAGTTAGGGTATTTTTCTAAATTAATAGACATGCGTAGTACCAATGTTGGCAGACGAAACCAAGCATGTCCCACAAATGTGTCATCATTCATCAACTAGACCTTTGTTTAGAGAAATAGCAGAGAAGCATATCCCACGGTAAGCAGATTGCTTCATAGACGGCTAAAGTGAATCCCTTAAAACGTGCTCTTTTATCGATAGTGCATATCCAACACCCAAATTAATCCCATTACACGCCAACTTGGACTGTTTCTTTTCTTTATAATAATTCACCAGCCGTTACTTTCATAATTAAGGTGACGACTTAGTCAAGATTAATCGAAACTGGCCCCACTTCACCCCAAACGCGTTGAACTTGGACTCTAAACCCTCCCCCCCTTTTCCAAGCAACATCCTCATCTCCTCTCAAGCGTATATAAAACCCACCGATTCTCCATTTCCCAAATCAAGCTTCTTGCGATTCAAATTTTTTAAAAAAACAAAAAAATAAATAAATAAATAAATCATGTTGATTGAAGTCCACCCCAAGCCGATCAAGATCCGCCAAGTATGGGCATCAAATCTAGAGTACGAATTCGAGCTAATCAGCCAAGCAATCGATGAATTCCCCTTCATCTCCATGGATACCGAGTTCCCAGGCGTCGTCTACAAGCCCAAATCCGACCCCAGGTACTTCGCCGCTGCCCGTCGATCATCCGATCTATACAATCTTCTCAAATCAAACGTCGACGTTTTGAATCTTATTCAAGTCGGTTTGACTCTCACTGATTCCCTCGGAAATCTTCCACATCTCGGCACTCACCAACACTTCATCTGGGAATTCAATTTTAAGGAGTTTGACGTGGCACGTGACCCTCATGCGCCGGACTCGATCGCGCTTCTCAAGCAACAGGGGATCGATTTCGATCGCAACTTAACCGATGGAGTTGACTCGGAGCGATTCGCGGAGCTAATGATGTCATCCGGGTTGGTTTGTAATGACTCGGTGAGTTGGGTGACGTTTCATAGCGCTTATGATTTCGGGTATTTGGTGAAGGCACTAACACGCAAACGGTTACCCGGGACTTTGGAGGAATTTCTGAGTTTGCAGAGGCTGCTTTTCGGCAATAGTGTCTATGATGTCAAGTACTTGATGAGGTTTTGTAAGAGTTTGTACGGGGGTCTGGACCGGGTTGCGAAAACACTGGAAGTGGACCGGGCAGTCGGAAAATGTCACCAGGCCGGTTCGGATAGTTTGCTGACGTGGCAAGCGTTTCAGAAGATTAGGGAGATGTATTTTGTCAAGGACGGGCCAGAGAAATATGCAGGAGTGTTGTATGGATTAGAAGTTCTCTAATCTAAATTAATTGATTTAGGGGTTAATAAAAATATTCAAAAATTTGATTAATTATTCGTTTAGACCAAAGGGTCAATGTTAATTATTAGCATCAAGTTATGTAATATAGTTGCAAATCTCAATATATAAGTTGAAATATCAATTTATAACATGTCATTGCTCACTTTTTTAAAGCAATTACAACTTGGGAGTCCCGAGTTCTATAAAGCAATTATTGGTCTAATTAAATAGCAACCAACCGGGTCACCCCTTGACTTGTCACAGTGATTCCATGTTAGGCATCAATCACGGGAAGTGCATTTAAAATTATTAAATTGTAGTCTATAGTCCCAAAGAGTTTAGGATGGTGTTATAGGTCTAAGTTGGGCGGCTTGACTTGAAAGTTTTTCTTTGGTACAAATAATTGAGAAATTATGTTGATTATTTGCTTAAATAATTGTTTTTTTTTTAGGAATTTCTCCCTAAACCCGTTTACAATATCATTTTAACTTCGAATCAAACCAATTTTTTAATAAATTAAAAAATCTCGTTCAAAAAATATGAACACACAAATACCCTCTCGTTTAAATTCATATCCAAATAAATCAACTCTTTGCCCAAATCCAAACGCCATATCTCGTTTAAAATTAAAAATGAACCAACTCTTTATCCAAATCCAAACTCGACATACCACTACAAAGTCTTTAGCTCTCCAATTTGAAGGCTAGGGAAGAAGACACATTCTCCAGCTCTCTAATTTCAAGGCTCGAGAAGAAGACATTCTCCAGGGAAGAAGAGAATCAAGAGATTTTGAGGAGGAAGATGGAGGTTAGAGATAGTTAAAACTTAACTATCTCGTTTTGCGAAAAAACTCAAACATGGCGTTCATTAGAGGGATTACATTTCTTTTTCTATCTAAGAAGTAGTAGATCTGGGCAAGGTCAGGCCGGCTCGGGTCAACTATCTCGTGTTGAAGATATCGCTTGTCCGCCAGATAAACAGACGGTTCAAACTTGAGACTTTAAGGTAATGTTCAAGTGTCCACAATCATATGGCTATATTTTTCAGTAATACTTTGACTATTTTTATATTTAATTGAAATATTTTCTTTTTTAAAGAAAAAAAAAACTCGGGTCCCACCCGGCCCGACGTGGGCGAGCATGAACATGAACTTATGGCCGAATTCCGGACTCGATCAGTGTCCAACCTGAATAAACGGACAATTTTTAAAAAGTCTAGTCCGAATCCAGGTTTGCCTATGAAGGTCAGAGAGAGAGAGACAAAGCTTGTTCAAAGGAAGGTAGGCACATGGAACTCATTTATGGTTTGTTTCGAAACAAGCTCGTCCAGTCTTGTTCGAAAAAAGAGGCTTTAGCAACTTTCCTCTCTCGTCCTTGCATATGAGACTTGACCCCCCGCTTCCACCCTCGTTTCTCTCCTTCTAACCCACATCTCTTTCCAAACCTTTGCCGCATCCTCGAGCTTGGATCCAACCTCGGACTCGATATACGCAACCACCATCCTCGGTGCCGGCGTTACAATAACACATCTAGGGCCCTTGATTTTATTCGAATTGGACTGGGATTCCAGATACCCATCAAATTGGGCACCAATTTGAGATTTGAGAAATTTTTGTGTTGATTTTCGTAAGTTTTTCTTGGACTTCTAGTGCTAGATCGAATTGGGCACATATCTAGGGTTCTTGATTTTATTTCTCGTAATTTTTTGAGCGGTATCTATTTTTATTTTATTTTTATAAAAAAGATTTTGTTCGAAGCTATAATGATTTTGTAAACGGATCATGGTTCAAAGAGGGAAACTATTAAAATATTGCAAAGTGGACACCATTAATCAAAAAATGGATGGAAATAGGTAGGAGGGATGTGTTCATTTGGTAATGGAGCTTATAGTGCGGATGATTTCCTATAATTATAAAAAGAACGGGTGGTTAGTTCCAAATGACCTTATTTAACGAGTGGTTTACGGTAATTCACCCTAATTAATATTACTAATTGCCCCCTAATAAATTTCATTAACATTTTATCCTTTTTATCATCAAAATTACCCCGGTTCATATTATTTACGTGAGGCTCAATATACCATTTGTCTTCAAAAGTCGCAAGAAACCGGCACATGATAGTCGGATGCCACCGGCATGAGATGTGTATCGAGCGCACAAGATACGGTCCATATACGCCACACAAGATTTGAGCGCTTTCGGATGGCGATGTCACTCATCAAATTCGAGTGTTAGCTTCCAAAACAATGACGCACAAGATACGGTCTATTCCTCTCCTAACCTGCAACTTCTTCGCCTAAAACGATATGATGTGCCCTTCTCTTCACGGAATATGACGCCCTCTCCGGATACAACACCCTCGCCCTCGCTTGATACGATGCATGTGTTCACACATCTCAACTTCAAATGTCTCAGTTTTCAAACTCTAATTTCTGATATTATAGTTTGACTCGATTGAATTAGAGTTGAATTGAATTTTAAAATTGTGTTCAAAGCTCAACAGATTGTTAATATCACATATTGCATACATTATCTCATAATAATAACCGCCAATTTTCTCGCGAGTCCGAGATCGGAACAAATTCTTTAGTAATGTTAGATTAATGTTAAAAGAAGTGATATTTAGTACCTTTAATAGGGGGTTAGCTAATTTTACAAAGCATTTATAAGGACAATAAGACATGAAATAGAGAAGTTTATTACGGAGTATTGATTTTGATGAGTAAATCTACTATATATATATATATAATAGTATAATATTAAAGCAGAAGTGAATTAAACCACGTGTTGTCGTTACATTAAGCCATCTCGGATTTTCCACGTGTCACCATCACATTAAGCCACCAAGGATTTTGCCACATGTCACCACCACGTTAAGTCACGTCAGATTTTTGTCATGTCTTATTTATATAAAGTCAACTGTTTCCATTTTTATTTTGTTTCTTAAGTAAAGATATGATATGAGATATAAGAAAATATTATATTATATACAAAAATAATTTTCTATGTTTAACAAATATTATACTATTTATATGTTAGAAGATTACATTATATAAATTTTTTTAACTCAAGTTATTTTTATACCAAGATATATGATTGGTCATTTACTTTTCACATTTTAAATAATTGGATGCTTTGAATACACCAAAAATAATTTGATATTTATTCATTGTCATATTATTTATTTATTTCTTTTAGTAATCGGTTTATTTTTTTCATTTAAGTGTATTTTATCAAATTTTTTTTTAACATATTCAATTATTACATAAATGGAAATATTGAAACCTATTATCACCAATAAAGACATTACATTATTATCATTTATATTTCTTATTTAGGATAATTTTTGCCTAATAATTTTATACATTTAATTATATATTTATATTATGATTAAAATATATGTATAATTTATATTTAATTTTTTGACATCCCGTACAAGGCACGGGATGAAGCTAGTTAAATATATGAGAGTAAAAATTAGTCACAGTCGGACTGCATGAAAATGGTGAGCCTATTCCATGTGATGGATGACAACATATCATACGGGGGTAATTCATGAATGAAATCAAGAATATGGAGAGGTGTTTTACTCGTATCATCTCCGGCGAAGAAGTTGCGGGTTATGAAAGGAATAGAGAATAAGTTATATACCAATATATTTGGACTAGCAGAGTAAAAAGAAAAAGAAAAAAAAAGAAGAAGGAAACCGGATATTTAGAGTTAATATAGAGTAATTTTAATTTTATTAGTTTAATTAATAATGGTGTCAGATAGACCGATAAGATAAATGCAATAGAAAGACCGTGTACCTTTTTACTAAAAAATAAATAAATAGAAAAGACAAAGTAAATAGACAATAGAAAATCTTGACTACGTTGGAGATGTGTGCATCGTACACAATTCGGGTATTGATATTTTTAATGATATTTTTAACGCCAGCAACCAACGGTTATACTAAGTGAGAGTACTCAAAATACAAGATTCTCTCTACAAGGACTCAAGGAGTTGCCACATGAGCCGCAGAGCATCTGTGTTCTCTATTCAACGATATTTGCACTTGGGTTATTTTGACGAGAAGCTGAAAGAGGGGGTTGCTTATAAATTTAGGATTTGATAGAGTTTAATAGCTAGGAGAATAACAAATATTATTGATAATACTAATATACGAAAATTATAAAAGATAAACGAAAAAAAAGAAGTTGAATCAAAATTAATCTAAAATATGTTACTAAATACCAATATCCAAAGTTAAATATACTTATTTCAATTCTCAATATTTCATCCAGTAAAAGCGTGTTACTTAGACGAAGAAATATATAAATCTGATAGTGAGTTGGCCGAGCGAATATGTATTTAGATGATGAAGATGTTGGTGTAATTGCAACTTGATCCGCAAAGACGATGTATAGTTGGTTGTTATAAGGTTGTGGCCCCGATGAAATTCTTTTTTTATGATTGTGGAGGTAAACCTAATCGGTTCGTTGATTCTAACTTGTAAACTAGTTATAAGAGAATGAGAGATGCTATACCTTTTTCCAAGTATCAACTACGTAATATACATAATACCTTAATTTAGTTCTTGAGGACAGAGGAAAATCCGTAAAATGTTCTATCCCTAAACTTGTAGATGTGTTAGTTTTTGGATGGGTAGGTGGGAAACATGTTTGTATTGATTTGACAGGAGTCTCTCCTTTGTTTGGTTTGGATAACAGACCTTTTGTGGTGGGTAAGGCGGCTCTCAATACGGCCTCTTTGAAGGTGGGGAACCTGAGAAATTATTAACGTTTATTGTGTGGACGAAGACGCTTGTACTCCATGGAAATGGGCTTACAGTGTTCAACTCCAAGGAACAAATCATCTATCGTATTGACAACTACGATACCAAGAGCAATCGTGAGGTGTTCCTCTATGGAAATGGAATGGGCTTTAAGTGTTTGACTCCTAGTAGAATTGGAACTGAATTGCTTCTCCTGTAAGTTTAATTTCTAACGTACAAGAGAAGTTTATCAATCGACAAAAAAAGATTTGTTAACGTAAATTTTTTCTTTTAAAATTAAAAATTAGATTTTGTGGTCAAATTCGATGCTGATCTGATTAGTGTAAATTAGGTTTAAAATTTTAGTAACAAAGATTTTGTGGCTTAAAAAAAAAAGTTTTAACTGTCCAAAAAATTCTGGGAGCTCCACGTCAGCACAAGTGACGACCCTTTTAATATAGGTATATAGAAGATTACGTCCTTTTCAATTTTTTATTCCTCAATCATATTTCCTCCATTTTAATAGATCAAATGTTTTCTCATATACTAGCTCTCTTACTGATTTCTTCCTTTTATCCCGTTTATAAGATTAAGTTTTATGAGATCATTTTTATTATAGCGGAGTCGACTGTTGGTTTTGAGTTTCGACCGCTGAGGATTTGACTAATGTATTAGATTTTGGTAATACCATAAAATTGGATCGTTCGTATTCGTGGTTGCTATTGAGATATCGTTTATTTTATCTTTACAGATTTAATTATATTTAGTTGTCAAAGGAATTTATCACTTTAAGTCTTTAATTAACTAAGGGGCCTAAACCGGTTGAGAATAATTTGGTTCTGACCAAATAGGATTACTCATTCCTATCCCATCTCATCCGGTTCTCCTAGTTTGTTCCCATCTTGTATCTCTTTCCCCAACTAGCCTAACACAAATTTGAGAGAGGAAACGTCCCTTCATAACCTTTATCCCGTAACCCTCTTATGTGTTAAGTAGTCCGCCTATTATTATTATAATTTTATAATAAGCAATCCACCTATTTTCAATTGATTCTAGAACAAAATCTTGTTAAACTTATGTGTTAAATTTAAGTCAACTTGCGAATGATAAATGAAAATATTAGAACCGTTACTGCTGGTGCAAGTCGACCGCAAGTCAACGTTTTTTGGTAGCGGCTTGGGCAAGGGGTGTAGGGCCGTAGGCGGCGCACCAGAGGGGGCAGGAGAAGGAGAACCTTCAAAATTGGGAAAGAAAAGGACTCGGAAGAGCATGGATGAGTTTTAAAATATTTGGGTTCATTTCAACTTGTTAAAATTAGAGAATAACTTCAAAGAGAAATAAATTGTCATATGTAAAGTTATAGAGTTTAAACATAATTAATTGGCGAATCCTAATTACCAAATAACTTCAAAATCTCATACTCCCTGATTGATAATATAGGACATTTTTGTTTTTAAAACTTGATCGGTATTTAAAATATTTTATATTCTTATATATATATATATATATATATATATAATGTTATAAGAATTATCATTTATTTATATATTTTTTGGTTTTTGCATTCTATTTTTGGTTGCGAAGGATATTATGATTAGTTAAAAATATAATTAGTGAAAAAATAAATATATATTTTTTATTTGATACATTTATTATAAATGTTTTGGTTGAATACAAAATTTTTAAATAGTTCAATTGACTTTAATATCTCCTAGTCGAAATCCTTGAAACTTTAAATAAAGCTTATTAGGTGAAATTTAAAACTATAAAAAAAGCGAAAACTCAAAATTAAATTGAAGATATTATACTTTTGGTATGCGTGTAATGTATTCATGTATATAATAACCCAACACGCATGAAAGAAAAGGATTGTTCCATTAATTAAAGACAAAAAAACAGAAAATGTGGTATAGTATAGCATATACCTCAACAAATTGATCCAATTGCAGTCAACATACAGAGATCTTCATAGTTGTTTCTTTAATATTTGTTGGTACAGAAGATTTGTCTACAAATATATTAACATATATAAATGAGAATTTCATGCATATCCATGCAAATAAAAATCTCCAATAATCAATGGCAAGTCAAGCCCTAATTTTAGTTTATTGACGAAGAATAGGTCAAGATTATAAAAAGTCATCTACAAGATAAGCATATGAAATGGACATGCGACCTCCGATCTAGCTAATGCTATTATCATTTATATAAAATATAATAACGCGATTATGTAGGCCAATATTGTAAGAAAATAAGGATGAGCTCATCAATAGTTGTAACTTGTAAATCTCAAATATTTCCAATTCAATATATATGGCTCTTCGTAGTTGCATATCCTCACTTGAAAAGGGTTTCATTATGTCATAGCTTACATCCAAACTTGTTGTATTTTACTTGAAATTAAGAATCTTGTTTTGTGTCTTTGTGTTCTTTATGGAGAAAGGGTTTGTTAGGATTGGGAAGATAGCAATGGCAACAATAGGGATTTCTTGGATAGTAGTGAATTTAGAAGCTCTTTACAAGCAAACCATGAACCTCCTCCTCCCTTTCTACATCTTCTTCTTCTTCAATCTTATAATACTTTGTGTCCTTTTCTCGTCCTCTAAGTCGTCGAACCCTCTCCTAGCCAAGATCCAAGCCATCTTGGGTAACTCGAAACTAAACCCAACTTCTCAAGAGCCAATTCTATTTGATAATCGGTTGTCTCGTTCTTTTAGCGAAATTTGGTATCGAATCATGGACAAAGAAGATGATCGGTTTGTCTACACCGATAACCCACATGATTTGAATGAAGAGCGCGGGGATCAGAAAGATGAAGGTGAGATTATCGTAGAGGAAGATGAAGTTCAATACAAAGAGGAAGATGGAAAGGAGGATTCGCTAGAGGATACATGGAAGTCTATAATGGAAGGCAAGCAAAAGGAGATTCTCAAGAAGAGCAACACATGGCACGTGACCCCGACCATTGAGCAGATGAAAGGGAAGCCATATGAGCTCGAACCGAGTAAGAGTTTGAAACTCGAGGATGAAGTCGAAGGAAATAGAGGTAATTGGGGGTGGAGAAGGATGGAAGTGGTGTTGTCTCGCGATGAACTTAATCAACGTGCCGAGGAATTCATCACCAAGATCAAGCATAACATCCGGCTAGAGAGGCTCGAGTCTTACAACCTTTTCCTTAACCTCATAAACCGCCGGACAAACTAACCTTGCTAGACAATTAATCTCTATAAGAGGTTTGGATTGGTTCAAGGCAAGACTCTTCCTTTCTTTTCATCATAAGTTTATTACGTACGTACCCTTTTTCTCGATATCTACTTAAACTTTTTTGTGTTGTTTTTGGATGTAGGGAAAAGCTTATGTGCATCTTCAATCTGGAACAATGGAGGGTCGACATGACAAGAAGAATAGGTGATGTTTGCTTCAAGTTCAATATTGTCAACAAACTGGATTAGAAGGCCATATATATATATATATATATGCAAAGTAATTCTGAAGATCGAGAAATAAGTTGGGTTTGTGTTAGCCTCTCGTTATTGTAGTTGTAAGTTTGGCTTCTTTCGAGTGTGAGTTGGGAGTTTGCTATTGCATGTACGATGTGGTTGTTGCAGAAGCGAAAGGATTTGAGTTATCTTTCTCGATCTTATGTTCAATTTCATTGGTGAAATAAAGTGTTGATATTTAACAAAATGAACTGCTAAGACAAATAAATTAATAAACTAAAAAAGCATTAATGTGTACAAAAACTTATCACTTTGAAAAAAAAAATGTTGATAAACTCTATCGAAGAATTGACCTTAACACCACAAATCCACAAATGTTAAACTTTAATATTAATTCCCGTGACAGAGGTCTAATATAAAATAGAAACAAATCTAATTCCTATATATTTATAAATTATAATATTAATCTTCAAGACATAGTACAATATAAAATTTGTTTCCTCACCTCTAATTTTATTTTCTCAAAATTCATTCAATCTTATTTCATTCACTTGAAGTCGTCCGCAAACACTCATTTAATCAACTTTACATATAAACTTCACATCATTACCTTCAATCTTTATATACATACTTCTCTTCTTTTGCATCTCTTTAAACATAATCTTATGTTAGCCCATCCCAAACAGTTATGGCTAAGGAATGAATTCGGGCTCGGACTAAGAAATTAATTTTGCCCGATTGATTACAGATTCGTCTAGTTTCACACGGGTGAAAGTGGGACAAAAAATTACAGGACTAATCATTTTATGGAGAATAAATTAATGTAATGGCCCATTTTTTGCGAAAGAACTAAGTAAGTGAATCGTGGCCCATTAATTAAGCCTACAATAAGTTTTACGTTAGCCTCAGCGCTTTAACGCTGCTAATGAGATGTTCTAAATAACCAACCGATCATCGTCCGATCAAGCTGGTTAATTACTTAATTACAGAGAGGAGAATACTTCATTCTGTCTGTGACTTTGCTTGTGATTAAACAAATACATACCCTAATAAACCCAGTTAAGTACAGCCTTATATACACATACACACACATGCTTTACTCGATTAGCGATCGATAAACTTAGGCAACTAAAAACAGTTAAACGACGAAAGAAAATCTAAAAAAAGGAGAGCCTTGGTTACATAGCTAGCCGCTTCTTGGAAGAGTAACGCTTTAGGTTGACAGAGACAGCATTAACGACCATACATAATCTCCTCTTTAATCTCTGGCATAAACAACTCAAAGCAGAAGGCCTCCTGGGTAAAACGTTAAGAAGGGCACCCAACGTGTATTCTGTAACGATGAAGTTGCTTTCAACGTCAGGCGATGGCCCCGACAAAGCCTTCTTCCACCACGGAGGAATTCTCGATGAATAAGGCACGATCTCCTCAAATGAAGTGTATCGTTTCAGTCTCGGGCATTGCTTCTCCATTTCGCAGCTTTTCCGCATTTTCGCCTCTACCAACATCATTTAAGGTAAAACCGTTAGTTGAAAACTCGAAAAACCGGAGCCAAACGGACCCTAGTCAAGAATAAAACTGACCTTAGAGCTGATGAACAGATTTGAAAGAGGAAGGGGTTTTAGGAGATAAGGAGAGGAATGGGTAGGAGCTTATAAAGGAGCACCAGAATAACTGATTATGTAGTGTAATACCTGTCATTAACCCAAAATAGAGAGCAATAACAACCAAAAAAATAGAGTTAAAAGTAAAAAAGTTAGGTAAGAAATTCACGGAATAGTATAGGACAAGTGGCGGAATATGGAGCAAAGGATTTGTGAAGTTAAGGTTTGAGATGATGATATGACTATATATTTTATATAGTTGTTGTACGTATCTTTCGGTTGGTGATGATATGTGCTAATTTGGAAGTTATACAGTTGTGTTAACCTCATTTGAAGGCTGTCATTCTTCACTTCACTTATTAACAGATAACGGTATCTGCTATCTACAACAGCCGACATCCGACAGCCGGCCCTGAAATCCTCGTTAAACAAAAGCAGGCCCATTAGCCCATAGGCAGGCCCATCAGTACATGGAGACACACTAAACAAAACTCTTTTGATTCTCGATCAAAGTTCCATCCACTTTTATATACCTGAAAATTCACTTGTTACTCCCATATATTGACCATAATCGTTAAAATAGTCCCTAGACTTTTCTTCTTTATTTTTTATTTATTTATTTTTCTTCTTCTCTCTGATTCCTATGTTTTATGCTTTTATTTTTGTCCCCAACTTTTTGCTTCAATTAAATTTTATATTCATATTTTTGGTTGGTGTTTCTTGATTTTTAGAAAAAGTTAAAACCTACCATAAATTAGAAATAATGAAGTAGTCGTTTTTTTTTCTTTTCTTGATTCGGTGTTTAATAATGATTTTTTTTTACATCGAGTTGGTGTTTCTTGCGCTTGATGCAGTTGCGATTCTCAAGAGGGTTTAATGGGTCTTATAATTTTGTATCTCTCAAGTCTTCAGACTTAGTTTTTAGGATGATCGGTTTTGCTATCTAAAAAAGGAAAGCGGTGCCACTTGTTGTCCGCCTACCTTTTAACTCAATGTAAAGAAAGAAATTATTTATCATTAAATTATTATAAAAAATATTTATCATGATTTACATTGAAATTAATTGGAATTTGAAATTATGTGTTACATTATTAAATTATATATATAAAATATGATTTTTTTTAAAGAATCAAAAAAGTATATAAAGACCCAACATTTGCCTGTTAGTACGGGAATAAGCTTGCTTCTTCACAAAATCAAAAACCACCCGGTTATTCCTTGAATGAGGGGAGGAAAAAAGTAAATTACGATTAATGAGATCTCGTCAACAAATTTTAAACTAAATAGTCAACTATAGGGCTTGTTTGGTATGGATCTATCTAGTCTTATTATTTATATTCAATTTACCAAAATACCCTCATACAAGTCATGCCCTTTGTGCGTGATTTCTCTTGTACATAGAATCTCACATATTCATGTGTCCGATTTTGGAGATTGAACGAAGAAGGAGGCCTAAGAGAGGCTGCTTGCTACACATAGAACCCTCCAAACCTGTGTTCGATTTTGTACAAGAGAAATCGACTGCGCACAAAATCTTTCAAATAAACTGGTAATCGGTTTTCGCATTTCTCTGCACTCCGTTCTTTCATTCTGAACTCTTTCAATCTTTTCATTAGAATCTAAAATATGCATATCTCTGATTCTGTTAACCTATTTCGATTTATGTGCTTTATAGGTCGGTCAAAGAATCTATCCTCCGCGGAAGCTCCTACGATTCCATCACGGGCTTCGGTAAGGTCCTGATGACTCTTAAATCTCATGTCACGCCAGTTCAACCAGGTACGTAGTTTCCATGGGTTTTTTAAAAAATAATTTTGCACTCCTTCGTAGTTTGCCTTTTTTCTACTTTATGTCATTTTGCACTTCAATCTTTCAATCAAATTTTCTTTTGTAGTTTATCAATTATGTGTTGTATCATGATTTTGAGAGAGGAGAGGAGAAGTGAGAAGAGTAAATGAGAATATGAGGCATGAATTGAGGATTTTTTTTTCATCATGAAATTAATCTCCTATAATCTTATCAAAATGATACTAAGAGTACTAGTAATGTCAATGGGAATGGAAATTTCCTAATGCGAAACGTGTGAGAATATCTATTATGAGTCCGGAGATATAAATGGGGTTAAATGTCATTCCCCGAGTGGATTTATGAATAAAGATGGGATTTTCGGTTTATGTTCAGCTTTCATCTTCAATGGAAAAACAACGTTCCTATCTAGGCACAATTAACTTCTATCTCTAATATGAATGAGTATTAATATAATTAGTGAATTATCAAACTAAGGGTGTTCTTGGTAGAGATTATGTGATACCTTTTTAAAAAGATAATGAGAATAGATTTTTAAAAAAAGTTTGAGAAATTTGTTGAAATAGTATTTATCACTTTTATTTTATCTTGTCAGTTTTAATAAAGGTATTATTAAAATTTATCCTCAATTTTACCAAATATTGTTTAAAATTTTATTAATTTTGTTATACGTATAGTTATAACCCTAAGATAAAAATTAAAACTACACTCACGAATTATGTAGTTTAAATAATTAATGATTGAAGAATTACACCAGCACGTCTAATAAGTGCATTGATTTTAATCTTAATACTGATCTCACGGAAGACTTTTTTTTTTGTTCTATAATTTTCCTTTTCCAAGTGACATTAGGATTGAAGTCAAGATCATGGGTCAAGGTGTGAACGGTCTAACATTACTAAACTAAGACAGGCGACGGAAAATGATTGACGCAAGCCAGACCGATGAACCTACACAATACGTCCCGACGTGTTCTCCTTTTCTTCAGCTGAAACGTTAGGCTTAATTAATGCCCAAAACAAAACGCTGCGTTTAAGTTATACTAGAAAAAGCTAGATTAAACGGAGTGGCCCGGTCTCTGAAATATATTGATGCGTGTAACAAATGCGGGCGGTGGGCCCGCAGTGGACTAGTCAGCGGTGAACTACGACAGGAGTTGGCATTGAATAGAAAATTGAAATTAAATATGTACAAACGCTACACCACGTGTCCAAATAACAATAATATAAGCATATGATTCATTTGATGTACCTTTGCAAATTTAATTTTATAATATCACATTACAGTGTCACTTTATGCCTAATTTACATCAGCATTACAAGTTTCCTCCTTTATTAGTTTGATTATGAGTATTAGGTTCCGACTTTACCCATCTCTAAACGTGTTTTCTTCATTGGAGTTTAAACAAAATATCACTAAATAATCAGATTGCTTCAGTATACAGCAAGCTAACGTTTTACCACATGACCCAAAATTGAGATTCGGAGCTTCGGTATTTCATATTGTGGAAAACTAAGCACATGTAGTGCATCTATTACACCGTTTTAATTATATACGATATTGTCCATCCTCGACTGTATTTTCCAATAACTTATATCTTTAATTTCAAAAAATTTAATTTATCTTAATCATTAATTCAAACTAAAACCCGGAACTGTTTTTTTTTTTTTAACGAGAATAACGTTTGGTGTTTGTGAAATTGTGACGGGTCAGATTTAACGTGGAGTTTTGTTGCTCTCGCTTGGACGTTAGGTCCGAACACAACAAATAAGTCCGCGAGGTTCTATTCTAAAACCTAATCGACAATAAAAGAAGTAATCCACGTACCAACCTCTTGCTCGGTTAACACTCAACAACACGCCTTAATACCAACTAACCCCACTAGACGAACTATCAATGTTCATACCAACAATTAGTCTCTTAACGCTAATAAGCTAGGACCCGAGATCAAACTATTCATTAATACCATGTGAAATTCCAGTAGACCAAGGTAACCTGAGATTACATGTTTGTAGACGTGCATCATGTGCGTTAACCCCGGACCCAACACGTACATAACCCTATAACAAGGTTCGGACCTAAAACCAGTTGATAATACTTATCAACCTGATGACAAGTATCTTCCTAAACTAATCCACTGATTACTAAACGTTAAAAAACAATCTTAGTATGTATTTAAAAGTACATGTTTCACTCTTTGATTACTATGAAGCCCATCTATAAATTCCTGATCCCAGGTTATGTAGTAAAAGTTGCTTGAAAACTAATTAAACCATTGAATATAATTGATTGAAAAAATTATAATTGTTCACACTTTACATGATAATATCCGTTTACATAAATGATCCTTATAATTCCTCACTAAAGTAAGTAAACTACATATGTCTGAATTTTGCTAGAATACATGATACATATTATTATATACATAAATAAAGAAAAGTAAGGAGCGGTACGCAATCTGCAACGTACGCACCCACACAAAGAATCGTATTCCTCTCTAATCAAAATGTTCAACCCTTAAACTTTATTCTCAATCTACCTATGAAACTTGTCCATTACTGCAAATTGCGAACAATCTCCCTAAAACACGTAGGGTTGGTAGGAATCTGAAGAACCCCCTCTTGCCTGAACCCAAACTCGTCTGCAGACAACTCCAACAACGAAACTATAACTGGATGAGATATATATTCAGTTCGAATGAAAAACCTCTCCTTCTCTTCTCCGACGATCACCGGAACATACCCTCTTCGAACATGCCCTTCACTCTCCTCCTCCAGTAGCCGTGTGTATCGATCTGGAGTCGAGAACGCCGATTGCGATGAGAACGTCTCCTTCCTCCTACCCAGAAGCTTTCGCATAATCGCCATGTTTAGTTTTTTGTTATGTGTAAGTGAGTTGTATTTGTTTTCTGTGTTGTGAGTTTAGTTGCAGTTATGGAGTTTATATATAGGGAGAAATTGGAAGTGGGCCCACGTTTGACTAGTCAGCGGTAAAATATGTCGGGAGTTGTTGCCGTTGAATGGGGGTATTGTATTTTATTAGGTTAAGAATGTGACAAAACACATGGCCAAATTATAGTAATATTAGCATATGATTCTTTTGATATTATGGGTTTACGATTTGACTTTTTTTTAGAATGTTACGCTACGTGGGCATACCAGATGTACGCATTATGTAACATGCGAGTTACTGCGTGTATACATGTTCGATTTCATTGTACAAACTATTGTTTTGACCATTTGTATATATACAATTTTATTATTACTTGATGATTCGAATAGCTAGAGTAGACGTATCAAATAGCGGCTGTTGGTACTATTGAATAGTCTTTCGCAATTAATTGGCGCATGCATATCGATGATGCATGAGAAAAGCCATGGTTGAACATCCCTTTACATTTATTTGAAATGTTGATATGTATCGAATTGCATTTAGCTTATCTTTTGTTTTCAACTAGCGCAGTAATTATATATTGTAGTTTTCGCTCTGTTTTAAATTATTCTTTTTATTTGTAATATAAAACTCAATAAAATATCTCTCTAAAAAACAGACGTAGTTATTAACGTGTGAATCACTATATTTCTGCGTGTATTGTTTTTCTTGTTTGTTAAATTATAATTTTTCTCAGTAATTTCACACAACAAATTGGTATCAAAGCTTTGAGTTCTTTGGTTTTCTGTAATCTAGAAGAAATATGTCTTCTTTCAAAACAAAGATCGACAAGTTCACAGGGAGAAATAGTTTCAGTCAGTGACAAATCAAGATGCGAACGTTGCTAAAACAACAAAGCTTATGAGGACCTTTGTCAAGGAAGGAGTTCGATAAGGAAAATGGTGATGTTGCTAAGATGGCCAACTCAAGAGGATAAGATGCATTCGACCATCATGTTGTGTCTCGCAAATAATATATTATGCGATGTTTCGGATCAAGATACCGCAAACAAACTGCGGTTGAAGTTGGAGAGCCTATACATGACGAAGTCTATCACCAACAAGTTTCTTCTAAAGCAACATCTGTATAGCTTGTGAATGCAAGAAGGTACGCAACTTCGTGAGCACTTAGATCAATGAACACAATTCTTCTAAATTTGCGTAATATTGATAAGATCGAGGACGGGGATGTTGTGTTGCTTCTGTTGTTATCTTTGACGTTAGGATATGAAAACTTTATCTAATCATTTGTTGTGAAAAAGATACTATTACTCTTGAAGACGTCAGGTCATCCCTTCATACAAGGAAACTGTGCCACAAGGTGAATGAAAGTGGCGTAGGTAAGGGCAATCAGGCATTTAGTCTATTTACAAGCGGAGGCAAGAGACAAGGAAAATCATAGAAGAAGAACAAGAAGTCGTCTTCTTCAAAAGGTCATATTTCTAATTAATGACGTCTGTAACTATTGTAAGGAAAAAGACATGGAAGAAAAAATGTCCTAAGAAGAAGAAACCACATGATTTTGGTTCTACAAATGTTGTAAATTATGATTTTAAATCATATGAGTATATAACTTTGGTTGTTGGTTGACACACTTATCAGGCTGATGTTTGGGCTCTTGATTCCAAAGCTTCTTATCACATATGCCCTAACAAAGAGTGATTCAAACTTATAAGCAGGTAGATAATGACAATATTTTCATGGAAAACAATTTTTTCTGCAAGGCGGTTGAAATTGGCTTGTTTAAAATCAAGACACGTGAAGGTAGATTATGTACATTGAACGAGGTGAAGGTGTATAGTAAGAGAATTTGTTAACCTTGAGCATGGTGTATAGTAAGAGATTTTGTTTCAAAGGTGAAGGTGGAGTTTTGAATTTAGCAAGGATTTTAATGTTATTATGAAAAATGTTAAAATGGGAACTTTTTATTTCATGCAAGGTTCTACTATTTCTAGGTCTGTTTCCGTTGCATCTTCTGAGGTTCACAAGGATGATACGACTAAGTTGTGTCATATGAGACTTGGTCATATGGATGAAAGGGGATGCAAATTTTGGTAAAGGAAGATCAACCATCAGAATCTATTCACCAGAGCTTAGTTGAAGGTCAGTTAAGAAGAGTTGAAGTAAGACCCTCATCTGATTTAAGATCATATGAGCCTTTATCGTGTAAGTTTTACCGTAATAAAGTTATATCCCCCGCAAGGATATGATTATAGTATACGGGTTATTGAATTCAAGGGCTGTGTTTGTTTTGATTTAACAAATAAACTAATAGACTAAGATGAAGGAAGGAAAAACGGACATTAATTGTTGGTATCGAAACAAGATAAATGTAAAGGATCTTGAATATATGATTTAGCAAAGCGATCTAAAGATGTATGAATCCCCACTATGATAGACTTTCATAGCAACCACATATGTAATTAACATGAACTGCAATAATTAGTTATGTAGGTAACCATCTAAAGTAGCCTTGAGCATATACAAACCAAGGCCGTGTTTTCCAACTTGCTAGTCCTCAATCCGGCAGTTCGGCAAGTATAGGAAAACCCATAAGAATTTATAAATTCGGAAAAGACCTAGATAAACCTTCTCCTGAGGCTCATGAATTTATAAAGGTGCAAAGACCGAATAATTCTACGATGATTAAGAATCCTCAAATATTTGATAAAGTTCTACTCTCAAAACCATGTTCTTTTTTCAAAACATCTAATAAAACAAAAATGTTTGGCTTTTCACTTTGTTTTATCTAAACCAATCAAGAACGTCACTTCGGTAAATGAAGGTAATTGAATAGTAGACTTAAGCCCTTTGATAAGAAACACAAAAATTTGCTAATTCTAATTCAGAATTTTAGATACACAATTAACCATCATCGATCTATCATAGGGTTCAACGAACCCTTAGATCGAAGGAGACTTAGTTAAACATACAGTAGGGAGAGAGATAGAATGAGAGAAAATTTTTTTGTATAATATAAATCTCGAAGCTAAAGAATAACAAACAAGTCTAACCTTCAACTTTATTGTTAAAACCTAAGAACCGTACAATGTCCTCCTATTGAAACTAGAAAGAAAGAAAGAAAGAAAGAAAGAAAGAAAGAAAACAATGGCTATGATAGACGGCCTTGAAGACTAATTGGATGCTCGTGGATGATTCTAATCCTAAGACAGAGGGTCCTTTATATAGGAAATGCATGGGCCGGAACCCTAGGTTGCAAGCCTGTCGGAAAACCTAGAAAAGATAATTAGGTCGTCGAACTTTTGTCTTCAGCGGTGTCGTAACACTAAGCCTTACGCCTTGTTATGCCTTGTTACGTCCGTAAGGGGCGTAAGGGTGAACGTAATGTTACCATCAATGCGGGAAGTTGGACTAGACCTAGTCTTTGAGTTGGGTTGGACTTAATCTTTGATTTCATGACTCCCTATCATTGTTATGGTCATCTTTGGACATAAGGGAAGTTGTAATCTTCTAACTCGGAAATCGCTCGGAGTTTTAGACGATCTCTTTGAGCTATTAATCCATTAGTCCATGATCTTGTCTTGTGGCAGCTTGACTTCAAGGCATAACGAGCTCTTCAAGCGTCTTTGAGTGGAAGGTGTGGTATTTACTTCATATCGAGTCTTAAAAGCCCGAAACATATAATAATCGGAAGTAGATACCGAAAACATAATATCAATGCATTCAATGCTCTAGGAATATATATCTTGCCAAAAGACTTGTAAATCGTCATGAATAATTGGGTATAAAACACGTATATTTTGATGCTATCAATACTCATGAACCATCCACCTATAAAGAAGTATTTATGGAAACAATAGATGAGATGAAGGTTATAAGAGTAGCTCGGAAAATTCTAGGAATGGATATTCTTAGAGATAGGGGTCATAAGAAGCTTTTCTTATCACAAAAAGGCTACATCAAAAATTTGTTGTCAAGGTTCGGAATGTCATCGGCCAAACTTATTGATACACCTAGTGCTCCTAACATCCATCTTAATTACCACTTTGTTTTTACCTCAGTCGAATGAGGAGAATGAGTATATGTCGCGAGTCCCTTATGCTAGTGCAATAGGGAGTTTGATGTCTTCAATAGGTTCATGGGTCAACTAGAAAAAGAACACTAACAAGCTATTAAGAGGATATTTTGGTACCTTAGAGGTACATCTGACATTGGGCTCGTTTTTTGGGAATGATACATAGTGTTTGGTCACAGGGTCCTTTGTATTTGATTATGCAAGAGATGTTGATATTAGAAGATCTATGAACGGTTATGTTTTCACTATGGGGAATCTGATGTGAGTTGGAAGACAACCTTACGACCCACAATTACTTTGTCTACCACAAATGCATAGTTCATGAAATTGACAGAAGAAGCTAAAGAGGGAATTTGGTTGAAAGAATTGGTTAATAATCTAGACATACATCACGATCAAGCTATTGTATGTTGTGACAATTTGAGTGCAACTTGTTTGGCCAAGGATCAAGTTCATCGTGAGAGGACTAAACATATTGACGTCATGCATCATTTTTTGAGAAGTGAGAAGAGGATCAGGGTGAAGAAAGTAATGATTGTTGATAATCTTGTTGATATGTTCACCAAGCTGGTACCTCGCAACAAGTACCAACATTGTTTGGACTTGCTAAATGTCAGAAGTTGTTGAGTATCCAAGGAGCACATATGGATAGAGAGAGAGGAGTTGGTCTGGGCATTGATTAATGCATTTGGTTTGTATGTGAGGATTCAAGTCAAGGTGGAGATTTGTTGATAGGCCTTGAATTGGACTTATCGTTTGTTAGGACCTTTTCTGCTTGGTTCAGTCTTATACTTGTCACCCAAATATAATCATAGGGTTTAGTTACTCTATATATTGTAGCTTTTCCTCTGCCTTCAATCATTCTTGTATCTATACTCTGAAACTTCTCAATGAAATCTATTTTTGAAAAGTGGACATAGCTGTTACTGGGTGAATCACTATAATTTTGTGTGTATTGTCTTTCTTATTTGTTGAATTATGTTATTTCTCAGTAATTCCGCGTAACAGAAAATTATGAATCTAATTCGATTACGTACGTGTCCATTATTGCCCTAGTCTTTCAAGGCTATGTTCAATCTAAAAATGATTACACTGTCTTCATGAAATAAAAAAACATGCGTCAAACTTTCAACATTCAAGATCTTGATCTTATGAATTTTTCTTAGGCCTCGAAGTTGTACATCGACCGTGTAGCGTAGCATTGACTCATCATAAGTTCATTCTTGAATTCCTCGGAGGTGCTCAACTTCCCCTACTTGCTAGTTCCACTTCCCTTTACCTTTCTATCAACAATTTTTCTAAGAATAACACTTTTATCCTTGTTATTTCAGAAGTCTAGTGGAAAAACCTTACTTCCTCGCTCATACTCATACTCAATCTCATTCTTATTTATGTTTTGTTATCCAATTTACAAGTCAACTAATTCTTTGTCACGATACCCTTATGTATGTTCAAGAGTCTATTGGTAACGGAGTTCTCTTGAAAGGTTGTGATTCCCCTTATCTCATTGCATACTTTGATTTAGACCGGGCAGATTGTCCCAACATCAAACATTTTGTTGGTGATTAAGTACTTGTATTCGAATTTATCCAATTACTTGGAAATCTAAGAAACAATACATCATCTCTTATAGCTTTGCTCAACTTCGATTTAGAGTTATAGCTATTTGGCTTCTTCATTTACTCTACAATATTGGTCTTTCTCCTTCACTGCTTGTCCAACGTAACTTCACGTGACAACAAGATCAACAACAGTAATACCTTTCATCAAAGACAAAACATATAGAAATTGATTATCACTACATTCGTGACAAGGTTATAAAAGGGCTTGTACAATTGTGTTATGTTCCCACTCTTGTTCATCTTGCTCATGTTTTATGCAAAAATACTTCCTTGGAAACATTACAATTTATTGTTGCCTAAGTTGGACATGATACATTCCACCAGCTTGCGGGGTATTGAGGAATAAGTGCCAACTCAACATTCCAATTGTGGACACCATGATATTACCAAGTTACGGAGTTAACGGGGCACAGCCGTACAGGGTGTACTAAAACGCAAACCTTCAAAACTTTATCTTCCCTCAATACATATGTTTTTCTTTTTTGGGGATTTTCACTTTTATGACTATAATTTTATGTCAGATTCGTCCAATTTTCATAACTCCGTGAGTTTTATGATTTTTAAATGGAACAAAACAATTCCTAGTAAAAACAACAATACATGAAAGCAAATATCAGACCCACTCGTCAAAAGTTTGTTAATTTTATCGTGCAAGACAAAAAGACTGCCAATTAATAACAAGAAATTATATAATAGTATAGTATAATATACACAATAGCTGTATAAAACCATCAAGTACCAAATGTAACGTATATTGTAAGTAAAAAAATAAATAAAAGAAGAAATATGTCAATGGTCAACTGTAAATTATCCGTATCTAAACGAAAGAGTACACCCCACTAAAACTGAAAAATGATTGACATTACGATTCTTTAATTTTCAATTTGTAACAACTCTAGGTTCGAATGGATCAAACTCTATCCTAACCCTGATTTTTATTTTTTTTATAATTTTGAGCTTGTATCCGAACCCAAATAAGATAGCCCCATTATCATCGGACTTATCATTCGGTTTACAAACACCAATCCACATGGACCAACCTACATCTGATTAAGGAAATGTAAAAGTGGCAAAATAATCGATCTCTACCAATCAAGCATTTAAAGCCTGTACTGTACAGCGACCAACCTACATCTGCATATGCTATCTCTTCTTGAAGGGCAAGCTCTTGAGAATCTCCCTTAAACAATCTGGCTCACAAGGAATCTGAAGAACACCATCTTGTTTGTACCCAAATTCGTCGGCCGACATCTCCAGTAGCGCCACGATCGCCGGATGGCTCATGAACTGAGTCGGAATAAGAAACCTCTCCCGAACCCCTTCTCCTCCGACAACCACCGGAACGTACCCTTTGCGGGCCCCACAGCTCTCGTCTTGACGGCTGCAGTTTCCGGAAACGCCCAAGCGAACGTATCGGGGAGGAGAAGGGGAAGAAGAAAGAAGACGCTTGTGCTTCTTCATGATGCTCGACTCCTTTGTTCTTCTCATTATGTCCATACGTAGGAAAGGAGCTAAAAGGGTATTCTCGGAAGATGATGGGTTTGTGGTGGGCTTGTGAGAGTTGGAATGTCGTGGGTGGCTGGGATTATAAAGCGATAAGGAAGGTAGGATCATCATATTTATATGTTGATTATGATTTGTGATTAATGAGTACGTACACCCACCGTATTTGATAATTTTGATTGATGGCTAAGTAATTAAAAATTAATCTCTTTAATTTTGGTTTTTGGGAGGTTGAAGGGGGGGTGGGTTTGAAGAGTCAATGATAAAAGATAGACGCCAAGTGGAATAGTGGATGTCTATTCAACTTACGTTACATAAACAAACAAATATATGTTATTTACTTTCGATAAAGAAATGTTATTATATACAATATGTGAGTTATTTTCTATATCTAAGATGCACGCATGCTATGGTTTTAAGTTTAATACTTAATTACGTGTTTAGGAATAGTTCAATGCTTTGTGCAATTGGGCTATTCACAATTGAATTGGCCAAATTAAAGTACAAGAATTACTTCTTTTTCTGACTTTTGGAAAAGGAAATCTAATAATCGTACGTACTTATTTGTATCTCTATGATTGTATAAGCAATTAAGCATGCTTGCATTTTAGCTGATTCAGTCAAATCGATACCACCTTTAACTTATATGTGCACTCTCTCTATTTAGATCCATCGATATTATCTTTTCAATTAATAAAAAATATATCAAAAATCAAGAGATATTGATCAACCAAGAGATATGAATTCTTTGAACGAATTGGTCACTTTTATTTATTTACTTTTATCAATGAATTTTTAACTTTACCTATACAAAATAGACATGGTTTATACATGAAGTTGTTCTTTCGGTACGAAAATACGCAGAGTTGTGGATAGACATTTGACCAAAAAAAAAAAAACACTTTTTACTTAGTTAAAGCAGGGGTGAATACAAATTATGTCATTCTCGATCCCGTACTGATCCCGACAGAATTTCATTCAAATTTAGAAATTCTGCCTCGAACCCGTCTAGTCAAAAACTATCCGAGACGTGATATGGGTTTTAACGTCTTCATCCCACTATGCACGTTCGGTATATAATAAAATTTTATTTAAAAATAATAAATATAAATAAAATTCCTAAGAATTAGTGATATACTAGTTATTATATAATTATGCTTATATATTTAAAAATAAACCATGTTGGTCAAACCGTCAAAATTGACAAATGACGCAAATTTATTTATATGTGTTTTACTATAGTATTTGAAAATTTTAATGTAAACTATAAGATGTTATTATAGATTTTTGAAAACATTAATGTTTTTGCGTTTTAAGTACGATACATAGAGATATTTTTGTAGATAACACGTAAAATTTAAACACAGTAAATAAATTAATGGGAAAACATAATTGGGTCGTTCCGTCCCATCTCGTCCCGATCCCTACCAGAATAGGACCACGGTGGGATTCAATTTAAAATACTCAAGAATCGTCCCGATCTTGTCCCATGTAAACTAGCCCATATGGGATTGAGATGACCCCAATCCCGTCGACCCATCCCTGTTAAAGTTTTGTAGCTTTGTTAGGTCGACACTTTTGTTACGCTCGTTCAAAATATGTATACAATGAGTTGTGACATTTTATATATTTGGTTCATGCGTTTTTGTTTACAAATGTAAGACTCAAGGTCTTAGTGATGTTGTCCCCATGCCAATCATGCACGCGCATAGTTCCCAAGAGGTCACCCATCCTGAAATTGCTCCCGCACGAGCACGCTTAACTCCAGAGTTATTTGTCCTTACTTTATTCCCGGAAAAGAAGATTCTTGTTTACTTGAGTAGTAACCCATCTTTATAAGTTAAATAACAAATCCCCATTCACATGATACCGGATGACAATTTTCCGGGATGTTACAATCTCCCCCACTTAAACTCCTAACACCCACGTCAGGCCAAGGACCTTCCACCGAGCCAAGTGTCCGCCTACTAGGGCAAGCACACTTGTAACTCAAAGTTAGCACTAATACCATCTGTAAGACCCGGGGTCTTAGGTATGTTGTCCCCATGCCAACCATGCACGTGCAGAAACTTTCCAGGAGGTCACCCATCTTGAAATTGCTCCCGCACGAGCATGCTTAACTCCAGAATTATTGGTCCTCACTCCGGTGTAATAACTGAAATTTTTTAATAATTTTCTTTGTGATTTTAAAATTTATTTTAGTTTATTTAACGGAGAACCCGAATAGAAAATGAAGCGATAATCCAAACCCGATCTAGTGGTTCAAACACCAAACCGAACCCTTTGTTTCCTTTTTATTTTTTTTCTTTGAACCGGACCATCCTTGGCCTTGCCTCAACCTGGTGATCTCAACACTGCTTCATTGATTCTGGCCCAGTTACAAGGCCCAAACCTCACGACCTTTCCTTACCTCGGTCTAGTAAGCTTGTCTTGGGCTTGAACCTTGCCGACCTTCCCCTCTCTTCCTTCCAAAGCCCACGATGTCCCGCTTCGTTTGAAACCCAAAAGAAGGCTAGTTACGCCACCATTACTCTTCCTCCCTCCTTCACCGAGTAACAAGCGCCATCACTGCAGCAGACCGGCGGTTTCGACTGGCCATCAATGCGTTAAACGGCCCGAGAATTGAAGACTAGGGACCGATACTGATAGGTGTTCAAACAATATCAAGATCATTTTTTTTGATACAAAAGGAAGATAAACAAGAAGGATCAACGTCACACAGTTGATCGTCTAAGAGCATCCTTTCGGATGAGATCTTCAACGTCACGCAGGAAGGTTCCTATCACATGTACCCGAGCAATTGCCAATAGATGTGAGCTTCTCTGCGATAACATTGATTTCCCTAAAGACATGTTGAACTCTAACTTGTGTACACCTTGAGATCAAAATGGAGATGTCAGAAATGATCATGTCCACTTCGCATGGCGGTTTCCGTATCTGATTAATTGAGTTAATAAGTTCAAGGTTATCTCCTTCGATTTCAATAGTGTTGAGTCCTAAACTTATGGCTTGGAGGCCTCTCTTAAAGCATAAGCTTATGCTTGAAGGATAGTTTATGCGCCACATCGACCCATTCTCATAGCAAGTGTTAAAACATTGTGGTCTCGCATGATGAAGCCAAAGACACATTGATCATTAGAGTTTTTATAAGCATCAAAATTAATTTTGACTGAGTTTAAAATTGGTCTCTTCCACTTAATGTTTTTTTGGTTTTTCGTCTTTGTTTTGGAGGCCTTGTATTACATTTTTGTATTTTTAAATTTGCCTTATCCCAATCTTTAACTTGTTTTTGGATTAATGGATTTAAGTCTTGTGGTATTTGTTAAAAATTGTTTGGTTTCTCGTTAGCTAAATGTTCCACAATGTAATAACTATTTCTCTTAATTCTGTTGGGTTACATTTTTCCTTTATCTCCAAGATAATGTCCATTATGTTTTGGAATGTTAAATCACAATTGGATTAGAGACTTTTAATTTTATCATTTTTAATATTGGGTACAGTATACGGACATTTGAAAAAGAGGTGTTTAGCACTCTTTATCGGGTGTTGACAAAGTTCGCAATGCATTAAGACCCAAACTTTTTGTTTATCTAGGTTTTCTTTATATAGGGACAATTTTTACAAAAAAGTTTTTAACTTTTGGGATTATGTTGATATCCCAAATTCATGTTTTATCAGCTCGTGTTTCCATCTTACGGTTTTGGAAAAGGTCCATTGCTGATTTGGTAGAGAATCATCATTTTTCATTTGACGCCCAATATAGCGTGTCTTGTTTTTGATTTTGAGGTAGGTTGTATGT
Organism: Fagopyrum tataricum; assembly: GCA_002319775.1. Lineage (NCBI taxonomy): Eukaryota > Viridiplantae > Streptophyta > Magnoliopsida > Caryophyllales > Polygonaceae > Fagopyrum > Fagopyrum tataricum. The sequence continues at coordinate 10,816,600 of CM008279.1, read as the reverse complement.
GTTTAAATTTCTACTAATGTCATGTGGTAATAGACTACCCAGTTGGAAAATTTCTTGTTGGTTCGATTATTTATTTGTTATAAAATTACTTACTAGGACAACCATATTGATTAATGTTTTGACATTCACCAAGTTTTTTAAAGGTTGGTAGGTAATCTATCGATCTTTTCAAAATCTAATAGTTTTTTCATCTTCAACGCTCAATCTAAGACCTTTTTTTAAAGTTTTCTTTTAGATTTATTAGTTTTTTTCCATTGTCATGACATATTGTTTTTCGATTTGTAGTTCCATAAGCATGTTTGTTAAAGGTATTTATCTTCTACAATTGTAACCCAAATATTGTTTGATTTGCCATTATTTTCCATAATTGTTTCATTTGTAAAGCCTCGTTCATTTCTTCTGCTTTCGTGATTCCTATTTCTCCAAGCTTTTTCGGTTTATATATTTTATTTCAACTGGTGAGTGAGTGAAAATTAGTCTCTTATTCCAGAAGAAAAATCTATTTATTTGATAAAATACTTTATAAATACTTACAAGAAGTATGAGAGATTGCATTACATAGTTTAATTTTTACAATTATCATATATTTTTTTTGCCTTCTATACCCTACATTACGAGAGGATTTTTTTTTTTTTTAACGTAAGAATAACAACCCTTATTTGATAGTTTTATCAAGGAGATAGAGAGACATTTTAGCCTAAAAATGAAATAATGAAAAAGTTGTGGGGTGATTTTTGGAGAAAAATATATTTCATCTTGGAGGTTTCTGTTATAATGAGAACGGAATATTTGAACGTTCGATTGTTGTCTTCGTCCACATTTGATTACATCATCCACAATAGATTGTGCACTAATTTCCTAAATAATTATTATTATAAGTTCCCATTTTCAAAACTTACAAGAAAAATAGTACCGGTAAAGAAAAGATAACATAAAAAAATGTGCAGTACTTGTGCAGTACATATTGTACAAAATTACTACGAAATAAGCATAAGATTAAGATGGATAATGACAACATAATTAAATTATGCTTGATTGATTAATATATCATTTATTTCAAATTATAAATAAAATGTCATTATCAATCTGATCTCTAAGCTGGCATATATGGCGTATAAGACTCCGTGAAGTGGTGACGGTTGTTGGACACCAAGTTTAGAGCAGTGTTGGGGTGTAAATTTAAACCGACGATTTAAATTTACGAACCGGCGATTTAGGTTAATCTAAACTACCGGTTTGCCGGTTTGGCGACGGTTTATTAAAAAAAATGAAAAACTGGCCTGAAGCTCAAACCGTCGGTTTAAACCGATGGTTGGGTGGTAAAATCGTCGGATGAAAATTTTTTTAAAAAAAATTAAAAAACAGAAAACCGACGGTTTAACTAACCAAACCGCGGTTAACCGTCGGTTTTTAAAGTTTTTTTTTAAAAAAAATTAATAAAACCTATTTACCATCAAAACCGTCGGTTAAACCGACGGTTTGGGCCGGTTCAAACCGGCAGTTTAGGTTTTTTATTTTCATAAACCTAAACCTTGAACCGGCCCAAAACCTAAACCGGCCAAACCTAAACCGCCGGTTTGGCCCGGTTCGAAAACCGTTGGTTCGGTGGTTTAGGTTTAACCGAGCCCATGTCTAGTTTAGAGAGGGGGTTCTAACAACTACGATTGTTCGTCAAGTGAGGATTATTTATCACTTCATGGATGAGTTTTGTGAGACAATATTAAACATTAAATCTCTAGTAAATAGTTGTCAAAATGTTTAGAAATTTTTATGAGATATGGAAGTAAGATATAATGAGAGAGAAAATAATAATCAATTTGATTGGTGTCACGTGTCAATGGAAAAATATCATTTCGGAGGTTGATAATGTTGATATTCAGAGGGCTCTTTCTTTGCTTAGAGCTAAGTTGTTATCTTGGAATAAAACTCATTTCGGTTTTATTGATCGTAAGAAAGCCGTCATATTGAAACGTTTGAATGATGTACAATCTGAACTTGAGACTCACCCGTCCCAGGCTCTTCTTGACCATCTTGCTCAGTTACAATGCGATTTTGAGGAGATCCTTCTTCAAGATGAAATTCTTTGGAGACAAAAATCGAGAGAGAAGTTCTTGCTTGAAGGAGACAGGAATACGGTGTTCTTCCATACCAACACGGTTATCAGAAGAAGGTTTAATAGAGTGGATTGTATTATGGATGATACTGGTGTCTGGATCTCAGATCCGGAACTTCCGAGGCTCAATGCAGTGGGATATTATCAACGCCTTTTCAGCACTGAGGAGGGTCTTCCTCCTGTTTCGGGTATTTTCTACTCTAATTTTCCTCCTATTTTGCATTCTGATTTGCCGGATCTTTGCTCTCCTTTCACCGATCAGGATATACCTCTCTGTGTCGCTAGTATGGCTCCATTGAAAGCACCCGGAATAGATGGGTATTGTGCAGCCTTCTTTCAGCAACGTTGGGATTCAGTGGGATCGAGCGTGGTCTCTACGGTGAGGAACTTTTTAAGCTCAGCTATCATGCCAGAGGGTCTTAATGAGACCTTACTCTCTTTGATCCCTAAGAGCACTAGCCCCGAGCATATGTCCAAGTTCATCCAAGTTCAGGCCCATTGGGCTATGCAACGTGATCTATAAAATCATCTCCAAAATGCTTGTTGTGAGATTACAACCCATCATGAAAAAAGTTGTTGGACCTTATCAGAACAGTTTTATACCTGGTCGACTTATCAATGATAATGTGGTTCTTGTCCAAGAGCTAATTCATTCGTTGGGAAGAAAAAAGTCAGGCAAACGTTGGTTAGCAATGAAGATCGATCTTGAGAAAGCTTACGATAGATTGTCGTGGGACTTTGTGGATGCAACTTGCGCACTCTTGAGCCTTCCCCATTCTTGGAGAAATTGGATTAGTAGCTGTATTCGGTCACCAACTATGAGAGTGTTATGGAATGGTGAGATGTCCGAACCTTTCTCACCAAACCGGGGTGTCAGGCAAGGGGACCCCTCGTCTCCTTATCTGTTTGTGCTTTGTCTTGAACGACTTGGTCATGCAATCCAACAACAGGTGGATGGTGGCGAGTGGAAACCTTTGAGGATCAAACGAGGTTGCTCTGCATTCTCTCATATCTTCTTTGCAGATGATATCGTGTTGTTTGATGAGGCTACTATCAGCAATGTTAGATTGATCAAGAGCGTTCTTCGGGATTTCTGTCAGCACTCCGGGTTGAAAGTTAACCTATCTAAGTCACATATAGTGGTCTCCCCAAATGTTCTGGGATCGTTTAAAAAAGCTTTACAGGCAACGGCTAAGTTCCCGATTGCTCGCAATTTTGGGAAATATTTAGGCTTTTCGATTGCCAGTGAAAGGCTTTCCAAGGGCGACTTTGATTCTTTTATCACGAAAATTATTGCTAGACTTGCTACCTGGAAGGATAGATTACTTAGTTTTGCCGGAAGACTCACTTTGGTTAAATTTGTCCTCTCCTATGTTTCTTCGTATGTGATGCATACTTGTAAACTTCCAGTTTCTGTTAGCAATGAAATTGATAAGATTTGTCGTTCATAAGAGAAAGGCTCGGAATTGAAAAAAGGGTCTACATTTGGTGGCGTGGTCGGCAGTGTGTAAACCTGTGGAACTTGGCGGTTTAGGAGTCAAGTCTTCACGCAACAATAATTTCGTTGCCCTTAGTAAATTGGCGTGGAGGTTCATCTCCGATCGGGATAGCCCTTGGGCTCTGTTGGTGGCGGGTAAGTATAACTTTCTAACCGTGGTTGCCTTTATGGATTGTCCTCCTTCTAGAAAGGGTTCACATGTGCTTCGTGGTTTGTTGTGGGCGAAGATCGAGTTATTATCGGTGGGTGTAAAGTGGGCAGTTTATGACGGTTTGAAGACTCGTTTCTGGTCGGACCGTTGGTGTCTAGATCTTCCGCTGTCTAATGTGGCCTTATCCTCGCTGGACAATCATGATACTAATGCTTTGGTGTCGGATTATTGGGATGTATGCTCGGGTAGGCATTGGGATCGGGTTAATTCCATTCTTCCTGCACATGCGTTATTGAATATGTCGGCCATTGTTCTTAACGAGTTCCCTGGGACCTCCGACTGTGTGATTTGGGCTATCGAAAAGAATGGTAACTTCTCCTCTCCATCTGCTCATCGTTGTCTGAGCGTTTTTCCTATAGTCGATTTGCATCTGACTAGGCTTTATTGGATTATATGGAAGCTCAAGGTGCAAGAAAGAATCAAAACTTTCCTTTGGTTGGTGGTTAAAGGAAGATTAATGACTAATGTTGAGAGGAAAAGATGTCATCTCGTCGATCAGGATCTGTGCCCTTGTTGCGGTTTTCGCCCAGAATCAGTCATGCATCTTTTTAGAGATTGCTCATTTCTATCTCAGTTTTGGGGAGGTCTGATTAATGAAGAAATGTCCGGACAGTTTTTTGCTCTCCACGATGTAGACTGACTCTTATTTAACCTTTCCAATTCTGAAATTCACGGGGAAGATCTCGGCTGGAGCTCTTGGTTTGCGACTGCGCTGTGGTGGATTTGGAAGTGGAGGAATTGACTCGTCTTTCGGCACTTAGTCGCTCCAAGTGATAGAGTCATTTTTATTGGTGTACAGATGAAATAGATGGCCAACGCTCGTAGTAATGTTCTTTCTCATTCTCAGTCACGTGCTTCCGCCTAGTCTAATGTCATTTGGAAATGCCCTCGGTCGGGTTGGTATAAGCTGAACTCTGACGGAGCTTTCAATAGTAGATCGGGTTGTGCCACAGCGGGTGGTTTGATTAGGGATGACTCGGGTATGTATACTCTCAGCTTTATGTTTAATCTTGGTGCAAGTTCGGTGCTGACTGCGGAATTATGGGGCCTTTGTATGGGTCTTTATCTCGCTTGGAATAATGGTATTCGATGTCTTGAAGTGGAGTTGGATTCGCTTACGGCCTTCAATTTAGTTAATCAGGAGATTTGCAACATTCACCCACATTTTAGTCTGGTATCTCGATGCTAAGGCTTTACGGAGGGATTGGGTCTTCCGGTTCCGTCATATTTTTAGAGAGGCAAACGCGGCTGTGGATCACCTTGCCTCTCTATCTTTTAATGTTTCGATTGGTTATCATGTGATTAACACTCCCCCAGTTAGTTTATTTCCTTTCTTAAAGAACGATGTCCAGGGCGTTGCGACCCCTAGACTTGTCCATGTGTAGCTTTTCGTTTTGAGTTTTCATTTATATACGAGTGAGAAGTCATTCTCCTCGTCTTTACGACAAAAAAAACACCTTTAAAACTTTATTTTTCGTAGTTGTAGCCTCTATGTGTTTTGTTTTTTTTTGTTTTTTTGTCTTGTGTTAAATTCTCATAGCTAAGCTAGATAACATATTTTAAAGTGTCAAAATGAGATGGAAGGGACCTAATAACAAGACAAGAAGATGAGTTTCTTTTATTTCATCATTATATCTAGCAAGATCTTAATTCATTTAAAGAAATTTGTTCAAGGTGTCATTCAAAGTCAAGTTTATGTCCATTTTGAAAGTAAATAGCCTATGAAGTAAATATATTATAGATGGTAGAGATCTTTTCAAATGTAGATTTTTAAGAGCATCTCACAAGTTTTCGGCAGAAGAATGACTTACAATGTGACGATCCACGTTGTTAGTTAACTTTATTACTATTAACATTATTATCTTAGCATGGGTTTACTCATCCATTTTCTTGCTTCATTTCCTCGGAATTCATGGCCGTGTGCTCCACAATGATGGCTTTGAGACTCTCATCCGTTGTTATGACAACGCTTATCTTCCCAAGCGACATGGTGAAGCCATTAGACCCATCAATGGATTCTTTATCACAAAGTTCTCCGACTTACTTAAAAGACACAAAAAAATGAGTTTTTTTTCCTAATATTCTGAATGGCATGAAGAGGCAATAAAGGAAAGTAACCTTCCTTAAGGCTAAGAATATAGAGTTTAGGGGTTCAACATTATTCAAGGTCACTCAAAATATAAGTTGTATGCATGATAGTGGAAGAGAAAGCATGTAAAACAGAAAATAAGAACACAATAAGATCTTATACCACTCGGTAATATTGATATATGTAAGAACATGTAAAAACAATAATGCAAGATCGACACAATAGTTGTTTACGCAGTTCGAGTTAAAGACTCTATTTTTGCGGAACTTCAAGAGGGGAGGTCTAATCTCATATCTACTAAGTATTTGAAATAGATAAAAACAATCGTAAAAAGTGTTTGTATGCAAGAAACTCTAAAAGTTTTTGATCTAGGTGACAAAGTATAGAATATGATAGGATATAATATTGTTTATTGATATTGATCAAAGTTCTATTCATATATTCATACTAAAGATATATCCATATAAAGAAGATACAAAAGGTAAAAAATAAGAGTATGACAATAATCAAGAAATACACTATTTAAAATTATGTACACATCATATTAGTAAGATCCAATACAAAGCAAAAAATAGAACAAATGAGATAAGGTTGGGAATAGTCCGTGTGAGGCTAATCAAAGCTTCGATCAAATCTTTACTATTTTCTTCTTGCGATGTCAATCGACAAGAGAAACTTCAATGCAAGGATGGACCATCTTGAATCGTCTTCATCAACCACCAAATCTCTCAATCTCTCTATTCCTGTGAAAACCCTAACCGAAGTGGAGTAGTTTGTACAATAACTCGATTAGGGTGTCTTGTCACCTGAAGTGAGCATATATATACTCCTCACCACTCGATCAGAGCACAATGTTTCACTTAATGACAGTGAAGCCGGCTAAGTATGAGACAAGTCTGTATGTTATGGGCCCGGCCTTATACCCATTACGTTATAACATGTTTATTACAACCATTCAACCCAAATAATTATACTCATAAGATATCAATACTTAAGCTATGTATTAAATCATCTATTTCATAATGTACATATATATATTGCATCGCATATCTTCAACCTACCTATCACCTCCTTCCCGATAGTGTCTTACCAGTCGAGATATACATGCGTAAATGGCCTATCACCTCCAGAAAAAATAAAAAAAGATTGTACTCCATAATTTGTATTCATCTTGAATGTTTGGTTGGAGTGCATCTAACAACAAATAAAAATTTTTGATACACCAACTCCAAAAATATTATTCTTCGAAAACGGTTGTGATTGTATTTCCTTAATACAAGTAGCTCTCAGTCATAAATATCAATCAACCACCCTAACCACGTCCACCACCCAATACATATTTAACTCAATCAAGACCATATTTTGGTAAGAAATTTGTATCGAATTTCTTAAAGTAGATATACATGTAATTAACTTGCGCATAAATAAGAAATAGTACGTTTGACCCCATCACGTACATGAATTTAGAACCATAAAACTCGTAACTTAACTCAACCTAATATACCCAGAAATGTCAAGGTTCGGTTACGACCTAGTTAATTAACCCAATTAAATTGGATATACGACACGTAGAAGCCTAAATATCCGAATTAACATAATTCATTAATTAAAACCTAGAAATAGGATACATCAATTACGTACATATATATCTCAACCTTTATTCTTGGAAATCATTGCGATGATCTCGCGAAAATGTTGAGGCTGGCATAGGATGCGAAGCACACCTTGATGATCATACCCGAACTCATCCGCGGATTGCTCGAGCAATGCGATCACTGACGGATGCTTCATGAATTTGGCTGGGACAGCGAATCTCTCCTTCGTCTCATCATCAATCCCGACAATAAGAGGAATCTGACCTTTTCGGACGCGTTGATTTGGGTCGGGTTTGTCGCCCTGATCGGAAGGTATCCTTTCGTACCGGGGGGAAGTCTGCTTCTTCCGGTTTATGGTACGCAAAAGTTTTCGCTCCCGAACTCCAATTTGGTTTGGAGCTGAGTGCTCATATGGGGCAGAGTTTAACTGGTTAACCATATTCAATTTATAGTGTGATTAAACAAAGCATAATATCATATTGGTTTGAATCGAAAGAATATAATATAGAGGAACTGTAGAGAGTTTACGATATATAGGACACTATATATTTTGTGTCACACTCTCACATATCGATGACTTTGTTACCATGTGGTCATGTAACGTTATAGTCAAAAGGTATTGTTAAAGTAAATTAGTTTTGACGACGAATGTTCTGACTTGGATACATATATTAAGCCAAAATATATAGGATTAGTAATAAGTAATTCATAGTCAAAGTGATTAGCCAGTTTAATATATTAGTTTTGAATGATAAGTACGTACGTACTAGCTAAACCACAATGTGTTAATTAGTTAATAGTTGAACCAGTTTTCATATATATGGTTAAGGTCATTGATTTCCAACTTCTTGTTTGATTTGTAGTTTTTAATTGGATCGTAATATCTTTCTTGAAAGGCGATCTATATTGCATATACATAACGTATTGTAGAAGGAGTTTACTATGACTAGTTAATTAAGGTCGAAGATTATTAATTTTACTTCTTATTATTTTTGTGTGTGTGTATAATCATGCTATACTGCTATACAAAGCAGCATTTAATTTGATGAGATATAGGAGGAGCAATATTAAAGAAACACGTACTAATTATTTACTATATAATATCAATTTTATATCATAATAAATTATTAAGGTTATTTATCGTTCTTTCGTTAAGTCGCCTCACATTTATCATCTTTCGTGAAATCACCTTTTATTCATTTTATTTTAAAATCGTGCATGTCGAGATATATATATATATATATATATATATATATATATATATATAATAGGTATAAAATATTAAAGATCAATTTTATTTCTTAAATGACGCTAAGTTATTAAATAAAAAAATTGTAAAAATAAGGTTACACAATCGGGAGATGATATGTAACAAAGTCGCGGTGATTTAATTAACGTAGAGACGATAAGTAGGAAAATATGTTAACTTTTCGTGAGAATGATGGCCTTAATAACTTATATTTTATTATTACAAAATATATTTTTTTATATTCATTTAGAACTTCAAAACAAAAAAAATATCAAAATCAATGTTCAAATTAGACATAGATTTTTGTTTTTGAATTCATTAGTGTCATTAATTTTCTAAATTATTATCAAATTTACCGATGATATACATAAAATTTATAGAAATGAATAAACCCCTATAACTTCACTTCTTCACCCGAGTTATATTACATATTAATTTACGGTAAATTAATGCTTTTAATTCACCCGGAATCAAATTTCGTACAAAATACAGATATTAAGATAGCTGCTTAGTAAGCTACTAGCTAAACCACAGTATGTTAATTAGTGATCGATGGCAATGATGAGTTATATAATTTGCTATTTATTGTAGTTAAGTAACTATGGTAGCAATAGCTATAAAAAAAAAATTTTACAATTCAGAAAGGGTTGACGGCGCAGCTGATTGTTCGTCTTCCCTCTAGCTCAATGTAATTTATTTTTAAAGTAATGAAAAAGATATAATAAATAGCTATACAAAAATGTAATATTTTAAAACTACATAAGATTTTTATGTGTGTAGAATTATGTGGCTGGTAAACGACCGAAGCGTGAAGGCTTCAAAACTATTAAGGTCAAATTTCAACATTCAAAATTCAACGTAAATGCAAAGTCATGATCCATGCACTAGCCATAAGACCTTATTTTCTTAAATAATGATAGTATGGCTTATCCGTCAAAGAAGGACCCAAGGTCAACATCACTTGAACGCACGTACACACTGCAACAAAACTTAGAGGTCGACTAAGCTTAAAATTTTGGCTCCAATTTCCTTACTATAATCATGTTCACATTATATTGCGTAGAGGGGGAAGACTCACATTTCACTATTGTTAAAATGATTTAATAATGAAAAAACAAGCTTCCATATACACTCGTTTGATATCGCTAGGAATCATTTCCGGTAACGGAATGATTCCGAATCAATCAAAAATTATGTTTGTTTAGAGGTCTTTTTGCACATGAAATTGATCTAATCATTTTCGTTTTCATTCCTTCCCCTTAACCAATTTCATTCCGTTTTCATTTCATCACTCCAACCATACGGGCACTAAGACTAGTATGGGTTTTTAGAAAAACGATCGAACCTTCTTCGACCCAAAAAGTTATTAAACAGCGTTGGAGTTTGAGTCTTATATTCATAAGGAGCATGCAATAAAGTTCTCTATTTAGACAACTTTTAAAAAAACGTCCCTATTTTAACAATTTTGCACATGAAATGTCATAAAACCACCCATAATTTATAGTCCGTTTTCATTCGCCACCTTTCAAGTTTTCTCTGTTTTATTAATATTAGGTTTTCCCAAATCCATCCATATGACCGTATGGAAGTGTTCAAAAAAGAAGATTCCACTTGTATTTTCATTTAGGTTTCAAAGATCTTCCATCACAAACAACTAAGCTCGGGCTTATCCTAGGAATATGAGGGCAAATATCCGTGTATCCATTTATTATGTCTCCTTCTACAACTCCATTACCGATTGATGTATATGCATCACAATTCGTTATGCGAACTGGCCACTAAGATTTTTATGGCGACATTAAGTTAAGGCAAGTGCTCTTAAATAGACTATGGTGAGATAAAATCATAAAAATACCCCACCTGTATCAATTTTATTATGAGGTTATTGTTGTGCGTAATCAATGAGAAAATACAAAATTCAACAAAAAAATAAAGACAACACATAAGTTTATAGTGATTCAGTCAATAAAGGCTACCTCCACTTTATAAAGAGATTTTATTGAGGAGTTTCAGAGTACAAATGAGAGGATAAACGCATGATAACTAGGTTATCCGGATGAATAGATGATAACTAGGTTATCCCAGATATTCAAGTGATCAGATTAACAAATGATCATATGATAAGAAACTAAGGGAACTCTACAATATATATAGGAACAAAACCTTAGGTTTATAATTGGGCGGATTTATATTTGGCAGGCTTTGTACTTGGGCATGTCAAACTTGGCAAGTTCAAACTTGAAAGCTTTATACTTGGAAATCAAATATAAGACAGGGCCAAACAGAAAAAACTCAAAACAGAAATAAACTCAATTCAAGACATGTTCTACAAATCTCCACCTTGACTTGAATTCTCATAAATATACTAGATTGCATTAGTCAATGCCCGAATCCTCACAGACATACACGCTGCATTAGTCAATGTCCAAATCCCCACACACATACCAAATGTATTGGTCAATGCTCAAACCAACTCATCCCCATATGCATTAGTCAATACTCATACCAAATGCATTAATCAATGCCCAAACCAAATACATTAATCAATGCTCAAACCAGATGCATTAATCAACCTAGAGCAACGGTCCCTACTTTCTTCACCCTGATCCTCCTCTCACTTCTCAAGAAATGATACATGACATCAATATGGTTGGTCCTCTCATGATAAACCTGATCCTTGGCCAAACAAATTGCACTCAAAATGTCACATTATACAATAGCTTGATTGTGATGTATACCTAGATCACTATCCATTCCCTTCAACCAAATTCTATCTTTAGCTGCTTTTGTCAATGCCATGAACTCTGCCTCTGTAGTAGACAAAGTAACCGTGGGTTGTAAGATTGTCTTCCAACTCACAACAGAACCCCCAACAGTGAAAACATAACCGGTCATAGATATTTTGGTATTAACATCTCCTGCATAATCAAAATCAGAGTACATTGTGACCAAACACTATGTATCATCCCCAAAAATGAACCCAATGTCATATGTACCTCTAAGGTACCGAAATATCCTCTTAACAGCTTGCCAGTGTTATTTTCCTGGTTGTCCCATGAACTTATTGACGACACTAACAACTTGAGTCATATCTGGTCTTGTGCAAAACATAGCATACATCAAATTCTCAATTGCACTAGCATAAGAGACTCGTGACGTATAATCCTTCTCATCATCCGAATGAGGTAAAAACAGAGTAGTAAGATGGATGTTAGCAACACTAGGTGTATCAATAGGCTTGACTGATGACATTCCGAACCTTGACAACACCTTTTCAGTGTGAGGTCCGCGGTATATCAAGTAGCATGTTGTAGTCATTGTTGTTGCCCAAAAGCTCCTATCTAGTTTTGCATTAGAGAGCATACACCTTTCTCTCTCTAGTAAAGTTTGATTCATCTTCTCAGCTACACCGTCTTGTTGTGGTGTATTCATAACTGTATGATGACAAGCAATTCCCTCTTCCTTGCAAATTTGATCAAACTCAGACGAACAAAACTCCAGACCATTATCAGTTCGCAGCCTTTTGATCTTTTTCCTTGTTTGATTCTCCACTAACATTGTCTACTCCTTGAAGTCTTAAAAGCTTCTACTTTGTGTTTCATGACAAATAACCAAGTCATTCTTGAGTAATCATCAATGATAGTCAAGAAATACCTCTGCCCTCCAAGAGACTCAACGCTAGCCGGACCCTAACAATCTGAATGGATGTAATCAAGTGTGCCTTTTGTCATGTGAATGCCCTTTGGAAACTTGTTGTGGTGTAGCTTCCCAAAGACACAATGCTCACATAAATCAAGACTCGTGATCTTGTGACCACCAAGAAGATCTTCTTTTGCCAGAATTTGCATCCCCTTTCACCCATATGACCAAGTCTCATATGCCATAACTTAGTCATAACATCCTTGTAAACCTCTGAAGATGCAATAAAAACAGACCCAGAATAGCAGAACCCTGCAGGAATTATAAAGTGCCCCTTTTGACACTTTTTAGAATAATATCAGAGCCCTTATAGATATTTAGAACTCCACCTTCGCCTTTGAAACAAAACCCCTTACTATCCAGCATACTCATGGATATCAAATTCTTAGTAATATGTGGAACATGTCGAACCTCATTCAATGTACATAATCTTCCTTCATGTGTATTGACTTTAATCGATCCAATTTCAACTGCCTTGCAGACAGGATTGTTGGCCATGGAAATACTGTCACCATCTATCTCCTTGTAAGTTTCGAACTACTCTCTGTTAGGACATATGTGATAGGAAGCTCTAGAATCAAGAACCCACACATCATCCTGATATGTGTCTCCACTAACAACCAAAGCAATATCCTCATCTGACAAAAAATCATCTTCTGCAACAGTTGCAGAACTAGACTCATGCAGTTTCTTTCTTTTAGGACATTCGTTCTTACAATGCCCTTTCTCCTTACAACAGTTGCAGACGTCATCATGCTTGGAACCTTTTGGAAAAAACGACTTATTGTTCTTCTTTCTTGATTTTCTATGTCCGTTGCCTCCGCTTGTAAATAGACCAGCTGCTTGACAATCCCTATCTACATCACTTTCATTCACCTTGTGGCGTAGTTCCCGTGTATGAAGGGAAAACCTAATGTCTTCCAGAGTAAAAATATATTTTCCAACAACAAATGACTGAACAAAGTTTCATATGATGACGGCAATGATACCAACATAATCAACGTAGCATCCTCGTCCTCAATCTTAACATCAATATTACGCAAAGCTAGAAGAATTGTGTTCAATTGATCTAAGTGCTCACGAAGTTGCGTACCTTCCTGCATTCGCAAACTGAAAAGACGTTGCTTCAGAAGCAACTTGTTCGTGAGAGACTTCGTCATGTAGAGGCTTTCCAACTTCAAACATAGTTTGGTTGCGGTGTCCTAATCCGAAACTCGCATAAGAAATCATCTGCGAGACACAACGTGATAGTGGAATGTGCCTTATCCTCATGAGTGGTCATCTCAACAGCATCGCCATTTTCCTTATCGGATTCTTGACAATGACCCCCATAAGCCCAGTTGTTTCAGCAATGCTTGCATCTTGATTTGCAACAAATTGAAAATGTTCCTCCTTGTGAACTTGTCGATCTTCATGTTGAAAGAAGACATCTTTCTCCCAATTTACAGAAAACCAAAAGAACCCAAAGCTCTGATACCAATTTGTTGTGCGGAGTCAGTGAGAAAGAACAAAATTCAACAAACAAGAAAGACAACACATAAATCTATAGTGATTCACCCAATAAAGGCTACCATCACTTTCTAGAGAGATTTTATTGAGGAGTTTCAGAGTACAAATGAGAGGATAAATGGATAATAACTAGGTTATCCAGATGACCAAATAATTACTATTCTGGTGATTAGATTAACAAATGATCATATGATAAGAAACTAAGGGAACCTTACAATACGTATAGGAACAAAACCTTAGGTTTATAATTGACAGATTTATATTTGGCAAGCTTTATACTTGGGCATGTTCAAATTTGACAGGTTCAAACTTGAAAGGTTTATACTTGAAAGTCAAATATAAGAATGGACCAAACAGAAAAAGCTCATACAAAAATAAGTCCAACTTCAAGGAATATTCAGCAGTTATATTTATAGGGATCGAGTTATAAGATAATGATGAAAAATTTCATAATAAGATCAAATTTAAACTAATCTAAATCAAATAACAAGATAATATAATGACTATAACCTGATTAGTCTAACCAAAATAAATCCATAATAGTATAATCTCGCATTCAACGTCAATTATAACTATAAGTAACTAACAATAGGAAAACTTTGACCTAAGATTCATGAAAGTTGATTAAATTAATTTACTGATAGCACAATTCTTTTACAAGGATAGAAGAAAATTTAGCACACGCAAGAAGCAAACATCAACCGAGTGAGAACTCGACCCCATCATGATTAGTCACCCTTAAGTTGGGTAAACCAGACCAGATTAATTTGTTCATGAAATAGTCATGAATAATAATAAAAAATGTGTAGAGTGACTGTCATCTTAAATAGAATATTAGACAAGAAGCATAATTTAGTGAAATGAGAATCTTTGTGTTCATATTATCTTCCAACAAAACATTGGTTGCTTTTTTTTTTTTTTTTGGTAATGGTAAATTCAGAGAACACCCGGTTCGATCGGCTTAGCCGCTCTACGTCCGGATCGGGTAGAAAGTCTAGGGATACCCTCTTAATATCAATTTTTTCATACATGCCGTCAGGAGGATTCGAATTCGAATCTTCAAGTTAAACACTTAAAAAGCCTAACACCACATCTCACTAGACCAACTGAGTATTGATAACATTGATTGCCTTTAAATCGCGGTGAGTAAGCTTTAAGCATGAATCTCTATGCAGATACAATAAACCTCGAGCAATCCCCTGAATAATATTGAATCTTGCAGCTTATTTTTTGTTAGATGAATTTGAAGACACGATGCAGGATTCACATAAAAAGTTCACAAATAAGTAGAACCTAAGAAGCATCGACTAATCATGATGTGGTCGAGTTCTCAAATAAGTATAAACTATGTATTGTATATTGTGGTTACCTATTTCACTAAATCTAAACAATATCTTATTGCTATTAATACTTATATCTATGAATACACATATGCTTAGAATATTGTGATACGAGTTGTTGCATAATATTTATAATACCAAGTGTATCCTTAGTATGACTTCAACATAACACATAATGCCCTAACATCGGTTAATATGTGTTACATAATAGTTATTAATCTTATGGGTCATTATGTGATATTACCATATTTTACCTATTCTAATATTTGTTATATCTGATACATTTGGGTCAAAGAATAACTACATCCCCAAATATTATAAAAACAGTTTTTTTATTTTTGAAGAGAAACATCTAACCCAAAATTAGTAGGAAAATTACAAGGGAGATGATATAGATACTCGCGTTCGATAAAGTACTTAAACATGCCAAATTATATATGCTTTTTAAGGCACAAGGTTGAAAAAAATGAGGAAGGACGAGGAGTGAGAGACTCATCAGATGTTTGACTTCTGATTTATGAAAGGCAGAGCAAACGCCTTAGAATATGACCTTCTCTTTCGATCGGGAGCTTGAGAA
The DNA here is from genome assembly GCA_002319775.1 of Fagopyrum tataricum. NCBI lineage: Eukaryota > Viridiplantae > Streptophyta > Magnoliopsida > Caryophyllales > Polygonaceae > Fagopyrum > Fagopyrum tataricum. The sequence continues at coordinate 10,800,720 of CM008279.1, read as the reverse complement.
GTTCAATTTGGTGTGGGCATCCCGACGGTTAAGTCATCATTGGCACCGGCGGAGACCGACTTTCTCAAACGGCTACAACCAAAGTTGTTTGAGTTTAGTAGAGTTTATTCTTCACTGGAATTTAGTGTGCAGTACGTTTTTTTGGATAAGTGGAGCCCTAGGTGAAGATTAGAATAAACCTATATGCAGTCAAGATTCAAGAATGTGATTATACAGGAGGTGCGGAGGTTAGGGTGGTTTGAGGAGTTTAGATGAGATTGGATGTGGGAAGGTGACAGAGAATAAAGTTTTGGAGATGGCATTTGAATGCATCTATACTATAGTATCTGGACCTTTCTTCTTGTTTCCAAAACAGATCAATTAAGAAGATGGGCATCACATGGAAACAAAGATGAGATGTACAACAAAACAAAATGAAGCTTAGCAATTGTCTAAATCGTACTCAATGTTAACATGTATTGTTGCATGTGGTGCCAGTAATCACTCCATCAAACACATCTATCAAAGGGCGGTCACTTTGGATCATCGTTCTTCAACTTGTTAACGTACTACTGCTAAAGTAACTAATCAAATTGGTTACCCATCATTTTTAAACTTGAAAGGAACCCTAATTAACAACCAACACTTCACTTATATGTGGCTGTCTCTCTCATTCAACTCCACGGCACAGTTTAAACTGTCAAAATTATGTAACGGCTAGTTTTGGTAGAAATACAAGGGCCCAAGTGCTATTTCTTGACAGGACAAATCCCTCCTAGTACATGGCTGGCCCAACTGCCAATTGTACAACCAAAAAGTCTATCACTTGTCTATTCTTTTTAATACTATAATTGCTTCAACAACGCTACCAAAAACTATACTGTAAGTCTGTAACGCCTGAAACAAATTTTGTACCATTTCTTTATGGCAAATTCCATTTCTTATAAACTTAAAAGGAAAGGAAGTTATGTCTTGTGAGCTTAGTCACGTTTGAGAGGCATACCTTAACACAAGAAAAATAAGGGCATGACACATTACCCATGTTACCATGGTCCTACACTCCTAATAAACACTCATCACCATCATTTATAACAAAGCTATGAGCACCATCCCAACCATCTTTCATCCCTGTTAGCACAAAATGACAATAACTCCTCTGTTCTTCGTCATCCTAGTCCTCTGCTCCTCAGCCGCCTCTTCCACCACCCTAACACTCCCTCTCTCTCAACTTCAAGCCACCGCAAACCCACCAAAAGACATCTACAGCCACCTCCACCGCCTATCCACCATCTCCCTCTCCCGGGCCCATCGATCTTCCACCATCAAAACCACCACCCCACTCTCCCCGCAGTCCTACGGGGCCTACTCTGTTTCCCTCAAGTTCGGAACTCCGGCGCAACAAATTCCCTTCGTTTTCGACACCGGAAGCGATTTCGTATGGTTCCCTTGCACTCACAATTACATATGCAACGACTGTCCTACCCCACCCGAATCTCACTTCCACTCTTTCATCCCTAAATTATCAAACACTTCCCGGATACTTGGTTGCTTAAACCCCAAATGTGGCTGGGCACACCACAATCCGGATCCGGTTTCACGCTGCCAACACTCCGTTTCACCGAATCGTACCCAGATTTGTCCTCCTTACATTATCCTATACGGGTCGGGTAGTACGGGCGGGTTAGCCCTACTCGAAACTCTAGACTTGGATTCAAAACGGGTACCTGAATTCCTCGTTGGTTGCTCTCTCTTTTCTTCCAGTCAACCCGCTGGAATCGTCGGATTCGGAAGAGGTCCCTCGTCGTTGCCGAGCCAACTCGGTTTGACCAAATTCTCATTCTGTTTACTTTCTCACCGATTCGACGATTCCCCCAAGACGACGTCCCTTGACCTCCTAATCTCTGGCGATGGAAAGAAGACCGCCGGAGTTAGCTACACGCCTTTTCTTAAAAACCCGAAAGTCCCTGGAAAATCAAGATTCTCGGTTTACTACTATATAGAGCTCCGACGAATTGAAATCGGTGGCAAAAAGGTGAAGATTCCGTACCATTATCTAGCTCCGGCGGATCCGGTGACAGGATCTGGCGGGACAATTGTGGATTCCGGGACGTCGTTTACGTACATGAACCAAGGGATTTACGGGCCGTTAGCTAAGGAGTTTGAAACTCAGGTGAAGGGTTATAAGAGAGATCGGAGAATTGAAAAGTTGACTGGTCTGGGTCTTTGCTTTGACTTATCCGAGGCGAAAACGGTGTCGTTTCCGAGTATGACGTTTCACTTTAAAGGAGGTGCTCAGATGAATTTGACGCTTTTAAATTACGTGGCGCTAGTTGGGCTGGGGAAGGCGGAGGCAGCGTGCTTGACGGTGGTCACCGATGATGTTGGGGCGGAGGGAACCGGGACCGGTCCGGCAATTATCGTAGGGAACTTTCAGATGCAGAATTTGTATGTTGAGTATGATTTAAAGAATGAGAGGCTTGGGTTCAAAGAACAGAAATGTGGGTGAAAAATATTGGTTTAAAGAAAAAGAATTTGTATGTTGTAAACTTGTAATAATTACATGAAACTAAGTTATTTTACCGTGGAATACTTTTTTATTACATTTTCTTCCTTTTGGGGGAAGTTGAGTTTGGTGTTGATTTCCATGTAGATTCGCACTTCAATATGGTAGATGGAATAAATAAAAAAAGATGCTCCATTCCTATTTATCAAGTACTTGTTATCCATACGTATTTCCCTGCAAAGCCACTTTGAGGTGGCCATATTTGAAAGTACGTGGTATTTGAATTCTCTTATAGATTTTGTTGGGTCAGATATGTCGGGGTCTATCGCACGTCTACTGTGTTGGCCCTAAGTCCAGCACACAAGCTTAGCAGGGTTCCATCCTAAAACCAATTGGTAATATAAAAAGTAGTCTACCAACCTTATATACTAGACTTGTTATCCCAATATTGTCGATGTGGGAACCATAATCCTCCACACGTCCCCTCAAGTGCAACCGTCTGACTCGGTTGACAATTGACGTAATGCCTTAAGGCCGGCTAACCCAACCGGACGGACTATCATTGTCCATGTCCGTAATTTGAGTCTTAAGGCCGACAAGCCCAATAAGCCAAAACCTGCTCTGGTACCATGATAGATTAATGGTGGGATAAAACCACACGATTTATTGATATTATTATTCTCTATTTATAGGGTTACAAGAGAATATTAAGAGCATAAGAAATATTATAAAAGATGAAAATAAAATATATACTTCTTAAAATAACAAGATAATATCGTTATTCATTTAATAGCAAGATATTAAAATATTCTCTTGTTTATCTTCCTATATTCCCCCGCAGTCAAAGCGTGGTAGGCAAACTACGCTGAAGACTGAAACATCTCATTATCCCCGTCAACAACAAGGACACCGGTAGAACGGTAACACCACATGTATCCGGTCGACAAACCACCAGTAGATTAGTGGAATCAGTAGATTGATTGGATCACTAGTCAATAGGTGACAATGATAGATTTAGACGCCGATAAGTTGACGGCATGCCTTAAGGCCGGCTAGCCCAATCGGACGGACTATTATCATGTCCATGCCCGCAATTAGTTCTTTAAGTCGACAAATTGAGGATCCAGAGATCGTTGGGTCAGATATGACGTGGGGGTCCATCGCACGTCCAAGCGCATATGCGCGTTGGACCCAAGTCCAACACACAAGCCCAACAAGGTTCCATCCTAAAACCAATTGGCAATAGGAGGAGTAGTCCACCAACTTTATGTACTAGACTTGTTATCCTAATATTGTCGATGTGTGAACCATAATCCTCCATATTCTGAGTTTAAATAATTGCGATTAAACTGAAATTTAATTAAGTAGAAGCATACTAAATAGTCACTATAGTTAGCATGTATAATGGCATGGTGGCTGCTGGGGGTGTCCTGCAAGATGGAAGGTGGACATAGGCGGATATAGAGGTGGCGTGTATTGGAGCTGTGGTGGTTAGACTTCCTAAAGAATTGAAGAGTATCATTAGTGTAACAAGGACTTTTGACGATAAGAAAAATAAAAGTACATTATTTTGCGTATATTTGCAAATCTTGACCAACAAAACGGAGTTTACTACATATTGCTCCTAAATTCCAAATTTTATAGCTTCTAAATATGATTAACCCAAAATATTTTATTTTGCTTCAATTTGATTTGTAAAATTTTTCATTTTCTATTCCGTGTAACAATTGAAATTACCAAATGTAACAGTAAAATAAATAAAATCCAAGCATCAAATGTTCTAGAGAATAATGGAGTCAATAAAGAAAACCCTAAAAAAACTCTACAATTATATCCGTTAATTCTCAACAAGCTTCCTCCCTAAACAAAAAAATAAAACAACAAATGCTCTCTACTGCACTATCACCACCTCCACCATCTCTTTGCTAATTTCTTTGTTTTTTTTTTTAGTTTTAGTGATGGCATTCTTTGTTCAATGTTTTCATCATTCAATAGGTCTCTTTTTTTTACCAATTTATGGTGGTAAATAGAGCCTTACCACTCAAATGGAATAGCTCTGAAAATAAATCTTGCTTAACAACACTTACATGAGGAAAATCTCTCAAAATAAATCGTGGATAAGTGATCGAAATCTGAAGGCTCAAGAGGGAGTTCAATGATGAGGTTTCCACCGGTGGTTCATGGGAGTTTTCCAGTGCACTAGCTTCTTTTGTTGACATGGTCTATCCGTTTCTCTCTTATTTGGTTGTCTTGCGTTTTCTCTTGCGATTCTCTTTGGTCGGATAATCGGTGCTTCAAAATCTTGTCGGTTGATGCATTGTGATTGTCTTTTTTTTTCTTCTTACCCCTTGGTCCGTCAAATCTTGACGGTTAGTCCGTTTGCCGCTTGTGGCCTCTCGATTTGCTAATTTTGGCTAGAGAATCGAATTTATTTCCTTTTAAAAAAAAATATAAGAGTAAAATTGGCCAAATGAGAATGATTGCTTAATGATGTTGTCATGATACATCATGGTATATGCATACACATGTTATCCTTGATCTTATGACACTTGTCACGATCATGAGAGTAGAACCTTCACCATACAATCCCCCTCGATTCAATAGTCCGTAGCAAAGATTGGATGCTCATATTATAAATCAAAACGAAGCAAACCAAATAGAGATAGGGAAACCGTACAAGAAGATAAGATTCAAGAACCGTAAATGCTTATGATTGCTAATGGCGTTATCATGATACATAATGGTATATACATACATATTGTTATTCATCTTGTGGTACTTGTCACAACCACGAGGGTAAAATATTCACCAAGTTTCATAGAGAGACTTATGAAGTTTGCATACAAAGGAGGAAGAATGAGAATTGATGAAACTTGTTGGTTATTTGATGAAGACATCCTTACTAAGAGTTCCATGAAAAAATATCTTCTAGATATCTAGTTGGAAAACATACCACTAGTTCACTGCTGAAATGGATAGAAGAAGGCAAATGGTGGATAGTTTAACAATTATACTAAAAGTTTCAATGTAGTCAACTTCTTCCAGTTGGTGATGACCTTTTACTACAACTCGGGATTTCCTTCATTATATGATTCCATTTACACGGTGCTTTGTTTTGAACACCTACTTAACCGACTTTCAAAACTAACATTTTGTTGGCAGTAATGTGGATAAGTGAAGCGATGAGTTGATGACTAATGCCCATGTGTTGGAGGATACTTTTTGAGCGGCTTAAATTTGATTTTATCGTCGGATTGAATATAAATGATTTTGATGGAAATAATTCGTGATAATTAAAGGTAAATAAACTTTTAATGATATTAGGAACATCATATTTTACTTGAAAGGTAAATAGCGAAATAAATTAGAAAAGTCATTCACAATTTATGAAAGAAATACTTATGTCCATTTAAAGAAAGGTTCATGGGTTGAACCTTAAACATCTAAAAGAAATAACTAAAAAGAGTACTAGAACGAGATAGGCTTTTTGGATGAGGTAGCGCATAGGCTTTGTCCCAGCTACAAGAGACATACAACTTAGGTTTAGAAATTTTGATAGTTTAGAGAATGATGGAGGTTACTTTTGCATTAGGGTTCAAGTCGCTAGTGTCAAAGAGTGGCGAGTGAGGAAGTTGGAGAGGATGTATGGTGAGAGAAAAAAAGAATCAGTGGTCACCACCACCAGTAGAACATACATGTCGTCTTCAACAACCACCCAAGGCGAGAATTGCCTATGTCTGTGAATCATTCATAAAGAAAATGATGAGCGTGGAATTCAAAGAATACACCATTTTTAAGGCATAAACGATTAACAAAGAGTAAGATTTTGGTAATTAAGAGAGGGAGTGCGAAGAAGATGAGATAATTAAAAAAACTTGATTGGCAAAGAAAAGGAAAGAAAACCGTGATTTTGATTGAGAATGGTGAAACCATCTTCTAGAGAAACTTGGTCTATTCCTACATAAAAGAAGATTATCCAATCTTAATTTTGCCATTTTTGGATTGTAGTGATGAGTGGCCTCGATATTTGGAAACTAGTCACACCTTTGATACCATACAAGTAGATAATGTTGAAAAAGTTGTTAAAAGCTCATTATTCCTTAATGACATTGACACGATACATCATGGTATATGTACGAAGGATTATTAGGTGTGTTAAGCGAAATTTCAAATCATATCTAAACATTTAATCTAAGGATCTTCAAGCATAATCGAGAGGAATCAATAGATTGTTAATATGAAATACTTGTTGATGCGTGAAGCAAATCTATTCGGAGAGCAACACAAGTGAATGAAAATCCAAAATGTGACTTCTCTACATGGCATCAAGATCTCCTCTGTCTTCGACTACTAGTACGAAGATCGAGAGGGTTACAATCAAGTTGCTTTGGAGGATAACTGCAATTGATTCTCCAAATATCATATGGTTCATGACCATAATCTGTTTTAGAATAGATTGATTTATCAACAACACATTGTAATATATTATCAAATATTTCTTTATATTTTACAAAAGACAAAAGTTGTAGACTTGTCAACATCAATTAGTGTAACATAGTGTAGTGGACCCAAGGTTGTTTATATGAAAGAATGACCCGGGAAAAATAAACTACTCCTTAAGAGATGGGCAAGGGTACATCATTTTGGACCCAAGGTTGTGTTTGTTAGGATTTTTAAAAACCTTAGCATATGTGCTTTGGAGTGTTTTTAGGGAGTGTTTTGTATAGTGTTCTGATTTTTATAACCATATGTGAGTGTTTGGTAAGAGTAGTGTTTATTATTTAGTATCTATAATTTTCTTTTGCCTAATAATAATACTAAGTTACTATTCGCGCGGACGGAAAATTACTAACAAGACTACGGAAGTGGATTCTGCATCCGCCACAATAATGTCAAGGCAAATTTAAGGCGGATGCGGAATTCGTTTCCGCCCCAGTTTTTATTTATTTATTTATTTAAATCCGCCCAATAATGTGAACTGGTAAGATAAATGGCCCCAAGTGGCGTATTCGGAATCCGCTTCAGCCTTGTCCCATTAGTAGTTTTCGGCCGCCGGATAACACCACTCTAATAATAATAATATATATAAAGTAGAGTTTTTTTTGCCTAATTAATGCTCTAATTCAATGTATTAAGATCCTATTTTATCATATGCTATATAATTAACTCTCTTTTTTTTTTTAATCCTATGGGTTGTAGCTCCTATCATGACTACTCAATTAATTCTCCCAATTTAACTCCTAAAATTAACTAGCCCATTGACGGATGATCAATTTGTGATCTTTTTTTAATTACAACTTCGGTAAAACTCGAATTTTGGAAAACCTCACCCAAATCTCGATTCCCTTGCAGACACCGATATTCCTTAGATTAACACAAAAATCAGTCATCTCTCTTAAATTAAAGCCATTTAATTGACCACCAATTATCTCCATTTTCTCCAAAACTCAACCATTCTTCCCCTTCCCCTTCAACACCAGCCAATTTAACAAATTGGCGATGTGATTGACCCCTTTCCCCTCAAATCGGCTCCTGATGTAGATCCATACACCGATGGCAGCTGTACCGGCCGCGTCATTCGACTTAGTTGCAACTCGGAGGACATTGGAGAGTGTATTAACCCTAGTTTTCGGAAGCGGGATCGGGATTCTCGAGGTGCTTGATTTTAGATTACAAAGTGTATAGCTTTGAGTGCAACAATGACATATAATAACATATGATACGGAAATAAGGGATCTGGAAGATGGATCTAGAAGATAAATTGAATACAACAAGGTGAGTTGAAGGAGATAAAGACTAAAGTAGAAATTGAAAAGTGATAGCATGGTTAGCATCAATAGAAAAGTGAAAGTAGAAGAAACGTGAAAGTTTTACCCTAAAAAAATAGAAAAGTGAAATTATTTATCCAAAATCTAAAAAATTATAAAAGTGAAAGTTGAGTGGATTATAATTGTTTAGAGCGGTGGACTCATTACTCGTCAACATATGACTTCTTTTTTTTGTATTATCATAATATTTGTATAAAAATAAGATGATAATAATTATATAACACAAATTTATAATCACTTTTAAATTAAAAATGTTTAAATTTATATAAATGACAACCATAAAATTATAAAATAATAGTATATATATTTGTTCAAAGTAGGAAAAAAGAACTCATATGGTACGGTAAAAAAAAAAGTCCCGTGCGTTGCACGGGCATACAACCTAGTTTTTAATATAAAGAATAACAATTTGCCGTTGCTTCTTATCAATAATACAAATAATAACTAGATCATCAAACATCACTTGTGAGGTTGTTACTCCTCCGTCAGAAGAATAATTTTTACCCTTGTAAGGCACCGTTGTTGAAGAAGGGTTCCTCAAGGCAAAGAAGTCGACAACTACTCCTCCTTTGTCAAAGAAGGTTCAAAACAAAGAAGTGGCCGGCTTTGAAGACCCTCACCGGAGAACTTGAACTCTTCCACGCAAGCTCTCGCCTCAGTTGTTACTCCCCTGTAGATCAAACTGAACTTCTTCAGAAATCTAATGTGTATGGTTTAGGGGATAAGATAAGGCAATGTAGATCAAACTGATACCACATGCTCCACATTCCAAAACACCAAAATGGAAAAACCAGTGAAAAAAATTACCACATGCTCCACATTCCAAAATACCAAAAACAGAAAAACTAGTGAAAAAAAGTTAGTAAACTAATATACAACTAATAATAAGATGATAACAAACAATGAGATATATCATAAATTAATATACAGCTAAAAAGCTCAAAGAGAATATCTGCAAATGTCTTTTTGCACAACAGTGTAGACTTTTGTAAAAAAGAAAGTCCACTCAATACTATAGTTAGTGACAGAAGAAAGATTGTCATATACCAAATGTCAAAGCATCCGAAAGTAGATGCTATTCTAATCCAGAAGGTGAAATATATATCTAGCAAAGTGAAAGTAGTAAATCAGGGATAATACTAAGAAGCTTTAGAGATTAAGAGGATATACTTACTGTTGTCATTTGTCAATGTATGTGGTTGGTCACAATGAAGGGTGTTTTGCATAATTAAAACAAAGCTGGAAGCATTTTGAGGAGATTTGTCAATATTATTGTTGTCAAATTAAAATAATAGTAAAACTGTTAGAAAAGAAGACAATCCCCACATTCTATTCTCTTGTTACAAAGGAAGTTTTAGAGTTTTTTTTTTATACTACACGTTAAGCAATTAGGACAGATTATCTTCTCGAGACTCTCTTTCCTAGAGCATTCATACGGATGAGATCCTCCACTTTAGGAGTAGACAAATCTGACGCCATAGCGAAATCGTATCCTATCTTCGCGAGCAAATTAGCAACACCATTGAGTTGTTGAACGTCCTCTCTTGTTAGTCTTCTTATCTCTTGATTGTTTTTTTTTTTTTTGTCATTTTCTAATTAGATGAAAACACTGATTTTCCAAATCAAAATACAACAATGCAATGTATCCTCACTTTTAATATATATATATATATATATATATATATATATATTCCACAGTTCACTTTTAATATATATATATATATATCCTCACTTCTTAAACTAATGTGTTTGGTTAGATCAAACTTTAGAATATGAAAAGGCAAGAGATTTCCAAACTTCTATCCTCACTTGTAATATATATATAACCTAACTTGTAATATTTATATTTTTCCCCTCTACCTAGTTTCAGGTTGGAGTGTTGTGGTTGTTGATTGTTTTTGGATTTGTTCTGGCTAATAGTTTATCTAATAGACTTTTGTATTCTCTGGCCCAGTAATCTAACACTCTCCTCAAGCGAGATGTGTGATTCAACAACTCCAAGCTTAAACAATATAAACTCGAAGAGATGACTTGATGGACCTCCTCCCTTCATTTTGTTGGCGTCGATATGGTGCCGGTAGGTTGGGCCCTAGGACGCAGGTTATTTGGCGTCTTAGGTTTCATTTTGACGTAGGTTGATTAGCGTCCTAGGGTTCGTTTTGGGCCTAGGACGCAGGTAGATTAACGTCCTAGGTTCGTTTTTGGGCCATATGACGCATGTAGAGTAGCTTCCTAGGGTTCGTTTTTGGGCCATAGGACGCATGTAGAGTTGCCTCGTGTGTTCTCCTACTCTTGAGTTTTTAGAGTTTCGAAAACACACTTAAAAACAGAAACGGAAGTGCTTTTGTGCCTGCCAAACACCATATAACTTTCAAACACTACTAAACACTAATTAATAATGAAAAAAAAGTAGCTAATAAAAAAATAATAATTCTGACAAAAAAAATAAAAATATTTCTATGGTAATTTTTCTTAAGATCCAAAAGAGGGGTCACTAGAAGGACACGTCCTGTTTTGTTTGTTTGTTTTTTTTGACAAAAACAAGGTAAGCAGCTAGAATAGATCATCTTCTCGAGACTCTTCATCCTATAGCATCCTTCCGGATGAGATCATCAACAGGGTCCATTGATGACCTAGACACCATCTGATCCCCGAACCCTAACTCAGCCAACGCGTCCGCCACATGATTGATCTCTCTAAACACGTGCCTAACTCTGACCTGACAAAAACCAGCCAAAATAGACGAAATGTCAAACAAGATCAAGTCCAATTCCCAGGGCGGTTTCCAAACCCGGTTAACCGAATTAATAAGAGTAAGGAAATCTCCTTCAACCTCAATATTTTTCAACCCGAGATCATAAGCTGCAACAAGTCCTTCTCTCAACACACATGCTTCAGCATGCAGGGCCGATATGTTTCCACATCGCCCAAAGCCAATGGAGATCTTTATTGCATTATGATCTCGGAGGATAAATCCAAAAGCAGATTCACCAGTTACTTTTTTGGAACCATCAAAGTTTAATTTGATGAAATCGTTCCCAGGTTTTATCCATTTAATATTGGTTTTCCTATTCCTCTTATTTCCCTTAACTTTCCCATTACTTTTTTTTATTATTGACTCTATTCCATTCTATAATTTGGTTTTTGACTAAAATGTCAATATTTTTGGGTTCTTTATTATTAAAGATTCTCTGGTTCCTCACAAACCAAATATTCCACCAAATCAAGACTAAGAACCTAAATTCTGACTCAGCGAGGTTGGATCTTAACCAGTTTAATTTGACTGCAATTTTGTCTTTACTACCATTACTCTGGTCGATCGCAATCCTAATTCTGTTATCTGTTAAGGAGTCCTTAAGAAAATTGCATTTAAAAAATAGGTGATCAGCAGATTCATAATGAGAATTACAGAGGCAACAAGTCATAGGAACCGCAACTCTCTACTTCTCTAAATTTTCTTTAGTTGGAAGGCCATTTAAGGACATCTTCCATAAGAAGTTCTTTACTTTAGGCAAAATATTCAGCCTCCAGATCCACTCGTTATCACTGAGAGCCAGACCACTTCTAGCATAAATCGCATTCAGTGCAGATTTAGTTGAATAGTCTCCATTTTCCACCGGTTCCCAATAAAGCCGGTCCTGGATGAAGGTTTTTGGAAGTTGGTACGCTAAAATTAAGTTAATGACATCTTGTGGGAGAATATTACTCAGATCCTCATTAAGTTTAACCCCATCCCATTTATTTTCATTAATATAGTGCTTAACTTTCATCTCAGGATTGATCAAATTATTGCTATTATAGATCTTTATCAATGGTTCTCCCAGGAGCCACCTATCCCTCTAGAAGTTAACGGTTTTACCGTCTCCAATGTTTCAGCTAAAGCCCTTTTCAAATTCTGGTCTTAGTTTCATTAATTTTTTCCATTGCTATGACGAGTTCTGCTTAGGTTTATAGTTCCACAGGAGCTCATCTTTCAGATACTTTTCATTTATTATTTTAACCCAAATGTTTTCTGGCTCATTCAGAATCTTCCATAATAATTTCATTTGGAGGACCTTGTTCATGTTTTCCGTTTTCCTAATCCCGGTACCCCCAAATTTCTTTGGTCTACAAATTCTGACTCAGCTTATAAGCGGGTGAAACCCTGGACCTTTATTCCAGTAGAAATTTCTGTTAATTTGGTCTAACTCTTTATGAATGCTAGAAGGGAGCATAAAACATTGCATGATGAAATTTGGTTTTGCACTAAGATTTGCTTTGATCAAGGTAGTTTTGCCTTCTTGGGACAAGGAGGACGCTTTCCATTTAGTAAGTTGTTGTTTGGATTTTGTGATAATATCAGCGAAAACACTTTTATTAACTCTTCCGTTAATGATCGGGCATCCAAGGTATTTTTCCAGACATGAAGAATTAGCAATACCCAGGCAAGCTAGCTTTAATCAGATTTATCCTATGAGTGTCGATATTTTTCGATGTTTGAAAGCTTGACTTCTGGAGGTTAATTTTTTGTCCAGATATACTGCAGTAATCATTCAGGATTTCTAATATCTTAGACCCCGCACCCAAAGATGCTTTAGAAAAAATGATAATATCATCAGCAAAGGCTAAGAACAGAATAAAACTTCCTCTTTTCGTTATAGGGAACCCAATAAGTTTTTTGTTCAAATTGCTTTCTTTTTGAATATTTCTTGCGAGGACCTCGGCACCTAAGTTGAATAGCATAGGGGAGATTGGATCACCTTGTCTCAACCCTCTGAACGGGAAAATCAATTCAGAAGGATTATCATTAATTAGAATAGAATAGGATACTGTAGTGATGCACTCCATAACCCACTTTACGAATTTAGGATTAAAGCCAAACTTTTCTAGAACATCACGGATAAATCCCCATTCAACCCTATCATAGGCTTTCTCCATGTCTAACTTAATAGCCATAAATCCTTCTTTACCCTTTTTCATTCTGAATCCATGAAAAATTTCATGAGCAATAAGTATACTGTCTTGAATCGCTCTATTCTGAACAAAAGCACTTTAAAGCGGATGAATTAGTTTTGGGAGCACAGTTTTTAACCTAGCCGCCAGGATTTTAGCAATAATCTTATACACCGTTGAGCAAAGGCTAATCGGTCTGAAATCATTTGTAGATATAGGATTGTCATTTTTTGGGATTAAGGTGATAAAGGTATGATTTATCTGTTTTAGGATTATGCTTGAATGGTAGAAGCTTTTAACCGCCTTACAAACATCCTGACCCACAACATCCCAGTGAGACTGGAAAAACTCAGCCGACATACCGTCCGGCCCAGGAGATTTCTCACTTCCAATATCAAAAACCGCCTTTCTGATTTCAATAGTCGAGAATTGTTTAGTTAATAACACATTATCCTCGTCAGTGATTTCATGGGAAATAACTTGAAGAAGCTGCTCTCTCACATTATCGCTACCTAAAGAAGCCTTGAATCGGTTTTTATAATCTTTAACAAATTCCTTACAAATATCTTCCTCTTTTTCGAGCCAGATACCCTCGTTGCTTTTAATACTATTGATTATATTTCTATTTCTTCTACTAGTCGCTTTTCTATGAAAGTAATTAGTGTTTTTATCTCCTTTTTCAAATGCAGTAGATTTAGCTCTCTAACTCCAGTATTTCTGTTGGTATTCGATTAGGCAATTTCTTTTCCTCTCCAGTCGGACAACCTTATTATTAGTGAAGCTACTAAATCTTCTATAGTTCTGAAATTGTAGTTTCTCTAGCTCCAAGTCAAAACCTTCTTAACTTGATTATTAATATTTTCAAAATTGGTCTTACTCCAATTTTTAAGTTTCAATTTTGTCAGATATAGTTTTTTTTACATAATTTGAACATATTTGTTCCCGGGACATGCACCCTCCATGCCTATTTAATAACGTTTTCACAGTCTTTCCTTTCGTTCCACATCATTTCGAACTTGAACGATTTATTTCTGAATTTATGATTTACTGAGTTTTAATTAAGAGAGATCATACAATGATCTGAAGAAGAGAATGTATGGTTCCAAACATCGATCTGTTAATCATACATAAACTTGATATCATCATAAAACTAAATAATATTGAAAAGAAAAATTGATAGATATGTTGTTGGAGCAGAAAAGACGTTATTTGGACGTAATGTAGAGGGTAGGATATGCTTTAATCCTTTGCGGTACTTGTTTAATAGTTTCACTTTCCTTCTCCATAGGTTTGGAATCGAATAATGGCCCACTTCCTCGCTAATCAATCATTATCATTCTAAAGTCTAAACTAAATACATTTGACAATCTTATTATAACCGGCGATTAGAATCATCTTGCTTGCGTATGAGATTACACATGTACGAATACATTCCACAGCTACCCTATAGTTGTACTCGAAAGTCGAATCTACTTTAGTGATTCAAAGGCCCAAGTCTCTTATTTTATGTCATGTTGAAAAAACACCACTACAGAATTTACATATGTGCATATGAAAAAATACTTAATTTCTATCCTGCATATTTTACTTGTGCATTCCAATTTTTAAAAGTTTACGTGATACCGTCGGTGTTCTAGCGGACCAAATGCATGTCCATCTTCATTTGATCACAACACAATGTGTTGGTGATCAATTAGGTCATCGGATTAGAAGCGTAATATTATAGTTTGGATTATGTCACATAATAATTCACATTACATTACATAAAATGCAAATCAAACTAAATTGTATTTGGGCAATCTAAATTACATAATTTTGATTCAATTTAACATTATAATACTAAGGCCCGAACCCAATTCAACCGCGGTACATTACATAAAATTATATTAATATTGTGTGTTACCATTTACCATAACATATGTGAAATCGTCTATAAATAGTATTCTTCGTTTTGGCTTCAGCTGGATGTTGGTAGCGAAGGACGAAGAGTAGGAGAACACACGAGGCAACTTGTACGAATTGGCCAAGAAATCAAATCAATGGCTTCTGGGTTTCATCAGAAAGGCGAATCTGAAGCCAGGGTAGTGATTGTCGGCGGAGGAATCGCCGGTTCCCTCATCGCCAAAACCCTACAATTCGATTGCTCTCTCACCCTTATCGATTCGTACGCTTCTGCTCTATCTCAATCTCTTTGTGAAGCTTCATTGTTTTGTTGTTTTTGTTTATGGTTCTGCTCTTCTAAAGAATCAAATTGCCAAATATCACCAATAAATTAAGTGCATTTCCGCGCTCTTTCCTTGTCTCCATATGCAAGTGTCAATTACCTTGGTGAAATGATGAAATCTGCGACCCTAGTTTGATAAAATCATACAAATTTGTGTTTTTACGATCATATTTAGTCTGAAGCGTTAGATTTTAAGGTTATCAGATGCTTAGCTTACCGCACAAGTAATGGTATTTAGACTTCCATTGATTGTCTGGTCCAATTTTGTTGCCTTTTTTTGGATTAGACTGTACTGTTAATTCCCACTGGCAGTATGATTGAGCAAAAACAATTTTGTGAAATCAGCAAGGAGTATTTTGAGATTACATGGACGCAATTGAGGAGCAGGGTGGAGCCATCCTTTGCCCAAAGATCGGTGATCAAACATAGAGATTATCTTAGTAACGCTGAGGTTATTGTTTCCAAGGCTGTTTCTGTCAATGAATCTGATGTTTTGACAGAAGACGGTAACCGGGTGCGTTATGACTATCTTGTTATTGCCACTGGTCACTCTGATTCTTATCCCAAGACTAAACCTGAAAGACTTGATCAGTATAATGCAGGTATATATCAATATATATGTATTTAATTTTGATCCACTTTTTCAAATTAGAGATGAATCTGTTTCATTTATTAGGAAAAGATTTTACAACAGGATTAGTAGAGGATGATAATGCACCAAAATTTTAAACAGTCATCTTGAGATGATACAAAATTTGCAACAATTACATATCCTATTATGTGCGTAGTACCCAACTGAATTCTTTCAATAATTGGTTTGTGTTGATAAACACTTGTACTATTAAAACACACTTCCCCTATTTGGTTGAGAAATGGAACCCCTCAAGACTGGAACTTTACAAAGTGCAGATCATGAGAAGATTCTCGCCGCTGAATCCATTTTGATTGTGGGAGGAGGTCCCAGCGGCGTTGAATTGGCTGGAGAAATCTCTGTTGATTTCCCTGAAAAGAGGTTAACCCTGGTGCACAAAGGTCCAAGATTGTTGGAATTTATTAGTCAGAAAGCTTCCAGTAAGGCTTTGGATTGGCTGACATCAAACCAAGTTGAAGTGGTTTTGGGACAGAAAGTTAACTTAGATGATCCGGATGCACTTGACCAAGGAGTATATAAAACCTCAGGGGGAGAAACTATTGAAGCAGAATGTCATTTTGTGTGTCTGGGAAAACCACTGAGTTCATCTTGGCTTAAGAATTCGTTTTTGGAGGATCATTTGGATGAATATGGTAGATTAAAGGTTGATCCGCATCTCAGAGTGGCAGGTCTGAAGAATGTATTTGCAATTGGAGATATAACTGACATTAAGGTATCTTGTTAATTACTTTATTGAATTACCATAGTATTTTTGTGTCATTTGATGAATATTTTGGTGTTTTCTGTAACAGGAAGAGAAACTAGGATACCTGGCACAAGGCCATGCTGAATTGACAGCGAAGAATTTGAAGATCTTGTTGGCGAATGGAAATGAGAGCAAAATGAAGAAATACCAGCCAAGCTCCACAACTATAGCAATAGTTTCCCTAGGCAGGAAAAATGCTGTAGCTCAATTTCCATACTTCACATTGAGTGGATGTGCCCCTGGCTATATCAAATCCAGAGATCTGTTTGTTGGGAAAACAAGGAAGAAGCTCGGCTTGAAGCCTAATACCGATTCGTGATCACCAAGCAGATGGGATGATATTTGTTTTGTCTGTTTGGTTGTAAGATTCATACAATTGAGCAATAAACAGTGTGGAAAATGTTGATCAATGGCCATTAGATTTGCATCCCATTTGATCTGTTGAGTTATTTGCTGTCTGTCTGTCTTTCTTCCTCTCTCTATGTGATCTTCTTTGATTAATTAAAAGAAATAAGCTTAGACGTATCACGTATGGTTATCGTTTCGTTCAAATCCCCGTGAGTTTAAAAGTTGGAAAAATGATAGATTTGGCAAATACAGTACATAAATGCTGGAATACTGGCTAATAGTACAGTTAACTATTGTGCTGGTGCTAGTGAAGAGGATAGGAGAATCCAAGTACAAGCCCTGCTAAGATTTTGTACACAACAGGAATCATTTGGGTATAGAAACAGATGGTACTTATCAACAGAGGAGATACCTAAAAGCATGAAAGCCAAAAAAATGTTTGAGATTTTTGTGATGATAAGCAAGTCCAATCATATTAGCCTTACTTATTAAATGCTGACATGAGCAATGGTTAATAGTGAGACTTTTTAGTTCATGAAGCTTAATGATGCAAATTGTAGAACGAATTTGAATTTTGCTGTCTCTGCAGGGTGTGTATGTATATTGATAGTCTGTTATATGAACAGGCACAAATGTAAAGAATATATGAGCCGTGGGTAAATTCGAAACCAATGTAGGATTTTGTGGATTTGGCTCCTGAAGGCTGTCAAGTCTTGAGATTTAAATGGAATCTCTTTATATTTTGCATTAAAAGAAAGTCAGAAGGTGGATAAACAAGTTCGAGGGTAGTAACGTCATTATGCTCCCAAAGAAGCAAAAGTCCCAGGATTTTTGACAACCTCTCTCTGACTTGACCACTGTCATCTTTACCTGTAAAAACTACACTACTTTACTTCTTTAAACTACATTTAACAGCTTAATGCTAAACATTTTCCTTTTTTTTTTTGCTTATTTGCTAAAAACATCCTAACTTTTTATAATGGTTATGAATTTAACTCCTAAACTATTCAAAATTTACCAAATATCATAATCTTATAGTTATGAAGGCACAATTTGAATTTATTTCAGAAAAGAGGGTTCATTTAGTAAAAATAAAGAGAGGGCGAGATTAGCTTACAATATTTAAGCTCCTTGAACTGATGAATGTTGGAGTATATATGAGTTACTGCATAATGGATAGAAATGGCGTTGTATAGTAGTAATAAATAGGGAGTATAAAAAGAAGATTTTACAGCTGGGGTGGTGATGATATGATACAAGCGTCATCACTATCACATCACAAAAAATCTGAATTCATACCCAAATGCAACCCAGAGAGCAGATATTGGCAGTCTCACAGAGACCTCTGACGTGGCATCCGGTGACAGACCACGGCGCCGTCTCTTGCTCTCACCCAGGCCAACCCATGGTTGTAATATCTGTCATTAAAACCCTTCTGCTCCTAATCATTTTACCACCCACATTTGGCTGCTTGCGCTATCATAGCTTACCTGCATGCCTCTACATTTCCCTTGGGTTCTATAAATTACTCTTCTTTGTCCCTCACAAAATCTGTATTCAGCCTTAGCTAATAGGGTTCAGCTAGCAGAGATGGCAAAAATCTTATTTCTAGTGGTTGTGCTCCTCATGGTTACTACTGTCCACCAAGTTTCTGCTTCTCATGGTCTTTTATTCTTCTACTCTTTTCGGTTTCGAGCTTGACTCTTCCTTTTTTGCAGTTTAAATTTTATCATGCTTATTTTCTTGCAGGTTGCACTTCTGGGTATGGATGCATCTATCCCAAGCTAGCTGAATATAACAGAAAGGTGAATAAGTTTTTCCTTGTGTTGGGTTTAGCCTTCTTCAGTGCATTAAGTATTTACTGTTTTTGGTTTTGATGCAGATGCTCTTGGCTTTGAAGAGAAGCTCAGCAACCACAGAAAATGAGAAGAACAAGTTCAATGACGCTGAGTTGCGATCTGTGCCAGCTGGACCTGACCCACTGCACCACAATGGCGGCAACCCAAAGAGGCCCAGAAGAAACTCACCCTGAAGCCTCTTCTCTTATTACTTGTTTGTCAAGGAAAAACCTAAACCCTAACTAGCTTAAGATTTTGACCCATCTATATACTTCTCAAGTTCCCCTACTTTAAGGTGAATAGTATTTTAGTAAGAATATGGTAAAGCTATTCAGCACTCAGCAGCATGTCTCCAAGACACTTTTGTAGTATGTTTTGACTATTTTGCTGTCAGATCAGACGCATGTATAAACTTGTTCTTTTGAGTTAGTGAAGTAAAATAGATGTAGATGTTGGAATATGAACTTGTTAAGATTCTGGAGAAACAGATTGAGGAACATACCCATACATCATCAACTCAAGAGATAAAAGATCCAAAATAGAGTCAACCTCTGAATGACATTTGTCACCAGAAGCAAATTCATAAACACTGTCACCAATCTCTATTATGCTGATTCCTGGTGTTTTCTGTATCCCCTGAGCCTTCATCTTCCTTCTGACGTTGCCTGAACCTTCCCACTTCCCAGCTGCTGCATACATATTAGCCAACATCACATAGTTTGAGTCGATATCCGGAGCCCACTCAACTATGTAACCCATTAACGTCTCTGCGAACTCAACATCATCACAGTTTCTACACGCAGCCAACAATGACCCTAACACAACTTCATTCGGATTCATTGGCATTTTATTAATCACGTTTAGTGCCTCTTGCAATCGCCCTGCGCGACTGTATAAGTCTACCAGGCATCCATAATGCTCAATTCTCGGCCGGATTGAGTTCTTTCTCTGCATTTGATCGAATAGCCTGAACCCCTCTTCCACTAAACCTGCATGACTACAAGCAGAAAGTGCACCGGTGAAGGTGACCCCATCTGGGTTAAAACCCTTATTTTGCATCAAACTGAAGTATTTTAATGCCTCTTCTGCGTGCCCATTGGAGGCAAAACCATTGATGATTGAATTCCATGAAACTACACTATGGGTTGGCATCTCATCAAATATTTCCCGGGCAAATTCAATACACCCACAACGACAGTACATGTCGATTAACGAGTTCCCAATACGAATATTGTCGTTGAAATTCTTCCTAAGAACAAATCGATTGATCCATAATCCTAAATTGAGTGCCCCAAGATTAGCACAAGCAGCAATGAGTGAGATGATGGTCACGTGATCAGGCTCAATCCCACTCAGCTGCATCTCACGAAACCAACCCAGAGCTTCCTCATACAGACTTTGCTTCACAAACCCATTAATTAAGACTGTCCAAGAGATTGCATCACACTGAGGCATTTCATCGAACAGAAAGACCGCATCCTCAATCCGACCACTCCTCATATACCCGTCAATCATAGTATTCCAAGTCATGGAATTCTTTTCTGAAATTTCATCAAAACTCCTCCTGGCCAAATCGACAAGACCGCATTTCGAATACATATCAATAACCGCAGTCCCCACCTTCACATTCCCCGTGTCCAACCCCAACTTCCGAACGTAGGCATGGATTGAGGCTCCAAAGGCCTCACTTCCGGCGGGAGAATGGGCACATCCAGAGAGGAGAGTGACGAACGTAACATGGTTGGGCTCAGCGCCGGAAAACCTCATGCGAGTGAACTCCTCCGCTGCACCGAAGAGATCGCCGGAGCGACATCGGCGGGCTATTGAGGAGGTCCATGCGATAGTGGAGTCAAGGTGTTTGTCGAATTGTCTAAGATAAGGAGGCTTGGTTTTTGTGGCGTTCGCTGGGGACGGTTCCGGCGTGGAAATCGAGAAGGAAGGCGGAAGAGGCAGCTGAGGAACGGTGGCCGCGAACGCCGTGAAGTTCATGTTTATTCTGCTAGAAACGGATTCGATGTAGTCATATAAGTGGATCCGAATATGATAATGGGCCAATTTTGTGGTGCTTCATAAGTATTTGGGCCAATTTTATTGCACTTACTTTGGGCCGTCACTTTGGGTTTTTTTTTTTTTTGCAGTGCCAGAGTACAATTAAAATCACCATTACTACATATTTTATTTATCTTAAGGTATTTGATAAAAAAAAGACATTAGAATAATTTTTAGTTTTTTTACGTAAGAAATTATAATTTGTATTATATTGCTCAGTTTAATATAGATCTACTTGACTAATAATATCACTGAAATTCGTTTATTCTTTTTCCATTCAATGTAATATCTTTATGTCATGTCATGGTCGTGTTTAGATATTAAAAAAAAAGGTAGTGCAAGTTTTCTATTGGTTTTACTTTGACTTGTTTCACGTTCAATCGCCGTAAATGGAAGCTTGATATGTTTTTTTTTTTTTTTTTTTACTTTAGTAGATATATTTTGCACAAAATGTTATGTCTTTCATTGTACTAATAATGAAGTAATACACTAAAGATGGTGCATGCGCGCCATTTCATTCTTCAAACATTTTGGTACCGCTAGATAATAAATGGTATACATTTCATCCTAATATATGAGTAGGTGCAACTACTTTTATTATTATTAATTTTTGTTGGAAAAATTTTATCAACCTTATGGGTTAAGTTTGGATCTGACATACAATGTGTATTCGTATACACACTATTCTATTCTCTAGTGCAATGAACTTTACAAAAATATCAAAGCGATTAAACTCTAATTGATATGTCAATCTTTACCGGTGGATTATTGTAAATAGAATGAGATAATAGACTCGTTTGTTTTGTTTTTTTTTTTGAAGGGAAAATACTAGACTTGTTTGTCAATCTTAATTGGTTAGCCTCTCATCAATATGAATTAAGTTTGTATCTAGTTACACTTGTAGGAACATGCTCGATATAATAATTTTACACATCTAAAGTTTAAGATATATCAACCTAAAATATAAAGTGTACATACGATCCTGCTCTACAATGTAATAGATTTATAAGTTTTAACGCAACTAAACGTATTGTTTATTTATACGGTGATTTATGCAAATATTTTTACAATAGCGTAGTACCACTACTTATGATACATGGCGATCGTACAAAGAATAAAGAGAGGATGTTACAACTAATTCAACATTTTGTAACATCAAAGACAAAAGAATAAAAGAAAAATCGTGTTGGAGTACAAATGGTACGTACTTAAAGATATGATGAGATAAAGAAATTAAGGGGTGACTCGGATCCCATTTTCTACGGTACCAAAAGGTCCAAAACTCATGTTTACCCTAAAAAAGTCAAAATATAGTTTATAACAATTTAAAACAAATCTGGCAAGACGACAGAATAGACTGTGCTTCTACCCTCCGTGTATAATATATTCCCTAAGGGATAAACGTACATATATACTCTGAACGATACGTATTTGGTATTCCTAATATTTTTGTAACATATTTTAAAAAATATCATATGTACTTTTATGAATATTTACGTAATATATAGTAACATTTCATGTATTTGTAATTTTTCTAGAAGTATTTTTTTTTCCTCCAAACGTATTAGAAAGAAAGTTAAAATACGAAATATTTAATCCATGAATTGATATATAAAATACTTTATATTTTATCAAATACTTTTATACTAGTACGTGATAATCATAATAGTAAAAAGAATATTAAACATATGAATTATAAATAAATGTTATATTTAACATGGTAACTTGCAAATATCATGATATATAGGAAATTAGGAAGACAAATTTTTAATGTTCCATGCAGTAATAAGCATGTTCTGTATATACAACAAATGAAGTAATGAAGATGATAAAGTGTGTGTTTGATACAAAACCCAAAAATGTAGTGATCAAGATTTTGTGTTAATTTAAAGTGTGCGTTTAATATATAGTTGATGCAGCTATTAAAGTGTCCAAGACTCCAGACTGAATCTTTGTTTTTTTAACGAGATTCGTATTAGGCATATTTTTAGAGAGATAAACTGTGTTGCTGATTGATTAACCCATATGAGTATCTCGATCCCAACACAAATTTTTCCGAAGATCCCGAACTTCGTGTTATCATCCGCAAAGATTTTTAGGTTGAACTACCTCTAGGAGACAAACCAATCTAATCGCTTTTCAATTTCAAAATAAAAAAAAATAGTTGATGCAACGTTTGGTAGATGAAGTTTCACCAAAATTATAAGCTTTTTAAAGATGAAGCTTATGAAGTTTGATAAAGCGCTTCACAAAAACCAATTCTAAAATAGTCCTTAAATTTCCATTTCATCTTGAGAAGAAAAAAAACCTTTATTCTCAATTTTAATTGAATAGAGGTTTTAGCTATGGAGGTGTTACGTCTAAGGTTACACGTTGTATGCCTGATTTGTGGGACTGGAATAAGTGTCACTTCAATGTTATCATCGTTTGAATCAGGTCAATAAGGAGTTACGAAGTTTAAGGTCAACATGGGGGCAATGTAGCTTTGCGCAGAAGGCTAGAAACCGAGGGGACAACTTTGATAGACCAAGAGGAAAAATTGTGGTTTGAACGGGTTAGATGTAACGAGTTGTGGTAAGGAGATAGAAACTCAAATTTTTTCCCGTGCAAAAGTGAGTTCTAGATAATGCCCCAATAAACTTGCCAGGCGGATAGATGAAGAAGATATGGAGTGGAGAAGCGGTGATGGACGGGATAATGTGGCGTTTGAGCATTTTGTCCAAGCATTCCAAGGAGCCAGTTCAGTCGACTTTTCGGAGGCTTTGATTGATTTGGATTGCAAATTGACAGACACGGATATCACGTACTTAGCCTATAGTCATACGACTGAAGAGGTCAGTTTTGCTCTTTTTTTCAATGCACCCAAAAAAGACTCCATGCCCTAGTGGAATGTCAGCGTTGTTTTTTCAGCAACACTGGAATATTGTTGGTACGGTGATGAGGTTATAATATCGTCTGTTTAACATATACAAGAGGGTGGTCATATGCCGGAAGCCATGAATCATAGTATCATACTGTTCGCTGTTTTTACACCCCTATAATCCTTTATCAATAATGATAAAGACCTATAAGTTAGTAAAACAAAAAAGGAATAGTTTTATATTTATAACCTGAAAATAATTTCCTAAATAGCAACGAACCCACAGTGTATGGATCAATCACAGTAAAGGTAAGTATTCCAGGGTCGATCTCAGGGACTGGGAGGATTAATATGCAATAATGATTATAAATAGAATAGATCTCAATTAAAGACAAGAGGTTGGGAAAGATAAGGGAAAGAAATCAAAAGGGTTTTGGAAAGGTTTAAAGGACTCGCAATCAATTATCACTATTGATTGAAAGTCAAAACAAACAAATAAAAAGGAAAACAAAGATAATCAAGTTAAAGGATAGGAAATGGATTACAAGGGTTCAAGATCATTATTTATACATATAGATTCAGGAAGACTCTTAAAGATATATGGTAGAAAAGCCATAGGGACGAACATTTCTAGGCTGACAGTCTATTACCGGGTAAGTCTCAAGACTATCTAGTTCCAAACCAACTACCTATTACCGGGTAAGTCTCAAGGTAGAGAGGTAGGAAATTCTAAACAAACCAGACTACAAACTAAGGGAAAGGTAAACCATCACCGGGGAAGTCTCAGGTATTACCCTACTTAGCAAGGAATCTAAGCACATTCAACCAATAAAGGATAAACCTTTATTACCTATGGTCAATCTCTCATGTATCTATGAAGGAATATCACCGGGTAAGTCTCAATTCCAACTTAGGTTACTAGCTAGAAGGTATCTAACTAGATTCAAGAACAAGCCAACCATTAGGATTTCTAGCAATTCAAAGCCAAAACAAAGTACAATCTAATCCATCATAATCAAAGGCATAAACAAATCCCTGTCAACCTTGGAACCACAAGGTTCTAGCCAATAACAATCATATCAAGACAATTAAAAGAAATAACAAAGGGGAATGAAAAGAACTTAACTTCAATAAATGGAAAACTCCAATCTTGACAAATCTTTAATCCAACAAGGTCTTCCAAACAAAACTCAATGTGAAAGTATGAAACTTTAATGTAAACTAATGAAGAACAATGGAGAAGAAGAGGGGAAAAGAAGAGAGGCGGCTCCCCTAAGGGGTAACCTAACCCTAAAATTCGGACTAAATCGGACCCTTAGAAATAACCTAGAGCTTCCCTTTTATAGGCAACAATCTTACAAAAGACGGGCTGGGCCAAAACCGATCCAAAAATAAAATAAAATCGCCGAACAGGAAATCTCGGGCAGAAATCTCGGCCGAGC
This sequence comes from Fagopyrum tataricum, assembly GCA_002319775.1. Lineage (NCBI taxonomy): Eukaryota > Viridiplantae > Streptophyta > Magnoliopsida > Caryophyllales > Polygonaceae > Fagopyrum > Fagopyrum tataricum. The sequence goes on along the minus strand of CM008279.1, from coordinate 10,775,320 downwards.
TAGGGCAATCTCGGCCGAGCCTGGTGAATCTCGGCCGAGCCAAGGGTGATCTCGACCGAGCCAAGTCCATCTCGGCCGAGCCATGAGAAATCTTGGCCGAGATTTGGACCATCTCGGTCTAGTCTGATCGAGATTGGTCCAAATCGGTCCGAGACGCTGTCTTCTTCGTTCCTTCGCGCCTTTAGCTCGATTCCTCGCGTCTTTAGCTAGATTCCTCGCCTTTCCCGTGCACGTAGCTCGCTCCATTGCGTCCACTTCGAGGCTTGATCCTCAGATACGTCGTTTTAGCTCCAAAATGTGCCAAATCACCTACAAAACCACAAATAGTGTGTGTAGACATCTATTCTTGCAAAGTAGAACTAAACAAGCATAAATGGCACAAACTAAGGCTAAAACATGAATGTGGAAAGGGGAAATCTAACTAAATGCATGAGTAGAACAGGTCGATAAATCATGTTATCACATACCTTAATTTATTTGATTCCAAAGGTCGATAGTTCTATCAAGATGAGAGACTTAAGGCCAATTAGCCTCCGTAATGTGGTGTATAAAATAATCTCTAAGGTTACTACAAATCAATTGAAGACTTGTATGAATAAGGTTATTTTCCCTACTCATAGCGCCTTTATCCTAGGAAGGTTGATCACATACAATGTTGTAATGGTATTTGAGGTATTTCATTATATGAAGAAGGATTGTTGGGGCAAAAAAGATTTAATGGAACTAAAGTTAGATATGATCAAGACTTATAATAGAGTTGACTGAGACTTTCTGCAAGCGTGTCTATCCAGACTTGGCTTCCCAATGGAGTTTGTTACGCTGATTATGAAATGTGTACGCAATGTCTGTTTTTCCGTTCTAATGGATGGTGTTCCAACGCCAACTTTCTTCCCAGGTAGAGGACTATGTCAAGGTGACACTCATTCTCCTTTTCTATTCCTTTTTTGTATTAAGGATTTTACGGGATTGATTCAAAGAAGTGAAGCCCATGGACTTTAGAAGGGGGCTCGGATTGCACGTACTGCTCCAACTATTTCCCACTTGTTTTTTTTTGCAGATGATAGTATTATGTCTGCGGAGGCAACTTGTCAACAAAGCTTAGAAATTGTTAAAATTCTCCATGTTTATGGTGCAACTTCAGGTCAACAAGTAAACTTCGACAAATCAGAGCTATCATTCAATGGAAATATGGGAGATATTCTGTGTGAGGCAATCCAATGGATTCTGAATGTGGTGGAGGTGGATCAACATGCCCGGTATTTGGGATTCCTACTATGATTGGTCGATCTAAAGGGTGATATTTGATGGATAAAAGGAACGAATTTGGAGTATGCTTTTTGGTTGGAGGGATAAGCGTCTATCAAGGGCATGGAAGGAGGCTCTTAATAAAGAAGTGTTGCGGGCTATTCCAATTTATATGATGGGATATTTTGAGATACATAGAGGTGTATGTCGTGTGGTCGAGCAAATAATGGAAACTTTTTGTCGGGGAACGACGAAGAAACGGGTGCTACATTAGATGAACCGGAAGCGTCTTTTTTGACCAAAGGATGAAGGTGGTATGAGCTTTCTTGATATGGGCCTCTTTAATCAATCGTTATTAGCTAAACAATGCTGACGATTATTACAAAACCCTAATTCTCTACTTGTACGGGTATTTAAGGCGTGTTATTTCCTCCATTCATCGTTTATGGAGATCGATAGTAATAGTTATATATTGCGTAGTATACTCAAGGGCCGGGAACTACTTAATCAAGGAATGCATTGGCTTGTTGAAAATTGCGATTCAATATCTGTGGTACGTGATCCATGGATTCCATGTCACTCGTCTTTCCACCCCATTAAGTTTCTACAACAAATTTCGAAAGATATGAAAGTTTCGTCTGTGATTGATTAGGACGTTCAAGCTTGGAATCGAGCGTCATTGGGGAGCATTTTTCACCCATTAGATCTGGAAGTTATTGAGGCAATTCATATGGGTTTGTTGAGGATCATGACCGACAAATTTGGTTTTATGAGCATTTCGGAGAATACACTGTGAAATCAAGCTATTTGCTTGGATGGCGAAACCAGCCAGCTTCCTCCAATGTAGGGGAACAATAGCGAGCCGGCTGTTGGGGAATCTATCTAGACTCGTATATAGAATACTAGTGCCATTCCTCGAGTGTTGGAGTTCTTCTGCCAAGTTTGTTGTGGGATATTACCTTATAAGGTTAATCTAGCTAGGCGACATTGTGCCTCGGATCATTGGTGTGATGTTTGTGGTCAGTTCGAGGATGCCAATCATGTCTTCTACAAATGTGTATTTGCAAGGAGAGTTTGGGATTTGGCGTTGTCTTATAGGAGTATGAATGGTTTTCATGATTCCTTATTAGAGGAGTTTTTAGCTATATAGTATGTTGATTCTAAGCACTTTACTACTTATTGGTAGAAATCCTACAAGATTTTTGGAAGGCACGGAGCAACCTCTTATTCAATGGGAATGAAAGTGACCCACTCATGATTGTTGAGAATTCGGTCCAGTGGGAGACCAAGACAGCGGCAACTAATGCCAAATCTGAGGTTGTGACTAGGACTTTCTCCTAGACTATTGTCAAGTGGTAAACTCCAACCCCGTGTATGATCTCCCTCACTTGGGATGCTTCTATGTATGCACAAGGATGTGTTGTGGCCTTCCTTGTTCGTAATCATACGGGCAAACTACTTCTTGTTGGATCGAAACGAATTTAAACTAGGACTGATCTAGAGATGGCTGAGGTTGAAGTTGTTATACGAGGCCTCTCATGCACTGAGGCTTTACCTTCTGCAAATGTTGTTGTGGAGAGTGCTTGTTTAGGCCTTATTCAGAAGCTCTGACATCGTACAAGTAAGACGGAAGTAGTGGCGTAGATTATTGCTCGGGTACATACTTGAACATACTACTTCACAAATGTGGTTTGGATATGGCTCCCTCGTATGTGTAATAAGTGTGCTTCTTTGCACTAGGGTTGGGGAGGATTTCTTGCTCACCTCCTCATTCTCGAACATCCCAGGGTTGGCTAAACTTGTAATGTTGGATGTCTCTTAATAGATTTACTGATTTCTCATCAACACCAAAAAAATTAAATACTCCACCCTCCCTTGTCAAATGTCATGGCAGACTCCCTTATCTCGATTTTTGTTGAGAACCCCCCACCCTCTCTTGTCCAATTATTCCGGAACAACAAACCTTCCAGAACATTGATGTTGCATACCTTTTCATCCCTCCTAACCCTTTCACTAAAGACCACGTGCAAATTCTTACCTCCCCAACTAATATGGCAAACTTTTTGGACAATGACAACCTTCTCAATGATGATCTCAATGAAGGCTATATTAAAGAAGATGACTATATCATTGATGAAGTCCAAGAAGATGAAAATCAAGAAGTAGCTCCATCAACAAATTATTTTCACTCCTTCAACAATTCTGATTTTTTGGTCACGAAAAAACTAATTGAAGTGCTTGTTATCACACTAATGAAGTTTCTACTACAAGCTCTAACAAGATAAAGGGAAAAATTGACGATGAAGACATTGTTTCCTCTATACCAATGAGCAACATGAAAACCAAGATATCCCATGAATAACAACCCATCTCTATCCTACACAGTTGTTGCTACAAAATTACAGGAGTTGTTTGGCTCACAAGCCTCTGACATAATGCCTCCATGACTTTTGATGACCATCGTCATTGTCTTATCTATCTTCTATCCCTTCCTTTATGCTTGTAGTTTGTTTCTATTTTTCTCTCATTTGCTTGTTTTATTTATGCCTTTTAATTTTCGTTGTTGTTTGGTTGTTATCTTCATGTGCATGTAATATAATTTGCTTCGCCTACTATCTGGATTTTGTTTTCTCCTCTTTGTTTATCCTCTTTCTTTTCTTCTTTATTTTTACTCTCGTAAAACTCATACCTTACCTTTTACTTAATAACAATAAAAAATCCATTTTTTATCGTATATACTATCAAAAAACTAATATGAAATCTACAAAACTAAACTATCAATTAGTTCAAAGCATTTTTTCCTACTAAGTTTTTTCTCACTCTTTTATTCTTTTTTAGGTTGTGCACTTTTTTTAAGTGTTGTTTCTTCTCTCGGATCAACCCTTGTACTCTTTTGTCATTTTTGGTTTTGCTAGCCTTCTTTTTGCTCACTCTAAGCCCGTTGACATGTTTTTTATTTTTATTTTTTTTTACCAACCCTACTCAAAGACGTTCTCGTAGTTTCAAAGGGTAAAAGTCAAACTCATGAAGAATAAAACAAATATGTAGAAAACCCAAAAGACCACGGTATCGCAAAAAAGCCATAAGGATATAAAAACTAGTTAAACTAAGATAATCAAGAGTCCTACAGGTAAAGGTATAACGCTACCCCCCAAACCAAGTTCACTTTAGAAGGTTCAATAGAATTAGCACACTCTCGTAGAAAGATAATCTATCTCAATTCTCAAAGAAAGGGTATGAATAAAGTCAATAAAGCAAAACAATTACAATGTTGATTTTCGCTTAACAATTCATATACAAAAATTATAAATCAATGCATCGTAGGGTTCAATAAAACCTACATCATAAGAAAACGAAATAAAGCAATCAAATATATACAAATCGAATTCATAAATAAAATATCAAATGCAAACCTCAAGAAAATTGTCATCAACTATTTTTGGCAAAACCGAATAAAAAGAAAACGTGACGGCTAAATAGGGTTGCGAGTAAATAAAATCCGACCTAAAACATACACCCTCTAACATATGAAATCTCAGAATAAATATGCTCAAAAATCGGATCCAAAAAGATATCCCAAAATCTGATCCAAAAAGATATCCTAAAGTTTGGAAACAGTCGGGAGCAAAATGGCAACGAAACGGTCAACGACATGGGTTGGTACAGTCTAGTTGCCCGTTTAATCACCGATGCACTCACTTCGTCAACGCGAGCTCGAATCTTGACTTTCCGGCCTTCTTCAGGGTGTACCCGGGGTGCGATGTGCTACTTGATTCTTCAATCCTCAATCATATATGTTACTCCTGACATCAAGAAAGATTGAACACTCCTATTCAAGTACAAGTGCGACAATAATGGCCTTGAACACCTGAAACATGAAATAAACCGAAGTAGACAGTGAAACAAATAACACATTTAGGTCATGATAAGCCTCCGCATCCAATGCACAACATGAATGGGAATCTTGACTCCTGAGTGCAATACGGGTGCGCCTCTCAAGCATAGTTGGAGTGCGACGCCGGTCGTAATGGGAGTGCGGAGTACCCCTTGATGAGAGTTGATGTGTGAATCTCAAATTTCGAAGTAAATTACAAGGCTCATTATAATATAGAGAGTCAATATCGAACATGGAAAAGCGATGTCTCGTTCTGACAAATTAATTAAGAAACTGAAATATATAAATAAACAAACTACGACCACACGCCCTATCGATGAAAAGTCTAGCACTTGATTCTCATATGGCATATACTTCACATATTCAACCCCATATCGTCCAAATGTGCATGTAAGTGTTGGACCCTTTACAAGAAAAACGCCGGTTTCTTCGGTACAACAAGTCTCGAAGATCATCGTGCTTGCCCATGCATGTTTGCATCCTATACGACCACACACCCTAACGATTAAAAAGGTGTGCCCGTGCGGGACCGTGTATGTATGCATCCTCTATATCCGCACATACTCTACGGCCTACTTCTTGGCAACCACCCGATCCGGAGCACCACGACGGGCAGATGTTGTCACCCATCTATTCCCTCGCCCCTCCTTATTTCTTATATTTATAACCACCATTTTTAACGTTAAATTTTTTAAAAAATATTTTTCCTTCAATAATTAAGAAATGAAAATTTTTAATAGGCCTAGTGGTACGTGCCCTAGGCGTTGTCTTCTTCCTCATTAGAAAGCGAATGGGGCCGCTATTTTTAACGTAAAAAAGCTTCGAAAATACCTAAAAACGTAAAAATAACTCAAATATCTAAAAATGAAAAACGGTAAAAACACACCTCTAATTGAGTCAATAGACGTTTCCCCTTCGGCTTGCATCCGAATGTTGTAGATCTACATCGTTAAAGTCCCGATCCATTACCCACACTCGAATTTGGATAGATATGGAGGTAAGTTTCTTTCGTTTTTCATTCTCGTTGAATCGATTTTTTTTTGGAGAAGATGGTACGGGGCGCAAGAGGAGGGCGAATCGCATATGGATTATGCTAGGGCGCACTCCTTTTCGCATGCGCCTCACACCACCTAATGTGCCTACGTTCTGCAACCAATACAACCACCACAACCTAACTTGCACGAGATTCAACAAACGAAGCTACTAGTAGTCACGAGGGCCATATCGTCTGAAACATGAACAAAATAACCTTTGTTCCGATTGTAACTGTTAAAGCGAGTTCTTTTTTTTTAAGGTGGTCCCCCCGACTGAAAATTGAAGCGCAAAAAACCACCCAACGATGAATGAATAAAGGCGATCTATGAGGCATGAGGGTGGAATTTTGTGTGTAGGGGTGAAATTCTGAAATTTACAAAGGAACGCCAAAAGCGAAGACAACTCTCTTCCAGGGATGACTAAGTAAAAATCGGCAAGCATGATCCCACCGAGGGACAAACGAAAGAGACCTTGCTAACTACCATTAAGTAAGGAATGACTACTCCAACGGACGGAGTCTCCAAAACATCCATTTTTCGCTTTCCTAATCAAAAGATAGGGGAGCATCCCTTCTCCCGAAGTTACTGGGTTATTTTGCCTAGTTTCTTCCACATCGTAGTCCAATTGCCCCCACACTTGACCTCTAAGTGCATTGATCGTATCGTATTATTTGGTTTAACCAAATATTGTCACTCTTTATACATACATAAACATTTGTACATGTATAGCCCCAAAACTACTATCTCTTAATTATACTATAAAGAATTGAAATAATACTTTTTTTTTTGGTATGAGAATAATATACTAATTCAAAGATCTCATTTTGAAAAGTGAAAAACAACATATCCTTATAGCACACTTTAGTGCCATTAAATTATGAAAATAAAATGAGTATGAAGTTTTAAATATGATACTTACCAAAGTTTTATATTATAATCATGATGTGGAACGCAGATTCATCTTAACGTTTAGGTCAATCGTTTGATTAGTGTGGTTACTTCTTTATGCTTGCGCACGTCTACAATATTTTCAACACACAATTCTAAAGTAATTAACATAAAACTACACGCACTTGTACCGCACTCAACCGGGAAAGTTATAGCCTTACGTGATTAAATGTTTCATAAATTGTTTTAGATTTATAGATAAACTTATAATAGGACGAAGAATGAGACATCCTAAAAAAAGTGTTGAGTTAGCAATAATATCAAACAAATTTTTTGAAATGACTCCCTCCCAACTCCCAAGCTCTTGGTATGGAACTAATGTTACAATCATACGGTCATGCCGTATTAAAAATACATTAAACTAATAGCCTGAGATCGTCACAAGCATAAAGATTTAAAAAATAATGCATAAATTCGGTAATGTTTTATCGTAAAATCAGTTTATGAAAATTACCCCCTCAACCTTTAATTTGTAGAGATTTTCTAATATGTTCCTAGCCTGTATTGTATAAAATGTAAGAAAATGTAATATGATTATGTATTGGGCTTTTAGCACGTGTTAATCGAATTTGGTGCCAATTCGAAGATACAGTGTGTTTGATTCTCATCCCAACTGTCTAGGAGTTCGGAAATGTATTATGTATGCGAGGATATATATAGAAGCAAACATTGCGTTTGAATAGTACACGAGGATATAGAAGCAATCACGAACCCTAGTTGCTTCATTCATTCGGTGTCATACGTTGTTGCTCACAAACCCTAAAAAGAGAGAGCTCCTTGTTGTCGACATCGATGATTACCACCTTGTTGTATTTGGAGCACGAAGAGAATCAAAGATTCTTAGACTGTGTTGATATGTCTTGTGTTTTTTTTTTTTTGAGTTCTTATAGATCTTCTTCTTGGTTGTACACTTATTATCTTCAACACCAACACGTTCTCGCACGTGTAACTAGATGATATAGATTAAGTTGACACTTGCCCACAAGTTAGGATCGCATGCCGAATTGAGGCTAACTGCTTTAATACCTTGTCAAACTCGGATATAGACGGACCGTAAAGCGGGGTCACGTGTATACGAGCGCACGTACACTTTAGGTCCAAACTCAACACATAAACCTAATGAAGTTTCAGCGTAAAACCAATCGATTATAGGAGAAGTAGTCCACCGACCTTATATTCTAAGCTCTAAATGTCTCCAACTTTTAACGTAGGAATTTATTATCTTTAAATTTCTAATAATATGATTTTTGAAGTTAAACTACAGAAGATATAAGCTGAAGTGACAAGGTATAGATGAGAAAATTACCTCATCCAACATTGATCGATACAGAGCAATGTGGTCTATTTGATAACACGAGTTCGTTGTAGTTAAGCTAAAAACGCATTAAAATGACTGGGGTTAATAAAAGCAAAAGGATCAAGATTTTAGATGATTTTTAGAGATAAAAGATTTCTATGCGTTTTTCTTTGCATCATGGATTCGAGTTAATTTTCTCTCTACACGTGTTGGAGATAATCAGTTCTCACATCGAAAGATTAAGACTTCTGAGTCTAGTATATAAGATCGGTGGACTATTCTCCTATTGCCAATTGGTTTTAGGATGAAACCTCATCGGATTTATGGGTTGGGTGGGCCTAACGCGCATGTACGCTTGTATGCACACGACTCTCACTCTACCCGGTCCGTATGTCTCGGACTCTAACATGATATTTGTAACTTACGGAGGTGTGTTGGAGATAATCAGTTTCCACCTCGAAAATTAGAAACACAATGTAAACTCTTTAGTTTATGCACCTGTAGTCTGTAATTAACAAAGTGATCGAATTGCAATCAACAGATAGATTTTCCATTGAATTGACTGAAACTAATTAAAGCCTTTACGTGGAGCTGCTTATACTATAATACTTTGCTTTTCGTATGGTCCTCCAGATGAAATGCTATAAGTTAAGGACCATTCGAAAGGGAGCTGTTGTAGGGATAATCGAATAACTTTGTCTCTTTGAACAAAGCAAAGTTAATGATTATAAGCTCAACACCGACAAACTTTTCAAGTTCGATTCCTCTAAACATTGACTATAAATTGTTAAATGATACTCCCCGATCGAAAAACAATTATCATTTTAGCTTTCGACATAATATAAAAAAAGCACCAAACAATCTTGGCATTTTAAAGTTGTCCAAATTTTAACACTTATTATTCACTCCTTTAAACCAACAGATAAGAAACTGGTGCACCTCCTATTCTTCTTTACCTCTAGTCTTGTTTTCACAAGTGCAGGAACAACTCCAGGTGTTGGTTTTGATAGATTGTTGAATAATGTGAGATAAACGAACACGTATTTTAAGTTTATTATGACACTATATAGAGAATTATAAAAGAATAATTAAAATATTTTTGATAAGATTAAATATAAATTATCCTAAATAATAAGATAATAGATAGATATTCTTAATATTCTCTTATGTCCCTACAATCAAAGCTAGGGTAAAGATAGGAACAATGAAGACGGTATTTCACATGCATATGAATTTTATTATGACCATATATAAGATCATAATAAGATAATAGATTGGACATCACACCTTGCGGTCAAATCTCTATTGACAATGAGCCATAACTATTATCATCAACAATGAACAAAGAAGAACAAGCAACATACCAGTAGATCAGTGACATCACATGCATGTATATCGATAGAATCACTGGTAAATCGTTGATAAGAGTAGATTTAGACGCCGGTAGGTTGACGGCAATAGGGTTTGAGGTTCGGGTCCTATAGGATCAGTAAGCTCTAGTAACATTTTGAATTATTGTAGGATAAAACAACACATATATTAAGTTTATTATGATTCTTTATAAAGGTAATTACAAGATAATTATAAAGATATTCCCGAGATGATCAAATATAAACTATCCTAAACAATATGATAGTTGAAGATAGTAGCCGGATATTCTTATAATTATCATGAGAAGAAATTTTATTCCATAATTTATTAAGGTGACCAAATATATAGACACAGGTTTGTTGACCTTATTAAATGCATTTGGAGAGGTCGGTGTGAAGTTGAGAAGACGTGATCCGCTGCCAGCATCAAAAATTTGCTTTATATTGTCCCATAATGTAAGATCCGAAAATTTTTTAGCTCAAAAGACGACTCGAGTTACCGGATTATTTGAATCGAATCAAACCCGATTAAGGGATGTCACACAAGTTGGCCGCTTTTACCACAACTAGGATATGTGCCTCATTTTTGGGCTTCAATCTTGACAAAGGCCCAAATCTTTTTCGGGATTCCGGAGCAACGTCTAGGCCAACTATGTAACACCCCAAATCCGTAGGACTCGGAGTGCTACTGGGTTAGGATCTCACAATGGATCTTGACCCTAGCCTGACAACAATTTCACTGATCTTACAACAAGGCACCGATAAATTAAAACAAAACATGAAACTGATATATATATATATATATATATATATATATATATATATATATATATATATATATATATATATAGATCAAAAGGTAATACAATATACCGCTGAGTACAAACAAACCAAACTGTACATCAAAATAACCCATATCCCCGATACCACCCCAGTGTACGGTGCCCTCAGCAGATCAACCACTCTGGATCACTCTGCAGCTCTCCTATCCTGCAAAGTGTCTACAACACGGTATGAAACCGTTAGCTAACCATACACAAATATAGGAATATGCTAGAGCACAAACACACATCAGAAATCTTAACATATCCATATGCTTTCATACATTTATCCGGTTCATTATCTTTATAAAGTCCAGCAATCAACTCATATATAATATCCATATAAACATAAGTGACACGAGGAATATAAACCTCGCCTCTGGGTCCAATAACCAGCTGGAATGGTGCTTGGAACACTACCCCGTGTACCCTAAGGGAATGGGAAGTGCCCGAACCGTTTACCAGGTTTGGCCTGCCTACAGAGAACCTCCCAGACTCCCAGCGGGATGAAAGGGCAAGTTATCACGGCCCTACAATGGGCAAGCAATATACCATAGGTCGGTGACCATCATAACACATGCTATAAACATATAACACACACCACTCATGCACAACATCCTATACAGGAATGGCAACTAAGTAAGTCCCACGGACTTACCTCAACCTCGTAGTCGTCTCACTGGATCAACCTCAACTCAGTCCACTCCAAACTGGAGGATAACACGGCCTATACAAGGCATACACAGATATCAAACTCCTATCACACAAAGGGTCACACCTAGACCCAAGGGATCCATAAGGGATCATATCCAACTCGTAAACCTCAAAGCCCTAACCGGCAATTCCATAACATACTCGTCAACATCCAAATCCTAGCATGCTACTACCTCTCAACTAGGAAAGGAAAGGATCTACCTAGCTTTAGGTAGACCCGGGACAAAGCGCACCTGCGTAACAAAGGGGCGCAGGGGCGGAGGCAAGCAACCGCGGGTGCGGCGGAACGTAGCCGCGGGGGCGGTGACAAGGGACGCTGGCAAACGCAAGCACGACGCGGGCGCTGTGACACGGTAACCGCGGGGCGGTGACTTCTGGACGCGGGGGCGGCGACAGTGCAGAAAGAAACCTCGCGGCTTCTCTTTAGCTCTTCCCGTGATCAAACACTTCCACTCTCTTCCAGATTCATACACAAGCATAAACATACACATATCAACATCACCCTATGTTCAATACATCTATTCCTAAGCTAAGGAAGAAAGAGCAAGGAAGAAGAAAGGATGAAGAAGCAAGGAGGAAGAAGCTTACCACTGCAAAAGGTCTAGGCAGGCAAAGGCATAAGCACACTCAGCTGGCTTCACAAGCACATCAACCACAACTAGCATCAACAGTCACACCACCACACACACAACTCTACCAACTCAAGGGAACAACCAACTCAAGCTCAAGGAGAAGAAGAAGAAGCAAGAAGGACGTGAAACTGGATGGGAAATGTGAAGAAACCCTTGCTCAGCAAGGTGGAACGAAGGAGGTAAGGTAAGGTAAAGCACGGGTCAAAGGGTCAACAAAACCGGCTGCAGCCGCCGGAAACCGCAAGGGCGGGTTTCCTGGCCGCAGGGGCGGAACAACAGGGGAGCCGCAGGGGCGGCCTCACAGACCCTCGGAGGCGGCTAAGGCCAAAACTAGCTCCCAAAATTAAGGCTCTTACAAACTACTCGGCCTCCTTCCTTCACCTATGGCCCATGAAGCCGGCGGGCCTAGTTTGCTACTTCTCTCGTGGACAACAGGCTTACCTAACATCTTAAGACACGATCTCCTTCATCTCTTCTCCAAGGTTGCGATTGCGTGAAGATTGGCTGAAGACGAGGCGGACGTTACCAACAACTTGAAGAAGAGCATCGACAACCTAGCATGTGTCGGCTTCGAGTCACCCCTCTCTTCCCCTTCGGCACTTCAGTTTTGCGGAAAGTAAAACGATGAAACGCCGCCTTCGCTTTCTCTTCTTCTTCTCCTTCTCTTTCTCTGCCAGGGCTGGTGAGAATTCTACCCTCCTTCTCTCTCCTCCATTGTTGTTCTAGAACGGTGCATTGCTCACATTCTTTCCTCTTGTTAACTATTGATCTAGCAGTGGTGTCGTTGGCCGGCGTACCAAGATCGTGAGTGTTTTCACTTAGTCTATAGTCGCCATCGGAATTGGGTAAGCTCTTTCATCCCTTCCTTCCTTCCTTGTACTCCACACGTGCATGGATGCATGAGGTTTAAAAGTTCTTTCCTTAAAATGTTAGGTTTTGTTATTTTTTCTTCCCGGAAACTTCCTTTCTAGTCTACGAACCATCTAGAATCTTTCTAAGTGGTAGAAATATGTTGCTAAGATGTTTTCCCATTTTATCAGGTAGTTGATAGTGTATGCACTTGTAGACGATAACGGATAATGGATGGTCACCGATCAGTTCAGGTAAGTCTTATGGACTTGCTTAGCTAGCTCTTCTTGTATTAGTATGTGTTACTATAATGGTGCATGTTGGGTGCTTTACAATTATAAGTTGAGTAGGACGACGTTACCATATGATTTGACCCAAGTTTATGAATAACAAGTTGTGGCATCACTGTCCAGCGCTGCCATGTTAATGGGAGGCTCTCTGTGACCAGTCCACATCGGTATACGGTGAGATACATTGAATTCATTCTGGTTGGTAAACGGGGACAGAGATGAAGGTCGGGAGACCTTCGTGCCACACAATAAGTTGAATAATTAAAATTGAACCACCTAAATTAAGATAATAATACGGTTTGAGTGTGAGCATGTTGTTTGTTTAATTTCCGCATTGGGTGTGATTTTGCTATAGAATACTATTTGATATTTAGAACTGTTAGCTAACGGTTTATACTGACGTTGGTAAACACTTTGCAAAATCCGGTGCTATTGTTGTCAAGATAGGATCAAGACCCATTGTGAGATCCTAGCTCATAATATTCCGAGTTCAAGAAATTTGAGGCGTTATATGACTTTGATTATCTATCTCTAGAACATGATATTGACACAAATCCAGGAGGATTAGTCTTTGCATCGGTGACTTTGATTATCCAATTAGATATTGATAATATAAAAAGTTTGTTTATTTCATAAACTTGGTAACGTTTATATACATGTAAACAAGTAAATAAGATAACAAGCCTTAAAAGGGATTAAAATATTATGAACCTTTGCATCATGTAGAAAAAAAATATAAATTTCGAAAAATACTGCACGCTTAAGTTTATAAGTTTATAAATTTATTGCTAACTTATAAATTATAATTTTATTAATTATAAATGATATTTTAAAAATTATTTAAAAGAGAATATATGACAAGAAATATTTTACATACGTGGTTTACCAAAAGTTATAAACCACTGTATAATATAATTATATAGTTAATTTAAATATGTTAACCTTTATGTTAATTTTGCCAGAAATTGGTAAACTTTATTCTAATTAAGTATTATGTTAATTTTATGACATTGGTCTTGTTCCATTGAATTGATCCGTTTATACTATTGAACTATTATAAAAAGATAATTTTGATGGTAAAGTAACTTTATTTATAGGTTAGCTTAAATGGGATCCGATAGAATAGTTTACATATCACTAATAGACCAACTTTAGTGGGTTTATTACTAGAATAGCTAGTGTATGATAATATGGAGCACTTACCAAATATATAATATATATCATGACCTATTTACGAAAGTGTATGTGTACTTTCAAGTACAGGCTGCGAGGAGGAAAGGGGTCACTCTCAAGCTTTATCAAAAGGGTTACATTCCACTAACAATACAAATACAAATATACAACGCTTTCAACTTTGGAGGAACCACACCACTCACCCTTTACTAGGATGGCAATTTCACCCGTATTCGACGGACATCCGGCCACCCGATCCAACAAAAAAGGGTGAAAACCCGATAATAGACGGGTGAAAGCGGGTGGTGGACGAAGGGGGTGGTGGATCGGGTGGGATGCGGGTGAAGGTTTCATCCACCCATCACCCGATCCATCATCCACCCATCCATCCGACCCGTATTCACCCGCTTAAAATTATATAATTTTTTTAATATTTGTAGTTTTTATATTATAAATATTTTACCTTTACTATATAAACTATATTAAAGTAAAGTATATATTTTCTTTCCTAATATATTTCGGTTATTATTGGTTCGTTATAATTTGTTTATTTTAGATCTTGTTTGATTATAGTGTTGTACTTTATATTATGTAAAATATTATGTCAATTTTAGTTAAATTTAAGTATTATCCTGATTTTCAATAAAATATTTAATTTTCTTATAAATATATAAATAAGGTGTAGAACACCCGAAATCACACCCGATCCACCCCCTTAATCCGGTGGATGCGGGTGAGATCCTTAACGGGTGATGGATCGGGTGGGTGCGCAATTTTTAGTGATGGATCGGGTGGCGGTCAAGGTCATCCACCCGATCCATTGCCATCCCTACCCTTTACCAAATTTATTCAGCTCATTCATTACTGATCTCATTAGTCAGCATTAGTGATTATAATATCCTAATTTTTAGGATGAAACTCTACATGGACATAGACCTATGCGTATTTGCGCTTAAACGTGCGAAGAAATCCTCCATGTTAAATATGGTTCGTCGGAATTACATGGGTTTGTTCTCGGATGAACAACGATGATATATTACGGTTGTGTTGTTGTTGTCTGAGTCAGAAATATTAAATCTAGTTTGGATCATAATAATACTAATTTTGAAGGTTTGAAATTGAATTAGGCCAATGTTAGATGGAATCGGACTAGAAGGATGATTTTATATCCGTGCTGATTTTAAAATTAGAAGATGTTGATTTTAAGTTTACGAGTATGTTAAAATTTACTGTTAGACGAAAATTCTAACATCATGTCGAGTATAAGATTACGTTAACCCACGTAAATGTTACTATTAATAAATTGGGTACAAGTAAGTAAAGAAAAAGGTGAAATTTTAGTGGTAACAAAAGTTATTTAAAAGTTTACCAAAAGGTGAAAAATGTGACAATTTTTTGAATGCAAAGTTTATTGATGAACAAGTTGAAAGTAGGGGAAGTCCTAATTGGAATTCTCTTACCCAAGTTGACTTGCGTTGAATCTGGTGATGTGATTTTTTCCTAAAAAATAACAAGAAAATATAAGTGCGATTAGGCCACCAAATACTGTCGACTGTCGACACTCCATATCCTCTTTTTCTATAGCTTTTTGTATTTGTAATTAATATGTTCTACACGAATAAGATTGCTATATTGCGTGCAAACTGATACTTGTATATCTACCGGCTAATATCTGAGCGCTTAAATATAATTTTAATATAATAAATTTAAGAGAAAGTTAGAGAGAAATTGATTAAAGATGGGTAATAGAAAGGGAAAATAAGTGTCATAGTCTATTTTCCAAAAATCATACGAAGTATCCATTTTCCACGCAAGTTGACTTGATTGGTCTCACATATAAGTTATATAACTTGGTAAACGGGGCAAGCCCGCCAACTCGAATAAACGGGCGGGTATGACACATAAGATAGGCCGGTTCAAAAGTCCACTTTTATATTTTTATTATTTAAATATGTAAAATATACGAGCGCATAGTATAAAATTAAACCCGAGAACTCAAAGTAAAATTCAAATCTCCACGACCATTGAACTATTTGATTTATGTATTATAGTTTTATTCATTGTATATTCAATATATATAATTTTTCTTTGTTAAAAAAATAATAACAAATAAAACGATACCTGCCTGTCCGGCCCGAAGCCCGACTCGAATGCATATGAACCAAACCCAAACCCGAATTCCAAGCTTAGCCCGAGTACGATCTGAGATGTGCAGGTCTAGCGTCACATGGGTTTATGAGAGTAGCTTATGCGAGCTCAAACAAAACTTTGATATATAGAAGCTTTGCTTTCTTCTTATACATTGAATCGACAAGAGATTAACCGATTTAATGCTAAAACTTCTTAAATTGTTTTTGTCAATCTTCAAATTGTCTTTCGGAGAAGAAAATCCTAAAATTACAGTACAGTGTATCGATTAGGTATTTTGTATTATTAGGCGTCATGAGCATATATACTCCCGTTTTATCTAGATAAAACACAATATTTCACTTAAGTAAAACGTCTCTCATCAGATCGACGAGATATGACTTTTTATAGTGGTCAAAGCGAAGCATGACCGAGGGAGATGGACGTTCGGCCCACATCTAGCTACAACAAGACAATGGATTCGGCAATATCTATAGCAATGTCGAGGTTTTCCTGTGAGACAAACGTACATCAATACGTACACAAATGTATAATGGCATTCAATTTGGTGGTAAAACAATAATGTGTTCTATTGAAAAGAATAGTTTATAATGTAAAAAGATAAGTGAGGTTAGGTATATGGAAAGTTGATGATAAGAGTGGTGGCTTGGTGATATGCTGTCTTTCCTCCACTACCTATCAACCTACGGCTTTAGCCCACAACGCACTTCCTTTTTATTTACTTACTTATTTCTGTCCACCTCTGCACTGTTTCGTATATATATTGAAAGCCCCTTCTTTTTTAATTATTATTTTTAACTTTTTGTGTTTCAAAGAGTTATGCCTAAATTTAACTGGACGACTTCTTTTTAAACAAATAAAAAATCAATTTGAGAAATGGTAGAGGTGTACGATCTAGACTCGAGAGCATGCTTTCTGTTTGCAAATTATGAGCCCTCGTTGCTGATTCAACTTTTGCGCTTTTTTTTTATACATTAGAGGTCTATTTGGTTTAAACCCCGGAAACGGAAACGGAATGAAAACGAATCTAGTCCATACGCACACCCTTGTTCATGAAGTTGTTGGGAAACATTCCTTGTGGTTTGAACTAATTGTAGGAGAATTTGATTAGTTTTAATACCCTATAGGGTAATAAAGTAGGGAGAAGCAAGTGCATTTTGCATGAAACCAACCGGAATGATTCCATGAACAAAGTACATATGTGGACTAGATTCACTTCCATTCCGTTTTCGTTTCCGGAGGGGGTAAATGTTGTTTTATTATTACAAATTAGAGAGATGTTCAACTAAATTGCTTTATGACACTATTAAAATTAAAAAGTTGCGGTGACAATTTTTTTTTAAATTATACTAAGTTAATGTGATAATTTTATCTCTTTCCAAACCTGTTTTTATTCTCTTAAAATTTATAATTGTCTTCCGTCGAGGAGATCCGCTTTCTCCTTACTTATTTGTGTTTTGTGTGGAACGACTGAGTCGTCTTATCTTAGAGTCAGTGGATAAGGGGAACTGGAAGGCTATTTACTTGTCTATGGGGGCTGCTTTATCCCACATGTTTTTTGCAAATGACCTTACACTTTTTGCAGAAACATCTACGACCCAAATGCGTATAGTGATGAACTGTGTTGAAATTTTTTGCAAATCTTTGGGTCAACGGGTTAATCTAAAATTTTTGTCTCCAGCAACGTTTCACGTGATCTTTGTAATAATTTGGAAATCTTGAGTGGTGTTGATGTTACGCGTAATCTGGAAAATTATTTTGGGGTTCCAGTTCTCCAAGCTAGAATTTCTAAAGATACTTTTGGCTTCCTCTTGGATCGGATGAATTCTAGACTTAATGGATGGAGGAGTCGGACTTTGAGCTTCGCGAGATGTATTACTCTTAATAAGTCTTTTCTTGCCTCCTTACCGGTCTATAATATGTCCTCTCTCATTCTTCCGAAGAATATTATTGCGGATATGGCTGTCGGAATTTCATTTGGGGCGATCAACTGGATAGGCAGCCGATGCACACTATCTCTTGGCATGAATTTTGTAAACGTAAGGCTTTTGGTGACATTGGTGTTCATGACTTGGAGTCTCTTAATTTAGCTCTTGTAGGGAAGATTGGTTGGAGATTTTTGATGGATTTGGATGCTTTACGGGCTACAGTTCTCTATCATAAATATGTTCAACCCACGGGTGTTCTTCATTCTGCTCCGTCTTTGGTTTGGAGATGTCGTGTGACCGGGTTTGCGGTGGTCTTTGGGGTCTGGCATGGATATCTCCTTTTGGACTGACCGTTGGCTCCTAGATGAGCCACTGACTGAGTCTGTTCTTTTACAAATTCACCCCTCGTTATTGTCTCGGTCGGTTCGGTCATACTGGAACGATGTCACCGGTTGGGAGTTGTCTTCTCTTCATGACATTCTTCTTGCTCGAGTCGAACTTCAGCTTCAGGCACATCCGGCCACCACCGTTTCCTGAGAGCCATACATCCTCTGATCTTGCGCCTTTGGCTTCAACAGACTGCTTGATGTGGAGCCACTCGTCTACTGGAGGATACACAATCTCTTATGTGTACAAACTGCTTCACCGGCTTTCGGTTCCTATACATTGTGATGTTTCTAAGTTTGCTGCAGTGTGGTCATCTCGTGTACAAGAACGTGCTCGAGTTTTCATTTGGAAGATTTTAAAAGGTGGAGTTTTGACTGGTCAAGAACTCAAACGCCGTCATTTTGCAAATTTGTCTATATGCCCTTGTTGTCGTTTGGTGCCAGAGACTTTTGAACATTTATTCCGAGATTGTCCGATTGTCCGGTTAATGTGGAGGCAATTTTCACCACTGTCTGAGTTGGGTAATTTCTATGATCTGCCGTTGCGACTTGGATTCGAGGTAACATTCTCTCCTCTTCTAGATTATGTTTGGCTTTTTATGAATAGAATTTTTTTATTGTAGGTTTTGGTGGACCTGGAAGTGACGGAACGACTTTGTCTATGGTAATCAAATTACTACGAGGAATCGTGCGAAGCATGTTTGTACTATAACAAAGCTTACTTTGACAAGTTGGGAGAAGAATGCTCGTCATTCTAATCGTCTACCTCGGTCAATTACGTTCATCAAATGGGAGCCCCCGCCCTTGGGAGTCTTCAAGATTAACAGGGATGGTGCTAGAAGATTGGATGGACACACTACAACTGCAGGGGTTATTAGGAATAACAAAGGGGAATGGCAAAAAGGATTTTGCGCAAATGTTGGTCTATGTTCGGTACCCATGGCTGAGTTATGGGGCATTTAATATGGATTAACACTTGCGTGGAATAGTGGGTTTCCTTCAGTATTGTTGGAGACATATTCTTTATTGGTCACAACATTACTAAAGAATCCCATTTCACCTTATCACCCCCTTGCTAGTCTGACTCTTAGATGACACGACTTTTTTCAAAGAGACTAATCCATCCAGTTTCGTCACGCCCACCGTGAGCAAATAGAACTGCGGATTATCTTACGGATTTTGCTTATAACTTGCTTATAGGCTTTCATGTATTTCTTGACCTGCCGGAGGGAGTTTCATGTATTTTGGATGATGATGTACGGGGCCGAGCTATCCCCCGCTTGATGACTATTTAGCTCTTTTATGGAATAAAAGCGCGTCGAATGCGCCCGGAGACCACTGACTCTCCTTCACACCAAAAAAAAATCAACCGTCATAATGCTAAAACAACCATCATAATGTTGAGATGACGGTGGGTAAGGGGGGAAGAGGGAACATTCAGAGGGGGTCTTATAGATATTATATATATATTATACTATACTAAAACAGTCGTCATAATGTTGATGTGTCGCTCTCAGAATTTTTCCCTATAAATCTTTTTACTAATTTATTAATCAAACCATAAAAATCTTTTTAACTAAAACATCTATATAAACTTCTCCGGTACGTTAAAAAAAATCTACTAAATTATTAATTAAATCATAAAATCCTTTTAACTAAAACATCTATCTAAATTTCTCACGTACGTTAAACAATATCTAAATTTTAGTTTTGAAATATCGAAATCTACTAAATCAATAATATCTACCGACTCCTCTTATACGTTAGTTGACGATAAAACATAAACTTCTCCTGTACGTTAAAGTTCTCACATTATATATAAAGTTCATATCCTATCGTCTTCCATTCGGTTCCTGTTTTGTTATATTGATCATATTTCATCTTTTTCAAGGTTCCGAGGATTTGAAGATATTTCTAGGTTGTTTCGTCATATCTTTTTCAAGTTATTCTCTACGTCGTTATCCTTTTGCTATCAATCATTTTTTTTCTATTCGGAAATCATTCATTATATTCTTTTTGGCTATCAATTGTTTTTCACTTTTTCATCAAATACATCCATGTTGCTATCATTCTATTTTTTTAATACCAATTTTCAATCTTCGGATTTCACTATCATTCGTTTATTTTCTTTTCGGCTATACATTATAATTTACGAATGTTAAAAAATTATTAAAATTCAACTACGCACAAGGTTCGGGTTTTAAAATAAATAAACCATTATCATAATATTTGATGCATGAATTTTAATTATTTAAAAAATAAACATAAAAAATAAATAAAATCACCCGCACAAGGTGCGGTTATTGCATTAGTTTCTATGAAAGCACTTGCCATCAAGATGTGCTTCCACCCATTTTGTTTGTTAACTGGTTTACAAAAATATTTTAAAAAAAAATTTTTAGTAAACTAAAATAATGGGATATTTTAAGAGTAATAAAAAAATACTCATTTTATATTGATTAAGTAGGAATATTTTGATCAAATAATCTATAAATATAAAAAAAATGAGTAATTTATGTCATGTTTCAGTTCGCAAATAATCTAAGGGTGGTGTATTAGTTCACAAATATTATCATAAACTATTTTTAACCATCTATTTATGTTATTTTTAATGTATCCATTTTAAAGAATCGATACAATGTAAAAATAAGATTTGCATATATAATATAAATCACGCATTTACTAATGTATTTGATGATAACATGGTAAAAAAAATTATAATATTATTTACTTTATCGTCAATTTTTTATAAAAAATAAACAAATCAAAAGTATTAAACTAGTTATATTATGTACTGTAGTTTATTTAACAATTTATTTAAAAAGGTGGTTTGTTAGAAAGACACAATTTTAAAAGGTTTTGTTTAATTATTAATGAAAAGGTTCACACATGAATATAATATTATTGGTAACCGGTTAATAAATCTTACAATTAGCGTTTAACATTTTCAAGGTCATTAAATATTTAAAAAATCGGTTTAAAACAAACGGGTGACGATTGTTTTTTAAGAAATGTCAAATGTTAAATGTTATTGACATCATTCCATGAATATAACAGTATTAAATATAATATAAATCACAAATTTACTTATATATATATATGATAATAACATGGTAAAAAATTATAATATTATTTACTTTATTGTCAATTTTTAGAAAAAAATAACAAATACACAAGGTGATAGTTTTAAACTAGTTATATTATGTATCGTAGTTTATTTAAAAATTTATTAAAAAAAGGTAGTTTGTTAAGAAAATACCATTTTAAAAGGTATTTTTTTAAAATATTAATGAAATGGTCACACATGATTATAATATTGTTGTCAACTGGTTAATAAATGTTATAATTAGCCTTTAAAATTTTCAAGGTTACCAAATATAAAATAAAAATCGGTTTAAAACAAATGGATAAATATTATTTTTTTTAACAAATGTCAAATGCCAAATGGTCAACACAGGAATATAATACTATTGTCTCATATTTTTCTATGTAACAACCGGTTGAAACCGAAGCGACAAACCAGACAAATTTTATCTTCAAGTTGTGAAAATGTGGGTTATATGGGTAATCGCTTTTGAAGTATCTAAGTCACTGAATCGAAGTCAAATTACTTTATTTTAAGATCTCTTCCCTGCGACATCGCTTTGAAATTTGTTGGATAGATGGTTTTGGTTGGATGACTTTGGAATGTCGGATGATTTTTTTTAAAATTGTTATTCTTTAGCGATTTTAGATGGGTGGCTCCAAGTGCCTCTTTGTCAGCACCGCTAAAGGCATAATTCGATGAGAGAAGGGCAATTTAACGTAATTTTTTGAAAATGAAAGCAGTCATGTAAATAGCAGAAGCTAGAGTGGAACACAGTTTGTAGTTGAGGATATACCGAAAGCATCCAAATATGCCTACATTCTGAACCGCCAATTTCGAACATTTTGCAAATTGCAGACTCTAATCGACTTTCTCTCTAAACTTTTAACTTAGTGCCCAGCACGCATAAACCTCTTCATGCCTCTCCCCCTCTAAAGGAATATCAAGTGTTTTTTTTATAACTTTATTATCAACACTTGGTGGCCACCAGCTAATCTTATTTGCAATTTGACCCACCTTTTCTTTTAATCAAAAGTGAACCGATTTGAGTTCCAAATGAATGCATCATCCCTATCACCCTATGGATTTTGCTTCCTTAGGCTACTCAAACATAATGGAAATATGAACTGTTATTATTTTTTGCTCATATTCTATCAAACAAACTCTCTTTCTTAACCTAAGATTATTCAAATAATAAGTAACCACGTATGTCTAACATACATTTCGAACCTAGCATATACGATCAGTGAACTACTATTTTTCTAATTATTATTTGGTTCTAAGTTAAAACTTTACCAGGTTCACGCATGTACGATCACATGTGTGACCGTAGACACCCTGAGTAATCACATGCAATATCTGATACTCACAATAGAAACACCCATCAATGAATTCGACGAATTTCATTATGTTTCACTATATTTATCAAAGTACAAAATAATCAAGTGTATGAATTACATAATGTACTCCTCCGTCATATTTATGTCCACAAAACCCAACATTTTGATTAACATTACCCCAACTTTCACGTATAATATCCAGTTGAGTATATCATCAATTGCTTCGGTTTTTTACACTGATTTTTTTTTTTTACTTTGACGTCTTAACCGTTACCAATTCTTCGTCATTCTCCAACTCCCCACTTTCTTGCAAGCCATCATCAATATCAATTACTACATGACCATCTTCTTCTTCTTCTTCAGTCGAGCTGTCTTCATCGGAGTTGGGTTCTTCAGGAGCCACCGTGCATGCGACGGCCTTGAACTTCGCCAAGGTGCTTAGCTCATGAACAGCTTCCGCAATTTGCTCGATACACATCACGATTTCTATCAGCAAAGATGAAACTGTGGCCATAGGCAACAAATCAAGCAGATTAAATCCTTCTGAAACCTTTGTCTTCTCTAGTAAGGATTTTAGATCCTCAGCTGCAGATTTTGATTCTTTGAGATGAGATTTGACTGAGAGTGTTCTCTTCATCTTTTTTACACTGTGAGAGAGTTCCTTGAGTGCTTTCCCTGATTCAGAGCTCAGTTCTATGCATGTTTGTTTAAATTGATCTCGAATCTCTTGCTTCATCTGTGCATATGCATGTTACTATTGGTTAGACAAATTTACATAACAAAAAAAAAAAGAGTATCATTTGATTTAGAGATTTAAGGTTAATTACTTGGGAATCTGAATTGAGAAAGGTGTTTAGAGCATCAATCTTGTAAGCGCATTGCCTTATCAAGGTTCCGAGTTTAAGATATTGCTTCCATGGATGGCGGAATCGGAATTTACCATGCCCAGGCTCCCATCTTGCTAAGTTAGCCTGCAAAATTAAAAGTAAATTACTATTGCTCTTATTGTTAATTGATTTTTTTTAATTGTTTTTTTTATAAACAAAAAGATGCTCACCATGATCTCCTCATTGTTTTTGGTGGTAAGAACACTTTTATATTTGACAAGCAAAGATTTATCACTCTCAACCTTCTTATCACTTGAATCCTTACAAAACTCATTTCCAAATCCTGCATGAAATTTTTATTTTTGAGTTAGAGCTTATAAAATAATAAATAATAAAAACTTGTGAAATTAGTAGGTACCTTCTAAGTAAGTTCCAAGTTTATCGATGTTGGAAGCAATGAGATTGTGCAACTCTGAACCGCTCCAAACAGGGAAGATCAAGATACAAACCAAAACTGCAATGCAACACCCAATGATTATGGTCGAAAGCCTCTTTGATGCGATTGCAAACACCTCATCATCTCGATAACCGGAAACCGCCACCAGAGAGAAAGTTAAGATGAAGATCATGAGCCCGTAATCGTACCTCGCCTTTAGCTTTGGAAAGAACCTCATGAATGTAAATATAACAGCTGCAACATTACAAAACCAAACATTAACACACTCATAAATATATATATATAAATTAAGTTTAAACAATTAATTATTTATTTACGAAAACTTACCAACTATGAAGCCAAAGAGCATAAGCATAATCGGTTCTCCTGTTCCACCGAGCTTATTAGCTAAATGGTGAACTCCAACCCCTAGAGCTCCAGCTAGACAAGTTGCCACCATTCTGTTTATGCCTTTTCCTAATGTCCCACCTAATCAAAATTATGAAAATTAATCAATAATTACATACTTTAATGAATTGATCAAAGGGTACGTTAATGTATCTGGTTAGGGGATTGTTATTGGTCATGTCATTACCTACGGAGTACTCAAAAACAACGACGACAGTGAGTACAGCCCACATTGCAGAAACACCCAAGCTTCCATAAAGAGGATGAAGATAATAGAACAAAGACACCAAACTGATCGCGAGACCTACTTTAATGGCATGGTATACTCTCCTTGGATCATCTTCTCCGATTTTCTTTGCCATTTTCACAAAATTTACAACTTTTGAGCCTAATATCTTTGGTATGTCGAAAATGCGAGCTCCGACTCCTGTGGCTTCGACGCCTTTAGGTTGTGAGGAGATCTCCATGCTCTCAAATATGAATGATGAAGATGAAGAAGATGATAGATGAGGAGATGAAGATAGCAAAGATTGGTGTTTAAGTGTAGGGGATTCTCAAGACTTTATTTATAGAGTACAAATGTTGTATGAGGAATAGTTTTTGGTGGCTAGGACTCCATGGAATATTTTTATATTAAACATTAAACAAATATGATATAAGGAAAACCCCATATGCTTTGTATTAATAAATTACATAATTTAAAATGTATTAGAGTGTATGAGTCAATATAAGCATGCATCTTTATGTTAGTGATTGAGTGATTATGTTTTGCTAATTAAAGTCATCTAATGTGTCGTGCAACAACTACTTTTTAGCAATTTCTGAAATTCAAATCGATCACGTAATTTTGTTTCTGCGTGTTTATATCATTTTAATTCTTTGTTTATATCTTTTCATTTTGTGTTTTTTTTATTCTTTCTCCTTCCGTTTTCTTAAACTATTTAATTTATCCTGATTGATAAAGTAAGAATTTCAACCGTTCGATGCGAGGTCATTTCTTTCTTCACAAGTCCCTTAAATACAATTGTTAGACTCGATTGAAGTTTGAAGACTTGTACAACAATAAGAAAACTAAAAATCCAACACTTACATAGACCGACAAACTCAATAAGTTTTTAGATTTAAGAGCTTTCATTTTCTTGTAGTGATAAACTAAAAATCCAACACTTACATAGATTCTCATTTTTGTTGGAGATTTTCCATTTATAATTTTACTCCTACTAATTTTTTTTATATACTTTTAGAGTTCTTGTATTTATTACTATTTTTTTAATGTTTATTTTCCTAAATTTGTAATAAAACAAAT
Organism: Fagopyrum tataricum; assembly: GCA_002319775.1. Classification (NCBI taxonomy): domain Eukaryota; kingdom Viridiplantae; phylum Streptophyta; class Magnoliopsida; order Caryophyllales; family Polygonaceae; genus Fagopyrum; species Fagopyrum tataricum. The sequence goes on along the minus strand of CM008279.1, from coordinate 10,749,188 downwards.
GAACGTGTTATTTGTACAACATTCTCGATTTATTTGTTGCCAATGAAGATCACAAGATGTTGGACATGGATTGAACGCCGTCAAATGGCGTCAACTTATAAATTAAGTGATGACAGATGGTGTCGGGATTTCGGACTTGTTTTGCCGCCGTATGATGGCCTAACCTGAAATTAGAGATTATGGCGCCTGCGGTTGACGCTTACAATTTCTTTTAAAAAAACTAACGGCGCTGGTGGTCGGTGTTGAGGATCGAGTTCAGAAAATCTTGAGCGTTGGTGCAGGCTTTTGCGTTCACTATACCGTCGAACATCGAATTTTTTTCGTCCGTAGGTAAATCGAAGGCCGCATATGCACTTTGACGTAAAAAAATCGCTGTAATTCAAATAAAAAACTATTTCCACTGAAGATGTGACAATTATCGATCATTGTTGAGCAATTTCGCTGCAATAAGAAATTAAAACAACGCGCTTTTTCTATAGTTTTTGTTTAATGTGGTGACGCGCAGACAAAATCTGATTTCTGGCTCTCATGGTAACTTGTAGTTCAGCAGAATATTTGACCTCAATGTATGTAACATACTAATTTTGTACAGAGGAACTTTCAAAAAACAATATTTTTACAGAGGAACAGTATTATTCACGTGTTGAATATATATTTGAGTAAATTAGATAGATAGTGTTTTATGTTATGTTGATTTTTAGTATTTATAATTCTGAAATAAATTTGTAATAAAAAATGACATTTTATTATATAGCTAGATAAAATAGGCCTCTTAAGTTTTTTTTTGAAAAATGTGTTTTGGTATCAAAATTCCGATAATTAATTTTAGACGTTAGGTTGGGTATTGAAATCAATTATAATAATTCGGTACCAAAAATGTGTGTTTAGGCCACGTCCTATAACAAATACAGATATATTAAAAATTGTATGAAATTACGAATACAGTTGATCGTAGAATAAGAATGATATGAAATCTTGATTGAATTTTTCAATTGGGCCTTGGGCCATCGATATTGTTAATTGGGCCAAGGCCTTAGCCTACTTCACAAGCCATGTTCGGCCTTGTCGTCTCATCACCATTACCAAGACGCGTGTCATTTCCCTACTGGCTAGCAATTTGATCAGCAACCTTCCATAGGACTGTTCAAAATTCTGTCCCGACTGGAATGGACCTGGACCGAAACGCTGATATTGGATCAGACCTGAAAATTCAGTCCGTTTTAGGTCCTGTCTAAGTCCTATCCGGACCAGTTTGTCAATTTTGTGAAAGGTCCAATTATGAGCCCAAAAAGCCCAAAAAAATATACGAGGAAATTTGGTCCACACGGTCTGGACCGGACTTGGACTGAAAATCCAAGTCCAGTCTAGGTCAAAGTCTGGTCTGGTCCATGTCCGGTCTGATCCAGGTCCGGTTCAAACTGAATAAGCAATCCTAACCTTGCATATATGTTTGGTCATGGACATGTGTGAGGTGAGCACAAGTCTAAGTTGGTTATTCCGTAAATTATTTGTATTAAATCAACCCATATGTACTAGTGCAACTATCTAAGTATATAAAAATAAGTTAATTTGAATTAGATCAACTCCTATGTACAATGAACATAAATTTAGCTATTACTATATTAAAGCGGAGGTAGTAGGTTTACGGACAGTGACACTGTTTATTTTCCTTGCCGTGTTGGGTATATAATCACAGTAACTAAACTTTATCTAAAAACAAAAGCTCATGTTTGTATTATATTTACTTGAATACTTATCCTAATTATTTTCCATTCATTGTAATTACAAGATTAATTGAAATTAATTCACCAAATTCGTTTTAGAATGTATTAAAATAAATTTTATTTAAATTACTTCTTACTTCCCTTTTAGTTACAGGTTTAAACAAAATGAAATTTAAATTAGATTATTAAATCAAGAACTGTTTACATTAATTTTTTGTACATTCATTTTGAATAAGATCAAATTTTTTACTTTCATTCTGAATAAGATCAAATCTTTTGTATATGTGTGTATTTAATATAAGTATCTCATACAAATTAAATTGTAATTATTAAAAATTACTCAAGAGTAAATATTTAGTAATTAATCTCGAAATTATATGACTTGACAGTATACCATGTCTTTTAATTGTATATTTAGTTTATTATGATTTAATAAATAAAAAGATAATTTTGGATAATGTCCATGTACGTTTGACCTTTTTGGTTTGTGCCCAAATATTTTTCAGTTTTCGGATGGTGTCGTTGAGCTTTAGACTATTTCGAATTATACCCTTCTACCATTCATAAATTTACATTATAAGGGAGCACAAAGATAATTTATTCATTCAAGAAATTTTATGTACCTTTAAAATGACCATTTACATTAACTATCAAATAACCATTGTCTCTTTTTTCCGCTTAAAATGTTAACTTATAGATCGTAGAAGGGGATCCGAAAAAGTAATAATGCTGAAGAGTACCATTTAAAAAGTGAAAAAACTCATGGACAGAATCCCAAAAGTCTAAAATACAAGGACACTATCCATAATTTTTCTTAATAAGACCTCATGTAACATTATATAATGCAAAGAACTTAAATATAGTTTTATCAACTATTAATCTGGTATTTAACGAAAACAATAAAATTTTAAATGAAATTTAATAATGACAATTTTATTATTCATGAGATCTACAAATGAAAAAGTTTTTATTTTACAACATGATTATTATTCATGTATTTATTTATTTATTATATATATATATATATATATATATATAAAAGTTAAAGAAGGCGGCCACAATCATAATCGGCCATCTTAAGCGTGACTTGGTTGAGAAAAGGCGCCACCAACTGGTCTCTCAATAATTGGAATGGCTTCCATTTTCCTACTTTTATGGAACCTATAAGGTAAGCGGTGGCAGTAAGTAAAAACGCTCTCCACCTCCTCCCTTTTGCATAATCTTCCAACGGCATCTTGATCCTCTCATAGTCGTTCTCTTGGTCATCTTCCCTAGCCAATTGCAAAGCTCGGCCCAAACAACGGGCCAAGATGACCCCATCCTCGAGGGATGAACAAGCGCCTTGACCGAGATCCGGGGTCATCGGATGGAAGGCATCGCCAGCAACACAGACATTATCCTTTGTAATTTCACCCCAAAGAGCCTCCCATGAAAACCTATATTTTAGTGGAGAGCATATAATGTCCTACGCATCCGTCTTTTCCACCAACTCTCTTACTTTTTTAGATCCCTTCCCCAACTTGCTCAACACGAATTGCTTCATCTTTATTGGATTTTGCTCAACTTCATTGTCTACACACACGAGATATGATATTTTGTTATAATTAGTTATCTTATTATATTTATTTATAATTGTTACTCATTGTAACGTAATTTATGATTAAGTGCATCAATATGAGATATGTACCAACGCATGTAGAAGGGGTGAAAGTAAGGAACCAATAGAGGCTATTATCATCGATGGGTGCAATTCCATACTTGACATCATCCCCCAAAAATTGTGTCATCTTCCGTTCAATTGGTGTTCTCACAAACCCTCTAATAGTGGATTTTCCGAATGGTTGAGGTTTCTTCAACCCCAACCATCACAACCGATTAAAATCTGCGTGTATCATGTACAAACACCTTAATTAGGATATTTATGCAATTAAGATGGATATATTAGTTTAAGGATGCATTTATACATACTTTAGTTTTGATGGAAGAACCATCAGTGAGATGAAGAAGTTTGCAGGTTGATCGGATTCTTCAATGGACACCACCTTCGATGAAAATCTTATGCTCCCTTTTGGTAGTTCATTTGCTAGTGTTTCTACCAACATTTTTCTTTCCAAACACCTTGTTTCATAGTCCCTATGTACATTAAATGTCGTGTGATTAGGCTTTGCAATGTTACACAATTATTATCCCCATAATTAAATTGTATGTGTAGTCAATTTCTTAGTACCTCTCCATTTTCGTGGATGAAATCAATGAAATTTACGAAGTTGTTTTTCCGTCTGTTGCTGATATAACGTTCAACCTGTAGCATTTTTTTGCATTTATATATATGAAAATAATTATATTTAAATCCAACTTGTATTTAGAAAATGCATAAATTGAAAAGGTGCTACAATAATATCTAACTCATTTAATTATTATTTTGCTTACGTTTCTTGTCTTGGACGTTCTTTGCGCAGCATATCACCAATGCCGAGAGCATCAAGTGCCTTCCAAGCATTGCTCCACGAAGTGAATGCAAATCCGGTAACTCTCAAGTCGGTAGATGTCTCCAATACTAGACTGTTTAAGCCCAACCTAAAAAAATTCATATCACTTAAATAAATCCGTAAAGGATTAATGAAGTGTGACCCAAATTCAAATAGTGATAAAACTATTTAAAAATTTGATTAACCATAACTAATGAATGATCCTTTGAATATTTAAGATCAATCAACTATTTTTTTAAAATATTAAGTTATAATATTTTTGAAATATTATTTTTATCATAGTTATTGACATTTACATGTGTGCACATATATGAAGATAGTACCTATGTAGCCCCACAGCTGTAGCAAGACCCGCAATTCCGGCTCCCACAATTACGATGTTGGCTTGCATCTCCATCTCTGTCGATTTCTTTTATGCACTTATATGTGTGCGTTGTGTTTGTTTTTCTTTTTGTTAGCTATGAGCAAGAACATTTGTGGTTTTATAATGCTAAGTTGACACAGTTTTATACTAGTTATGGGTCCATGGAAAATTATACTTGTAATAAGTGATGATTAATGTCTATTCAAAGTTGGTATGCCTACATTCTATTAGGTTTTGGCAATATTTGGTTAATCAACTATATATGAGTGGAATTAGTAATATAAATATTTATAAATTAATTCTACAAATCGAACTAAATCTAAATTCATTGATATAATCATGATCATCACATATTAAAGAAAATGTTCAGTTATAAACAATCCTTCTAGATATTCGAATAATATCAATTAGATTTTACAAAGTAATAATACTTCACGATCATATACATAATTCACTAAATATATTATAACACGACAATTCATGACCAAATTATTTATAATAAGTGATTGAATATTATAAATTAAAGATGTCATAACCACATATTATGTACCAAACTTTATAAACTAATTTTCGTAAGGTCTTGTGTTATTATGTTGGAACAAGTTTATTTCATACATTCATGAAAGATCAATATTGTATTATGTGAATCATAACCACATATTAATTAAAACTGTGTTTTATTTTTGAGGCAACAACCAACATCATTCAATTGGTTATTTTTCTTTTTAAAAAATTTATGGTTTTACTAGTTTATTCATATACCATGATATTTGATAAAATATGGTGTACTGTATATGAACCTTTCCAATTTAGTCGATAAAAAGATGAAGTGACTAAAGCTAACGAAATTACTTGATTGAAGAGGAGTCTCATCCATGGAACACCAGCCAACAATTTCATTCTAAACGAGTCATTAATTTTGATTGCCAATATTTATTTAGATGAAAGAAGTCTCGTATCAAATGATAATTACAAATATGATTAACACCACAAAAAATAGGATTAGCATCATTATGTTTCATTGCAAATTATTAATATTGCTATTTAGTATAACAAATATATCACATTTTTCATGTAATAGATTTTAATTAACACATACGATAACTTTATCGTATGGGTGAGTTAGTAATTATTCTCTTATAGTTAGACATAACTTTGATAGAAAAACTAATGTAACATATTAAAATTAATTTAGGAAAAAGGTTTGGGTAACAACATGTGTTAATCGAGTCACAGTAAATATTCTCTAAAATTTAGACACACTTTATAAAAAATAAAAAAAAAAAAAAAACTCTTATGAAATTTCCAACAAAAAAAAAAAACTTTGTTTTTCACGTTCTTTTAGAAAAAAAAAAAGAAAAGGAAATGAGTACAATGCGTTGAACAATCGGTGACTCGAGTGTCCGTGTAACACCCGTACTTATAAACTCGTGATGTTACGAGCTAATGCCTCACAACGGGTTATAACTCTACCTTGAGAACAAACTCATTGAATCTTTCAACATGACACGTATGTAAAAGGGAAACCAAAACGATAACTCAAAACAGACGGAAATAATAATGTCAAAATAATGCATAATATGAAACATTTTTTCCCTAAGCTTACTCACTAACATCTTATTCTAATGTTACTCTCACTACATGTGTAACACTATGAATCCTAGGAACTCGGGATGTCACGGGCTAGGACCTCACAATGGGTCTTGGCCTTAGTTTGTCAACAATATTACTGGACCTACAACAAGACACAAATAATGAAGCGAACAAATCTTTAAAACATAAAATATCGTATAAAAGAAATATGTTCGACAACCATGCATAACAATTGATAGAATCCAACGAAAGATAAACGAGTCTTATCACAAAATAAAAGAAAACCCAAACCCAAATGCCGATACGGAAACTAGGTTGACCACTCCGTTCCGGACTACTCGGCAGTCACCTAATATGCACGATCTAACAACACGGCATACGCCGCAAACTAACAATTCTAATATCAAGATATACTATGGCCCATACACATACAAGGAAAAAATATAAACACATCAGCATGCTCAAACAATGTCCCGATTATTATTTTTACTTAAGTGATTCTAAACTATTAGTTCAACTTAATTGTGTGACACGAAGATCCTCCAACCTTCGCCCCCATCCCCGTATAACAAGATGAATGGTTTTATGCATCTCCCCGTATACTCTGAATGGATTGCTCGCGGGGAGCCTCCTAGTCGCGGTGCAACACTGGACAGTGATGCCACGACCCGTTATACATAAGCTTGGGTCTAAAATAGAAAGAGCAATGATCTAATCAAGTTTACTTTTAATTTGACCAATGCATACACCACCTTAAGCATACACTCAACATTAATAAAGGTAGTTAAGTAAGTCCAAGGGACTCACCTTATCCGATTTGATATCCTGGTATCGCTAACCTTGATCCACAAGTACGTGACCTCACAATCTTGGTAAAGAGAAACAACGTCTAACTATACTCGTTCTACTACTTTATAACTTCAAGGATAAGCCATCCTGCAACTCTACCACTATAAATCTCTAAGTCTTACAGTTCAATAGGCCTAGACGTCAAAACAAGGGAAGAGCACGTCCCGGGTTCGAGGCTTACAAGAAGCAAAATTGAAGCGGTGTCTGGCAAGAGAAGGACATAGAGGTCACGGGTTCGAGACTTACTAGGAACAAAAAGTCACCAACAAGGCTGGAGCGTGGAGATCTCATGTTAGAGACTCCTTGAAGGTAGCAAGCGGCAGTGGCCTTGGAACGTGGTGGTCTCGATTTTGATTCTCGTTGGGCGCAAACAGACGGCTACAACACCAAGCTTGGAGATCGATGGTTCGAATCCTGCTAAGGTCCAACAAAAGAAGGTTAGTATATGTTCTGTTCCACCATTCACGTACGAGCTAAGGGAAGGGAGACAAGGCGGGAGTGACCAAAAAACTTGTTCGCTGATTTTATGTCCCTACAAAATCCTTGTCAATAATGACAAAGACTCGTACGCTCACAAGACACAAGATGCTTAATTTTAAAATTTATAACTCGTAATAATTACCTAACTAGTAGCGAACCCACAATGTATGGATCGTTACGTAGTACGACAAGTATTTCAAGGTCGAACACAAAGACGTTGGCGGTTCGATTTGCACAATTTGATCAAATATATAATACAAGTCTAGACTAAGAAATAGAAAGAAGGAGTGAAAAGGTTATAAAGTTCATGTTTTTAGATAGGTTTTGGTTTGTTCTTGATCAAATATCGATTTCAATTAAAAACGGTTAATAAGACTAAACACACACAACATATATCAAATTATCGGGAAAAACGGATTCGAAGGTTTCAAGATCATTATTCATAACATTGGACTCAAGACAACTTGCAACGCTTTGGTAAGAAATGTTATAGGGATGAATGTTTCTTCCATGATGGTCTATTACCGCGATAATCTCAAGATCATCTAATTCCAATCCTAATTACATATTACCGGGTAAGTATCAGGTAGCTAGGACGGAAATTCAGTACAAACCAGATTCTCTATCTAAGGACTAAGTATGTAACCCCTTACCGTGTAAGTCTCGAGAATTACCTAACTTAGGCAGTAAGCCGGCACATCTCAATCCAATAGGGGGGTTTTCACCTCTATTACCTATGGTTCATCTACTTCTATATCCAAGGAGAAACATCACCGGGTAAGTCTCTAGTCCAACTTAGTTTGCTAGCTTACATGATTCTAACCTAGATTCAATCCAAATCAACTATAGGGTTTCAAGCAATTCTATACCATAACTAACATGCAACCTAATCCATCATAGTCCAAGCCATAAATAAATCTCTAATTACCCTAGAATCACAATGATTCTAGCCAACAATCAACATACCAAAATCTGGAAATAAAGTGGAAAATACAAGCAATTCATAGTATTAAAGTGCAAGAGAAAGAAGAGAAACAAACTCAGTTTTAATACCTTCAAAGATCCAACAAAAGGAATACAACTTTGTTTCCAAACTGCCCCAGGAATATTCAGCAACAAGCAACAAACTTCCGACTAAAAACTACTAGAAATATGATGAAGAACAAGTGTTTAAGGTGCAAGATGAAGGAAAAAGAAACTCTAGATCTAGAAATCGAACCAAAGGTTAGTTTTCTAGCCCCCCTGTCATATCTCAGACTTTACTTTTATACTCAACCTCTACAAAAAGCAAAGGTCGGGTAAAAAGTGCATGAAAAGCAAATATGACACAGTCAGATGAAGAATCTCGAGTGAGACTATGCTAAATATCAGGCCGAGGTGCCAACACTCGGGCCCAAGATTTAGGCATCACCTTTGAACTTCATCAGCAACAACGAATCTCTGTCGGCCTTTCTAGGATCTCGGGCCGAGATGCTGGTTTGGCCTCGGCCGAGATACCAACCGAGATGACTCTCGACTTGTTAGATCTTGTCTTCAATTAAATTTAATCCCAAATCTCAGCCGAGGTACCAACACTCTTTGCCCGAGATTGCTCAAAAGTCCCATTGCTCGCTCTTTAGCTCGATTCCTTTACTTTCCTTCGCACATGTGGTCTCTCCAAAGCATCCACTCCAAGGCTTGATCCCCAAGTGCATCGTTTTAGTTCCGAAATGTGTCAAATTACCTACAAAACCACCAATAGAGTGTGTAGACATATATTCTTGCAAAGTAGAACAAAACAAGTCTAAATGAGACAATCTAAGGCTTATTCATGAGTACGGAAAGGAAAAATCTACCTAAATGCGTGCCTAAACTAGGGAAATAAACCATGTTATCAAATACCGCACACTTGCTCCTTGCTTGTCCCTAAGCAAGAATCAAATCTAAGACAAAGATAACATGATTTATGCATGCAAAAACAAAGACGGAAATATTTTTCAAGTGCTTCTAATCATTGATCACCTTCAAAGTGTAGTTTCATAGCCAAAGAAATATTTCATTTTAGGTCAAATAAAGTAGGCATGAAAGGGAATAATCACACTTTGCAAGAAATTCATGTTCATCATAACAATCACCATTGTCTTACAATTCATGAGAAATTCAAGTTTAAGCCACTAAGCCAAACACATGTGCACATAGGTCATAAGGTCTTAGCAAGAAAGAGTCTAAGAAACCTGATGAGGGTACGATGTTTTTAGGTATTGTGGTGCTAATCCGGAAAGAAGAACAACACAAATGATACTTTTTGCTCAACATCCACCCTTTGCATTTTTTCTCTTTCTTTCTTTTCTCACTTCTTTTATTTTCTTTTTTTTGGAGGGAGAGGCATTGGTGCACAATAGCCGAAACCTTGGTGATTAGAAACCTTATGGGTAAACCAAGGTGCCTCAAACCGGATGCACATACCAATCACTCGTTAGGACGTTAGATAATCCGACTTTGGCAAGATACAAACACCCGATTATGTAAATGATACCGAGTTACTAATCTTTATAGCTAACGACCCCAAACACACTTTCATTCTAAATTTTTAATCACATTTCACATTCTTTCAGCCTTCTTCATACAACACACACCAACGATATTTTCAACACTCCACCTCAAACTAACATTCCTAATTCCCGGATAGGTCAAAGGAGACAATATTTTCAAGTTTGAGGGGCTAAGCATGATCAAGATAGAAGAAGAATGAAATCGAATTTCCTTAATCATTCCTATGCAATGTGCATTATCATGTAGCTTCAACAATCTAACTCAAACAAACTAGACAAGGCAATCTCATAAATCACATAAAATTCAAACAAAGTATTCAAATACCACATATGCGATTAATCAAGTTGAAGCTCAAAATAGTCATCAATGGCTAATTCACCAACACAATATCATCATAGGGGTCATATCAATCCTAGAAGCACAATTTTTTTTCTTTTTCTATTTTTTTTTATAGGGATGCATGCTAAAAGGTAAACATGTGACATGAAATGGAAACTAACCAACTAGATGCAATGCAAACAAACAAACATGTTAAAATGATTACAAGTACACCACCCCATACTTAAAAATCACATTGTCCCCAATGTGAAAAATACATAGAAAAGTGGAAAAGAATACTCACAATGTAAAACGGGGAAATGGCTCATTGGTACAAAGGTGGTGGAGGTGGATGGCGGCGGTTCTCCGGGTCGTAGTGTGCACCGAAGAGTTGGTGATACATATCACCCCACATGCCCTCGGAAACCGAGAGCCTCCTTTGGTTCTCTTGTTCGAACCGGTCAAATCGCTCATTGACATAGTCAAATCTTTCGTCAACATGTATCTTTAAGTTCGCGATTTGGGCGGAGGGATCATCGTAAGAGACACGGTGCCGAGAACTAAGTCTAGGTGCTCGTGAAGAGGAAGCTCCCATCGACAGAATCCCAAAGTGTTCAGCCAACACCCATGACATCTCTAATCTTCTCTGGATCTACCTCATCATCACCCTCATTTTCACGCTCGGTATCCATAACGTGAGTATCATCTTCCTTTTCCTCCTCTTCCTCATCCGAAGACATCTCCTCAAATACATATTTTCAGAGAAATTTCTCTTATCTTGGATGGTGTATTCTCTCTTTCAAGTGATTCCAACCCTATCGTCCCAAGGCATAGCCACCTTGTAAGGAGCATTCCTCTTATGTATCAATATGCCCCGGGAAACTAGTTGTTTTCCTATAGGCCGGGGTTGGGCTATGTGTGTGCAATCCGAGACATCAATGTCCGTTGCTTTAGCGATGTGCGTTATTATCTTGCCCACACAAATGATTCCTGAACTCTTCTTATTAATTCTCTTCAAATGCTCACATAAAAGGGAAGTCGAGTCTAGAGTGGGGCCACAAGCAATGCATCACAATAAGAACACTTCGCCGGCCAACACCTTGTGGGTAGTTTCATGCCAGGCGAAAAACACCTCACTCATATTCCTATGAGCTACTCGGAAAGACAAACTACAAATAAACCTACACTTGGAATCTCCGGCCCTCCACCTATCATTTCTACTACCAACCGATGCAATCTTTTTCCAAAACCCATTTTGATTAAGTTCCTCTGGGAAGGAAGACGCATTACTCGGTGGGAACCCAAACATGGCTCTAAACCTTTATGTATTTATTGAATATTCCTTGTTTATAAGCTTATACCTCACAAGGCCTTTCCCATGCTGGTAATGAAAGAACTCAAGAATTCTTTAGTTATTTCTCCATAGACGTGTTCCCTAAAATCTAAGAATTAACCCCAATGACATTTTTCAATCATAGTAGTTAGCGTTAAATTCTCCCTAATCATCAACTCATCCAAGTCATTCATATCCAAATATCTAGGTGCAGTAATTTGCAAATCCTTGATACGATTAAAATTTGGCTTATACCTTGCGTGGATGGTCGAGATTTGCCTTGGACGTGGTGCCGGTGCCGACTCATCTTGGGAGCGGCGGGAGGAGCTTGAGCCAAAAAGGGCGGTCCTAATACGCTTTGCACATCCAACCATTGCTCAACAAGAATTGGATCTCGGGTCAAGATAGCAAGAGGGGGGCCGAGATACGGCAGGAGATCGGGGGCGAGATTCAGTGCTTCTCCTTGCTTGCTTTCTCCTTCCTTGTTCCGTTCTTGCTCTTTCAAACCTCTATTAGACTTCTCTTTTGATAGATTGGATAAATCTAGGATTTTTGAGAAGTTGGGAATTTTTGGTTATGGTTTGAATTTGTGGAAGATGGAAAATTCAGAAATTTGTGGAAAATGATGCTTGGGGAGGAAAAGGGAGAGGAAAAGGGAGATGATTTGTGGAAGATTGAGTGAATAATAGACGAATTTGATGAAGATTTGAGTGAGAGGTGGTATTGAGGCAAAAGTCGGTTGTTTGAGAACTTGAGGGGGAAGATAGGATGAAAATTGGGGAAAAAGAAAGACAAGGGTTTTAATTTGCTGAACAGGTGAAAATTTTCGGGCAGGACTTGCCGAAATCTCGGGTCGAGATCCAGGCAAGTCGGGGCCGAGATACATGCGTTGTCTGAAGATTTTCACTAGAGCAAAATCTCGGGCCACCTCTGCAGGGATCTCAAGCCGAAATACAATTCGAAATCTCTCTTGACTTTGCAAATCTCGGCCATTTAATTAATTTAATTAAAATCTCGGGCATAGATAACCCTTATATGAACCCGGGGTAACTACATTTTGGCCATTTTCTTCCTTGTGCTTCTTGTCCTTCATCTCTGCAAAATTTGTTAGTTCTCCCCCAAACTATATATATATATATATATATATATATATATATATATATATATATATATATATATATATATATATATATATATAACCTTGAAGTACAAAGGTCAAGACGCACAATTACAATAAATATAGCTAATGATAGCAGATATATCTATACAAGAATTGAGAATACAGCATGTTGGCCTTAGCCTTTAGGTAGGTGAATCGAACGGATTGAGTCGGGTTATTCCAGTTTGGAGCTGTTGTTGGGTTAGGTTTGGGTAGTGTTGACTCGGTTCTAATGCACGATGAACATAGCAATATCTACTTACATGGCACCTAAGTTGATCACCACTTTAAATTCCGATAAAATTGAAGTGCACAAGTATATATGAACATTTCCTAAAAACATATTGGGCCACTTTTAGTGGAAAAGGGCTAAAATCTTAGGCTTGCTTTTTTTTTTTTTTTTTGAATAGAATGCAAACGTATATGAACTATATTTGGCCCGTTACGTTCAGGCCTTCAATATGTCATGTGCTACTAAATAATAATAATAAAAATCTTTAAAAAAAACATAACTACATAATTCAGGTCTAACAGTGTCAATCTGAATAGAACCGTTAAAATCAATTTTTTATTTTTTGCCATTTGCTCCAATTTCTATTATTAATTTGCTATTTTATCATGACCAAAATGTTATAAAGACGTTTGGATCGAGTTTTTTTTAGCAAAAATAAAGGAGTCGTTTATACTCTATAGTAAGTAAAAGTATAAACAAGAATCTAAAAGACAAAAGTTATAATAAATTTGTTTCTTCCTTTGCATTTATAAATTTACGATCTTCATCCATTCCTCATTGAATCGTTTTTTCGGTTTATTGATTTTTTTTTCATTTAGTGATATTTCTTTTACTACAATAACTAATTTAGTTGTTTTATCAAAAATAAATGTATATATTTTTTTGTTAAAAAAATACTATAAAAATTAATTAGTTGAATCTATTTTTTTTTAAGAAAATCAATATAAACTAGTGAAAATCTTCATTAGAGTTTATTTTAAAATATTTAAAATAGTTATGAGAAGAAAAATAATTATGAGAAGAAAAAAAATACGTATAAGAAGATTCCAATTATTTAATAGAAATAATGTATATAAAAATATATACATTTATTTTTAAAAAATAATTATGAGAAGAAGAAAAAATGTTATACAAAAAATATATGTATTGCATTTTGTTAAATTAAATAACAAACTCAAATATGTATCCGCATGTCAACGGTTTTTTAAATTATATATACAACGACCCACAAACAGGTTGTCAACTACCAAAGTGATAGCAGGTCAACGACCCAAATAATTGTTGGTCGATGACTCACACAACCTTAGGTTAACGATATTTGTAGGTCAACGACCCACATAACTGTAGATCAATAAAAACAAATATTAGTCCGATATGAATAATAATTATGCTTGAACTTAACCAAAAGGCTTAAAATTTTATTATTTGCTTAATGTTCAGACCCTCAATTGATACAAGTTCTCAAACTATCAATTTATACAAATTTCTCAAAATTTCAGCTACTTGATAACTGATTTGGATAGCAAAATAAATGAAAAATATTGCCGAATTTAAAAAAAAACCATAAAAAATAAATAAATATGAGAACAAAAATAGAAAAATCTTATACAAAAATATATGTATTTGATTTTGTTAAACGAAATAACAAAGTCAAATATATATTTGTAGGTCAACGGGTTTTTTAAATGACATAGACAACGCCGCATATAACAATAGGTCAACGACCCATATATCAGTAGGTTAGTGACCCACATATCAGTAGGTCAATGACTCACGTATAATTATTAACCCGATATGAATAATAATTATACTTGAACTTAACCAAATAGCCTACAAATGTATGATTTGTTTAATCTTCAAATACTCAATTTATACAAGTTTTGAAACTATCATCATTACTTGATAACCGATGTGGGATAGCAAAAGGTTAAGAAAACTCTTTATTTACGCAAATTTCTCAAACTATAGTATCGTCCTAGAGAAAACAGTTAATTTATACAAATTCTCAAATTGTCAATCTTACTTAATAAACAACGTGGGATAGAAATATACATTAAAATATGGGAGAATCATAAAAAATTTGTGGATTAAAATTGATTTTCAAAATAATTATGAGAAGAAAAAGATCTTATACCAAAAATATAGGCATTTGACGTTGTTAATTTAAACAACAAAGTCAAATACGTATTCGTAAGTCAGCGTTTTTTAAAGTTAGGTCAACGACCAAGGTAATGGTATGTCACGACCCACATTATAACACCCCAAATTCTAGGAACTCGGGTTCTAAGTATCTAACAATATGACGGTAGGAATCGTTAGCTAGAAGTTCTAAATATAGTACTACTCTAGCAAAAACACACATTAAAGCAGAATTTAAACACAACAACATGTTTCATACATAACCCAATTATTATCTTCTTATTTGGCGATTCACTCTATATCCATCTTATTATGTGGCACGAGGTTCCCGACCCTCGCCTCCGTCCCCTTTAACTAACAATGATAAATTTGGCGATTCACTCTATATCCATCTTTCCATATACTTGAGTAGATTGGATGCAGAAAGCTCCCAGTCTCATGTCAGAGCTGGACAGTGATTCCAAGACCCGTTACACATAAACTTGGGTCAATAATGAAAATAAGGTAACCCTACTCAATTTATAATTACAAACCACCAAGCACTCACCACTTAAGTAGCACACACCAATACTACGAGCTAGCCAAGTAAGTCTGGAAGACTTACCTAAACCGATCCAACACTCGACTACTGCTAAGTCTTGGTCCCACATGTATATGACATCAAAAGCCTTGTCAGACCGCAAAAAAATATCTCAACATCACATATTTATCCTCTAGAAGAATCTAGAACTCTTTAAAGTCAAAAAGATTACTCGGAAAGAAAATACGAGATTAAGCCTATCTTTAAGGAAAAGACGAATTTACCCCTAACTTTTCTTAAAACTCTAAAAGGGTCTAAAAAGGTTCGAAGTCTCCAAGTATAGTCCGTCAACATGTTATAACGCTAAAATACCCATTACGAGTTAAAAACTTTTCTTAAAACTCCAAAAGGGGATTTTTGAAATTGAGATACGAGTTGAAGTCAAAAAGGAATTCTAAAGCAAAAACTTTCATTGAAAATAAATTTAGACTAGAGGACAACCTAATCCTAACAAAATCCTCCAAATAATTAAGAAATTAGAAATACAACCATTAAACTTGATATGAAAAAAGCTTCTGACCAAGTAAATTAGAAATTTATCATTTGCATACTTAAAATGTTTGGTTTCAATGATAAATTTGTTGGATAGACTAAGGAGTGTATCTCTACATTCTCATTCTCTGCCCTCGTGAATAACAGACAAATAGAGCAATTCTTTCTTAAGAAAAGGACTGAGACAAGGTGACCCATTATCCCCTTTTCTTTTTATTTGGGAGTGAAAAATCTTACAAATGCTCCAAGATGACTGCAACAATTACGATAAACATATTGACTTCTCTGTTTGTAGACAAACAACATTTATCCCTTTCTTATCCTTCACTAATGATATGATCATATTTGCTAAAGAAAAGTAGTCATATGTCTAAGAGTAAATCAAATATTGGAAATGTACTACTCTATCTCAGGACATAAAATTAATTTTAAAAACGACTTTTCAAACAACAAGAAATACCAACGATAATAATATTAACCAATTAAAAAAAATGTTATAAATATGAGTCACACAACAAAAATCAAATACAATATTAAAAATCAAATACATAATTGGAAACTAACATAAGTGATGAGGATGATTACATCATAAACAACAACCAAAGAATTACAAGTCAAACAAAGGTAAAAAAAAAACACAATATTAAATGAGATAAACCAAACATGACTTCTTTAAACTTAACTTTGATGGATCAAAACCGATTCGGGAATCACATCTGTTGGATATGTAATTCGGAATCACAATGGTGATGTTGTTAGCCTCGTTGCAAAAAATAATAATTTCAATTTGGTTATAAAAGTTGAAGCCTTTACCCTCAAAACCGGGTTATAGGAGGCAAGCGAACTACATATTAAAAAGATCGAAATCAAAGGTGATAACATGTGTGTAATCAAGGCACTCCAAGGTCTATGGAGCTGTCTGTGGGATGTCGAGATGATTATATCCGACTCCAGACTAGATCTTCGTTTCATTGACGAGGTCCGTATTAGGCATATTTTCAAAGAAATCAATTGTGTTGCTGACTGATTGACCTATCTGGGAACCTCGACCCCCAACACCAATTTTTCTGAACATCCCGAACTTCGTGTTCTCATCCGCAAGGATGCTTTAGGTTGGACTACCTCTAGGAAGTAGACTAATCTAACCACTTTCCATTTTCAAAAAAAATACAAATGAAAGTTGTCAAGATATTATTAATTATTGTTGGGTTGTTGAGCTGATAAATATTAGCTAGTATTCCGATCCATCGGTTACATTTTAATTATGGTTCTAAATGGATCCATTGCAGATTAAAGGTTCCAGATCAGTTCCATTTCAGTTTTGAATGATTCTTTGTTCGATATCACTTTACAGAGTTATTCTCCTTAACGACGGAAGAACCGAACCATATAATAAAACAGTTAGGTCTCCTGAAAAACACGGATTTAGGAACCATATATTATCAACCCTATAAATTTGTGGTAAATATTTAATATTCAAAAATCTAATTTTTTTTTTTTACTTTGATGGTTTAATTTGTATTAACAACCTAGAAAATGATGACAAATATATATATACATATATATGGGCCATATATTGTTTTTTCTTTTGAAGGAAAACTAAAGTATATTTGAGTTCCACATTCAAACATATATAAAAAGGAGACGTTAAAGACATAGACGTCGATTTTGTATGGGGGTATTATTTACACCCATTTACATATATAAGTAATTAAGTCACATCAATCAAATTTTTTTTTCTTTTTACCCACAATATTCTACAATTTATATTAGAGGTACCTAGTTTATAATAAGTTGCATTTATATCCTTGTTTGTATTTTAAGTCGTATTTTGTACTTTTTGTGTGATTTTGTGTGATCCTGTCATTTGGTATCAGAGCCAAGTAGCTAAGTAAACTTAAAAAATTAATTAAAAATCCAAAAAATTAATTAAAACTAGAGGTTTCCGAAAATTGTCCACATAAAACCGCTCCACATGCAAAACATTTAAATACTGGACAAGGTCATCACGAAGCTGTTTTAAATACTATAGTCGACGATATTGCAGATTTAAAAGTAAGTTTACGACAATTGCGATCAAGTGTTGCTAAATATCGTGAAGAAATATCTGCTACCTTATTAGCCATAAAAGAAGAAAATCAAAAAATAGTTCTTTTAATCACAAACGAGATCCGACACCTTGGAGCAACAACTAGTCTAAACCCTCAAACCAAAAAACCTGTTGGTTTTCCTTATAAGTATCCATTTCAAAACGAAAACCCACAAAATAAGTTTTCAGTTCCAAGTTTAACTAAAAAACTAGAAAAACTAGAAACAAAAGAAGTTAACAAGACCACTAGATCTTGTTATAGAGAATATGAACAAGGGTCCACGAGTCAACAAAACACTAGCCTAAGACCCAGAGAATTTTTAGAAAAAACAGCTAAGTTTGGAGTTAGGATTATGCCAAACCATAGACCTAATAAAAGAGAACTCCTACTTGAACCCATAAGTGAAACCGGATATAAACTTAGCCTAGATGGGGTAAGAAACCGAGAAGATGTGCTAGACTTTTGGAAGAAAAGTATGATGAGTGTCTTAAACATGAACCCTGAATGGAGATCTGCAAATTTCCTAAATTACATTGAGCATAGTCTATATGGAATTGTGGCAGATTGGTATGAAGGAATCGATGAAGAAACTAAAGAAACCTTAAGAGCAGTAGAACCACCAGATGTCATGTTTAGGCAATTCTGCAAAGTCTTAGAATATGAGTTTATTGGAGACAGAGATGATAAAGAGAAAAAATTAATCGAATGGAAAAGAAAATTAAATACTCTTGAAATTTGTAATATGAGATTTCTAGAAAATTATCTTTCAGAATTCGAGTATTATTACTATAAGGTGGGAGAAAATGCAATTAATCTTCAAATGTTATTCAATAAACTCCCTAAACCCATAAATGAAGAAATTAGTAAAGGGTATCAAGAATGGATAGAAAAATATAACTCAAGGGACACCCTAGGAAATAGATTAAGATTCATTAGAAAATGGGTTGAGAAAAAATGTCAAGAAGTTAAGGGAACTCAACATATGAAACGACAATTTCTAAATTGTTGGGATATGCCTGGAGAATGGGGATGTAACAAGAAAGATAACCAGAAAAACGGTTATGGAAGGAAGTATTATAGAAAGAAAAGCTTTAATAAACAAAGAAGTGAAAAATATCAGAAAAAATATTATAGAAAACCCTTTGTTAAGAAAAGAAGGTTTTTTAGGAAAGCGTCTTATTGTCCTGAGAAGAAAAAGAGTTGCAAATGTTGGGCGTGCGGAGAAATAGGTCATTATGCTAATGAATGCAAAAATAGAAAAAACAACAAGCTAGCCGAAGCTCTAGGAAGCTTAGATTATATTGAAATAACAGAAGAAGAAGCTCTTGAACTAGCCTTAAATAATAATAAGGGAATTGTAGAAGTAGTGGAAGAAGATGAGGAATCTGAAACTTCAGATTACGAGGAAGTATGTGAAATGATGGAAGGAGATGAAAATGAAGCTCAAAGAAAAATGGAAGAAATGTTTTCTTCAGGAGAGACAACTACTCTAGCCCAATTGCAAGAAGCTGATACTTTCATCGACGAGGAACAACTGGAAAAAATGCATAGATCAGGGGCTGAATTCCCGATCATTGCTAAGGAACAGTTCTTTAAAAAACAATTCTTTCTAGTATTCTCAAAGTTCGTATGTGAAGAAATGGCTGGAGATATCGTAGTAAAAAATAATGAAAATCAAGCCACTGAAATAAACCTAATTAATTGGAAAAATATTCAAAAACATAACAAAGACAAAAAATATAAGTACATTTATGTTTGTGCAATTCAGGTCATCATTACTCCATTACAAGACTTTGGTAAGAATGTGCATTGCATTAATTTTGTTTGTGACACTAGGCACAAAAAATTTAGTGATCAAACTATTAGTGGAGTAATATGCAATCTAAGTCAAGGACCAGTATCTTGGGTGTGTAGACCCAATTATTACGTAAGTCTAGAAGACCAGTTTGCTCATAAATTTTTAGCATTAAAATTGTTAACTGAAGGAATTAGTATGCACAAAGGAACTTGTCCTTCACAACTTAAATGGAAGGTCATTTATAAATTAGAAAATACTACCAACCCACCTGAAAGAATTCGAATGGTAGAGGCAGATAAATATGAAGTAGTTGGCCCAGGGTAAAAAGTAGTACCAGTCAAAGTAAGACCAGACCAAATAAGTTTAAAGACAATATGGATCAATGCCTTCGAAAATCCCTCTACTCCTAACCAAGGAAGAATTTTAACTATTGATGAAGAAGGAAAAATTCATACGAATTCTCATCCACCTCCAATAAATAGAAGTCTATCAAGAAGTCAGAGTTATAGGCGGAATTCATTCAGCTTGCCTTCACAAAATCAAGTAAGTGTTCCAAATAGAGAGTCTAGAGAAGAACCTTCCTTTAAAGTTTGTCAGTTTACTAACAGCCCTAAATAGAAAATTAGAAGATAATAATTTGGGGAAAACTATTAGGGAACCTGCTAGACATAGTATAGATCTAAGAAGCACTGGATCTAACTATAGACCAAATCTGGAAGGACTAGGAACTGGTAGTCAAATTAATATACCCCAAACCCAAGGAGAAGCTTCAAGCTCTAAAAGTCTAATAGGTTATAAAACAAAAATAATTAGTCAACCTGTCTTTGAAGATGATGAAGAGCTTAATTTGCAAATTAAAGAATGCTTAAGGATTACTAATCCAAATAGCATTTACATTCCTATCACCATATGCATTGAAGGTTTTAATAATTATGATTTATGTGCATTTGTTGATAGTGGTTGTTCTGTTTGCTTTGGGAAGAAAAATTTATTTCCTGCATTCATGTGAAAAAATGCATCTAAACCAATTCAGGTTAGGATAGCCGATAATAGCATCAAGACACATTCTGAAGTTATTCAAGACTTACCTATCATGCTAGGAGGTTATCCATGTTTAATTCCTATAATTTGGGCTACTGAACAAACATCACATGATATGATAATAGGAAATAACTTCCAAAGACTATATTCTCCATGCACTCAAAGTTTAGATGAGATGATATTTACTATTAATGGGAAAAAAGCTCCGGTAAAAAAGATGAAAGAAGCTTATACTCATCAAAATATTGAGTTTACGCGCAGTAAGCGTGGTGAGGAATATATTGTTCCTACTCAAAAAGAATTTGCACTTGCTATAAATGAAGTAACTCTTAAAGAACAAATCTTAGAACAACAGAAAGAATTATGCAAAGAGTTATATTTTGAAAATCCTTTAAAATTTTGGGACAAGGATAAATCATTTGCGACAATAGAGTTAAAAGAACCAAAGACGGTCATTAGAGCCAAGCAGATGGTTTATACCTATAAAGACCAACAAGAATTTAAGGAACAAATAGATGAATTACTTAAGAAAAATCTGATTAGAGAAAGTAAGAGTCCTCATTCTAGTCCTGCATTTATGGTTAGAAATCATGCTGAATTCATTCAGCTTGCCTTCACAAAATCAAGTAAGTGTTCCAAATAGAGAGTCTAGAGAAGAACCTTCCTTTAAAGTTTGTCAGTTTACTAACAGCCCTAAATAGAAAATTAGAAGATAATAATTTGGGGAAAACTATTAGGGAACCTGCTAGACATAGTATAGATCTAAGAAGCACTGGATCTAACTATAGACCAAATCTGGAAGGACTAGGAACTGGTAGTCAAATTAATATACCCCAAACCCAAGGAGAAGCTTCAAGCTCTAAAAGTCTAATAGGTTATAAAACAAAAATAATTAGTCAACCTGTCTTTGAAGATGATGAAGAGCTTAATTTGCAAATTAAAGAATGCTTAAGGATTACTAATCCAAATAGCATTTACATTCCTATCACCATATGCATTGAAGGTTTTAATAATTATGATTTATGTGCATTTGTTGATAGTGGTTGTTCTGTTTGCTTTGGGAAGAAAAATTTATTTCCTGCATTCATGTGAAAAAATGCATCTAAACCAATTCAGGTTAGGATAGCCGATAATAGCATCAAGACACATTCTGAAGTTATTCAAGACTTACCTATCATGCTAGGAGGTTATCCATGTTTAATTCCTATAATTTGGGCTACTGAACAAACATCACATGATATGATAATAGGAAATAACTTCCAAAGACTATATTCTCCATGCACTCAAAGTTTAGATGAGATGATATTTACTATTAATGGGAAAAAAGCTCCGGTAAAAAAGATGAAAGAAGCTTATACTCATCAAAATATTGAGTTTACGCGCAGTAAGCGTGGTGAGGAATATATTGTTCCTACTCAAAAAGAATTTGCACTTGCTATAAATGAAGTAACTCTTAAAGAACAAATCTTAGAACAACAGAAAGAATTATGCAAAGAGTTATATTTTGAAAATCCTTTAAAATTTTGGGACAAGGATAAATCATTTGCGACAATAGAGTTAAAAGAACCAAAGACGGTCATTAGAGCCAAGCAGATGGTTTATACCTATAAAGACCAACAAGAATTTAAGGAACAAATAGATGAATTACTTAAGAAAAATCTGATTAGAGAAAGTAAGAGTCCTCATTCTAGTCCTGCATTTATGGTTAGAAATCATGCTGAGGAAAAAAGAGGTAAAACTAGAATGGTGATCAACTATAAAAAGTTAAACGATAATATTGTCTTTGATGGCTATTATATCCCTAATAAAACAGTCTTATTTAATAGAATCCAAGGAGCCACTTGGTTCTCTAAAATGGATTGCAAAAGTGGATATTGGCAAGTTAAGATGGATAAAGATAGTATTCCGTTAACAGCATTTAGTGCACCTCAGGGACATTATGAATGGTTAGTTATGCCCTTTGGACTAAAAAATGCACCTCAGATATTTCAAAGGAGAATAGATAAGATTTTTGAAAACCTAAAACATTGTTGTCTGGTTTATATAGATGATATCTTAATCTTCTCTAAAACACTAGAACAACATATGCATGACCTTAAGGTTGTAACGCAGAAATGCATAAATCATGGCATCATCTTAGGACAAAAGAAATGCATCTACGCAGAACAAGAAATAGAGTTTCTTGGGTTAAAAATAAAAGGTGGAGAAATAGTATTGCAAGAACATGTTCTAGAAAACATAGAAAATTTTCCAGATAAAATAGAAGATAGAAAGCAACTAGAGAGGTTTCTAGGATGTCTCACATATGCTTCAGACTTTATCAAAGATTTATCTAAGCTTAGAAAACCTCTACAAGTTAAGCTTAAAAAAGAACAAATTTGGACTTGGACCAATCTGGACACTCAAATAGGTCAAGATCTTAAAAAACGTTGTAAGAAGTTACCAATTTTAACCTTACCCAATGCGGATGATGATCTAGTACTTGAAACTGATGCAAGTAACTATCATTGGGGAGCTATCTTAAAATTTTAAAAAGATAATAAGCTCTGCAGGTATAGTAGTGGAAGTTTTAACAAAGCCGAATGCAATTATACCACTATGGAGAAAGAAATACCTGCTATCTTAAAAGGGATAGATAAATTTATAATTTTTCTTGCTCCAAAACATTTCACTATCAGAAATGATTGCAAAGGAATATTAGGTTTTGTTCGTAATAATCTGAGTAACATGAAAGCGCAAGGGAGGCTCCTGCGTTGGCAACTCACACATAATAAATATTCCTTTTGACATTGAACATGTGCAGGGATCAAAAAACTCTTTGGCAGATAGCCTAACTCGAGAGCTTGCGTATGAGTCTTCCCAAGCAATCGATGGCATCTCCCAGTTGGTTGAAAAGAAAAACGATAATTGGAAAACTATACAAGTCCCAAGGGACAACAGACGACAAAGACGAGTTGGACGAAATGGTACAGTATGCCCTCTTGATGCCAATAGAGGAGGCAGACAAGAAAAAATATAAAGAAGAAACTGATTATCATCTAAGATGGGTTTCTCCTCTTAGTTATTATTATGTTAATCTTATGCAAAAATTTTCAGAAAAAAGATCTCGAAATGGTTTGATCCTACTTGCGACAGAATGACTCGGAGAATTCTGGAGCTGGAGATAGTTAAGTTCATGCTTTGCCTTCCTTTTGATATTCAAGAAAAGATGAGAGGCTACTGGAAGTACAAAGAGTTTCCTAGCTGGTATACTTATGTGATGAGCAATACCAAATGTCCATACTACGATATTTACCATGAATGGAGTACCATGGCACACGGATTCAATAGATCTGGCATGAAGGGATTAAGTTTGCCATCAAACCCAACTAGAGAAGAAGACATTCTATATGCTTGGGATTATGGGATGTGTGACGGTCTATTCGGAAGCCTTCCATCACCACAGAGTTCACTTAGAAAGCATTTTACAAAATTCCAAAACTATGTGTTCAACAGGGCCAAGAAATGGAAAGGATCGGGGCCCCTATTTTATTATATTCACCCAGCAGTTATGGAGGTTGAAGGAGGAAGAACAAGGGCACCACATTACTTAATCATATTCAGAACACATGTAGATCAGTTCTCTGAAGATCCAATCTTTGTAACTCAACCCGCCATTAAAGATCATATCCAAGCCAGAGGAACCAGATTTTTCTACATCTATGAGTATATTAAGCAACACATGATAGAGAAGACTAGTACTATATTCAAGATTGGTTTTACTACGGTGGTAATTCCTGAAGTTTTACGACCATATTTCTCAGAAACCATCGAGTCCTCAGATTCAATTTCAGACTACATAAAGGACTTAGAGTTGGGAACATTCATGTCTTCAAAATGTCAAGATACTTTCTACGACACCCTCTTAAGTTGGGATGGAGAATATGCTAAGAACATTTATGATGCCATTAATGAGGATTGCGAAAGTGATTACGAAAACAACATCGGAGAAGAAGGAATGTACAATATCAATAATTGCATGGATTAGTCAAGAAACATCATCATCACAAGCCTGAAGGAATCTCGTGAGTGCTGTGTCAGAGTCTGTCACTTTCTTTCAACTTTTTCTTTTTCTTTTTGAATTATTGAACGTTGACATTGTTAGCCATGTGAGTGAGTCAGAGTCACTATTGTGTGTCGGGGGTAAAATGGTAATAGAGCAAAGGCATCCAATGCCTCTCCGCCTCTATAAATAAGACCCCGTGTGAGTCATTGCAAGGCATCGAAAGCCATAAAGTCTAAGAGTGAGAAACACCAAAAACTAGAAAGAGAAAGAGAAACGATTTTGAGCTTACAGAGAAGTGGTTCCTCCTCTCTCTAAGATCAAAACACTTCGATGGATCTTTCTAGCTTGAACTGTTTGAAGTGAGTCGAGTCTTTAATTTCCAGTGTGTTTGAGTGCTTGTAATCCTCTTTCAAATTCAATAAAAGTTTGTTTTTAAGTCAGGGAAAGCTACTTAATTGAAAGCTATGTTTTGAATAATCTATTTTG
This sequence comes from Fagopyrum tataricum, assembly GCA_002319775.1. Lineage (NCBI taxonomy): Eukaryota > Viridiplantae > Streptophyta > Magnoliopsida > Caryophyllales > Polygonaceae > Fagopyrum > Fagopyrum tataricum. The sequence goes on along the minus strand of CM008279.1, from coordinate 10,723,663 downwards.
TTGATTACATTTCCTCCATCCTCATAAAAGAAAGATTTGAGTGAGAGACTACGGTCTGAGGTAGGAAACGAAACAAATCTGTGTTGTGCTTGGGCTAAGGTAGTCCTGGTTGAGGATTAGCAACCCCTAGAAAGCCGGAAGCTACAAGAACACCGGAGGTCCAGTGATATTACGTCCAGGTAACGGTCAAAACTCTCTCATTCTAATTTTCTTAATTACGGAGCATGGTGGGCATGTGATCATATAAAATTTATTATTCATAATATAGTTAGTAGATTATGGTAGCAAGTACCACGTAAAGTCCATAAATTAAATCAAGTGTGTCAGTTTGAATAATTGTGTGCAATATATAAAATTGTGGCTGAAATCTGTAATTTGGCTTAAAGTAGAGATAAAAAGCAAAAAAGCAAAAAATCAGTACTATTCACCGACAGTGACTAATAAGGGGCGTAAATAGTAAGATTCTTTTGTATTTAGACAATACGAGGTTGGGTCGAAAATCAAAGCTTCAACGTCATAATGAAACTCGGACCAAATTTAGATAGTGTTTTTTTAGTTATATTAAGATAAAATTATCGGTTGAAAATGCAAATTGAATTATATTAAATTAATCGTTGAGAACATCCCAATAGGAAAATTTTAAAGTTATCTTCTCGTACAGAAATATTAATGTTAGAAAAAAATACCAAAAAATTTAAAAAAGAAAATTATAGGTGGCAACACATTTTTGGTAAGATTGTTTTTTGTTGATTTTAATTGTTGAATGAAAAAGGCTCCGTAAGACTGGTAACTCTGTATGTCTAAGAGTGCAATTACAGTATCTGGATGTCACTAACCCGACCAATTATTTAGCGAAACGTGCAACATGTAATTAAAAGTTATGTCGATGTAATTATAAAAATATGTGTTAATTGAGTGGTGATGCATGGGTCAGGTCAAACACAATCCATTAATCACGTAGAGAAGAAGATGATGATTGTTGCCTCGACATCATATGGCCCTTCTCGTGTCTTTTACATATCATACACCAATTAAAGTCCAACACTCATAATAATACACCTTATACGTTTATTTTAATTGCCTCAATTATTTACTCGCTAATCTTAATCTCCCCCCATAAAGCTACTTAAACGGTAATGATCGAATAAGCAATGTGATGTGTCGGCATAGTCTTTCTCGATGACTTTAAGATAGATCGATTATATACGTCAATCTTAAAGGCTTACCCTAATGTTAGATTAGCCAAAATCCTATTCGTAATGATTGCCACTAAAGCTAAAGATCCCTTCCAACTAAGTTAAAGGGTCTATCGTTGATGGCCACATCTTTTATGTTTCGGACATTACGAATTTCGATATTGGACTTCGATCGTGTCAGTGTAAGATAGGTTTGCCAACTTTTTATTTTTAAATCAACTTCAATATCCACAACTTGCATTCATCTTGTACATAGTGCCCACGAATAACATCTTAAAAGAGAGATAATATGACATATTTATATAATGTTCGAAAGTTGTTAAATTGCTCGTGGATAATATGGGACAAACGAAATATATTACATTTTGACCCTACAATTTTTTATTTTTGATTTTCGATTCGATTTCGTTAATCAGAAGATTGAACCACAAATTACCGAAATAAAATATCTAATTAGATTTTTAATTTCGGTAATTTGAAGATTGACCCACAAGTTATTTATTGGACGTACAAATTTCGTCTCTATTGATTTTGAGTTTTTTTAGGGTTTTTTATCATAATTTATATAATAGCTCGTTATCGTTATGTACCCTAACTTAATGGGATATCTTATCATTCTAAAGCACTCTAATACTACGATTTTATGAATTATTATATTATATAATATAGTACTATTATTAAAATATGATAGACGATTAATTCGTGTATAAAAAGAGCAACAATTGTTGATAGTGGCAGGTTAGCTAGGTAGCAAACATACATACAAATAGTTTAGTAAAATATATTATCTTGATTTGGTTCTACTTTGTGAAGCAGGAACAATCTTCACCTCCTAATCCAACTGCCAAATATATATATATATAAGATCATGCATGATATGGTAGACATGGGACAAGTACATAATTTAGGTATTTAAGAATTCAAAATAATACAAGACACAATGAGATAGATGAAGCCATTGGTGTTACACACATGCAACCACATTATAAAATGGTATGTAATCATGGACGTTGAAAGGAAATTATATTCGAAGAGGGTCACATCCATTTCTTTTCCAAAACGACCCCTATACTTTTATTAAAGTAATAATAAAACCCATTTCCTAATCTGAAATTTATATAGTTGATGATCAATTGTTTAAGTATATGTGCTTGGGGAAATTGTGATGTGAGAGGATGGTCAATCAATTTCAAGAATCCTCATTTGTGCCTTTTGTAAGTTTAGTTACAAATATATATAAATAAACAAAGAGTTGCTACGACTTATTTAAAGGAGACAAGATTTTCTTTAATATTATATATGCACTTGGAAAAGAAATTTACTTGTCGATTTCTATTTGTGATTTGTGTCCTTCTGTAAAGCAAGCTCGCACATATCATATATCTATATTTCATGTCAATTAATTTTACTCTCTGTATACTTAATAAATTTATTAAGATATGATATACTAATTAATAAATTTTTTCTAGATATATTTTCATAAATTTTGATATTAAAAACATAATCGTATATATATAATTTGTACGTGTGTACATGCATATTGCTGTCAAAGGGCCAAAAGCCATTACATAATTACACATGGTGAATTTGGCATCTTGGCAAACTTGGTAGCTACGTATAACCATCATAATTTAGTCTTCAAAGAAAGCTTATAGAAGTGGGACAGTACATATATCGATGGCCGACTCTTTGAGTGCTTCAATGGCTTTTCTTTATTGTCTTCTCGCCGAAGGGTTAGAAAGTCTCATATCATCAAATTTGAGGAGAAAAGAAAGTAAAAAAAAAGCTACCGCGGTGGATTACGACAGTGACAAAAAAGCGGATTTGAATTTGGATATGTTAGGCAAAGGTCAAGATGGATTATACCCATACGATCAAAGATATTAATCCCATGACAAGACTTTCCATTTTCAGTCTAATCCGTAAGTTCTTTTCTCCCAATTGAGACATTATTATGAAGAGAGCAGTCTACAGTGCAGTAAAGTCGCCAATTTTCACTGTGTCTACATTGAAGCGCAGAAAAGAAGCAAGGAAAAAGATTGAAGTGATTAGATCGAGTAAAAGAAGCTTTATGCATGCAAAATCACAGCAACATGGTAAATGCGGGTGAAAATGAATTTACAGCGTAAGTACGTAATTGCCTTCTTGTGCCTAACACAAAGCATCTTTCTTGGCTGTACGGGTTCATGCATTTGTAATTATATGCCTCCATTTGCTTTCAATATCTCCAATCATTTCATTCCCTTAAAACCCAACTTTATTGATCCGTAACACAGTAGGTATCTTCAAAATAAAAAGGCCTTTTGAAGTTGAACACTGTATCAAAACAAAAAGATCGTTATCAAATTCACTTACTTGTTCCTTGTGAACATTCCTCGTCAAAGTCCCATATAAACAGACCATAAAACGGAACTTATCGATCCGTAAGTGCAAGTAGGGTATAAGACCGAGTTGACACTTGCCCACATATTAGGATTGCATGCCGAATAGAGGTTAACCGCTTTAATACCATGTCAAAGTCCGATACTTATATATGGACCGTAGAGTGGGGGTTGTGTGCATACAAGCGCACATGCGTATCAGGCTCCTCAAGTCCAGCATGGTTCCATCCTAAAATCGATTGAAAAAAAAGATGGACGTACAGCTCACTAAACTTGTATACTAGACTCGTAATCCTTAACTTTAGACGTGAGAACTTATTATCTCCAACATAACAAGATCTGAATCATCAAAAACTACGTCTCTTTGTGAAATCTCATGTGTCAGTGTGTTTCATGTGAGCAATATACACTTGACTATGATAATATAGCCGAACTACACTTTGCTAAACAAAGGCTCTTGTATCTATGAGTCACTTGATCACATGTTTTTCCTCTAAAATTGGAAAAACTCCGAATTAGCCAATGACGCGCCCTACATTCTTTTTGTTCTCTTGGTCTAGATCCATACAAGGACTAATAGCGAGAGTAAATTGACCATATCTTCGTAACCATATATACCTAACTATAATTGCTCATTGATTGTTGAGGTCGGTGAAGTAATCACGGTCTTACTAGACTTATCATCAATCTCCACCTACACATTTATCATACCAATTCATAAATTGTTATTTTCATGCATCACGGTTGCAACTCCGCCCACAATTGTAGTCCCTATTATTCGATAAATGTTTTCACTACGTAGTATTATATATGACCCTTCTAACTGTTGTGGCTATTTTACACCTTCACACATTCACTAATTTTTTATTTTTCTAAAAAAAAAAGGAAATTAGGATCGGTTTATATCTATTTATAACGTCTTTTTTCATAGTATATCCTTACGAAGGAGACCTTTCGACAACTTATAATTGTTATCTAGAGTATTAATAAAGTTGTGTACAAGCTCAACCCTCTTATCCGCGACACTACAAATTTTCCTAGAAATATAAACAACCTAAAGCAAACCAAAAAAAAAAGAGAGTGAAAAGACAAATGTCAAAGATATAAAAGATAATCATGTTAATCTCTTAAAATATTACCCATTTTTCATTAATTGCATCGATCACCTTCAGTTTGTAATATTGCTTAAAAACATGCCAAATTTCAAATCTAATGCTTCTAGAGAGGAATAGATGTTTTTCCTACTTTTTTCATTTTTCATGCTTAACAAATCAATCTATCTTGTTTGTAATGATAAATACAAAAGGAAAAATTTTTCTCTTTTAAACGATGAAAAATATCCGTGTTCATGTTAAAAAAACTCTTCTCCGACCTCTTACATTTAATATTTGTCCTTTTTTTTCTTTCTCAAAGGTGTTGTTCGATTTTAATTCTTGTTCTCTTTAACATAATCTTTTTGTAATTTTTCATGATGATATGTTGCATGATGAATCCACAACACTATTCTTATTTTTATCTTTGTTGGAGATGGTTTGATTCTTAAAATACTAAATAGCCCCCAACCGGTATAAAGCATTTCAAGTGTTTTTTTTCGATCTTTCTTTACCAGAGCTTTAAGATCTCCACAAAATTAATATTACAATTTTACGAGTCATTTAAGAAATGTTCTCTCTTTTTGGGAACACTTTGGTGTGTAGTAGTGTGAAGAGACGTCTAATTAGTAGGCGAAACAAGTCTTCATTATGCAATGATTGCAAAAAAAAAAGAAAAAAGAAAAGCAATTCATAGTTAAATTGGTTCTTCTCTCGTCTAATTTGGCTTTTATAGGGAGACTCGTTTTCAGAACTTTCTACAAGAAGTTTTCAATTTGATGCTCTTTAGGGCCTGTTTGGTATCCATATCTAGCTATCAGATATGAGTATCGATATAAAAAAAACTCATACATTTGTTTGGTATAAGAGTATATGGATATTAAATTGGTATCTTGATATACTTCTAATACATAGTTTCTCTTGTTTTGATATACTCCAAAAAGTAGTGGTAAAAAAAAGGATAACCGGAAGCTTATTCAATTATATATGATCTTTGGGAGAAATATTTGATAGTTCAATTATCAATTTTCCGGTGTCATGATTGTTTACAAACTTGATTGACTCTCTAACTTTGGAAGAAAGATCAGTATAAACTAAAGGGATACGATTTCCTTTAAATATCTTATTTGACATCCAATACTTCATGTACAAGTCCTCAAGTCCAAATTCACACTTCTTAAAGGACATTGTGTAGATGGTGTTTACTTGTGGCCAACTTCAACTCCATATGTCTACTCAAGTCTTCGATTCAATTAGGATCTCTGCATCACAAGCTTGGGCACTAGTTTCTAGTACACAAATTTCATTTTGAAAAGTTTAATTTTGATCATTCAGATTGTACTTCTTGTATTGTTAATAACAAACAACAAGTTATCTTTCTATAAATCCTCCATTGTATCTTCTTATCCTCTTGAAGTAATCTTCTCCGATGTATGGAGCTTTCCAGTCTCATCATTTGATGGATACAAGTACTATGTTATTTTTGTTGATCACTTCACAAGATATACATGGTTATACCGTATGAAGCAAAAATCTGACATAAAGTCTATCTTATCAAATTTTGATCTCTTGTGGAACATTACTTCATTTTCAAAGTTAAGGTTCTTTACTTTGATAATGGTGGGAGTATATCGTTCTTCGTTCCTTCCTTGTGCATGTTGGCATCACTCATCTCACTACACCTTCACGTACTACCGAGCATAATGGCCTGTCAAAGCGTAAGCATTTGTCACATTGTTTAAATTGGCTCTTGTTACTTACTTTCTCGGCATGCCGCTTGATCATTGACCCTTTTTCATTATCACATTTACATACCTAATTAACTAGCTTCCTACGCCAACACTTCAAAATGAATCTCCCTACTTTCTTCTCACATGTATGCAGTCAAAGTATGTCGATCTAAAGTATTTTTACAACTAAGTCTATGTATTTACAGCTGATCAACTGTGTCGAGGACTCGAACTCTCTCTGTGGAAGCGTATTTGGAAATCGCCGCACAACAGCGAACACACCAGTTTGTATACCTCCTCGGGCATGAATGTCTCCTTAGCAATGCTATGAGAGTTTGTCGTCACATGTTAAACTTCTCTTCTTCCCCGCTATGATCTTACTGAAACATGTATACATATGGTGAGGGATTGTTCCCAAGTGTCGAGATACTAGAAATATATTATACCTTGGGCCATCAATCACTCTTTTTTCTCTATTGTGGACATGAAGGCGTGAATTGGGATCAAACTTAACATTAATAGAAAATGGACTTTTACTTTCGCTATTGTTATTGGTATCTTTGGAAAATCCGTAAATGTAAGACTCGAGGTCATAAGGAAGTCGTTCCATGCCCACCATGCTCATGCGGAAAACTTCTCAAGAGGTCACTCATCTTGAAATTTCTCTCGCACGAGCATGGCTAACTCCATAGTTATTTGTCCTCGCTCTACTACTGGAAAAGAAGAATTACCCATCCTTATAAGTTAATCACAAATCTCCATTCAAAAGGATGCGGGATGAGCAATTGTACGGGATGTTACAATCTCTCTCACTTAAACTCTTGACACCCACGTCCGACCAAGGACCATCCACCGAGCTTAGTAGCACACTCGTAACTCAGGGTTAATTCTAATACAGTTTGTAAGACCCGAGGTCTTACGGACTTGTCCCCATGTCATCCATGCTCATGCCGAAAACTTTTGAGGATGTCACCCATCCTAAAATTTCTCATGCATGAGCACGCTTAACTGTAGAGTTATTTGTCCGCACTCTACCATGGGGAAAAAATTCTTGTTGACATGGGTAACAACTATTCTTATAAGATAATCACAAATCCCAATTCAAATGATGTAGGATGACAATTTTACGGGATGTTACAATAACCAACTTAGTTTCAACTCTCATGATAGGATAGCCGATGTGTGTCACTGGGTTACTCACATTGTTCAGGCTTACTGGGCGATTTTTACTTCTGTTAATGTCACCCAAAACTCTACGTTTGCCCATATTTGTGAAATTTGGACGCCTCCTCCGCAAAATTGGGTGAAGCCCCGTGTTTTTCATATCGGGACAACTAACAGGGATTTTTACACTGATGATGGCATGTTCCTCATTGCCTTGCTTCACCACTTCAACGACACTTTGGGCGATATATTACGGACTCGATTCGACTCTTCTTATTGGCGACGTTGTTGCGATACATCTTTTCCTAGCCATGATCAAACGTTGCCGACAGCTACTTACCCGAGTATCATGGTTTATCCAAGCTACCACATGTTCTCATGCGATGCATAAGCCTTCTTACAAGGTGCCGCCCCATGTCCTAAGTTTAAGCTTTTTTCTTGTGATTTTCATGATCCCCTGATTATATCAAAGATCTTTTATATACTCTCTGTAATTCTTTTGTTCATACTTAATATATAAGGTGCAACATCCTTCCCGGGTAAAAAAAATTTTTTTTAATGTATTTTAGTTATATAAAATATTGATGTTGATGGCAATAAAAACAAATTATTAATGATTACAAAATAATTAAAAAAAATTTAAACCCAAAATAAGGGTAAACTACAAAATAAATGCAAAAAACTGGATAAATAGTGGTCTTTGAATCTTTGATTTCAAAAGGACCCTCCAAAACAAATGGCCCAGATGTGATAGATGCGTGTGTTGTTGCCAAGGGTCGTTTGGAAGACACGCTTGCTTGTGTCTTAACTGGTGTGGGGTAGATCGATCGTCCACACATAAGTTTAGTAGGACCATTAACTCACTAAACATATTTTTGGATTCTTTAACATTTTATAATCAATATGTTACACCCTTCTTCAAACATCCATTGTTTAGCAAAAACAAAAAAAAAAGAAGATTGATCAATTTAATTTATTTTCTAGCCTACAATCCTTATTTTCAATTTCCTATTATTAGAAACTAACCAAACACCCCTAAAATATTTTTGTGATTCTTAAAAAGAATGTTACCCTCAATTTTGAGGTAAGGCTTATGCTCATTTAGTACGGAACAAATTCTTAAAATGGAAGATTGAACACAGTGAATGCATTTGATAACTCATATCAACCCAATACTGTCCGATCCCCACATATCATTGTGTTTGGTTTACCTACAGTTAGCTTTCTCTTTCGAATCCATGGCTTATTTAAGAGTAGCCAATACAGTTGGGTGACTGAAAAGGGGTCGAAAACTAAGGGCTAAAACGTCATTTTCGTGAAAACTATTTAACGGCAATACGAGGTATACGTAGATCTGTGTAGTGGCAAAAGATTAACGGTATATTTTTCAGTGGCAGCAGTTTTTTCATTATTTGCAAACTGGTCCTTTTTTTGTTCAAAACTGCAGTAAGACCCAAACCTGGTTGAGACTGGAGGAAGACCCAAGGACTCCTCTGCAATTTGGGAGAAATAGTTTAATTTGCGGTAAGAAAAGGAGCGGGCGAAACGTGGAGTAATCGTACGCCGACAAAAGCGTGAACCGGAATATATCCACAACAGTGGGTTTGCGCTAATTTGTGATTGGTTGGGATATTGACAATGGGAGACACAATGGGGCCTACCCCATCTGTTGATTTACACGCCCAATAGCTCAAAGGCCCCAATTTTGATTGGTTTGTAGGGTCTCTAGCCCCCTACCACGGCAGGGCAGACCGAATCTCCCAAGCCCACTGGGGCCCTCTCTTATTTCGATTAATAAAGATATATTCATAAGAATAATATGCTTTTCTCATAATTTGACGCGTGTACATGGTCCGTCCCCATTCGGATTACTATTTTACTTTTCCTTACTTATCTAAATACTAAACTACTCTTTGAACTTTTGGTGGATTCAAGTCAAATAAATTTACACGTGTTAAATTTTTTTAAATTCAGATTTTTATCATATTAAAATAAATTATTTTATATATTTGCTAAGGAGACAAAGTAATAAAAAAAATCCTCCACCATTCGCTCCGACAAAACACAACAACGAGCACACTAGTTTTATATATCTGATAGTTCGTGCATGGGACGTTTGATCCAATTTAGTTGTGTTGTCCGCATCAAAAAATCCTCCACCAATCGCCTCCGACAAAACCCGAAAAAAGTAAATTTTATTGCGTTAATTGTTCTAAACATGGTCATGCATTTGTTGCTTGCGATAAGATATTTGGTTACCGGATTGGTTGAACAACGGGCGAGGGATCCATCCACTAGAGCTCCACTTCCTAGAATCCGCGCCAAAGTAATCAACAATCTTCTTCCTTATCCACTAGAGCTCCGCTTCCTAGAATCCGCGCCAAAGTAATCAACAATCTTCTTCCTCATCCACTAGAGCTCCGCTTCCTATAATCCGCGCAAAGTAATCAACTATCTTCTTCCTCAATAAAGTACTATTTTAGTTGTAATTACTCGTAAATATTTGCATTTGACAAAGGAGCCTCTTCCATCTTCACATCCCAAGATCGTAAGGCTATTGGAAACCTGACGGATGAACAATGGTCCAACCTATTTAACTATTTCAAATCGTATCGCACCAATTTTTCACATGACTCCAGTGCATCATTCCACGTGGCAGGTGATGTATCCCTACTATTCAATCTTTTCGATGTCAAAGCCACAACAATTACCGAACGGCACGAGAGTAAAAGAAACACAAGTTGGTTTTGTAACTCTCACCCATGGCTACCGTCTTTCTCGTGTACTTTGGGTGTCGGGGCTAAATGTAGACGCTATTTTTATCCTAACTAATCGTCTTTTTTTTACAAGCCCGTACTTCGAGGATAGTGATTGGAGGGGTGAAACACAAAATGGAGTGTGTTGGTTGCATTGGATGACATCCCTCGGACCCACCACCAATACAAACAACACTTGTCTCGCCTCTACCGTCGACCAAGCTCTTTTAGACCACCGTCGCTTTGCTCGCCGTTAGTTGAATCTTTACATACAAATAAAATAAATAATAAAACCAATCACCCTTGTGACATTTGTTTTGGAGAAAAAAACTGTCTCTCGTTAAATATTAGCATCTCTTTCACAAATTTTCTTTGATTTGGTTCATTTTGACTTATGGGGTCTTTATTGCATGCTTTCTACTTCTCATGCATCTTATTTTGTTACAATTCTTGATTACATCTCTCATTCTACTTGGGCGTACTTAATCAACTCTAAAAGTGAAGTCACATGTTTTATTAAA